>OY856414.1:117761200-118961200 GCA_963693085.1 Alisma plantago-aquatica
ACACGATATATTGACTATCTACATATTAGGCTTGTGCTATCTGTAAGCAAGTAAACATGATTTGATCTCACTCACAAAAGTCTAGATTTTCTTTTCTCAATATTATTTTATTATAACTTAAAATTTTAATGATTGAACTGGTAAATGGTAGAATGACAAATTAATATAAACCTAAGTTTTAATAGGGGTTCACGTTGGAATATAATTGGAACCATCAACCATTTAAACACTATTTTAAAGCTATGTACATATTTAAATCCATCATAATATAAAATACATAAATATCAATATATACATCATATTTAGATTGTTTTATAATAGCTTGAAGAACTAAAGAAAAAGAAAAGGAATTAAGTTTAGTTTTCTATTACAAATTCAAAATATGTATCAATTACAAGTTTTAATTTAACAAAGAATTTAAGATCAAGTTTTTTTGAGTAATTGTTAATCACAACCATGAATATTTGCCTATATAAAACCAAGTTGGACATGGTATTATGTTTTTGAGTAAGGAATAAGAAAGGAGTGCATAAAAATAATATGGATAAATAGGTTAAGCTTTACTAAATAAGAGTACCTAAGTGGCATTTGGTTGTAAACAAGAAAAATAAAGACCATTGCATCACATTTGATGACATGTGAAGTGATTAATGGGGAGGGGTTAATAGGATTTCTCAACCTAAAAGGATTTTTTTAGTATTATTATGTAAAAGCAGGGTTTTAGAAAAATTTTGTGCCAGTTTTATTTATGGCTTTAAATTGTCATGAAAATGATAAAGTTTTAGACACGAATGCATTCAAAACGTAGTTTGTTAATTAGGCTAGTTGCTTCCCTAATTATTATACAGTGTCCTGGCGTGTTTCTGCCAATGGTGTTACACACTACTCATTGAAGTTTGAATAGATGCAACACCACAAATAGACACACGCGATGGAATCACTTTCAAAATTTATAAGGACCTACACAAACGTACTCACATACACAAAAACACTATACCCACAAGTGCATGGGTCGTGTCGTAGTATAGGAGGGCGGAAAGTATAGGGTCGATCCACATGGAGTGAAGGGGGCACTAGAGCTAGGTTAGTTTCTTAGGATAGGTTCCCACCGTGGAGTCTAGGGTTGAAGGGTTTAAAGGTGATTTTGATGATTGCACTAAGGTTCGAACAAGAAAGCAAGTAAAGGAAGAAAAGAAAGAATCAAAACCTTAGTTAACCCTTAAGAAAAGACAAGGCAAACAAGAAAGGCAAGAAGAGAACAATCTACACTAAGGAAAGGAAGACAAGGAAAAAGAGCAATTAATACCTAATCTAGCAAGAACAAAGCAAGAACAAGGTAAGAAGATAACTAGACAAGTAAAGAGCTAATTAAGGTAACACTAGCTAAGTAAGAAGGCAACTAGGGTTTTAAAGCAATAAAGGGAAATGTGGGATGTTTGGGGAATGCACTTGTCAATTCAGTTGGGGGTGACATGTGAACATAATGCTTTCATTTAAATTATCAAACCAAACAACAAGCTAGAGTCTAATGAATTATCCTAAACTACTAACTGGACATGAATATACTAGGTTGTGTATAGGGGAACTAGTCCCTAACACCCCTACTACCCTTGTGAGGCTCAATTGGGTTAGGGTTTAGGTGTAATTAAATTAGAGTCTAAACAAGCCTAGGTTTCTAGTTTAAATGATCCTAGGATGATTAGGGGCCGAGGTTAGTAATGGCAGTGGAAGTGAGGTTTTAGGCCTCCCATCACTCACATTCTAACCTTGAGAAATCTCCATGCTAAGCACACCAATTTCATCTAAACTAACTACTTACATCTCTCAACTAGGGTTAGGAGAATTGATTAGCATGTAGGAAGATGGGTGGCTAGCTAGGGATCCAAGAATTGGACCAAGGAGGAAATCCTAAAATTCACACATATAAGCAAATTCCCTAAATTACTAGATGATTGCAAGCACAAACCAATAAGCGATTCATGAAGAGTGAGATAGAAATAGAACATAACCATTAGTAAATGAAATTACAATGTTTACATATCATTTCCCCCAACATGGTATCAAAGTAACATTTTTGACTCCAAATAGCCCACCCAAGGGACCTAGCTACTCATAGTAATGCAAAATACAAAAAGAAAGGAGAAAGAGGTAGAAGAAGCCATGGAACTCAGTATAGATGAAGAAATCCTCCACTTCAGCTATTGCATGACGTCCTTCTCTCTCCTTCAAGGTGCAATGGCATGGGAGGATGGTGGTATGGGGTCAAAACACTAGGAAACTAGGGTTTTGGTGGTGGAAATGGTGAAATGGGGTGGAATAGAGGTGGAACTGGAGCTAAGAGGTGAAAATGGGGAACTAAGAGGTGGTAGGAGGTATCTAACCTCATGCTAGAGCCACCACCTAGGTATATATAGGTGTGGGGGAAGCAATATGTCAAGTGGGGGTAAAGTGGGAAATGTAGTGCCAAAGTAGCTATGTTTTTGTGGGTAGAACGACCATGGTGGTCACCATGACCATGGTGGGGAGGGGAGAGAACGCTCATAGTGTTATGGAATGACCATGGTGAGAAATGGGAAAAAATCATAGGGACTTGGTAAAAAATGTACATGAGGTAGCACGACCGTGGTGGTCACCACGACCGTGGTGGGGCGAGGGGTGTTGGTATGTATGCCCTGAGAGCCAATGATGAGATGATTGGTGGGATACATTAAGATTGATTTGATAAGCATCAAAGGCAAGCTTCCAATTCTTTCTGGTTCAGTCATATGAGATAATGATAGAACAGATTGAATGTCTAGAGAATGACAATACTCAATGACGTATACTTTCAGGTTGGGGACCTGAACGACGAGATCCGACAGATGCTAAGAGTTTGTACATTCTTATTATGTCCCTAGTTGGATGTCATTGTGGAAGGTAGATAGACAACAATGACACAAAAGACTAGATTGTGGTGTTGGTTGATGATAGAATCTCGTTAGTCGTGATATGGAGATATCAAACCAAACACATAGGTCCTTGTTAGAATACAATTGTACCAGACAAACCTCTTAAGTGAGTTTGATATCCATGGCCACTTGATGAGTAGGATTCAGATAGGCGTGCACACACATGTGTGAATCAATATGTGATATTGATGTCATACATATCTCCTCCAGTCTACTCTGAGATCAAGTAAGTGAATGAACGTTGACAGGATGACTGTTCCATGCCTTGAGTTCATTCAGGATATCAGTGATAAAGGAATTATACATTTGTTGTAACACCATTCACGGATTGTAGGATTGAAAGTTGTTCTCCAACTTTCTATTTCACTTGGGTAGCACTGATGTGTGACTAGGCACCACTCTTTGCTTGTGAAGTCATAAGTGTTATGGACTTTCACTACCAACATGAAATGGGCCTGCAAGGTCACACACATAGAATTTAACCTGGAAGAGGAGTTTATCCACAAATGATGTTTAGATTGATTACTAAAGGAGTTTAGTAGTTCAATTAAACACTCAATCAATTGATAGATCAGTATCATAGTGTTCAAGGTGTTGGACCGATTGATTAGAGTATCAGATTGATTGAAACTGCAATTGACTAATTTTGCACAATCTGCACTCCCAACCGATCGGCTCATATGTTGAACCGATTGGCTCAGGTTGGTGAACTGATCGGCTCATGTGATGAACCGATCGGCTCAGGACAGGTTGAAACGACTGGTTCAAGGGTTAAAATGATCGGCTCAACTGGTCCAAATGAGCAAGTTGGGAAAGTCAGGTTGGTGAGAAATTTCCATTTCATTTCACTTGTCCAATTTGATTGGAACAAGGATTGGTATTTGGATCAATTCGAAATAAAAGAGGAAAAATCAATCGAGAACTGATCATGACCACAAACCGATCGGCTCAGGTGTCCCAACCGATCGGTTCAGGTGTGAACCGATTGGCTCAGGTCCCCAACCGACTGTTTCATTCTTGAAATGATCAGTTCAGCTGACGCAGTTGGTTGTTTTATGGAAAATCTCAAACCCTTCTACTCCTGCTTTAATCCCACATTGCCCGGGGTAGAGAACCTTGTCCCATGACCCTCCTATATATAGGGGTACTGGGGGCTTCTCAGGTACAACAACTCAGAACACCAGTTGCTCTGCAAAGTTGTCGTTCTCTCTGGTTGTGGTAACCGAGAGAGCCCGAGCAAGTGCTACCCAATAAAGGAGGCACAACAAGGGAAAGTCAACTGCAGAAAAGTGACTGGTGGTAGGAGAGTGTGTCAGTGACTAGTACGTTGACAGGAGGGTATGACTCCTTTCGGTTCCTTGTGTGACAAGGCGATCGGAGTTCCAGGTGGTCCGTGTAGACTACTATAGAGGTGGGAGACTTCTTCCGCTCAGAGGACAACTGTCAATCCTAACATTCTCGGTGAGACCAGGAGCTGCACAGACACCGTCCAAGACCAGAGGTGAAGACCGTGCAAGCCGTGAGGTAACATCGCCGAGCAAGCCTCAGGATAATGTTTGTCTCTACAAACCATCCTTCCTACTATATAGACGATGATGTGATTCCTTTATATTGGGCTCGGGGAGAAGAATTTTTTTTGTTTCCGCTGCCTTCTCTGTCTTCCTTAAAACCCAACAGTGGTATCAGATCCATGTCAACTGCTCTATACTTTAGGATTATCGATATGATCGATTTTGGTTTGTCGCCTTTATTTATTGCATACAATGTGAATAAAATTAGCTTTGTGCATGTCCAATCCTAAATCCACAAATCCCAATATACATATATGATATGTAATATGAATGCACCGATATGCGTTGCCCTTAAATGAGTTTTTTGGTGGATGTATAGCGTGGTTATGGCCAATAAACCCTATGTGTGTGCTTGGTTGAATATGGTTGCTTGCATCTCGATCTACGCACTGATTCCCTACCTCCTTATTCCTGATGTAACTCGAGATAACTTGAGAATTATTTCCTACCTTTGCTCCCCTCGAATGTAACTCGGGGTTTCCCTTTTCAAATGTGAAATAGGATAGATCTTTTATTTCCTGTTATGTCAAAGAACGGAGGACAATCTGACGAAAACTGAGATGATCGGTTCAAGGCGTGAAATGATCGGTTGGCGATCCAGACGACTGACTCGAGGAGCGAGACAAGTGGGTGGCAACCTGAGGAGATGCATGACGACCAGTGAACTGATCAGTTGGAGGCGCCAGTCGATCGGATGGTGGCACCCAACCGACCGGCCTGATGGCGAGCCGATCAATCATGGAGATGAGTTGATCAAACCCAGAACGGCAAAGCACAGAGTTCATCTTATACAGGTTGCATGTGATGAGGACCTATATGACTGTGATTCCTCTTGGCTCGAGGAATCACATTAGGATGGCCATAATCATCGCTTTAATCGTTCCATTTTCTGTGGGATATAGCATGTATATGATACATACTATATATTGTGGTGATTGGATATGTATATGTACCTATAAAACCAAATCCCTCATTAAATATTAAAATTTTAGATGCCTTCCAAATGCAACACATGTGAAAAGCTTGATCGGCCAAGTATGGGCACACCCTAGCGTGGTGCACCATCTATCTCGTGGAAGTGTGAAAGATGAATATGTGGGTCTGCCCTAGCAGGGTGCATATTCATCGTGTTGGCTTTGGGTCAGACTTAACAAGGTGACCTAGATAGGATCTAGCACCTTGAGGCATAGAGGTGATCATGGCAAGGAGTTTCATATGACATCTTTCAAGAGTTGCATATGATTCAATTGGCAAGAGTTGCCTACCTGGAAGATCTAAGTTGTGGGTGACAGCCCTAGCTGGTCCATGACTTAGAGGATTTCTGGATCTTGACCCACTAGAAGATTGTACGCTACAATCTTATGAATTGATGGTGAGGGCTATCAATTTGAACAAAAATTGTGTAGCGATAATTAATTAAAGTCCTAATTATATCGTCAACCTTTTCAATCAATAAAATAAGTCAAAACTAAATTTTGGACTAAATTGCATATATTTCCTTTTTGTAGTACAAATGACAACAAACAAGAATCACTTTTCACTGCGATCGGTCCTTGAAAAGGACAAGCTGAATGGGACTAACTTCCACGACTGGTTTAGGATATTGAGAATTGTTCTCACTCAAGAGCGAAAGCTCTATCCTGGATACTCCAACTCCAGAGGAACCTGCTCCTACCGCACCAAAGGCAGAAAGGGATGCTTATAAGAAGAATTCTAAAGATGCCATTGATGTAAAGTGCTTGATGTTGTGATCCATGAACCACGAGTTGCAGAGACAACATGAGAACATGGGTGTCATTGAGATGATTCAACATCTCAAGAACATGTATGAAGATCAAGCACGACAAGAGAGATATGATGTCTCCACGGCGATGTTCAAGTGTGTCATGAAAGAAGGAGATCCAGTTGGTCCTCACACACTCAAGATGATTGGGTATGTGGAGAACCTGACGAGACTGGGATTTCCTCTGAGCCAAGAGTTGGCTACTGACGTGATACTACAATCATTGCCAGAATCCTATAGTCAGTTTGTGATGAACTACAATATGAACAACTTTGACAAGCCATTGACAGAGTTGTTAGGCATGTTGAGGACAATCAAGGCACAGATGAAGAAGGACAAGCCTAAGTCTGTGATGTTGATCAATGGAAATAAAGGCAAGTGTAAGGGCAAGCGCAAGGGCAAGGATAAGAAAGGTTATGATGCTAGCCAACAACCCAAGTCATCTTCAACTCTCAAAGCCAAGGGAGGCGTGACCAAGAGAGGAAATTGCCACCATTGTCAAAAGCCAAGACATTGGAAAAGGAATTGTCCACTCTATCTGGAAGAACTAAAGAAGAAGGAGGAGACAGACGTCTCCACCTGAAGGTGTCATGAAATAAACTTATAACACTTTTAAGGTATATGATACCAAGATATAAAGTGTAAAGCACCCAATAAATGGAGCAAGTGTTGCCTCCATAGATAGGAGCACTTTAGTTTATTTTTAGCCTTGAAGGCATGTAATAGAGTTATCAACTTCTATTTCATACTTGCCAATGGATAGAAACACCTTAATTTTGCATATTGTATGACAATGATGGAAATTAATAAAGTTGATGTTTCAATTTTAAAGATATGATCTTTGTGTCACTGCCTTGTTTATCTTGTGATACTTGGTATGCATAAGATAAAATGATACCTAAAAGTTATTGATAACTCAAACAATCAAATTAGCATGAATCATGAGAAATTCATTTCTAGATTCCATATGATGGATAAATCTAGACTCTTTTGGTTAGAGAACCAGTAAGAGACATGAACCTCTTAGACATGATCAATCTTCACTAGTCATAGTGGGAGATTGAATATCCTATTAGGTATAATACATTGGCCAAGTCGTCCTGATGTCTTCGTGCACAACAATTCCTTCTTGATGGCTCGTTGGCCTCAGCTTGGAGCAAGGAAGACAATGGAAGTCTCTATTTCCCATGAATGAACATTTTTCTCGAGCTTTTGATTAGAGTTTCACCTCTAGATTTCTTGCTATCTTCCATGAAGCAAAGTGGGGACAAACCAAATCAACTAATGACCTTGGTACCCCCGACATGTAAATCAATCGATTCCGATCACATGGGCAATTTTGTAATTTCAAGTTTTGTTTCAATTTTTTTTGTTGACACAAGTTTTTGACCATTGAATTGGAGCAGGTCCACTGTAACATACTAAAATCTCCTATGTACCTCTTTGTACTCTTTTCTATAAGTTTTGTCCTTCATTTTCGTTCCATTTGTCCTTGGTTTTGATTTAAAAGAAATTAAGATGGTTATTGGATAAATGTTTCCCATATATTCTTATTTCAAGGTTGCATGCACAAATACTCCAGTTAGAATTAGATAATGGGTCTAAAATCCAATTTCACATTTAGTAATAAAAAGAATAAAATAATTCGTCCTAGAAATTTCTAGTATTCCCTAGAATATGAGAGATAAGAAGGAAATCCGAATTTTATATAAGGGAGAAGATAAATGTAATAATTAATGGTAATATGAGAATTTATGGGTAAAGAAGATAAATAGAAAGATTTTTGCAACAAATATTATAATCTGAAACCATCATGATAATTTGATAATTAAATTCGTTTCCTTGAGCAAAAAGTAACTTAAGGGCCAAGTATCATTTAAAATGGAACATAAATATAAATATTAATAACATTATCAAAAGAATATAGGAACTATGCCAATAAAGAGAAATAAAATACTTAATGTCCTCAAATCAGGAAAATAACTTCAAATTCGTAATCTAAACATAAAAATAAGCCTCTGTGCAAATTTGCAACTAATTTGGATAATATATGAATAATGAGTAAAATAGGAGAGAGAGAAAGTGTGTAGAATGTTCTATTTATTTAATAAATATAAAGATAATTTCAACTTGTGAAGATAATTTCAAAATCGTGTTCCAAACCTTTAAGGAGACTTATGGGTGAAGTTACACTAATTTTAGATAATGTTATCACCTCTTTTGAAGGAGGAAAGAGAAAATGATATATTAATTATTTCACCTATCAAACTTTCTCAAAATGCAAAACTAACTCTATATTTGGATTCTACGCGTCGAAATAAGTCAGGATATAAAATTTCATAATTTTTGGACGACGTTTGAGCCTCCAAATGAAGAGAGAGAAAAACATTTAAAATTTAATAGATTTAATCGACTTTTACTAAGGGTTGTTTCCCTGATCTAACGCGAGATCGGACGGCTCAGAATCCTTGATGGACTCGGGTCCATCGATCGGACGATCCACGATCGTCTTCCACCTCTAGCCGGACAAGGAAACAGGTCCTTGTTTTCATTTTTATAAAATCGACATATCTCGAGATTTACTCGATGATTTTCGCTCAAATCAGTTTCGTTGGACTCCTTGTGAGTTTCTGAACCGAATTATCCCAAAAAGTTTGGGATTAGACGCGTTTTCGAGAAACGCCTAACTCGGCCGCCGACCTCCTTACTTTGCTCCTACCTACATCCTAGTCTAGGGTTCCTTGCCTATAAATAATGCAACCCCAGCGACCGCCATCACCTTAGCAACTCATTCGCGTTCTTAATTTGGAGTTTCATGGACGAACCGACCCCCAGCAGGCCGCCGAAGATCCCTAGCTTGCGGCACCTCTCCTGCTCGTCTCCGTTGACCTCGTTTCAAATTGAAGGTACCATTAGATTCTTCGTTCTCTCTTCTTTCTTTCGAGTACCTGATTGTCGAGTTTGGTCGCGTATTGCGGATTTGCCCAAATTGGGCCGAGCAGCTGCTCGCGTTGCTCGGGCGAGGGGAGGAAGACGACGCCTGTCTTTTTACCATTTTGCCCCTGGTCGTTTTCTTTGTTTGAGTTTTCGTGCGAGGGCAGCTCCGTATTTTCTTCGTCCATCTGACCGCACCGCGCGGCTGGTAGCGAGCGACCGCGGGGCGCGGGTCGCCGCTGCCGAGCGCTCGCCACCGCTCGGCCATCCAGCCTTGCCTACGTGGTAGGCTGTGATTGGTCGAGGCAAACTATTTTTTATAAATTAATCTGTTGGTCAAAAATTAAAAATAAACAGTGTTTTGAAATCAGGAAAACGAGATCTATTTAATAAAAATATTTTTGAGATCTGGTTTTGAGGTTTGCAAAAATGTGTTTTTGAAGACAAATTAATTAACTTAAAATCACTAAAATTAACCCTAAGAATCCCTATTTCCAAAATATACAATATTATATGTTATTTTGATCAGGAAAACCTAACTAAGATGGTTATGAGGTTTTTGAAGTCTGAATCGAGAGTTTGCGCAAAAAGTTAGTGAATTAGGGTTTTAACCTTTTAAATGAGTGCATGTAATTCTAATTTATGAATATAATGATGTAATAGGGAAATTGGGTTTATAATTCGTGTGAAGAGTTGAAAAGGGGAATTCTAGAACACTTGAGGCTAAGGTATGTGTTTTGATTATGCCTCTACCTATCAGTTGGGAAATCTTTAATCCATTACCTATATTTCTTTATGAGGTTTAACTTGATCTAAACCATTGAATCTTGAAACCTAAATTGCTTGTTGCCTCAAAAGTAGATGTAGTATTCTCTTGTTTGGGTATTCATACCCCACTGCCATGTTATATATTCTTTTGCTTATTCTTGCCATAAATCTTTTGTTAGCATGAAATTAAATATTCTATTTAATGTTCAAGTAGTGGTACTTATGTACAACCACCCATAGAGGGCATGTATAAAATCGCCCTAGGGGAATGTTTATTATTCTCCCCATTAAAAAAAATGTAGGTGATTGGAAATGTTTTTATTCTTCCCTCACCTAAGGTTAGAGGTCTGGTAGGTGCCTCAACCCTACTTAGTTAGATAGACATATTAATTGACATGCTAAAACCTTTATTTATTTTGTTAATGGCAAGTTTCCTTATAAAAACCTCATACTCTTTGATATCTCTTTTTACACCAAACATCTAGCCTAATTTACTTGTTACAACTTTCCTTGACATTGTTAGAATAATCTTGTAATACATACTTTCTTTGTTTTTCCCTCTTGCTGGGTGTCTTCCCAACCACCCAGGTGTTGGTGCTGAGCAAGGTGAAGGAAGGGCTTGAAGAAAGGTTCCCTTTGCTGTTGATCGTTAGCTTGACAAGAAGGATGGCTAGGTTGCTATAGCTAGATCCTCTTTCTATCTTATCTTTTCTTTTAGAAAGCAATCACGTAATAAACAATGAAGCCATTGGAAGGCTTATTATTTCTTTCTTTCCGCTGCTATTGACATTTTATTATGTATCTGGAATCATGCTTGGAATATTATGCAATCATCCTCAAAGTCTAAATTTTGTTAAAAATTGTGGATGTTTGTATTTCCTTTAAATTTTAGTAAAGGGGTGATCTCGCCTCTTTACATCATGGTATCAGAGCCTTTAGGCGACTATTACGGCATGCAGTTGAGGCAAGGGTGTCTAGAAAGGATCAGGGCATGGGGGCTGGCAAGATTTTCCTCCAACCCACTAGCTTGGTATACAAGGACTCCCGTGCCCATATGATCCGGCCTGGCCTGCGCCGAAACGAATTGCCCAAAATAGTATGCTTTTAGGCAATAGCATTCTAGTTATCCTTTTTCTCATCTCTATTTCTTTTCCCTCTCATCTATGATTCTTTACTCCTGAAAATTTAATATGTTAACCCTAATTTCAGGAGAGGTGACTTGTTTGACAACACAAACCAGGAGTCCACCACAGACAACCCCGACACTCCTGCGACTCCTGCTGTTAACCAACCAGCTTCTGGTGTTCCCGCCTTCACACCTGAGCAAGAACTGGCGATGTTGCGACAGTTGTTGTCCTCCACCATGATGGGACAACTCAACACCATTGCTGCTGTTGCCGCCAAGCCGAGGGAGTTCACTCTCACTGATTTCATCAAGATGCAGCCACCCTACTTCAAGGGTGAGAGTGAGCCTAACATGGTGGACAAAGCTGACGACTGGGTGTTGGCCCTGGACCGGACCTTCGAGGGTATGGCATGCCCTCCTCACCAGAAGGTTCGGTTCACGACGTACGTGCTGGATGGACCTGCGCGTGTTTGGTGGAACGGTGTTGCCCGCACTCGAGACACCTCCTCCATGGAGTGGACCCAGTTCCTGAAGTTGTTCAGAGAGAAGTACATCTGCCCTGCGTTCCTGAGGAAGAAGGATGCTGAGTTTTACAGTCTCAAGCAAGGAAGCATGAGCATGGCCGACTACGTTCAGAAATTTCTACTGTTAGAACGTTACGCCACCGACCTTGGAGCTGACAGAAGAGTGACCTTGTTCTTGGAGGGCCTGAACTATCATGTTGGTCGAAGCCTCGTTCCACAACTGCCACTCACGTTTCAACAAATGGTGGACAAGGCTCTCGCCATTGAGTCTTATCTGGGGTTTCAAGCTTCCAGTGGCTTCAACAACAACAAAAGGAAGAATCTGAACCAGCATGAGAACCGTGGACGTGATCGCTGCAACAAATGCAATCGCCACCATCCTCCTGGAAGATGCCCCGCCAACAATGCACCTGCTCGTATTGGCAACCGTCCTCCACCAACCTGCCATGAGTGCGGCCAGGTTGGGCATATCCGACCCAACTGCCCCCGTTTCCAGCAAGGGCAGAATAATGCTCCGCAGCCGCAACAGCTGAGACAGAACCCGCCACCGCGGAACAACAACAACAATAACAACAACAACCAGAACCTGAGGCGTCCGCCAGCTGAGAGGCGGAATGGGAGAGCGTTTGCTCTCAATGATGAAGAAGATGGTGAAGGCAATGAAGTGATTGAAGGTACACTACACCTCAATATGCATCCCTTAAAAGCTCTGTTTGATTCTGGTTCCTCCAATACCTTCATATCTAGTCAGTTTGTCTCTATGCTTGAAATCGAATCTGAGTTTATGGATCATGTGTTAGATGTAAAAACTCCTAGTGGAAAAATCTGCTCCTCGTACCTCCAAACTCCTACCTTGAACCTCTGTATATCCGGAATAATGTTTCCCACAGTTTTTGTCTTGCTTGATATGACCGTCTTTGACATCATCCTGGGTATGGATTGGTTAAAGAAGTATAAAGCAGTTTTGTACTGTGAGGAATCCAAGGTTAGTCTATTTCATCCTGATGAAGGAAGGGTGTGTGTCAAGGGCAAGAAGTGAGGAGAGCGACAGTTCATCATCTCTGCCATCAAAGCTGAAAAGCTCGTCTCGCAAGGGTGTAGAGCCTTTCTAGCCTCCATAGTTCTCGATGCTACACCTCCTGCTCTAGAACATGTTGATGTGGTGAAGGACTTCCCAGATGTCTTTCCTGAGGAGTTACCCAGGTTGCCACCCACTCGCCAGGTGGAATTCTCCATCGAGCTCATACCTGGAACTTCACCGATATCGAAGCCACCTTACCGCTTGGCTCCTGCTGAGCTGGCGGAGTTGAAGAAGCAGCTTGAAGAGCTTCTCGACATGGGCTTCATTCGCCTTAGTGTTTCCCCTTGGGGAGCCCCTGTCCTGTTCGTGAAGAAGAAGGATGGCTCTTTGCGGATGTGTATGGACTACCGCATGCTCAACCAGGTGACAGTGAAGAATCGTTATCCGTTGTCGCGCATCGACGACCTATTTGATCAGCTGAAGTCAGCCACCGTGTTCTCCAAAATGGATCTGCGAAGCGGCTACTACCATATGCGTGTGAAAGATGATGATGTTCCGAAGACAGCGTTCAGAACTCGCTATGGGCATTATGAATTTATGGTCATGCCTTTTGGTTTGATGAATGCCCCTGCTGCGTTCATGGACTTGATGAACTGAGTATTCCGCCCATACCTCGACAAGTTTGTCGTGGTGTTTATTGATGACGTTTTGGTTTATTCCGAAACGTTGGAACAACATCACGAGCACCTGCGGATTGTACTCAACACATTGCGAGAAAATCAATTGTATGCGAAATTCTCAAAATGTGAGTTCTGGATGATAAAGGAAGTGATGTTTCTTGGTCACGTGATTTTTGCCGGCCATATAGTTGTTGATCCTGCAAAGGGAGAAGCTGTGACAAAGTGGAATGCTCCGAAAAACCCGTCAGAAATCCGTAGTTTCCTTGGTCTAGCTGGTTACTATCGGAAGTTTATCAAAGGGTTTTCTGAGTTGGCTTTACCTTTGACCAAGCTGACTCAGAAAGAGGTCAAGTTCTCATGGACCCCTGAATGTGATGACAGTTTTCATAAGTTGAAGATGAGTCTGACTTCTACTCCCGTGCTTGCTTTGCCTGTTGAGGGCATACCCTATGTCATCTACACCGACGCATCCCGACAAGGCTTAGGGTGTGTTCTGATGCAAGACGGAAAGGTGATCGCCTATGCTTCTCGACAGTTGAAACCTAATGAAGCTAATTGGCCTACGCATGATTTGGAGCTTGCTGCCATAGTTCATGCTTTGAAGATATGGTGACACTACCTCTATGGAGAAAAGTTTGAAGTCTTTTCTGATCACAAGAGTTTGAGATATCTGTTGACTCAGAAGGATCTGAACTTGCGACAACGTAGGTGGATGGAATATCTTAAAGATTACAACTTCACCATCACCTATCATCCTGGTAAAGCAAATGTCATAGCCGATGCTTTAAGTCGCAAGAAGGATGCTATTTGTGCTGCTCTGAGATGTTCTGTGTGGGAAAACCTTGAACATGTGGCCGGTTGGAGACCTCAGCCTACCGATTCAGTGGATGAAGATAAGTTGTGTGTTCATATGGCCAGTTTGACCGTTACACCAACCTGGATCTCAGAAGTCGTGTCTGCACAGTTAGAGAGTTCCGAGCTTGAAGAGTTGAAAGCTTTATCTCAGAAACCGCAATCTGACTTCTCTGTCGGAGTGGATGGTGCTATCCGCTTCAGACAAAGGTTGTGGATACCCAATGTTGGTGACCTGAGACAGAAGGTTATGAGTGAAGCTCATGGTTCCAAGTACACTATTCACTCTGGCACAACCAAGATTACAAGGACTTACAGCGAAGCTTCTGGTGGAAGAACATGAAGAATGATATAGCTTTGTTCGTGGCGAAGTGCTTGACATGTCAGCAAGTCAAGATTGAACATCAACGACCCGGTGGTCTTCTTCATCCTCTTGAGATTCCATAATGGAAGTGGGAGAAGATCACAATGGACTTTGTTACCGGTTTCCCTAAGTCAAAGAAAGGTTATGATGCTGTCTGGGTGGTGATTGATCGGCTTACAAAATCTGCTCATTTCTTGCCTTTCAAAACCACATATAAAGTTGCTGAGATGGCTCAGTTGTATGTGGAGTGGATTGTTCGTCTGCATGGTGTCCCTGCTGTGATAGTTTCTGATCGAGACCCGAAATTCACTTCTCGCTTGTGGGGTCAGATTCAGGAAGAGATGGGTACTGATCTGCGTTTCAACACTGCTTACCACCCGCAAATTGATGGTCAGTCCGAGAGAACAGTTCAAATTCTGGAGGACTTGCTACGTGCTTGTGTGATGGATTGGGGTGGTGCCTGGGATCGATATCTACCATTAGCAGAGTTCGCTTACAACAATAGCTACCAAGCCAGTATTGGTATGCCACCTTTTGAAGCTCTCTATGGTAGACCTTGTCGTTCACCTTTGCATTGGGATGTTGTGGGTGAACGTTCCCTAGTGAAGACTGATGACATGCAGATGATGTTTGAGAAGGTACAGTTGATAAAGAAACGGATGAAAGCTGCTCAAGACAGATAGAAGATGTATGCTGATAAAAAGAGGTCTGATGTAAGCTTCTTAGTGGGAGACTATGCTTTTCTAAAGATCAAGCCTATACGTGCTATTGCAAGATCTAAAGTAAAAGGCAAGTTGAGTCCTCGCTATGTTGGACCATTTGAGATCTTAGATAAAGTGGGGGATTGTGCTTATCGTCTAGCTTTGCCTCCTGCTTATGATAAGATTCATAATGTGTTCCATGTTTCTGTGTTGAGGAAGTACGTTAAGGATCCGTCTCATGTGCTCACCATTGAACCTGTGGAGATTAATGAGAATCTGACTTATGAAGAACTACCTGTGAAGATCCTTGACTCCCGAGTAAAGCAGCTGAAGAGTAAGGAGATAGAGTTAGTGAAGGTTTTGTGGAGATACCATGGTTTAGAAGAAACCACTTGGGAGTTGAGAGATGAGATGTTACGTACTCACCCTTCCCTCTTTGTATGAGATTTCAGGGACGAAATCCTTTTTAAGGGGTGGAGTGCTGTAACATACTGAAATCTCCTATGTACCTCTTTGTACTCTTTTCTATAAGTTTTTTCCTTCATTTTCGTTCCATTTGTCCTTGGTTTTGATTTAAAAGAAATTAAGATGGTTATTGGATAAATGTTTCCCATATATTCTTATTTCAAGGTTGCATGCACAAATACTCCAGTTAGAATTAGATAATGGGTCTAAAATTCAATTTCACATTTAGTAATAAAAAGAATAAAATAATTTGTCCTAGAACTTTCTAGTATTCCCTAGAATATGAGAGATAAGAAGGAAATCCGAATTTTATATAAGGGAGAAGATAAATGTAATAATTAATGGTAATGTGAGAATTTATGGGTAAAGAAGATAAATAGAAAGATTTTTGCAACAAATATTATAATCTGAAACCATCATGATAATTTGATAATTAAATTCGTTTCCTTGAGCAAAAAGTAACTTAAGGGCCAAGTATCATTTAAAATGGAACATAAATATAAATATTAATAACATTATCAAAAGAATATAGGAAATATGCCAATAAAGAGAAATAAAATACTTAATTTCCTCAAATCAGGAAAATAACTTCAAATTCGTATTCTAAACATAAAAATAAGCCTCTGTGAAAATTTGCAACTAATTTGGATAATATATGAATAATGAGTAAAATAGGAGAGAGAGAGTGTGTAGAATGTTCTATTTATTTAATAAATGTCAAGATAATTTCAACTTGTGAAGATAATTTCAAAATCGTGTTCCAAACCTTTAAGGAGACTTATGGGTGAAGTTACACTAATTTTAGATAATGTTATCACCTCTTTTGAAGGAGGAAAGAGAAAATGATATATTAATCATTTTACCTATCAAACTTTCTCAAAATGCAAAACTAACTCCATATTTGGATTCTACGCGTCAAAATAAGTCAGGATATACAATTTCATAATTTTTGGACGACGTTTGAGCCTCCAAATGAAGAGAGAGAAAAACATTTAAAATTTAATAGATTTAATCGACTTTTACTAAGGGTTGTTTCCCTGATCTAACACGAGATCGGACGGCTCAGAATCCTTGATGGACTCGGGTCCATCGATCGGACGATCCACGATCGTCTTCCACCTCTAGCCGGACAAGGAAACATGTCCTTGTTTTCATTTTTTTAAAATCGACATATCTCGATATTTACTCGATGATTTTCGCTCAAATCAGTTTCATTGGACTCCTTGCGAGTTTCCAAACCAAATTATCCCAAAATGTTTGGGATTAGACGCGTTTTCGAGAAACGCCTAACTCGGCCACCGACCTCCTTACTTTGCTCCTACCTACATCCTAGTCTAGGGTTCCTTGCCTATAAATAATGCAACCCCAGCGACCGCCATCACCTTAGCAACTCGTTCGTGTTCTTAATTTGGAGTTTCGTGGACGAACCGACCCCCAGCAGGCCGCCGAAGATCCCTAGCTTGCGGCGGCTCTCCTGCTCGTCTCGGTCGACCTCGTTTCAAATTGAAGGTACCATTAGATTCTTCGTTCTCTCTTCTTTCTTTCGAGTACCTGATTGTCGAGTTTGGTCGCGTATTGCGGATTTTCCCAAATCGGGCCGAGCAGCTGCTCGCGTTGCTCGGGCGAGGGGAGGAAGACGACACCTGTCTTTTTACCGTTTTGCCCCTGGTCGTTTTCTTCTTTTGAGTTTTCGTGCGAGGGCAGCTCCGTCTTTTCTTCGTCCATCTGACCGCACCGCGCGGCTGGTAGCGAGCGACCGCGGGGCGCGGGTCGCCGCTGCCGAGCGCTCGCCACCGCTCGGCCATCCAGCCTTGCCTACGTGGCAGGCTGTGATTGGTCGAGGCAAATTATTTTTTATAAATTAATCTGTTGGTCAAAAATTAAAAATAAATAGTGTTTTGAAATCAGGAAAACGAGATCTATTTAATAAAAATATTTTTGAGATCTGGTTTTGAGGTTTGCGAAAATTTGTTTTTAAAGACAAATTAATTAACTTAAAATCACTAAAATTAACCCTAAGAATCCATATTTCCAAAATATATAATATTATATGTTATTTTGATCAAGAAAACCTAACTAAGATGGTTATGAGGTTTTTGAAGTCTGAATCGAGAGTTTGCGCAAAAAGTTAGTGAATTAGGGTTTTAACCTTTTAAATGAGTGCATGTAATTCTAATTTATGAATATAATGATGTAATAGGGAAATTGGGTTTATAATTCGTGTGAAGAGTTGAAAAGGGGAATTCTAGAACACTTGAGGCTAAGGTATGTGTTTTGATTGTGCCTCTACCTATCAGTTGGGAAATCTTTAATCCATTACCTATATTTCTTTATGAGGTTTAACTTGATCTAAACCATTGAATCTTGAAACCTAAATTGCTTATTGCCTCAAAAGTAGATGTAGTATTCTCTTGTTTGGGTATTCATACCCCACTGCCATGTTATATATTCTTTTGCTTATTCTTGCCATAAATCTTTTGTTAGCATGAAATTAAATGTTCTATTTAATGTTCAAGTAGTGGTACTTATGTACAACCACCCATAGAGGGCATGTATAAAATCGCCCTAGGGGAATGTTTATTATTCTCCCCATTAAAAAAAATGTAGGTGATTGGAAATGTTTTTATTCTTCCCTCACCTAAGGTTAGAGGTCCGGTAGGTGCCTCAACCCTACTTAGTTAGATAGACATATTAATTGACATGCTAAAACCTTTATTTATTTTGTTAATGGCAAGTTTCCTTATAAAAACCTCATACTCTTTGATATCTCTTTTTACACCAAACATCTAGCCTAATTTACTTGTTACAACTTTCCTTGACATTGTTAGAATAATCTTGTAACACATACTTTCTTTGTTTTTCCCTCTTGCTGGGTGTCTTCCCAACCACCCAGGTGTTGGTGCTGAGCAAGGTGAAGGAAGGGCTTGAAGAAAGGTTCCCTTTGCTGTTGATCGTTAGCTTGACAAGAAGGATGGCTAGGTTGCTATAGCTAGATCCTCTTATCTATCTTATCTTTTCTTTTAGAAAACAATCATGTAATAAACAATGAAGCCATTAGAAGGCTTATTATTTCTTTCTTTCCGCTGCTATTGACATTTTATTATGTATCTGGAATCATGCTTGGAATATTATGCAATCATCCTCAAAGTCTAAATTTTGTCAAAAATTGTGGATGTTTGTATTTCCTTTAAATTTTAGTAAAGGGGTGATCTCGCCTCTTTACATCCACCCCATGTGTCTATTTTTGTTTGGGCCACCTAGGAACGCACTCCAGTCTCTGTTGGCTTTGGCTAAGGTCTACATGGCATTTTGGCAAGTTCCAATTGGCCTGATTTTCCAAAAATCATAGTAAATCACTGGATGCTCAAAAAAGGAGAAAAAATATGTTTAAAAATGGTTTTTATGAGGAATCCAAATATCCAACTTTTAGAGTATGTTTTCAATTATCCAAACCTTAGTTTTAGGAAAAATGTAAATTATGGTTTAATGTTTTGGATAAATTTACATATTAATATGAAATGTGTTTTGAATAGGGTAATTAGGGTTTTTCATACCCAAGGACATGATTAGGGTTTCCTCAACCTAGGAAGAGAAATAAGATATTCTATAAGTGCAAGGTAAGTGGTCCATGCCAATTGGACATAAGTAATGTTTACTTTTTATGTATATATGTATGAAATACATGAAGGTATTAATTATTATTTCAATTACTTAAAGTCAATGAATTTATGATTAATTGAATGTCATGTTTTGTTGTTCATATTATTGTATCACCTTCATGCACATTAAATATAAGGTTAAAAATAAGATCTAAAGAAAAAGTTAAGAGTTTTGAAGATAAAAATAATGATACATGATAACTTATATAAGATCCTCATTAAGAGGATCCTCGAAGCAAAACTAAGAGGCACTTTGGTGCATACGAGAAGAAGCACTTTGGTGCAATATAGAAGAGGCACTTTGGTACATAAGATAAGATGCACTTTAGTACATAAGAGATGAGTCACTTATGTGCAACTTGAGGATTCTTATATAGGTCAAGATAAAAGAAACTAATTTAAAAGCAATGTTGTCTCCTTTTTAATGTTAATGCTAAATGTTTATCAGATTTCTTTAATCTACAATGTGTCCAATTCCACATTCCATTGATTTTATGCATGGTTGGGGGAGTGATGCCCGCAGGTAAGGAGCAAACTTAGGAGGGGAAAAGTCATTTGAAGTGAAAACCCTAGCTCAAGGATCTACAAGGAGAAAAGCATTGGTGGGGTGCCAACTATACCTAGATTACAATTTCCCCTCTTTCTCCATTCAAATATGTATATGTGAACCTTGTTAAGGATTTGAGAATGAGAACTGTGATTATTTTCCCTGTGATGGTCTATATAAACTTTATTTTGTGCAATGAACATCATATTTGTGACATCCCCCTTGAAAGCAATAAAAATGTGTGATTTTGCTCTATGTTGTGAATATTTCTACAAGTGGGGTGTTACGTTCGGTTTCCTGTTCATATGTTGATGTTTGAATTGAAAGTGGGTTGGTTTCGGGTGGTGATTAGGTCAACCCAGATTGAATCTGGGTTGAGAAATTTAGACAATACAAGTTCTAATCATGTATAAACTATTGGATATCATATGTATTTTATGCATTTATATGATCCAAATTTGATTCCAGATTACAAATTGTGAAATCAGGTCTGGTTCTGGACATACCACCTTATAAAAAGATTTTGATACCGAATAAGTTTTGGTTTGAGCTATTTTGTATCAACCTGATTGTTGTCCAACCAAAACTAGCCTGGAACTGCCTTTTGAAACCCCTAATGTTCACAGATAGCACAAGCCTAATATCTAGATAGTCAATATACAACATTTTTCATAATCCAATCTTCTCACTAACTTTCCCCACAACCATCGAAATACATTAGGATGTTAAACTTGAATTAAATTTAGTATAAAATCCCCAACTCGAATGTGTGAACTTAAAATTGGCACAACCCAAAATTTTCATATCGAATATTAGGTTGATCCTAAAGTGCTCTATTTAAAATATATACCTACTTAAGTACCTCATTTTGTTAGTACTTATGATCATGATTTGATGTTAGTTTTAATTGGTTGCACTTTCTAGATATCTAAATATAGCCAACTATGTTCTAAGTTCACATGATCTGCTCGGCGCTTGAAATTTTTAAATTTTGATTTGGTCAATTCTGAAGTTCATTTATGGACATGATTTTTTCTTTTAAGTTTTTAACTCCATTGCAATTTCGTTGCTTGTGGTTCAAAACTATGAAAAAGTACATTACATTTGATCTATGGAAAACATGAGAAGTTTTCATGCCTAGATATTAGGAAATTTTTGTATTATGTCTAAATGTAAGACCCCTGACCAAGATTAGTGCTTGATCTTCCTTGCTTGTCTTAATAAGATGCTTAATCCTTACTCTAATCATGGCATGCACCTTAATAACATGTGGCACATTTATGTTTCCAGTTTGGCCCAATTTGGTTGTTGTTTGAGCTAGTTATGCTATATATGTGTTGTTTTGAACCAAGTTGCAGTTTACCCACATTGAGGGTTTATCTTACAATTTGTCACATGTTGGTTGTGCCTATTGTGCCTTGGTATCATGAGAGAGGTAATGATGCATAGGGATGCCTTTGACCTTGGGTGATGAGGTGGCATCATAAGTTGATGCTAGGGTTTGCACGGATGCTTGAGTTGGTACTGTTAACCATGTCGGTGTGACCTTTGTAGTGACCTATGTGCTTTGTGTTTTGGTAGGAGTTGCGACCGATATGCTTTTGGTTGTGTTTTGTAGCGACCCATACACCTTGTATTCTTGGTCTTGGTCGAAGAGGTTTTGAGTTGTGCTTGGGTTGTAGCGGCCTTTGCCTTGGTTGGCATAGTGTTGCAGTCACTACATGGTGATCACCTTGGTTTTGTTTTGACTGATGGGTGTAGTGGACCTAAGTGGTCACTACACTACCTTTTTTATCACCCTTTGATGCATGCAACTTTAGAGTGCTTGGATGGTCGTGGTTTTGTGGGACTAGTGTCCTTAGGTTCTCTAGTATCTTGACACCTCATACCTTTCACCTCTCTCCTACCCTTGAGCATACATACCCTTCCTTTCACATGCAAGTATCCCCTTTAGCTCTCTTCTTTCTCTCTTCTTGCTTGTGTTCAACCTTGAGCTAGGTGGTGCAAGTGGAGGTGTTGATCTTAAAGAAGGTGGTTGTTTCCTTCTTGCATGTGGTGATATAGGGCTTGATCATCTCTCTTGTGGTGGTTATTGGTGATCCTTGACCTTGGTAAGTAGTTTTACCTCCTTTGATCTCGTTTTCCTTGAACCCTCTCTTCCTTTCTTCTCTGAGGCATTAGACTATGGATTACCATGGTGGCTATCTTGATGAACTTCTCTCCATAGAGGTAGAGACTATGGTTTGACCATGGTATTACTTGATTGAGATGAAGATCTCCTCTTTCTTCTCTCTTCTCTCTTCTTTCTTCTTTCCTCTTTCTTTTTTGGAATGGGGTTTTACTCTCTCCCTTTTGAGCATCCTTTGACCTTGGTGTGTTCTTCTCTTGAGGTGATTTTGCTTGGACGTGGAGTTGATCCAAGCTTGGTATTTCCTTCTCTCTTGGATCTCATGTCTTTGGAGTGGATCTCACCTCAAGGTGGGTTATATAAATTTCCCCTCTACTAGTATTACACCTTTATCATTTTTGCATGTTATTGTTCTATCTCTAAAATGTGATCATAAGATGATAGATGATGCTATCTTATTTTAGGGTTTAAGATTATGAAGTATTCTTGTATAGATTGCTCTTTCTCCTAAACGCTAATTCATGTACCCAAAATTTAAGTGATGATGAAGTTGTCATTTCTTACATGCACCTTGAATGTTGGATTTATCACCATGTTTATGGTTTAGACATTATGTGTTACATGGAGGTTTTGCTTATTGGGTGCTTATGTTGGACGTTTGGTTGTCTTTCTCATTGCATGGCTTCCTTGTTGATCTTGATGATGTGTGTTTTAGGGTTTTGAAGTTCATTATCCTCATGTGGTTCTTACCTTGGTAATGCTTGAGTTTCTTGATGTTAAGCATATGTTTCAGTCAACATGTTTCCTTGGTTTCTTGGGGTTGTTATGACGATGCTGATGGTGTGCTAGGGTTCTGGTATGGTCATCATAATGCTAACCCTAAGACAATTTGGTCGCTACGTACATAAGTTGTTGTTTAGGGTCGATATGTATGAGCCTTGTGTTGGTCGCTACCCAGGATGGTTTGGTTGGGTTGGCATAGCCTTGGTTAGATGTTGACATGGTCACTATGCTAGTTGGATCACAACAAACACTAACCCTAATTAGGGTGGTCGCTACATTTTCTTTAATGGTTTGGTTGATACATATGGATCAGTTTGTTTGGTCGCAACATCTTGAGGTATGTGTGGTTGCTACATGTGCTACACGGGTGGTCGCTACACATGTTGATGCATCTGTTTGGTCACTATGTTTGCATGTTGTTTATGGTCGCTACATATGGTCTAGTTTGGTTGGTTGCTACAAAGATGCACCCTAGTGGTTGCTACATGGGTGTATCCCTAATGGTCGCTATTGTACCCTATCTCCTTGGCCGACACATGTTGCTGTTTTGAATGTTTATTGGGTGCTTGACCATGTGTTTATGGTGATGATGCCTAACCCTAATGTATTCCAAGAATGTGGGAAGTGATGTACCTAGGGTTTGATGTTGAGTGATGTCATGGAAACCCTAATTAGCTATCTATGGAAACCCTAACCTTAGTTTGGGTATATGACGTAATTGCTCATATTGCTTGAAGTGATTAGCATGAAATGATGTTTTCCTTCTCCTACTTGTGTAACCCTTATGTTGTAGGTTGAATTTACATCATAGCTAGTGATTGCTATGGTATATCTTATATGAAACAGGGTGAAGATTATGAGCCACGATGAGGCATAATGAGATAATGTTATTATGCAGGAACTGTGTGATTGGGTCTTGTGACTTGGCAGAGGCTTTGTGCCTAGTTTGAGGTGATATCCTCTAGTGATGTGATAAGGGATGGTTATCCCAAGATGATGTGATAATGTTGATGGCCTTGTATGGTAGTGATATTATGTGATAATGTGTCAAGTTTACACCTCATACATTTTATATCTTCTACAGTTGTAATATAACCCTTATCTTTGTAGGATTTGTTTTGGGTTTATATGTTGTAACTTGATTAATGCACTAAAAACACCCAATTGACAATAATTAATCAATTAAAATCCTAATCATGTAGGTTACCCTGAGCCATAGATCCATCTTCAACGTCAGTATTTCCTAGATGGTTAAATGAGTAATTCTTACGGGAAACTCAGAGCGCATATTGTTGACTATGCGGGGATGCAAGTTGAGTTTATATCCTTGCATCCATAATCACAGATTTGGAGGATGACTGTGGTCAGACCCTGGTAGGAGAACGGTTGAGGTCGTATCTTAGATGATATATTTTTAGGGATTATTGCGATCATACCCTGGCAGGAGAATGACTGCGGTCGTATCTCACTGTGTTGTTCCTGTATACCAAGGCGGACTAGGCTGATTTGCACTTTGACTCTATATGTCACTGCGGTAGACTCGGACTGATTGAGGGTGTAGAAGATCATAGGAGTCCGACCCTGTGATATCAATTTTATTTGTATGGTAGTGATTTTGACTTAGTAGTGGTCAATTGGAGCATGAGTGGTGTACCTCATCTCCACAGGGCATAATAATAAAAGATGTAATATAGTTATGTAGTGTATTTGTTTAGCATTAAATACACATCACATTGGATGACCCTTTGCGTTGTTTCTTATACTGCTTAGTTGTTATCTTGTATACATGTTCTTCATATTCCTTCTGAGAATATATAATAATTTTTTGATCAATTGTAGTTTCTTAAACTACTTAATTTGTGATATCAGTTTTATTTAAAATATTTAATTGAATTTGCTCATATTGTTAATAGTATTATTTTCTTTTCTATAATCCATCTGTGTTAATAATCGTTGTTGATGGAGAGTTATATCTCTTGCTGGGACGTTGGTCTCACTCCGTAGATTTTCACATCATTTAGGTGATCATGTACGATGAGGTAGAGATTGTGCGGTTGAGAAAGAGAAACAAAGAGAGCAGTAGTTGTTGAAGGTCGGATGTGCTGCTAGTGTTTTGTAGTAGAGTCATATGTGTTGTCCACGTACTCTCAGGTCTTTGGGAGTGTTTTGTAGATGGTGTACATTGATACGAGGTTTTTGACAGTATGCCATGATTGTACATGAAAATTTTGTATGTATAAATATGTTACCTTTTGTGACAGGTTGTGACAAGTTGGCCAGTGAACAATGATGTATATACCTTTGTGGTATGATGTGTAATACAAGTGGCACAATTTTTGGACTTCTATGTAATATGTTTCAACTTGTTGATATATGAGAAATCAGTTTTAAATTACTATATTTTGTGATAATCTGGATGTTTAGTAGTAGTTTCACATTTTATTTTTGAGTAATTTCGCTCATGTGGCAGTGGGTTGTCACACTAAATTTGTGGATAAAATCATTCTTACCAAAAGTAACTTGGTTCAAGTTTTGATCTTGTCAACCTGAGATAGTATTTGATTTGAGAGTTGATGTATGAATTGAATTGTGGGTATAGTATTTGATTTGAGAGTTGATGTATGAATTGAATTGCGGGTGCACTTGCCAACTGGCTTAGCTGGTCAAACCTGCTGCTTGTGAAGTGCATGTTGCGGGATCGAATTTCAACTCATTCCCATTGGGACACTACATGAAGGGATTAAAAGTCTTTGGTGTTAGCTATTGGTTGTTCTCTCTCTCCTGATACCTTGGACATGGATGAAACTCCCCACTATTCAAAATATGAATTGAATTGTGGGTTGATTGATTCATAGGCTTTTGGTCCCTATAGGGGTACATATTGGTATATATTTTGAGTTATTTATGATTTAACATTGACGTAAGTCTATAAACAATTTAAAAGAAATTATAATATAGTGCACAAATTTATGATTAAATTGATAGTAAAAGTATTAATCATAGAAAACAACTTAGTGTTTATCTTATGTTACATATTAAAAAAAATGATTGGGTTGCAAATATATATGTAAAGATTTAAACCATCACATTGAGAGAATAAGTTGAACGATCGGCTTGTTCAGCACACCACCACGTGTTTTTTTGTGGTGGGATAGAACAAAGAGAGTCCAAGACAAATAGTATGAGAGAAGTTGCTTGTGCCGTTGAATGTAGAGACTTCACTTTCTTGCAAAAGGGATATCAAAGATATGAAATCTTGTAGTAGAATTCCTAACATAACTGATATATTGTCGTCCAGACTAATGCGTCACCACCTCAACGTAAACCGTACTAAAATTAGATCCATGGTAGATTGAAGATCAAAGCAATGAAAACCTACCACATGGATATATATATATATATATATATATATATATATATGGATATATATGGATATATATATATATATATGGATATATATATATATATATATATATATATATATATATATAAAAGGAAATTATTGAGAATTTTAGAAATTTCCGTTTACAATACAGTAGTAATATTTAATCATATATAACTTCGACCCATATTATTCTGTTCCTTGCAACTGTTCGCAAACCATAATATGAAAGATTCTTTTTTCCCGTCCCCTTCCAGTTATGTAAACAGGGAAACATCTCTTTCGGAGTTTCGGGTGAGCTGGGCCTTCTTCCGGTTTCTGGGCTTCGGTGTGCGTTGACGAGGTATACACTTGAACCTGTTGAAATCATGAACAGATGACCGTCATATTCGAACGTCGACGTTCCTGAGATGGTGACTGCGGGGAAATAGGAAAAAGTTTAAATATTATCTCTTCAATTGAAATCTCATTTGTATACATAGCATGTGAAGGTGGTACGTGATGTGAAAGGAAACCGGCACAAACTATACGTGTAAAATGTATAGTGTTAAACCTGTTACATTAGTTGAGATGTCTATGCAAACCAGCTGAACTGCTGAACACGTTCCTGCCTCTTAACTTGAAAGGTTGTTTAAATCTAACCTTTGCGCACGCCCGGAAGTTTGACGCAATTGGAGTCTCGTGTTCTAGAAGAAAACTAAGACTATGTTTGAGAACGGAGCCTGGTGTTAGTCTAGATAGTATCAGTATGCTCTGGTTTTAATTTGATTCTGTTTGAAAAATCAGTCCAAATAGATTAACAACCTGATTTGGTTTCGTCTAGCAAACAAGGCAAATTAATGTATAAAGAGCAAAAGTTGAACTGGACTAGGATTTTGAAAGCATGTTAACAACTGGAGTAAGTTAATCTTTATATCAGATAACGGAATACCAAACAGACACCAACCCTAGTCCCAGTAAATCCAAACAACATTTTAGATCGGACTGAATTAGGCCTACGTCCAAATCCCATACGAAGTAGAGGCTAAAGTAATAAGATCGATGCTTCATACCGTGGAGCAATTTTTAAGCGGCAAGAAAGGTGCCAGAGGTTGTTTTGAACGCAAACTAAGATATCGGCGAGCGGTGTTTGCTTGTGACTTGTGAGGGTGAATATAAACCATTTGTGAGCGTCTGCCAAGCAACCAGAGGCGTTGTATTGAGAGAGTGGGAGGGGGACAATCTACTCATAAATCGTTCTCCTGCGTGGACGAAACATACAGACTACAGGACGTCAACGCCAAGTGCCCACCACAAGTAGACGTTTTATACAATACAGTAAAGGGCAATTGGACTCGGTAGTAGATCCCAAGGTTCTTGAGAGCTACAGCTAAGATTCAGAACCCGCCATTGACTTGGGGCATTACAATTGCAAGTTTTCTATTATTATATCAAGTTACGTCATTATTACATTTATTGTGCTTGTTTTAGCGGGTATGCCATGAATAGACTTTACATTTATTGTGCTTGTTTTAGCGGGACTTTGAGATTCTGTTTGTTTCTTTTCTTTGTTTTCACTTTCTGATTCTGAAGAAACGGTTTGTAGAAATACCCTTTTCTCCTCACTAATTTCCGTCATGATCTCTAACCTGCATAGCGTGGGCTCTTTTCTAGTTTTCTTACTTTACCGGCAATGGTAGCATCATCCATGGCCAGTCGTCAGAGGGGAATGCCGTTGACACGTACAGGGGAAGTGTGATCAGAAACCGTAAACAAATTTGAGGGCTGGAAGGATGCTGCGTCATGCTACAGAATGTGCTTTTGAAAACAGGAAGAGTGTGGATGTGGAATAGACCAGAATAAATATCCGCTAACATAAGACCCAATTAGATGGGATGCATACGGTTCCAAAGTGCCCGGAGAAATGGCCTGTGGAGGGCTTTTGAACGTAAAGTAAGCTGCGGATTGTTATTTTGAACAATTAACTTTAAAGGTCCAAAATACGCCAAAACTGTAGATTTTGATTTGGAAGGAGAAAAGACAATTAAAAAGAAAAAAGCTAAGCTCACACTCCCCGCTTATGGGCGGCCACAGCCCACTCTTGCTATTTTTTTAACATCCTCATATTTTGAAATTTCATATTAAATTTGATAATTTGATGTGAGAATCATAAGGGAGTAATACATGATGATATGACGACTTTGGTTAATGAATGTAAGCCTTATATTTAGATTAAATCTTCAATTTTAGTAATTAAAGAAAGAATGAACAAATATATTAATATGAAGCTTCAAATGGAGATACCATGATAATTCAATCCTTAATATTGTAACAAAAACCAAGGTGAAGTTTGTAGATCAATTGGAAGGCCAGGGCATCGGCCATGGCCCCTAAAACCCAGCAAAATCAATTTGACTAATTAGGGTCTATAAGTGGGTCCTCGAGAGAACAATGGGAATTTGGTAGCTTGTGTTGATAATAAATACTCATAATGATTTTAGTAGATGCATAATAAAAAATATAGTAATATGGAAGAAAATCTAGAAAATTATAATTTATCTTGTGTAATGTAATTAAATAAAAATTATTTATTTCTTGCTTAGAAATCAAATTGTGGATAATTAACAGATGAGTTAATGATTATCTTCTTCCCTATGGGAGATAACAATGGGACGTTATCCAAAAATTTGAGATAGTTTAGGATGATAACGTGGTCGTATAATTATAGAGATCTAAATGTGATCCAAATTAGGGCTAGTTTGGTACGATATAAGCC
Source organism: Alisma plantago-aquatica (assembly GCA_963693085.1). Classification (NCBI taxonomy): domain Eukaryota; kingdom Viridiplantae; phylum Streptophyta; class Magnoliopsida; order Alismatales; family Alismataceae; genus Alisma; species Alisma plantago-aquatica. The sequence continues at coordinate 117,790,192 of OY856414.1, forward strand.
AAAATTATTGAATCTGAACGTCAGGAATTCAGGTGCTAAATTATTTGGTTGGAAATACAATAAGAGAACTCCTCAATTTGTGGCCCACAACTGGCATATTTTGAGACTGAACTCACGGAGTTTGTACCGCGCCCTGAACGGGGTGGTACAGTCGTGTTGTGAGAAATGAACAATTTCAACTACTTCATACAAGTAAAAATTATGTTCACCTACGTCAACCAAATGGAATTGACTAAAAGCATTACAATTGACCGGCACCTAACCAAATAAATTGCTTGCCGATCAAAATCAACTTTTTTGAACACAACATTTGATGGAACATCGAAAAACATCCAAGTACACCCTAACAAATAGGGCCTTAGAGCGACACATGGGCCACACAATGTGATTTTTTTTGCCAATTGTCTAGATCTATAGTTCATGTCATGCATAGTTTTTTTTCTAAATTACCTTCCGACTCGATTTGTTTCCCCGTCTTAGCCTTTCTGGTCATTGTGCACACTTTGTAGACATTCGATCCTGGTGCACCATCACCAAATCCTTTTTTTAAACATAATCATTTCTTATATGTATTGATGATGGCTTATGCAACCACAATAAGCCATAGATACATTCAATGGATATTTTAATACAAGATGAAGATAGTAGAGTGATATATTAAGACCATGGGTGTAATCCCAAGTGTCTATGCTAGAAAGTTCATAATAATATTACATCAAAACATCAAAATTTGGGGTGTACCTTCTTGTATTGTAATATCCCTTAGTCTACTAGATGTTTGCATGCATGTGGATGCTCTAATTTTCTCCACCACCTTCTATAGGATGATCTGTCTGTTCTCTGGTATGCTAGGTTCAACTGTCTCACTGTAAATCTCCTTGTGTGTTTTGTCTTTGTGGCAACCTGCATATAAGGAATTTGTGATAGTAGGTGTCCATGTGTTGTAATAGCTGAATTGATATTGTGTGATTTTCAAATAAAATCTTATTTCATGTCATCCACAAGCTCTACAAGATAGAGGCAATTAACATGTCATGATGATTGTATCTATCATTCCTGCTTCTAGTGTTTTGAAGTCTATGGAAGGTGTTGAGTATGGGATTCGCTAAAATGGTGATGGCAGTGGTGAATTGATTCCATATATGTATGGATATGTGATATCCATAGAAGAGGTGTTGGGTGGTTTCTTCATGTTCGTAACATAGTGGACATCTGGATGGTCCCTGAAACTCTTTGTTTCTCATCATCACGTCAGTGGGTGTTTTTTCATGACAGACCAACCAAATCAGAATGTGTATTTTTGGTGGGCATTTGGCCTGCCATAAAATCTTATAGTTTCTTATTTGTCCTCTGAATATGAAATATTTATAAGCCTGTTTGGTGGCATATCGAGTGCCCCAATTCCATGAGATGTTTCTAGTTGTGTTGTATTCAAGTTGGTGCATGATGTCTGAATATGTGGCCTAATCAGTCCATCCTCTAAGACAAGTTTTGAGGATGTTGTTTCTGTGTGATCCTAATTTGGTGAGAGTCTGGTTGTTGTTGTAGTTGATAATGAATGTGTAACACCCCTCCCTAGGGTTTTGTACATAACCAGCAGAAGCACAACCTAATCCCCAGCATTTTCCATAATGTGGGGTACTTGGCATATCAGGGAGGGATTGTCACATGCATGATCTCATAACAAGAAATAAACAACACTTGGCATTCATAGAAACATAGATTCATACATGAGTTCTTGAAAAGAAAGCTACATCATGCTTCTAAAGGTATACTAAACATAAACTAGACAATCAGGAAAAAGATAGGATCTCCATAGATGGACGTCCCACCAGGTAACAACTTCTAAGGTCTTTGGATTCATGGAACTCCTTAAGCTGTCTCCTTCCCTTTAGCTCCAACTTCTGCAGACATCTCGTCCCCATCCATGCAAAACAAACAACACATCAATAAGAGGTATTTGGTATCTTATATGACATGAAAGTAAATATAACTTGATATGATAAAAATTGACTTGACATAACTTAACATAAACCTTAGCATGGATTTTTCTTAAGCATTCATGATTCATAATTAGCATGCTGAATTGAATAGTAAATATATGCAACCCTCTATGATGCCCCCTTAGGAGCACATGATTTCTAGGAAAGCCCTTGATGCTAGGAAAGCCCTTGACGACCCCTTGAGGTCCATGATTCGGGAGCATATAAAAACTAATTCAATTCCATTTAACTTGATCATTAACATTATCTTAAACATTAACATGATCATTGAACTTTAACATGATGGGATTTCTCCCCTTGAATCATAATGGGATTCCTCCCTCATAAACCATAATAGGGTTTCTCCTTCTTGAACATGATCCATTAATATTTAATTCATAATCAATAATCATAATAAAAGTTTTTACTATAGACCATAAGCAATCAATCAAGCAATGAATATACATGATGTCATCTTAAAAAAACACTAACATTCCATAAAAACATCCAAGGTGCATAATCATAGATAACAACCAATAAATCAAAATACTTGTACCAAATATGCATGGCCCACTTACCTTGATCTAAAAGACCTAAGTCAAACCTTGTTTGACTGGTTGGATCCTTTTAATCACCTGAAATTAGCATATATATCCTTCATTACACATCATTAAACCCTAATTTGCTCATATAAATATTGAGATATGAAAACAACAAAGTAAGTTGATAAAAACCACAAAATCGGATTCCTGATCGAAAATACTTTCCAAAACATATTTTTTTGTAATTTTCTGATAAATAGACATTTTACTATGAATTTTACAAAAATAGACCAATAATAAATTGAGAAAAACCACATTTTCTTATTGGGCCTGAGTCCTGAGTTGGACCAATCAGACTTGGCCAACTCAGCGATGAGGCTTGCCACTGAGGGCTCGCGATCAAAGCAAGGAGGACATGTGAAAACCCAAAAATGCCCCTGTAAGCAAAAATACATCGAAAAGAGACGAATGACCCTCTTGGTCATTACCCAACTGGGATTGATCCTTGCACACACAGCGCGAGACATGGCTCCAGCACCATGGGCGAGCTTCTCAGCCATGGGCAAGGACCCATGCTTGCTGTCACTCGAAAGTGGAGAACACCTCAGTCCAGTTCGTGAGGAGAAAGCAAAAGCATTGAGCCTAAGCTCGGGGTCGGGAGAGAACAGGAGAGCTATCCTGGCCATGGCTAGAGCCGAGTACAGGGGAAACATATCGGAGATCCACGGTCAATAAAAAGTGGTAGGAAACCTTCAGGTAACGATCGGAAAACAACCATGGAGGCAAGGCGAAGCCATCCACCCTATTTTCGTGGTTGCGGATGCTTCGAAGCACAATGGCGACTAGAGGCGTTGAGGCTTAACGACGGAGTACAGGTCCCAATGTTATGGGAGATCGCAGGGCAAACAGAGGTCAGGAAAAGAAAGGAGATACTCCAAGGATGCTCACCGTAAGGGCAATTTAGCGGAGGTGACCGGAGAAGGCCGGGCGGACTCGAGGTCGCCGGAAACTGAAGCCGAGTAGGTCGGGGTTGCTAGGGGATCTGGGGAAGAAATTGAGCGAGGAGAAATGCCACTCGAGGTCCGCTGATGCTCTCAGGTGGTTAAAATAGGAAGTAGAGGCACAGTCGTGTCCTCTGCAACTCGGGGAGACTAGGGGAGGTGATGCCCTATATTGGGTGTTTTCCCACGAGAGGGTGTGAGTTAGGGCTCGCTCGGATCGGGGTTGTGAGCCGGATTTGATGGCAAAGAAACGACGTGAAACCGTCGAGAACCGAAGGCGATTGAAGGCCAACATTGAAGCCGTTGGTAACGGCTGAGTTTCACGGACAGAACGGAGGAAGGAGATAAGGCGAGCGTAGTTGGATCCTGATCCAACGGCTGCTGTCATGCGCGTGAGAATTAAACAAAAGTAACGCGTGACAGTTTCAAATAAAATGAACTATAGCTTAAATCGGCTGCATAAATGAGATTTCACTCAAATCTTGGTCATACTATACTCAAAACCTCTCTCAAATTAATTGGAGGGTCAAACATGGTCATAATGGGTTCAAATTTGAACCATATGTAGATTAGAGTGTCTAGAATATTCCTATGCCATTAGATTTCGTGCTTGTACCCATTTAGGCCTAAAAATAGAAAAACCCTTATGTATACTTAAATGACCATGATGTATGCAAATAAAGCCATTAATTCTTCAAATAAGAATTGCAAAACATAAAAACGTGCCCTAAATATTATTTCTTTTCAATTAACAAGATGGGGGCCATTAAGCAAATAATTAAACATGTAAATCACTAATTATCATATGAGAGAGAAAATTTGACATAAAAGCATTTATCCTCATTTTCTTAAACAAAAGGGCATGGATATGTATATGAAAACATTTTCTTTAAATAGAACAAGGTTAAGAGAGCAATTGGACATAATAAAATGATTTAGAAAAACTAACATGGGCAAATTGCATTTAAGTCCTCAGCAATTATCTAATTCGGAAAAGAGCATGCAAGGAATAAAATAATTTGAAAATTTGTATAAAAGAGTGGGATGTTACAGAATGCAAGGATGGTCATGTGAGTTAGTTTAAGGTTGATGAGCTTACGCTTGTGCCACCATGGGTCGTGCCAAAATTTGGTATTATTCCAAAGGTGTGGTGTTGTCTGAATGGCACTAGAGATGATATGGAGAGTATTGGCTAGGTGTTTCCCATAGAGTTGATGTTGATCTATATGCAGTGAATGCCCATGGTGGTTGATTATTAATGTGTTTATCAACGAAGATGCTCATCCATAACTTATTTTCTCTATTGCATATGGAGACTGTGATTTTGTGAATGAGGCATAAGTTGTGGAGCTTGATGTTGATGATGTCTCATCCACCATCTGCCTTGGGGCTCCATATGGTGTCCCAGTTAACCAAGTGTAATTTTTTGCCATGGTGTTCCTAGAGAAGCTTGCGGTGAATCTTGTCAATGTCTGTGAGTACAGTGGATGGAAGAGGAATGCATGATATGTGGTAAATAATAATGGGTGTGTATGCGGTGTTCAGTAGAGAAAGACATCCAACATGAGATAGGAAGGTTTTTTGCCATGAGTTAATGCAGTGTTCAAATTTGTGGATGATCGTGTTCCATGCAGAACATGGAAGTCATGTAGGGGTGAGTGGAAGGATGAGGTATGTAATAGGGAAGGATTCTTGTTGACATCCCAACATGGTCGTGTATCTATTCATCTCTGGTGCATAAAAAAGGATCTCAATAATGGTTGACTTGTGGAAATTGATTTTGAGTACAGAGATATAGGAAAAAACCACTAGGATCTTGATGATATTGATGACATCTACCTCATTTGGTTTGATGAAGATGATGGTATCATTAGTGTATTGGATGACGTTGTGCATGCATACCCTAGGCATGTTGAGGACTCCATTATCTGTCGCATTGTGTATAAGGGAGTTTAGAAGAGATGTGATGATGATGAAAAGATAGGGTGATAAAGGATCCCCTTGCCTCAGGCCAATGGTGTTCTTAAAAAATTTAGATGAGTTCCATTGATAAGTATTGAGAATGTGCTGGTACAGATACATGAGTGTATCCATGAGCACCATTGGCTTTGAAAATTTAAACCATGCATACATTGTGTAAGGAATGCCCAATTGACGTTGTTGAAAGCTTTTCAAACGTCCAATTTAAGGGTGAGGATCAGCTGTTACGACCCCACCTCCCGATAACCCCCAATTAAGGGAGACCAAGAGGTCGAAGCCGCACCCATGCCTTTCGGATCAAAGGTTCGGCAATTAACCGAGAATAATTATCAAATTTTAACATACTAAATTGAAAAGCTATAAGAAAATAAACTTTGCATACCTTTTGAAATTTTGGATTTCTAACTTCTATCCACTTAAAGATTCTACGCTAACTAATCCTCCTTGTATTTTCTTCATGTATTTCACAATGTGACGATTTACTGTTTGTCCTTTTGGCTTGTATCTAAAATGCCGACAAACAAAACGTCGGTCAGTCGAAGCTGGTATGTGGGGGAAACAATAATCATGCAATTATCTATAACAATGTATCACATTCAATTATCATTTAACAAACAAGTTTACATTTTAAGTATAACTACACGATCCATGAGTACCCTATCCCCTGCGCTGTCCCTGCAGTGGACCTGGATACTACCTCCCTTATGGTAGCTTCCCATTTTACCCCTCATGACTTCACCTAATAAGTGAATCAATTTCTAGGGCTGAGTCACATGGCACTACCCGTAGGTAGCCCACTCCTTAACTCATGGTATGCTAAGAGTCTCATGGCACTACTCATGTGTAGCCCAGTTTCTAACTCATGATACCCTAGACCTTACTCTAGGTTATCCTTAGCCTTTGCATAGCCACAGGGGTGGACTCGGATCTAGCTAGTTATACATGTATACTCATAGTGATAGCCATAGTCACTTTATAGTTGCATGAATTAAAACATCCAACAGTTATTTCATGCATTGAGGGAAACGTCGATACAAACCTCAGAAAACTAATCGGTATAGTCATAAGAGTAACCATATACCTGTTCAGAGCAACTTGAAGTCCAAATATTTAATATTCAGGAACAAACAATCAAGCAATCATCAATATCCTGAAATTAATACATAACATCCAAGTGTCATTGTTTTATTCCAAACCTCCTCAAGATCTACTTGGATTCCACTTTAAGATTTCTAGGTCATCCTTTAGGGTTTTAGCTTTCATTAGGCATTTATTACTGTTAATGTTTGTTTAGTCCAAAAACCCTAATTTCAACATCATTAAAAGTCAATTAAAACCAATATATCTCTTTTACACTAAAACTACTATCTTTATCAATTTAAGTCATGGCAAGATCATTTAGGTTTCTTTGAATTGACAACTCAACAAAGAATTATAGTTTGATTCTCTAGGAACCCTAATTACTACAATTCTCATTATTTATGTCAGTAAACCCTAATGTATCATTAATTCTACTTTATACACTAGGAACCCCAAAATATCCACATTAATGATCTTTTATACTCAAATTGGATTTATAACAACATAACTTTGTCTTATTCGTATATTTGCACAATTAAAATCATTAAAAGACATATCCTCCTAAATTAGGGTTTCTAAGCCCATTAATGCAAACTTAGGTATATGAAACCCTAATTTAAGCCAATTATGTACAAATATCATCCTTTTATTATCAACAGGTTAATATTCGTTCTAAACATTCAGAGAACATCACTACCCAGAGGCCAGACTATGAGGGACAACCTCAGTCTGCCCATCAGTCAGTCTCACTGATCGTTTGATAACTAAGCAAAGTAACAGGATTAGTCTGGAATCCCTTCTTAGAACTCGAAGTGCCATATCTAGTTCAGAAGTGTTTGAGGGGCCAGATCGTTGGTGGTGGATCGAAGCAGAGCTTTCGACCCTCCCCTCGTTCCGTTCTTCCCCGGGGGTGGTTTAGCATTCCATAATTAGTCTTACCTTAGGGTTTTTCATTAATTAAACCACTAAATATGATAACTTTATACACTTTTTGAATTGTGAATAGAATCAGGCTTGAATTATATTTTCTTTAGAGTCCTCTCGTTCTGAGGATCAATTTTCATATAAGACTTACTTTAATCTGAGTTACAGTTTGCTAAATATGAATTTAACAAAAAACTTACTTTTGGGCCAATCGTAGAGCGCCACGTCGCCTCTTTCCTTGCAACATGCAGCCGCCCCAAACATAACTGAAAGACCCTTATACCCCCTGCATAAGGGGCCAGTTCCGTACACCCGTGAGGGGTAGAAACGTCCAATGACCGGGGGTCATCTTCTTCCTTCGCGCAACCCTAGCTGCGCGCGCCTGCAGCTACCGCGACTCTTCTCCTCTCCTCCCTGGGGCCCGAGGCTCCACGCCGGTCGCCGTCCTACTTCCGCCGCACCTGGGCGCACCCAAGCCTCCCCAGATCGTGGCCCACACGGCCGTTTTTGATCGAGAAACGGGCCGCGTTTGCTGCTGCACACTGCCGCTAGGTCAGGGCTGAACGCAGCCCAACCTCACCTTCCTGGACCCCAACGATCTTCCGAGATGGACCGCCTTCCTCCGTCATGCCTCTGCGCACACGAGGGTGCCGTTGGATCGTTGCCAAAGAGGGTTAATACCTCGTGCCAAGCCCATACTGCTTTCCTGACCTGCAGCCAAGCAATGGCTGCTGCACGAGTTTCAGAGCACGAGGGAAACGTCCGTGCTCCTAGGTAACGTCGAGGGAGCATCGTGGTTCCCTAGAACTCTGGTCCGCGGCTCCTCATTGTCCCAGGGGTGGGACTACCCTCTTGAATAGGGTTTTGCTGAAGAAGATGAAGAAAGGAAGAAGGAAGGAAGAGAGGAGTGTGTGGGATTCTTCTCTCACTCGACCCTAGGCTCTACCCCTTCATATAGGGGTAGAAAATGAAGCCCTAGGTTGGCCTATTCACGACTCAACGGGTCCTTACCAAAATGAATCGTTTTCATACAAAGAGAAGCAACTCTTCTCTCTCTCTCTATCCTTTTGATATATACTATTACTTGGGTATTTAGGGATTCGAAAATCCTTCTCCGTTTTCTCTTTATTTCTTGCTTTTCAATCCTTCGAAACGAAATTCTATTCCCTTTTATAGGATTTACTTTCTTTTTAACAATACCCCATAATTCATTAATAAAGCAACACACTATCCTCTTATTTTTCCTTTTTAGTATTTTCTCTTTCTTTCCTCTTTATTGGGACTCCTTGGATCCCAAGACATTCCATTATTTCGAAATTCTTTATTTATTGAATACTTATTATCCTTCTAGATGCATCATTATGCATTATTTCACATTATCTTGTTTATTTCTCATTTAAATATTTCTTTTTGAGGATTTCTCTTTATTTCTCTTTTATTTTCCTCATTGGAATTACTTTTATCATTAGGAATCTCATGGATACGAAATTTCCCCAAGAAATCTCATGTATGCCTCTTTCCACTCATTTCCCCATTTTATCATTATTTTCAATTTATTTCTTAATAAAGAAATACTTATTTAAATCTTTTCTTTTCTTATTGCTTTTTTTTTTGAAATCTTAGACTCCTTGGTACCCAAGGAACCCAAGAGGTACGAAATCCTCTTTGGATTTGCCTTATAGAGGTTTCCACATATTTCTTTTCTTAAAATTCAATTGTCCATTTACTAATTGAATTTCCTTTGTTATTTTCCTTTTATTGGGCCCAATAGCCAATAAAGCCCACAATTCAAACAACAAGGCTATTTTAAACGAAATCCAATTATTCTCAACCAAATATATGGTTATTTTTTTCAAACATCTTTAATATGAGAAATTATATTTCTCACCTCTTGAACCCAAAAAATTGGGGTTATAACATCCTTCCCCTCTTATAGGAATTTTGCCCTCAAAATTCAAACAAGCAAACAAACAATTCAGGACAAGATTTTTTTTTTCCATGTCCATCATTGGCCCCTATGTGGCTTTACCCTACCCATGGCACTTCCAAAGAACCTTTATCATCACTTATTCTTTTCTCTGAGTTCTTTCACTCTGGCATCTATAAACTGCACAGGTGACTCAGGTCATTTCAGCCTCCCTTGGGGCTCACTAGGTTCATTGCTCAGCACATGGTCGGGTACCTCACATAGTGCTCTAAATTGGACACATGGAAAACATCTCCCATTACTCTATCCTGAGGGGTAGGGTCAAACCTAACCATCTCCACCCATCCATATCTAATGGACCCATGTATCGGGGACTCAGCTTTCTTAGCTGCAGCTCAGAGGGTCGGATTCTCACATTATATTCTCCCACAGTGCACTGCATGTTAGTCTACTTTGCATCTGCTGATGACTCTCATCGTCTCTAGGCTCCTTTCAGCCCTTGCGCAATCAAAGTGACTTCATCTACATGTACCGGGGTCCCTTTCTCTAACCATCATGTGGTTCTTTCACCAACATCACCTTACTGAAGTGGTGAACGACACAACCTCCCTTACAGAGCTTCATATAAAACCCGATACTGGCTATGGTGGTCATTATCACATCTTTCATAGAACAAGAACTCTCTAGCTATCACCCTGAACGAGCACATATGCTCTCATCAGACCCTTTAGTTTGGATCATACTAACCATTAGTTAGGGGTGATGAACTATTCTAACATTGAGTCTTTCATATACCTACTTCTGCCTTTTGGAAGGGAACTTTAGGTCAAACTCAAAAACCTTTGAACTCACTTCGAGGTGTAGTTGAACCATCTCTCTCAAGGGTAGTTCAACCAGATCTGTCCCCTGACATAACTCTTTCTTTCTTATATCATCTAGGTAAGACGATCAACCATAACCCTTATTGCATCTTGACCTTCCTTGATCTAGAGGAGACTTACAACATCCATTGTAATGAACTCCCTTTCTCCCTCGGGACTTTTATCCTTTATATCAATTGCCTGGGGTTACTAGTGTTCGTCCTTTACCCTTGGCTTGCATGGCCATATACCACATGCAACTTTATCTTAGGTATCTAAAGCACCACTGTCAATCATTATCTTCGTAGTACCACGGTATTAAGTCATGATCTCCTATATTGTCATGATTCCTTAAGATAGATTCCTCAGAAACCCTAATTAAACCACTCTAGTCGGGGTTTCATCACCTTCTTTTCCAAAGAAGTGCACTTGAGGTTCTACCACCATCCTTTCATCGCATCAAGGACTAGACTGGCTAACCAAACAACTCTTAATTTTTCAACGTGTCTTGTTACATCTGAGTGTTATCCAAGCCTACCTTGGTCAAGCCCTATACCGGTTACCTCCATGGTAATACATCTGCATGCACTTAGAGAAGGATATCTATGGGTCTATAGATTCATTCTCATACCATGTACCTTTCACTTAGCTTCTCAAGATCCTATGAGACCTCTTTAGGTTACCTTGAACTAATAAAACTGATATACACCCTTCCAAAGGGGTCCCTCTCCCAAGATGGGAGGAAAACTATCTCTAAGGTCACAAAGCTCTTATATCTAGGGTTTACATCCCCACGAGCCTACTTAACCCTAGAAAGCCATTAAGGCACAAGAAGATCACTTACTGTACCCTACTAGGTCATACTTGTCCTCTTTCCTCAATGTTGGATCAAGATCATACCTTTCTTTATCATCAACCTAGTTGTGAGGGGTTCATCAAACACACCTTAAACTTCAGAGGTTCTTCTTTTCCTCTATTCATGAGGATTACTATGCTCGCTTCTATAGGAACTCATCTTCTCATCATGAGCCTTAGGTACACCACTTCCCCTCTTAGGCCTAGGAACCCTAGGTTCACTGCATGCTCTTTCTCTTAACTACAAACCAAGCATGAAAAAGGAATGACACGCACTCCTTGCCATCCTTCAACTCAAGCAACACTTAGTGTTGGGTCCTCCTTAAGGACAACCAACAAGGTACAAGGCCTCATAACCTGCTACTAAACCTTTCTAGGTCTGAGGAACTCTTCTTCCTACCTTAGAAGGTAAACATCCCTACCATGGGAACATAGGTACCAGAAGCTTCATCTTCTCTCAGGGGTTGGTCCCTCTAAAGACAACCAAGGTATCATCAACTTTCAAGGACCGATCATGAGGCAGCCATTATCATCCATTGTTCAGGGTCCTAGGCTTCCAACCTTCTTGCGGGGTTTCCTTCCCTCTCTAGAGCTAACCCTACATCCAACCTCACCATTAGAGGTCCTTTCTTCATGAATGTTCATCCTAAAAAACATGCTCTACGTGGGTGAAACCTAAGTTAAAACTTATGGTTGCTCAAGATCATCCAGGGTTTCATCCTACTGTCGGCATTATGACGTGCCCTAGGTGCTAGCTATGCCTTACTTGCCCAAGCCCATAAGGTTTCTATGGTGCTTCACTAACATCATCATCCAAGGAGCTATCCTTTACCTTAACATGTACGACCCTTCCCAGGGTTGGGTTGTCAAAGGTGCTAGGTCACCCATGGTTCATATGGCATCCCAAAGGTGGGGTCGTAACATTTGGTATCAGAGAAACTTGAAGTCCAAATATTTAATATTCAGGAACAAACAATTAAGCAATCATCAATATCCTGAAATTAATACATAACATCCAAATGTCATTGTTTTATTCCAAACCTCCTCAAGATCTACTTGGATTCCACTTTAAGATTTCTAGGTCATCCTTTAGGGTTTTAGCTTTCATTAGGCATTTATTACTGTTAATGTTTGTTTAGTCCAAAAACCCTAATTTCAACATCATTAAAAGTCAATTAAAACCAATATATCTCTTTTACACTAAAACTACTATCTTTATCAATTTTAAGTCATGGCAAGATCATTTAGGTTTCTTTGAATTGACAACTCAACAAAGAATTATAGTTCGATTCTCTGGGAACCCTAATTACTACAATTCTCATTATTTATGTCAGTAAACCCTAATGTATCATTAATTCTACTTTATACACTAGGAACCCCAAAATATCCACATTAATGATCTTTTATACTCAAATTGGATTTATAACAACATAACTTTGTCTTATTCGTATATTTGCACAATTAAAATCATTAAAAGACATATCCTCCTAAATTAGGGTTTCTAAGCCCATTAATGCAAACTTAGGTATATGAAACCCTAATTTAAGCCAATTATGTACAAATATCATCCTTTTATTATCAATAGGTTAATATTCGTTCTAAACATTCAGAGAACATCACTATACTCAATTATTATCAATACCAAGGTTTTTTCATTAATTAAACCAGTAAATATGATAACTTTATACACTTTTTGAATTGTGAATAGAATCAGGCTTGAATTATATTTTCTTTAGAGTCCTCTCATTCTGAGGATCAATTTTCATATAAGACTTGCTTTAATCTGAGTTACGGTTTGCTAAATATGAATTTAACAAAAAACTTACTTTTGGGCCAATCGTAGAGCGACACGTCGCCTCTTTCCTTGCAACATGTAGCCGCCCCAAACATAACTGAAAGACCCTTATACCCCCTGCATAAGTGGCCAGTTCCGCACACCCGCGAGGGGTAGAAACGTCCAATGACCGGGGGTCATCTTCTTCCTTCGCGCAACCCTAGCTGCGCGCGCCTGCAGCTACCGCGGCTCTTCTCCTCTCCTCCCTGGGGCCCGAGGCTCCACTCCGGTCGCCACCCTACTTCCGCCGCACCTGGGCGCACCCAAGCCTCCCCAGATCGTGGCCCACACGGCCGTTTTTGATCGAGAAATGGGCCGTGTTTGCTGCTGCACACTGCCACTAGGTCAGGGATGAACGCAGCCCGACCTCACCTTCCTAGACCCCAACGACCTTCCGAGATGGCCCGCCTTCCTCCGTCGTGCCTCTGCGCACACGAGGGTGCCGTTGGATCGTTGCCGAAGAGGGTTAATACCTCGTGCCAAGCCCATACTACTTTCCTGACCTGCAGCCAAGCAATGGCTGTTGCACGAGTTTCAGAGCATGAGGGAAACGACCGTGCTCCTAGGTAACGTCGAGGGAGCATCGTGGTTCCCTAGAACTCTAGTCCGCGACTCCTCATTGTCCTAGGGGTGGGACTACCCTCTTGAATAGGGTTTTGCTGAAGAAGATGAAGAAAGGAAGAAGGAAGGAAGAGAGGAGTGTGTGGGATTCTTCTCTCACTCAACCCTGGGCTCTACCCCTTCATATAGGGGTAGAAAACGAAGCCCTAGGTTGGCCTATTCACGACTCAACGGGTCCTTACCAAAACGAATCGTTTTCATACAAAGAGAAGCAACTCTTCTCTCTCTCTCTCTCTCTATCCTTTTGATATATACTATTACTTGGGTATTTAGGGATTCGAAAATCCTTCTCCTTATTCTCTTTATTTCTTGCTTTTCAATCCTTAGAAACGAAATTCTATTCCCTTTTATAGGATTTACTTTCTTTTTAACAATACCCCATAATTCATTAATAAAGCAACACACTATCCTCTTATTTTGCCTTTTTAGTATTTTCTCTTTCTTTCCTCTTTATTGGGACTCCTTGGATCCCAAGACATTCCATTATTTCGAAATTCTTTATTTATTGAATACTTATTATCCTTCTAGATGCATCATTATGCATTATTTCACATTATCTTGTTTATTTCTCATTTAAATATTTCTTTTTGAGGATTTCTCTTTATTTCTCTTTTATTTTCCTCATTGGCATTACTTTTATCATTAGGAATCTCATGGATACGAAATTTCCCCAAGAAATCTCATGTATGCCTCTTTCCACTCATTTCCCCATTTTATCATTATTTTCAATTTATTTCTTAATAAAGAAATACTTATTTAAATCTTTTCTTTTCTTATTGCTTTTTTTTTAAAATCTTAGACTCCTTGGTACCCAAGGAACCCAAGAGGCACGAAATCCTCTTTGGATTTGCCTTCTAGAGGTTTCCACATATTTCTTTTCTTAAAATTCAATTGTCCATTTACTAATTGAATTTCCTTTGTTATTTTCCTTTTATTGGGCCCAATAGCCAATAAAGCCCACAATTCAAACAACAAGGCTATTTTAAACGAAATCCAATTATTCTCAACCAAATATATGGTTATTTTTTCAAACATCTTTAATATGAGAAATTATATTTCTCACCTCTTGAACCCAAAAAATTGGGGTTATAACATCAGCTCTCTGATAGATAGACATGTGTCTAGGGTTTCTTGTATAGAGATGAAAGCATCTTGAATGTTCCTATGGGGTAGAATTGTGCTCTATCATAGGTCGATGATGGTATTTTGATATGGTTTCATACACCTATTAAGCATTTTGGCAATAATCTTGTAGAATGAGTTGATCGGGATAATCGGCCTATAGTTTCTAATTGTGGTAGGATGTTCATTTTTGGGAATGAGAGCTATGTGTGTGTGGTTGATAGGCTTGACGAGGTGTGAAATGTCATGATGCAGGTTAATTTGTTGACATAGATTGATAAAGTCCTCCTTGATGATCAGCCATGATGTACGATAGAAAGACATGTCGAAACCATCTGATCCAGGATATTTATCAAATCCCAAATTCATCATAGCCTCCTTAATTTTAGGTTAATGAAAGGGATGAAGAAGGTTGTGTGAAGGAGGGGTTTTCTGTGGGAAGATCATGTTCCAATCAAGTGTCACTGAGCTTTTGTAAGTGTGTTCGTTGTTGTAGAGTCCTTTGAAGAAGTTGATAATGTGGATAGTGAGGATCCATCTAGGTTGGGTCGCATTATCTATACCATCAATGCTAGAGATATGAAGATGATTACATTTATTGTTCCATGTGGCATGCAAGAATTTGGTGTTTTGGTCACCCTCCTTCAGCCATGTGGCTTTGGATCATTGTTTCCATAGGGTTTCTTTGTGGTTTGAGTAGGTTGATGTCTTGGAGAATGGTATGATGAGTGTCCACAGACGGGTTTAGCTGCAAGGTGGATAGGAGGAGATTTCCTTTGTTCCGATAGACTCTTGGATGGAGCCAAAGTGTTTCTTGTTCCACCTTTTAGGGGCATTCCTAAGTAGTTTGAGTTAGTCTTTGATGTCATATCCTAGGTTGTTAGAGGAGGGGAATGGTTCCAGAAGTTGGCAATCATAGGTATAAAGTTTTGGTGTCGAGTCCAGAATATCTCAAAATGAAATGGTTTCGATCCCAAAGAAAGAGGTTTAGTATGGGATAAAGAGAGGCATTCTCTCCCCTCTCCCACACCCATGACAGAGGTTGAATGTTTGGGAGGGTGGTAAACCAATGTAGCAGCTGGAAAGAGGTTTAGTATGGAGAAGGATTGGAAAGTGATCAAATAGACTGGAAGCAAGAAGAGTGGCGCATTCCATAGGGTGCATATCCACCCATTAGTTGTTAATAGAAATGGTCTAATATGGCTCTATGTATTCCTCTGTGCCATGTACATCATCCATTGGAGGAGTGGATGTCTTTGAGGTGGTATGAGGTGATGAAGTCGTGGAAAAGAGTTGCATGGAGAGGAATAGGTGTGTAGTTGTAAGTGTTGTAGTGGTATATCTATGGTGGGCATGAAATCAAGTTGAAATACCCTCCAATAATCCAGGGAGTGGGTGTGAGATGATTGTCCAGTGTGTCAAGTTCTACAAGGCAAACTTCTTTGTGGGTTCCATGGGGTCTGTACACTCCAGTGAAATGCCAGAGCCTGTTGGTTCTCGAATCTTTGAATTGGATCATGATGTTGTGGTTAAGCAGAAAGGAGTGTGTACCATGGTAGGTGTATTCATTCCATCCTATAAGAATGCCACCACTGACGTCGATTGGTGGGAGTTGTATCCATTTATTGATGTGATGACCACCAATGTGTTGAAGCTGAAAGCATAGACGTCTAGCACCTTGCTAAGCTTCTCAGCACATCTTTGGGCTATCATCGGGTTGGACGGCTCTCCTTGTTGGGGGAGTATGACAAGGTTGTAGACTATGGGAAACACCAGCGAGTCATAGGTGAGTGCCTCGACGTCGATCCACTGCTCGACCTTTACTCGTTCCTCGAGAGTTTTTCCTAGAAGGCTGGGGCCGCGGTTGGCATACTTGGCTGTGTAATATCAGACGATGGATCTGGACTCTGCAATAGACATAAGCATAAGAATAAAATTTCTTGGAAGCAAGCACGCATCAACAATAGATTAGAGTTGTGCATCGTCCTCCGGTGGAACTTTGTCAATTCATATCGAAAATCAGAAAAATTAGTATTCTCCACATCAAGGAGTTTTTCTGAAATGAAGAGAAGTATGCCAAGACAGATATCTTACCAAACATCTCCAAGTTTCCGTCCTCGAGGTATGGTACCTTTCCAAAAGGCTGTTAAGAGAGATTTTAAGAAATCTATGGATCGAAGATATGTTGAAGAAAGAGTATAAGGAAAAACAAATTGGCATCTGATCATACCTATTTTGCAAGGTATTCTGGTCTCTTATGCTCCATGGTGTCGATATTCACTTGTACAATCTCAAAATCCACCTCTTTTTCTTGCAGACATAGCATCACCCTTTGTATAGACACGACACTGCTAGGACCATAAATCCTTACTACCATTCTCGCTAACCAGTGAACCAAGCAGAGAGAAAGGTTACTCTATTTAATTGTGATGTATAGGAAGCATCAGATGGGAGGTTATATAGTTTTTGTTTCCTGAATGGTGATGAGATATATGAATTTTCTAATGGCACGACGCTTGTATGGTGTAGCCACCCCACATACGTTCCATGTTGTAATAACCATGGTGATTGAAGAAGCCTAACGATAGTAGATGACAGGTAAGAGACACAAGCACAGAGGTAAAAGCCTCAAAGTTGGGTGCTTTGTTCAGTCCAAAGGTTTTTTCTATAATATCTATGAGGAAGGAGTCTACGGTCATGTATAGTGTAAAGGTAATGTCGATGCGATTGCAGAATAAAATGAAATCCTCTGTGCTAATCCATGGTGCAAGGGAGTCAATGTTATATGGACGTGTGATATCAAGTGGTGGAAGGTTGTGGATCGTGTTGGTATTACTATCAGTAGAATGTATATCATTCGACATAGATGGGTGTGTAAGAAGTTAGGTAGTAGATGTACATGTGTCTTCAAGGGTGAAAAAATTCTTGCACTTTTGCGACTCCGGTGTACATAGCCGAGCAGCATAGGATTGCACAACTTCATGATCCTTCATAGAAAGGCTCTACTTGTGAATAATCAGACTTGGCGATCCATAAAGATCATCAATGATGGTGGTCTTTAGCTTGGTCGATGTCAGCATGCGAGAAATGTGGGATGTTACAAGAGTTGAAGGTGGGGCTGTTTCCCATGAGTTGTTGTTGTGGCAAGTGTCGTGGAATGGCATTGAGGGTACATGCTTTTTTGTATTAAGGTATCGACTGATGGGAAACATTAGTTTAGGGATTTTTATTATTTCCCTACGAGTGTATGGTTAGGATTAGAGGAAGGGTATTTAGATTATTTGAGAGCACTACTACAGAAATGGCTTATAAAGCCACTTTTCAAGGTGTCGGTTTTATACAAAAACCGACACCTAAAGTCTACAGTGTCGGTTGATAACATAAAATGACATCCAATCTACAAAGGTCGACCAGACACGGGTACTGCTTTTATTAAGTGTCGGTTAATTAATAAACAATCGACACCTAAACTCAACCGCCAAACCCAAAATTCCAGTGAAAAAAATTGGCTCCAAAATTTTACATATGGCGTCGGTCATAACTAAATAATCGACGACTAAAGCGAACAGGAATAGTTGTCGGTTGTCTTTTACTTAAAAACCGACGACTATAATGTAGTATAGGTGTCGGTTTTTGGTAAAGAACCGACACTGTAGGTTTAGTTGTCGGTTATTTTAAATAACCGACACTTATTGTCAACTTAATAGCTGACCAGCCCGATCGATTCTTCCCCTTTCCCTATTTCCCTAGCTCCGACGATTTCCAGTGCTCCATTCTCCGCTGCCGTGCTCCTGCTACCGTGCTCCTACTCACCGGCGGCTGTGCTCCTGCTCACCGGCTCACCGGCGGCCGTGCTCACCAGAGGCCGTGATCCTGCTGCCGTGCTCCTGCTCACCGGCAGCCGTCCGTCCCCTAGCTGCTGCTACGTCCGCCGCTGCTCCTCCGGCTCCACACTGCTTCGTTCTTCTTCCTTCTTCTTTCTCCGGTAGGCCCTCCGTTCTTCTTCTTCTTCCTTCTCCTTCTCTTCTTCTTCCTTCTCCCTCTCCTTACCAACAGCAACCTCGGCCGTGTGGGCTGGCACAGCCGTGGCTGTGTTGGCCGACCACACGGCCGTGCTACCCAGCACGGCCGTGTGGTCGGCCAACACAGCCACGGCCGTGCCAGCCCACACGACCGTGGTTGTTGTTGGTAAGGAGGGAGAAGGAAGAACAATAATATATATATATACTAAAATGAAATCAATTATGAGTTTGTGATTAAATCAATTATATGATGAAATCCCTATTGCATGATGAAACCCTAACATCTACATGAATCCCTGTTGCATAATGAAACCCTATATGATACCTAAAATTATGATGAAACCCTAACATCAATTGTGATGAAAGTTGGATTGTAGGTATTGGAATGACAATATACATGTATTGGGACTGTTATTGAACACCTAATCTGACTTAGGATATTTTGTTTGATTTAAACATGATTGGGCATTATTGCATGTTTGAAACTATTGAATTCTTGATTTATTATATAATAATGCTCTAATTGTGAGTGATGCAATGTAAGTGAGCAAATACATGTAGTGGATATGTACTCATTAGCCTAGAACCCCGTATAAGATTTACTCATTAGGAGTAAATCTTGGATAGTCCCCGGTTTGGGACTGTTCTTGAACACCTAATATCACTTAGGATGTAAGTGTATAATCGGTATTGGGTTTTCAAGAAAATTTTGGTAGCATTTCCCCGTTTGTTCTCTAAGTACATATGTACTTGGAGAACAACGGGGAAATGCTGCCGAAATTTTCTCGAAAACCCAATACACATTATACACTTACTAGTGAGATTAGGTGTTCAAGAATGGGATAGGTGGTACACATTTATTATATATAAGAATGACATCACATGTATTTGTTGGCCTAAAGTTTTGAATGTGAATGTGAACTTTACAATGTGAGCTTTAGAATTTGAATTACTTTACAATGTGAACTTTAGAATTTGAATTACTTTACAATGTGAGCTTTACAATTTGAATTACTTTACAATGTGAGCTTTACAATTTGAATTACTTTACAATGTGAGCTTTACACTTTGAATTACTACTTTACAATGTGAACTTTACAATTTGAATGTGAATTTGCAGATGGCTGACCATTCTCCTGATGATCGTGCTGATGACTATCGTGAGGGTGAGGACATCAATGCGCTGCCTCACAATGTAAGTTTTAAAAATATATCATATATTTATATCTATATGTCCATTTATAGTTATATCTTGTAAATGTGAATTATTTTGTCAAATTTTAGGTTGATGATGCACATGTACCATCTGAAGCACTTGAGGCACTTGATCAACAACACCAAAAAGTTGACAAGAGAAGGGGCATCACTATGATGAAGAAGTTAATTACGCAAAAGGGCAATGGACCCAAACTTGTTGTGGATTTCGATAATGCAGGAAATGCATGTGGTGTGAATTGCAATTCATTTATTTCATATCTTGGGTTTGTTACTCGTAGCCATTGCGGTTGTTGCTTAGATTCTTGGCATAAAGTTTCTAAGGAGAAGAAAGATTTAATATGGAGGGATTTATGCGTGAGTTATTATTAATTTGCAATTCTATTTTGTAGATTACTAATTTTTGGATACTAGTTAATAGCAATTCTATTTTGCAGAGTATATTTGAATTGGATGAAAAGCTGCATCGTAAATGCGTGATGCAACGCTGTGGGAGAGTCCTAAGAAACTATAGGACAAATCTCACCAGAGAATACATAAAAGAAGCCGACAAGAGGAAGAAGACAACCACTGAACAGTGGAACTTCCTGGACAAAGAAGAATGGGACGCGTTTGTCGCTTCAAGACAAACTGATGAATTCAAGGTATTAGGCGTCAGTCTCAATATCATTAATTAATATATGTTGTATTCACTTATTCAAGATTAACATTTAGTGTTACTAACTAAATCATTAATTTGCATACTAACTAGGCCCTCAGTGAGGCACAAAGATCAAGGCGTGCACTGAATGTGCATGACCACAGAATGGGTCCAAAGGGGTATGCAGGCGTTCGCCAAAGACTACAGGTTGAGGCTACTACTGCTCAGTCTGCTGCTACTCAGGAGTCCTCTACCATAGGTAGCACACCTCTGCCTCGCCATGATGTCTGGATAGCTGGGAGGCAAAATAAGAAGGGAGAAATAACTAAGGCCGCAACTGTTGAGGCTGCTGCAAAAATGGTAAAATACAACTCTTACAGCAATCATTCGAATATTGATTATTTGTGTTGTTTACTTAAGTACAAATTTTTATTTTGGCGATTAGCGGGAGCTGCACGAGCTGAGGAAACAAGGAAAGTTCATCCCTGAGGGAACAAAGGATGAATTGACAGTTGCTCTGGGTAACCCAGAGCATCCTAGACGTGTTAGGGCTGCAGGCGCTGGAGTGGGCATCAAATCTTTTTTTGGGTCATCCCAGCGCAAACATGTCCCAAAAGAGGGACTTTCACAAGAAGAGGTAACATATTCTTTCTTTATAATGTTACTGTAAAAGAGAATTCAAAAATTAGAATTTGACGTTTCTTTTATCCATGTATAGGTGGATAAGCTATTTGACAGGAAACTTGAAGAAGCAATGAAAAAGTGGCAGGCATCTCAGACTGCCACTTACCAGACAATACCTACTGCAGACTCTACTCCTACTCCTACTGTAGAGGTTGGGACTAATCCTATAGAACCACCACCTAGCACATCCACTGTAAGTATTTTTATGACATAGTAGCTAGTTTTTTAATTCAAGATGATACATATATATGAAATTGTAGTCGTTTCAAAAAAAGATGATATGTATATATGTATATAACATTCTTTACACAAAAATTTGTAGGGGTTGAAGCCATGCCGTCTAAAAAGTAAAGAATATGTTGTGGCAGAGGCGTCGGCTTACCCATCCCTACTAGGGGAAACATGTCACGGGTCTCCAGTACCAGCTGGTTGGATTCAGGTGAGCCCGATACATATATTCCCCAAGTGGATGGATCTTCCACTGCCATATGCCCACCCAAATTGTGAAACGCTTGGTGAGGAAGTAGGCGGAGTGATATTGTGGCTAAAAGCAGATGTCTTCTTTACTGATAAGGTATGGTAAATTTACATTACGTTCAATTGTTAGTGTGTGTATATGCTGGCAGTTGATCTGAAATTATATATATATACAGGTTAAAAAGAAGACATCCACAACATCTAGGCCTCCACTTCCACCTCCTGCATTACCTAGTTGGGTTCCACATGACCTACCTATCCCGTTAGGTCCTAACTGTAGGGGTATGGCAATATGGTTAGGGGAACATGATATAAACTCCCCTATAACTGTTTCTTCCGATTCAGATTCTACAGGTCAGTCATACGAAACAAAACTATTTATAGAAGATATTTTGGAGTTATTTCGATATGATTGGCTAAATACATCTGTGATAGAGCTATGGATAAGGTGAGATATTCTTTATACATCCATATACCTTGTGTATGATCTGGTGATCTGGTTTCTTATTTATTAATGCATGTGTAATTAATACATATTTTGCAGCTACTTAGACAACATATGTGCAGATTTTGGATTCGAACATGTAGGGTTTTTGATTCCATCTTTGATTAGTCTAGTAGCTAAAGACCCTACATCAGTTCACCAATACTGCTGTGAGGCTTTTTCAAATTTTGCTGTAAAAAAGAAGACGGTGATAATGGCTCCATTCAATGTAGAGTAAGTTTACTTTGCTTATTATAATTTGGACTTAAGAAAATTACATTTTATTGTGGATTTTGAGTTATTAATTTTTAACTTTTTTTCCTCTAGTGGTAGGCATTGGGAGTTACTGGTTATTGCCCCCGAGACGTTCACTGTGTATTATCTAGATCCTAAGGGGGGTAAATTGAATACAAGATTTGGACACATAATGAAAATGGCAATATTCCGATGAGAAATATTTCATTTTTCATATCTGTTAACATATGTTATTACATTACTATTTAATTGTAATGTTCTGTGTTACATTAACATGTAGGGGTTTTGAGGAGTACAAAAAGTCTGGAGGAAAGGTCCCCACGAAAAAGAACCAGCCAATAATTTGGAAGAACGTGAAAGTAAGTTCCCGACTGCAATATATGTATATATTATTTATGTGAACAATGCTTAATTAGTTGTATTTTTTAATATTTTGTATGTTTGAATTTATAATGTGCTACACAAGACAATGGATGGGCATGCGGATACTATGTCATGCGATATATGCACATGATTATCAAACATGCCGCACTGAATATCGAGTGTATTGCTCAGGTATTATATAGTCTCATTAGATAATATGATTAAAATATATCAATCTTATTTATAGCTCATTAATTATATATATACATCATTCTCTTTATAGGTGTTTAAAGCTGACCCCATTACAGGAAAGGACTTACCAAATGTTAATGCTCCCTATACAATGGGAGAATTAAATGAAGTAAGAGAAGAATGGGCAACAATCATACAATTAGTGGGGGCTTTAAAATATAATTGGGATCCTGATAGCGAATAATGACTAAACAATGATACTTTGTAAATGAATTTCTGAATTATAATATATGTGTGAATGTTTCTACATGTCTGGATGTTTCTACATGTGTCTGAGTGAAAATGAATGAAAGTGTTGGTTGCTATATGAATGTTTCTACATGTGTGAATGTGAATGAATGGAACTACAGATTGCTAGCATGTGTGAATGTTTATAAATGTGTGAAAATAAAATGGAACTGCAGGTTGCATTGCTAAATGCATGTGCTACTTTTTTATTGTTAATTTTGCAGGTTTGCAGCTGTTGTCGGTTGATATCAATGGATGTCGTAAAACCTGCAGTTCATAACTGAACTGAACATGTTTCTCATTCTGCGACCAGCCACAGCAGGTCTGCAGACTGACAGGAAAAAAAACTAATAGGCGTCGGTTATTTGTAAATAACCGACACATAATGATATAGTGTCGGTGTTCCTACAATAAACCGACGTCTATGTCCTTAACACCACGGCCGTGCTGGATAGCACGGTCGTGGGGCGAAGATATATGGTGTCAGTTTTTTTTACTTATAACTGACACTGATAGTGCCCAAGATGGCACCCTTTCTATGGCGCGAAGGGTTTGGGCGTCGATTTTTAACTAATAACCGACGCCTATAGTCCCATGATGGCGCGTTTTCAGTGGCGCGTGAAGATTTTGGGTGTCAGTTTCTTATCTAATAACCGACGCCTATAGTCCCCTGATGGCGCGCTTTCTGTGGTGCGCGAAGAGTTTGGGTGTCGGTTTTGGAACCGACGCCTAATGGGTGGACTTTTAGTGTCGCCCACATAGGTGTCGCTTAGAAACCGACACTAAAGGCTTTAAATAACCGACACGAAAGGTAGGTTCTGTAGTAGTGGAGGTGATTAGGATCAAACCAGGTAGTCGGGTGGAAGGTGTGGTCCTTGATGGAGGTGACAAAGTTGGATGGGTGTTCAACTCTGAGCTTGACATTGTAGACCAAGCCACCATATCATATGTTGATGTCTCTAGGAATGGTAGTGTCTTTCAAGACAACAAAACTCACAAAAAGCTTTGGTGAAATCAGTGGGGTATAAGGATTTTGGGCTGATGTATTATAGGTTTGTCCACCGTATGGGCAATGGCTTTAAACACTTCCTCGTTCCATAGATGCGGTGGGAGGTCCGCAATGGATATTCATTCCGATGCTCCAGAGGTGGCTAAAGTGGCACCTTGTTCCACAACCCACCGAGAGATATGGCCCTGGGTGAAACCATTCCCATAAGAGAAGGTGAAAGTCTGACCCAGGACATGCTCGAAGACGGTATTCTCAGGTAGGGAGTATATGAATATGGTGGGAGTCATAATTTTAGGTTTAAGTATGGTGCACACTGGCAGCATAAGAGCTAGCACTTTGGTGATCTTAATACATTCAATGTCCGTTGGTGAAGGGTGGTTCAAGATGTCTATCTATATGGTTCTAGATGTAAGCGCCTTGAGTATGCGCATTGTAACCAATTGAAACTTGGACATATTCTCATTTTGGCCCTTTTCCAAGCTTTTCCTTTCATTTCTATCCTTTTTGCCCTTGATGTTGAATTTGTGGAACTATTAATGGTTGGTGAATTTGGACACCATTTATGCCAACATATGGGTTTATGCACATAAACCTCAACAAATGTTTAAATAAGGGCCAAATTACAAATTTACCACTTATGTGGACATTGATAAAATAATTTTATTCTAGAACATTCATTATCCTTTTGGAGCAAGGAAGAGAAAAAGAACTAAATAACAATACTTTAAACATGATAATGTGATATTGAATTATATAATATGAGAAATAGTGGTGATAATGGATAATGGGCTAAAACTTATAAAAGGAAGACTAATTGATTAAAGATAACTTGAGATTCATTTTCCTTGGGTTTGATTTGGCTTGGAAGCCAAGTTTCATAATTTTTTGAATACTAATAATAATTATATCTCTTTTATTTTGAAAAGAAAATGTGAATTTTCCTCAAAATATGAAATACAATACTTAATGACTCCAAAAGTGGAAAATTATCATGGTCTCATGATCTAATGTAACACATTAAAATATGGATGTGGGTGAATTTTCACTCAAGTTGGAGAATATTTGATTAAAAGCTAAAATCAGGAGAGAGAAAATGTGTAAAACCTATAAAATATTAAATAAATGTACAAACAACTTCCAAAGGTAAAATTGATGGTAAGTTTATAACCAAGACACTTAATGTGACTTGTGGGTGAAGCTGCATCAAATTTGGAGATTCTTATAAACATTAATGATGGAAGAAAGAGAAAATAGGATTTGGTTTATTTAACAAATCAAAAGTTCTCTAAAAGAAAATCTAATCACATATTCAAATTCCTCATATCAAAATAGGATGTGTCAGTTTTTATTAATTTTTTAGTTTGTTTGCTCCCTCAATTGAGGAGAGAGAAAAGTTGAATATTTATGGATGTCACTTTGGTCAAAATCATAATCAGATTTGATTTAATCAGTCACACACCTAATTTTCTCTTTCCTTTCTTTTTTGGGTTTTGGATGGTCAGGATTTGGGTAGACCATTTTAGTCCCTGATCCCATGGCTCTGGGGCCATATTCCTCCTCTAATTTCTTGCTAGTTTGAACGTAGTTGGGGTGATTTTTAGAGAGGCATAACTCGCTCAATTCATGGTCTTTTTCTAAGGTTATTTGTGTGTTGAATCTGAGAGAGGATTATGCACCTATTGATCCCTAAATCTTCTCCTATCTTTTCCTCTTTTGGATACCCCTAATCCCATTCTAGCTCCCTCACTTCCATGAGATCGCAGGGGTTAGTTCTTGGTATCTTACCTATATATATGGGTGTCAATGGCATTGTGAGACCCCAAAAGTTGCTCTTCCCCTTTCAATTTCGTCCAACTTGCCTTGAGTCACCACTACCAACCCAACTTTCTCCTCACTACAACTCACCTCACCACCGATGACCATCACCATCGTTGACTAATCACATTAGGGTTAAGATTCCGCAACACCTTCTAGCTACTTTGGCACTTTGACATCTCGAAATTGTGCACTTCCGTGTGTTTCTCCAATTTTGACTATAGCCTGGGAGCTTGCCGCTCTTGTTCATGGATGGTGTGAGAGATGGAGCAATCCCCTTGACGTTTTCTTAGTTATACCCCTCTTCTTTCCTTCTTCGTTGTGTTTTTCACCCAAGGGCAAAATAGTCTTTTAGCCCTTGATTTCCTTGCTTTGTTTGAGTCAAATGAATTGATGACCACACAACTTGGCCTCCTCTAATTGTGACAATCTCCCTCTCTGTCTTTCTCTCTAACAAAATTATAAACTTATGTGGATTTTTCAGTGTTTTCTGATTGGGCAGTATTGCAAAAATCATATCTTTTGATTCGCTTGTCCAAAAATTAAGTAAAAAAATGTTTTAGAATCGAAAAAATGTGTTATTTCTAATTATAATGGTTTTGGTGACTGATTCTCATGATTCCTATGGTTGATTTTTGAGGATCTAATAAATCACATAAAAATCCCTAAAATTGGTAACTAATTCATATAAACTCCAAATTCAGACAAATAAATATGACCAAGAAAACCTTATAAGTCGTTTGGTGAGACTTTTAGAGTCAAAATTCGAGTTATGCTAAAAAGGTCTAGAAGTAGGGTTTAAATGCACTTAGATGGATTTCAAAACCCTAATATATGTGAATAACTTGAAATTGGCAAAGATGGAACTTGGATCATCTAAAAGTGGTGAAGGTGAATAATTGAAATTAGTAATAGAGTTATGGCCATCCTTGCACCTTAAGTTGGGAATATTTGCAAACCTAACCTAATTTCCCTAATGAGGCACTTATTTAACTCTAATCTCTGTTTTGATATTTGCCTCAAAATCTGTATTGATAATCTATTTCTTGGGTCTTGAACCCCACTGCCATGTATCAACTATTTGATGCTTATACTTTCCATAGTTCTTTTAGCATGTTGATTTTATTAGACTGTTTAACTAGTGCAGTGTCACTTTTGTACAACCACCCATAGATAGGGCATGTGTTAATTCACATAGGGGAATGTGTTACTCTCCCCAATATAAAATATTTATAGGTGACTAGAATGTGTTACTCTCCCTCACCTATATGGTTGAGGTCTGGTAGGTGCCTCAGGCCTACTTAGTTAAGGTAGTCAATGTTAATCATGCATGCAAATATTTTATTATTTTCTTCTTATGCAAAACATCTATTTGATTATTCCTCGTACTCTTAACCATCTTCATATTATGATGAACTCTTAGCCTTTATTTCCATGTTATTTCTTTACCTTTTGACCTTGTTCACTATTGGCACATACCTTGCTTCTTTCTCTTACTGAGTGTCTTTCCAACCACCTTGTGTTTGATCAAGGTGTTGAGCAAGGTCTAGGATCAGAGTGCACATCAAGAGCATGGAGGACCAGCCTAGGAATAGGATAAGGAGTACATGGCTTTCAACATGGACCTAGCTCATAAAGTTATTTCTTGGAGACAAAGTTGATGTAGTTTAGACTTCCCTCTATGTTAGATCCTTATGTTGTATCTTTCATGTAAATCATATATGGGGGAATGATGATATACTCTTGTAAATTTGATTATAGTCATGAAATTATATTCTACTACTATACTCTTTGGTCTTTTATATACCATTATATAAAGATTTGAAAATTTTACACATGTTCTAGCATACCTTTTGAGTATGTTTGAGATGGATGTTTTATTCTTCAAAATTTTTATAAAGGGGTGATTTCACTCTTTTACACACATACTCTATGCAGGTAGATAGATAGAGAACTCAAGGGAGCTGGTATCCATGGGGGATAGAGAATTGGAAATGGGAGCAGGGCGTATGTGTTTCTAATTTGGTGATGGGGAGAATGCATCGATTGGGGATGGGTGTGTACTTATGGCATGCTGGTTAAGAAGATATGGAGGGTCATGAGGGTTGGAAAAGGATGTGGTATAGTGTATTGTAAGGTCTGGATTGGATATGTCAGGATCTGAAGAGTCATGTAGAAGGGGGGAAAAGAATTTTTGCACAAGATTTTGGATGCCGAAAAGTATGGGCGTGGATTGGTCAGGGAAGGCAAAACTGTGGCCTGTGCTCTTGCATGTTGGTGATGTTGATGTTGATGTATGATAGGTTTGCAAGTTGTGATGCTATAATGGGAGATCCATTCCGGTCTTGGATTTGGATAGGATCTGGATATATGCTTATCTCGGGTGCATACAAAGAAACTAATTAGGTTTTTGCAAAATCGTTTGTGATGACCATAACAGAGGCATTTTTGGAATCTAATTTTCTAATACTGGTAGGGTTTTTTATGAGTGGCATGGATCCATGGGTGATGGGGTCTTTGTGGTGGTTATCTAGGAGATAAGATTCTACTTATCTAGGTCGATAAGTCTCAAAGGTCATGGTATTGAAAGATATCGCACTGTGGGAGGAGGAAATGAGGACAGTTTGGGGATTAGTATGTGCGTACCAAACCTGGGTGGTAGAGGATCCTCGTTGTAATGAGGAACTCTGAGTGGCGGTACTAGAGAGGAGGTGGTATCATCCAGTTCATTCTTTAGGATGCATTATTCCTCATTATGTGTTGGTAGACCATTTTGATTTGTGAGCATCTGCTTTCCATTTTTGGTGTCTTTAGTAACTTCTTCCGAGGAGGAGCTGATGCATCTCTCTATTCAGAGAAGATGACAGATGTTTCACAGGATGTTGTTGTTTATGTTGGCGAGCCAAAGACTAGTTTACATGTCCCTTTTTGGGTGGAGTATGAGATGCCATCCCATATAAAGGTTTCGAGATATCCACATGTCCCTCCATCCTCGGCTAGATTGGAGGAAGCCATGTTGCGAGATGAAGAAATTAACTGGAAAGGCGATGGAGCCAATGAAGAACTCAATAACACCGTATGTGATCTCTATGTTGAGGTATCTCCATGCTTTAGGCAGAAGGATGAATCTGGTCATTTTGTGGTTGAGGTACACGTCTACATGCATCATGACTTTGGGATGGACGAAATGCAAGGTGAAGGTTACTGCTCAAGGGACTCGAAGCAATGTTGGTTGTTCTGATAAAAGTTTTGAGACAGTGAGCGGCTAGTATTATGGTGATATAAGATGTTGATATGCCTAGAAGCGTTGTGGTAGGTGTTGGTCAATAAAAGTGGTGGTATAAATGTTGTTGTTAATGCAGTATAGTTGTTCCCTCCTTGCACACTGATGGTACAATCTAGTGTAAAGAATATCAGATATCCAAAGATGTTCCAAGTGTTTTGTATTGAATGTAATTATTGTTGTCAACTTAGTTGGATTATCGATGGGGTCATATGCCTGCTCTATGGTCCTTGTGAAATTAGTGTAGTTGGTTCTAC
The DNA here is from genome assembly GCA_963693085.1 of Alisma plantago-aquatica. NCBI lineage: Eukaryota > Viridiplantae > Streptophyta > Magnoliopsida > Alismatales > Alismataceae > Alisma > Alisma plantago-aquatica. Next base: position 117,819,904 of record OY856414.1, read on the forward strand.
CAACAACGGGGAGAGGATATCAGTAGAGTTTGAAAAAAAAATGGGAGCCATTGAGCGTCTCCATCCTCCTAAAATGTGAGATGTGGGCGGGATCACCATCACTGAATCCTTGGGCACCTAAATTTGAATCATGGTGCATACATAAATTATATACTAGTGAACATGTTGCTACAAAAGCATGCATCAATACTATTAGTTCTTACCTCAACCCCTAAGCACACACATCTGAGTGAGTAAGTCACATCACATTTGTATATGAATCATAATGTATGCAAGACTGAAAATCAAGGTCACATGCTATTACATTTTTAGTAATCCTAGTTCACCTGCACCTGAAATGTTAGCACACTTTTATGAGGATATTAATATACCCTTAATTAGATCTTGGTTTTCCCACATTTGAATCTTATTTGTATACCATTGTGAATATACAACCAAATCACGACATTCTAACACAGTCGACTTGGATAATTAAGCAGTTGCATTATCCATAGTGCACTTCATTGAAAGTTTTAGTATGTCCAAACTTGCATCATAGTACGTCCACATCGAATCTTACTTTTTTATTCTTGTTCACATGTTATCAGATCATGTTGAACACATCTATACACGTGGAGGGGCTCAATGTTAACTATTCCATTATTGTTTGAAATTACAAATACTTCTCATGTGAGCATACTAAACTTTTTGTTTTTTAAGAAGACTCATATATACTATATAAGTCTGCACAGAGATAAATGTATTCTTTTCATTTTTTTAAAATTACTAAATGTTCCTCCTGTGTGCAAATTATATTTTTTCTTTACTTTTCAATACTTCTCATGTGAGCATACTAAACTTTTTGTTTTTTAAGAAGACTCATATATACTATATAAGTATGCACAGAGATAAATGTATTCTTTTCATTTTTTTAAAATTACTAAATGTTCCTCCTGTGTGCAAATTATATTTTTTCTTTACTTTTCAATATTTTATACTATTTAGGATGACCCATGTATAATATAATAGAAAGCCCGCAAAGGGGTAGATGGATTTTTTTATTCTTTTAAAAATTACAAATTGGTTCTTGTGAGCGCAAACCATATTTTGTCATTACTTTTAAAATTATATATTATAAAAGAAGATTCATCTATACTATAAAAAATCAAACTAAGGGGGGTAAATGCATTTTTTCAATTATTTTTTTAATTACAAATTAGTAACTCTGTTTTTGTCTTTACTTTTTCAAATCATAACTATACGAGAAGACTCATAAATACTATACAAGAAATTCCATGGCGGAAGTCAACTGTAAATTGTTCATATTTTTAGAGTTACAATCTAATCTTCATGTGTGCATACTACACTTTTATCTTTAATTTTTAAAATTATACTATATAAGAAGACCCATCTATAATACAAAGTAAGAAAGTATGTGAAGGGGAATAAATGCCATTATTCTGTGGAATTATAAACCGATTCCCATGTGTCCATCCTATACTTTTGTCTTTACCTTTTAAAACTATATTCTAAATAAGAAGACTCATCTATACTATATAAGAAAGATCACAGAGTAAATATAATTATTTTATCATTTTTGGAATTACAAATTGGTCCCCATGTTTTATCTTTACTTTTGAAAATCATATACTATATAGGAAAACTCCTCTACACCATATAAGAACACACGGGAGGGGGTAAATGTAATTCTTTTTGTAGAATTACAAATTGGTCCCATTGTGTGTAGATATACCTTTGTAGAATTGCAAATTGGTCCCCCTACGTGCACACTACGCTTTGAACTTTACTTGATAAAATTATATACTATATAAGAAGACTCATCTATACTATGTAAGTAAACATGCAGAGGGAGATAAATGCAATTTTCCAAAAATTTTGGAGATTACAAACAGAACCTTGTGTGTGCAAATTATGATTTTGTCTTCACTTTTGTAAACTTATATATTATATATGAAGACTCATCTATACTATTTTAGAAATCTAGCAGTGTGAGCTAAACAAAAAATTTTGCATTATTTTTTAAATTTACAAACCAGTCCATGTGTTTTTGTCTTTACTTTTTGGAATTATATACTATATCAGAATAATCATCTATACTTTACAAAAAATATGGTAAGGGTTAATTTGCATTATTTTTTGGAATTAAAAACTTATCTCGATGTGCGAAAACTGCACTTTTACTTTACTTTTTGAAGTTAAATACAATATAAGATGTAATAGTTATATTATATATAAGAAAGCTTATGAAGAAGCTAAATGCTAATTTTTCTATTTTTTTCTTAAATTACAAAGTATTCTCATGTGTGCAAACTATATTGTTGTCTTTGCATTTATTTGGAAAGCTAAGAGGTATTCTTATTCATCTTGCCTTTATTTTCTAAACAAAATCAGATTATCATTATAGTCACTAATATCATTACTAGAACTAAACATAGCATTACTACTACCACTACAAGAGTCTCTATTTATAAAATATCAGATCTAAATGGGAGGGCTTATGTATTCATAATCACATCTAGATTTTCTAGGTGTGGATCTTAACCAACTTATTAGCAACCGTACTACACTCCCTTTTATAAGGGAAACACACTTGTTGTCGTTAAGCATCCTCTGAATCTTGATAATCTATTATGTATAAGCAAGGTAGTTGTGGTGATCGTCCTAGTCATATTAATAGTATTTGCATAGTCAATCTCAACACTAACTCAAGTGTACCTTTTATAATATCATAAGATAATGTAGTATGAATGTTGAACAACTTGACTAAAAGAACATCCTTGGTCTGTACCACATCACCAAACCCTCTATCCACCTTCCACTATTACCTCTGGAAACCATCACAAGTATTACACCTGTCTTACTAGTGGGTAATGGAAGCATCAGAGTTCTTCTTGATGGTGCCTTCGATACATTTAGTCAATTGATATTTCCCCTCATCTTTATGTAATTGAGGTTCCCCATCACATAAGGGTACTTAAACCTCCTTTTTTATATAGAACACGTGGTGAGAGATGGACATGAGATTATTTTTAAAGATATGAGCTTTTGACAATGGTAGATATATTGACAGATGATCATGAATTTGAGGCCCTTCATGCCCCTTTTTTGAATGTTAATATTTACCCATACTTTGGATTTCTTACGTACAAAGAAAGTGTGCAGGTCAGCCAACTCCACACTCACTTTAGAGAAAAAAATATGCATGAACACAGTCTCTCAATGCGTGGAAAGTAGTCTCCTCCTTCAAGGAGCATCTGTTGCAAATTTTGTCATTGCTCAGGTGTTTGGATACTCTTATATGGTTAGTGAGTATAGATTCATGTGATATCGTCCACATAAACATCTTGATCTTTGTTGCTACTCTCGTCTGCCACATTGCATCTCATTCCCCATCATTTGTGATGTTTATGCACGCTCCCAACTCCTTATATGCCGCTTTCATCTAACCTTTTAAAATTATATCTTTCATAAAAAGACTCATCTATACTATATCAGAAAGCTCATTGAGGGGGCTAAATGTAATCTTTTCACTAATTTTGAATCTAGTGGTCCTCATGCTTTTATTTTTACTTTTTGAAATAATATACTATATAAGAAGACTCACTATATAAGAAAGAGGGTGAGGAGACTAAATGTAAATTCCTATTATTTTTTGGAATTATAATTTGGTCCTAGTGTCTACACTTTTGTGTTTACTTTCTAAAATTATATACTGTAGAAGAAAAGTCATCTATACTATATCAGAAAGCTCACGGAATGAGCTATATAAATTTTCCACTACTATTTGAAATTACAAACCGTCCTGGTGTGTGCAAGACACACTTTTATATATAATTCACAAATTCATATACTTATAAAAAGATTCATCTATATTATATAGAAAAGCCATGGAGGGGGCTATATACTATTTTTCTAATATTTTTTGAAATTACAAGTCGATCCTCGTGTGTGCTAACTGCACTTTTGTCTTTACTTTTTAAATTTATACACAATAGAAGAAGACTCATCTATACTCTATAAGAAACTCCTCAGAGGGGGGTAAATGTAAATTTCTCCATTACTTTTTGGAATTACAATATTGGTCCTTGTGTGTGCAAAGCACATTTTATCATTACTTTTTAAAATTATTTCTTATGAAAGAAGACTCATATATAATATATAACAAAGCCCATATAGGGTCCAAATACATTCTTTCCATTATTTTTTGAAATTTCATATAGTACTCCATGTGTACAAAATACACTTATGTGGTTATTTTTTAAATTATATAGTACATCAAAAGACTCGTCTATACTATATAGGAAGGTATGCGGTGGGGCTAAATTTAACATTCCCATTGGTTTTGGAATTCAAAGTGGTCAAAATGTGTTCAAACTACAATTTTTTCTTTACTTTATAAGACTATATATCATATAAGAAGATTCATCTATACTATATAAGAAATCCCCATGTGTTCAAACTCAGTTTTTTCTTTATTTTATAAGATTATATATCATATATGAAGATTCATCTATACTATATAAGAAATCTCCCAAAGGGGGATTAATATCATTTTTTCATTTTTTTAATCACAATCTGGTTTCCGTGTGTGTAAACTACACATTTATTTTTATTTTTATTTTTAAAAATTATATAGTGTATAAGAAGACTCATCCATATTATATAAGAAATCTAGAAGAAGAAGTTGATGCAAATTTTTCCATTATTTTTTAAAATTATAAAATAGTCTTTGTGTGTCTAAGATATACTTTTGTCTTTACTTTTTAAAATTACTAGAAAGCATACACGTGCACATGCACGTGTCTTATTATATTTGTATAATTTTTAATAGATAAATGAAAACTAATGTAATATGCTATGTGTTTGTGAGTACCAATATGATGTGAAACCAAATGCACTTTTTTATGATTTCATAACTTATTATGTGTTGTAGTTTTTGGTGTAACAGAAAGAAAATTACAACTATGAGTATATCTATTTTTCCAAAATTTAAATATTATTCAAATAAGGAAGTAGCGAGTACTCAGGAAAATAGTCAAACTTGTATCTACATTCACACGATATCATATGAAGTGGTTATTTCACATATTTATATAAACCAAAACTAAAATAACCATATTAAATTGATGAAAAATATTTGAGAAATCCAAACAAAAAAAATCATTAGATATGTTTCATAGATAATACTAAAAGAATAACAAGAAGAAATTTCAAGTTTGTTTGAACTCCACCAAATATTTTAATTGTTTCAAAAAATAAATATATATTACTAATAACAATTTATATTGATATTTTTAGAATTTGCAATTTTTGGTGTATATTAAGAACAACTACATCATTTGATGAATTTTCATGTTTCTTTTATTTTAAAAATTGTTACAAGCAAGGTAGTAGTTGGTACCCTAAAAGAGGAAGTAGTCATAATTGTATTTTTAATCACATAATATCATACGAAGTGATAATTTTGAATACTTATTTATAGGAAAAAAATAGAACTATATAAAATCTATATACAAATCTTAGGGAATCTAAGGGAAAAAATACATTCGATTACGTTTCAATGATAATCAAGTATACAATTTCTTTTCAAGTTTATTAAAACCTCACCAAGTATTTAGTGGTTTTGAAAATTAGAAATATATATTAATATTATACTTTTTATTATTACAATTTTATTATTCTACAAGTTTATTATTTTTAAATCTTTGTATACCTCTAGGGAAAATTACAACATTTATGATTATGTATGTTTTCTTTCAATTTTGATATCATGAAAAATAAGGAAGTGATTAAAAAAAAGTAGTATATAGAGTTGTATTTTGATTGCATGATGTCATGTGCAATGATTATTTTGAATATTTATTTACACAAAATCTTCTAGAACTATGTAAAATCAATATACAAAATATGAGAAATGAAAATTATATAAGATCGTTAGATTGTGTTTCTATGACGAAACTAAATCAAAGATGATGCATATTTTTAACATTTAAGTTTTCTTAGACCCCACCAAGTATTTAATAGTTCCAGACGTCATGAAAGTATTATTCATAGTATATTTTTATGATTACACTTTTTCACTATTCTATACATTTTTATTAGTTGCAATTTTATGTGTACCATGAAGGAAATTACAACATGTGATGCTTATCTATGTTTTCTTTTAATTTTATATTGCTAAAATAAGGATCTAGTTGATGTTGTATTTTCAGTAGCATATATCATATGAAGTGATTGTTTTGAATATATATTTACATCGAGTTCATAAACCATATATAATATATATACAATTTTTGTGAGATCAAAATATAACAAAAACTCTTTTGATTATGTTCCATATATTAAATTAAATAGAGTGGCAAGTAGATTTTCAAAATTTCAAATTTGTTTCAATCCCACCAAATATTTTAATAGTTTCAATGATTTCAAATACATTATTCCGAACAACTTTTTGATGATTGCATTTTTCTAGTTATGTTTGTTTATATTAGTTCTAGTTTTTGGTGTACCACTAAAAAACTACATCATGTAACAATTACGTATGTTTTTTAACTTAATATAGTAAAAATAGGAAGTAGTGGATATAATAATAGGAAGTGCTCAAAATAGAATTTTAGTACACTATTTACACTAGAACTCATAGATATATTTATAGTTTGTATACAAATCTTTAAAATATCAAAATGAAAAAGATCTTTAGGTTGTGTTTCATAGATAAAACTAAATACAGAAGTGCTTAAAAAAATACTAAAGTACTTATTTTATGTTTCATGTCTGTTTGAATCCCACCATATATTTTAATAATTAAAACCTTATAAATATATTATTGATAACATTTTTTATGATTAAATCCTTTATAATTCTATATTTTTTATTAGTTGAAATTTTGGTGTAACATTAAGGAAAATTACAACAATTGATGGTCATGTATGTTTTCTTTTATTGTTAATATTTCAAAAATATGGAAGTAGTGGATACTAAAAAAAAAGTAGTATCAAAGTCATATTTTTTAGTGTGCATAACATCATTTGAAGTGATCATTTAATTTATTTATTTTCACCAAAACTCTTTGAACGATATAAAATCTATATAAAATGTTTAAAAAAACCAAAAGCATTAAAAATGTCATTGAATATAAGAATGCATAGTCAAAATTGAATTTTAGCATATGTATTTACACCAATTCTCATTGATTTATTTAAATTTTGTATACAAATCTTTGAAAAATTGCACTTGCCAACTAGCTCAGTTGGTTAAGCCTGCTGCTTGTAAAACGCGGGTTGTGGGATCGAATCTCAGTGCATCATGTTGGGGCATTATAGGAAGGGACTAAAGGCCTTTGGTGTTAAATATTGGTTGTTCTCTCTCTCCTAATACCTTTTACAAGGGTGAAACTCCCCACTATCAAAAAAAATCTTTGAAAAATCAAAATGAAAAAGATCATTAGGTTATGTTTCATAGATAAAACTAAATACGGAAGTGCTTTAAAAAATATTAAAGTACTTATTTTATGTTTCATGTTTGTTTAAAACTATGGCAAGTGTGAAGACTGTTGAAGGATAGATACCAAATTTTCCTATCACAATTGGGGTTCACCAAAGATCCACACTCAATCCATAATTATTTGTTCTTGTTATGGATGAGCTGACAAAGAATGTTCAAGATGATATTCCTTGGTGTATGCTATTTGCTGATGATATTATTTTGATCGACAAAACTAAATAAGGATTAAATGATAAAGTTGAACGGTGGAGAGAGGCATTGGAATCAAATGGATTGATGATTAGTAGGAGAAAAATCAAGTATATGCATTGCAATTTCAACCAATCTCTCAGTGTGAATGATGGAGCCAAGTTGGACGTAGTAGATATACCAAAATGTGATAAATTTTGTTACCTGAGTTCTATTATTCCAATAGATTGAGATGTCCAAAATGACGTTTGTCACATGATCACTGCATGATTGTTGAAATGGAGGAGTGCAATTCGAGTTTTATGTGATAGGAAAATCCCTCTCATGTTAAAAAATAAGTTTTATAGAACAACTATACAACCATCCATGCTCTATGGGAGTGAATGTTGGGCGGTGAAAAAATAAGGTCTCAACAAAATGAACACGGATGAAACGCGTATGCTGAGATGGATGTGTGAGAAGATAAGAAAAGATCGCTTGAGAAATGATTATATCAGGAGTAAAGTGGGGTGGCGAACATTGAGGACAAGTTGTGTGAGGGTCGACTCAGATGGTATGGACATGTGCAACGCAGACCGACTAATGCACCTATACGAAGCAATGCTATTGAGTCAAGTACAATAAATCAAAAAAGACGAAGACCTAAATTAACATGGGATGAGCTTATGAAGAGAGATTTTGAATATCTACATCTTAACCAGAATATGGCCCATGATAGAGTTGAATGGAAATGAAGGATCCATGTAGCCGACCCCAACATAGTTGGGACTGAGGCTTACATGATGGTGATGATGATGTTTGTTTAAATCCCACCAATTTTTTTATAATTAAAATATTATAAATATAGTATGCATAATTTTTTTGATAATTAAATCCTTTTATGATTCTATATTTTTATTAGTTGCAATTTGAGTGTAACAATAAGGAAAATTACAACAATTGATGATCATGTATGTGTTTTTAAATTTTAATATTTTAAAAATATGGAAGAAGTAGATACAAAAAAAGAAGTAGTACTCAAAGTCATATTTTTTGTGGCATAATATAATATTAAGTGATCATTTAATTTATTAATTTTCACCAAAACTCTTTGAATGATATAAAATCTAAATAAAATCTTTAAAAATGGAAAATGGAAAAAAAATCAAAAGCAATAAAAAAAAGTCACTGAATGTAAGAATGCATTGTCAAATTTGAATTTTAGCATATCTATTTACACGAGAACTCATAGATTTATGTATAGTTTGTATACAAATCTTTGAAAAATCAAAATTAAGAAAATCATTGGGTTATGTTCCATAGATAAAACTAAATACGAAAGTGCTTTAAATACAAAGAATTTATTTTATGTTTCATGTTTGTTTAAATCCCACCAAATATTTAATAACTAAAACATTATAAATATATAATCCATAACATTTTTGCTGATTGAATCCTTTTACGATTCTATATTTTTTATTAGTTGCAATTTAAGTGTAATAATAAGGAAAATTACAATAGTTGATGATCATGTATGTTTTCTTATAATTTTAATATTTATAAAATACGGAAGTAGTGAATACTAATAAAAAGTAATAATCAAAGTCATAGTTTTAATGCATATAATATCATATGAAGTGATCATTTAATTTATTTATTTTCACCAAAACTCTTTGAACGGTCTAAAATATATACAAAAATGTTTAAAAATGAAAAAATCAAAAGCAATAAAAAAGTCATTGAATATAAGAATACAAACCATGAGCAATAAAAAAAACATTGAATATAAGTGTGCAAGTACACTAAAAGCAATAAATCAAAATCATGGCAATACTTTTTTTAATGAGTTTTTGTATTCCATCATAATTCTAATATGTAGTTCCACACAAATAAGGCAAGTACATTGATGCTGTTTTGTAAAGTAATGATTTACTGTTACAAATCCACCATCACGTGTCGCCCACCATGAGATGTTTGCACGGTAGCATGACCACTACGATTGTGATTAATAATAATAAGCCACTAACGTCTTGTTTCCTCTCCTCTAGTGTACACTGCAACAATGATCCAAACAAGAAGAATTTATAAATGGCCGAACAAGTAAAATGATGTTGCAAAGCTATTAAAAATGAACTCTCTCACCCTTTTCCATCCCTGAGGGCCAGATCAACAACAACCAAATCCATCATACACCCTCTGTCGTGCCACTGTTGGAGTCAGTCGATGTGGGTGCCGGGATGTTTGTGTGTCACTTGGAGGAACTCCACATCAATAGGAGGGTCACGATGCTTGTGGAGTGAAGACTCCTTACTATTTGTGTAGCTGATATCGGCTGAGTTACTTCTTGAGCGAGATTGCTAGGCACACAGTTGCTTCTTTTTTTGTTCAATTAACAGATGAATAAATTAGCAACATATCAATAGGAAGACAAGCCTCGCAAAACAGCACGACAAAGTTTTAGTGTATGCTGGCAGCGAGATTTGAATTCCAACAACCCAATTATGGCCATATCGCAAACAGACCACTTCTAGCTAAGTTAAACACCTTTTGACAGTCACCCAAAGGCCACTCGAAACCTTAGTTAACACCAAAAACCATGTGACGCGAATCCAAATCCGCTTTGTCCTTCTTGATTGGGAAAATGATCCGGTGGATGTTGGGAGCACACCTCCTCATTCCTAATAGCGATCTCGGCAATATTCAGTTCTTCTTGTTGTTGTCTGCAGTGTTTCTGTCCAACTTCAGAACCTCGACGGTGAGATACTCTAGGACAATATAAAGGTAGACGACACCGACGTACTCGGAAGCCGGCGGAGGTCTTGATGACGGGAAACAGCTGGCCTTCTAAGAGCGCCTGGTGGACACATGAGATATTCTACGACGGTAGAACGATAGACGATGCCAACGTGCTTGACGTACTTGTCGACCTTCTGGAAGCCGGACATCCTACTGACGGGGAACTGCAGGCTGGCCTTCTGAGAGCATGAGACGGACTTGGACACCTTAGGTTTATAGCGATCATCCTTTTTGACATTTTGTTGCTCATGATTGCGTGAGAAAAGATAGATCGGACGGGGAAAGGTAGAAATTAGGAGAGGAGTGATGATTTCCTTTTGTGGGTTAAAAGCAAATGTGCAGGAGCCGGTACAAAAATATTTCGGCGGAGAAATAAGCTGCCACAGAAAGTGTGAGATGGGGTGACGAACAAATCAAAGCAGTTTGTAAACGTGCCAATTTACGATATTGGGGAGTGGGGACGTGGGCAAGGAAGTGAGCTGCTGTCCTGCAGTTGAGTGCGTAAAAACAAAGATATTAATGTTGGAAAAACTTCAAAAAAACTCAGAAGAGAGAGAGTGAAACACAGCATTTCAAAACAATGTGTTCTGATTGGCCACACTGGACAGAAGGGCAGATTTGTAATTAGTTAAAAAAATTCCCTCTTTTTATAATAACTAGTGAACGCACACGTGCACGTGACATATAAAATTTGTTGAAAATGTGCGGGGAGAGGACTCGTCCGTGAAAGGGTCCACGATATTTGTGTTGGTTGTTTGAAAGGAGAGAATCAAGAAACCGTTTCCGTTGGAGAGAGAAATATAGAATTAAAGATAATAAAAGTTAACAGGAGAGTATCGGAATAAATATTTATAAGAGCAAAATTCCTTGAAAAAAGGAGAGAAGATAGTGAATGAATGAGAGTGCATCATCAAACTCGCTCTTTTTATAGTAGTATAGATAGTAAACATACATGTGCCATCCACGTGTATGCTTGAATTAGTTGGGTATGTATTAAATGAAATTTATTCATGTGTAAACTCATTATAAACATTAAAAACAATAATAACTTCTTAGTATTTTACATTTCTACTATTTAATTATATGAACTCTAATGTAATCTAAAACCGTATTGTATTTTCTAATTAAGCATAAGAGAAATTTAGAACTTTCTAGAACTGCAATTTCAAAATTTTCTGATATTAACTTCTCTAAGAAAATAATTATCAAAATGAACAAGTGGGATATATTTTCAAGATAAATTTTAAGTCTTACGAAAATATTTATGTTATTTGAAATTCTATATGTAATATGTATCAAGTGACTTTTATAGAACTTGACCCCTCTATGATGGAAGCTCTGTCATTCATAGATGGACCTACATAATTTTTAAGTTCTAATCAATGAAAATATAATTGTTGTTGAACTATTGTGTTTTCTATGAGTGACTGCATGACGCGTCGTTGGTCATATTTCTTATGTAGAACATTGAATGTTTTAAATCTTTAAAATTTTAAATTTTGTACTTTAAAGAAAATGATATTGAGCTAATCTTTGATACTATCGTGAAATAATGCAGCTCCAATTCCTAATATAGTATTATTTATAGTTTCAAAATTAACATGCCAACGTGTAGGATAAATCATTGGAAGCCTTAAACATTTTTTTCTCTTTTTACATAGAAAATTTAATATAATTTTGTACATATTGAGATAATCTTTGATACTTTCGTGAAACAATGTAGCTCCAATTTCTAATATAGTATTATTTGTAGTTTCAAAATTAACACACCAACGTGTAGGATAAATCATTAGAAGCCGTAAATATTTTTTCCTCTTTTTACATAGAATATTTAATATGGTTGGTTCAAAAAGTGAAAAAATAAATCAAACAAAGAATGGTATGGAAATGCTGGTTTAAGTTATAAATAACGATGTAGACCCTCTAACAACAAAAAATTTGATATGAAACATAGATGTTTTAAAATTAAGGTCATACAAATAAACCAATGCTTTTGTATTTTAGATTTATAAGGCTAGATTATGATAAGTTTGATTAACATAAACGATATCATATTCTCTTTAGGGAGAAAAATCTAAAATCTGAGTAAAAAATACACAATTACAATGATGTCAGATATCTCTTCACATATAACCCCCCATCAGACAGAATATGAAGAGACAAAAGGTGCAAACTTTGTGCCTTTCTTTCTATAGAATTCTTGTTTTTGTAGTCACTGACTTCAAAATCTTCAAAGTCACATCTTTGTAGACAAATTTGTATTGTTCGCATGTGCCTTAATCAAAACAGGGGTCTAAGCAGTGTTAACAACTTGTGGTTTTTGGTTCAAGAAAATAGGTATAACCATCAGGATAAAAGGAGCATTAGTTGCTTCTAAAAAAGAACCTTAACATCACACAAAATGAAACACTCACTTGTAGACAATGTAAAAGAATTATATTAAATGACTAGTGAAGGAAAGGTTGTCCCATACATCCACCCTAATGAAGAATAATTCATGACCAGGTTGAGAGATGTAAGGATGCACTTCCGTAACAAGTCTACCATCGCATCATTGTAGAGAACTAAAGTTGTTGTTGCACTTGTTCCGCTAATTTTTATTGGCCTTGTTCCCTTTTTTCACCAAGTGATGGCCATCATGAATATTTTGCCTCGTCTCTATTACTTTTCTTTAGAGACCACCCAAGTAGGCAGATAAAAATTATTAAATACACTTCAAAAGTCTAGTGATTTGTTCACTTTTGCCATTATTTATTCTATATATCTGAGAAATAATATCAAATCATATATAAGATTTATTTCTACCATAAATGGCGGGTGTGTGTGTGTTGGACAACTGAATTGGCATCAAAATGTGGAGGAAAAATTAATAAATAAAGAACGTAATAAATTTTAGGAACGCAGACAATTTTTTGACAGTGGAGTAGTAGTTAATGATGGCAAAAAAGAGACAGTTTTGGGAGGGGATTTCGTGAGTTTTGTATACTGTTGAAAGTTTGACACCACAACCAATACAACATTTACTTTAATGTTGTAGAAAAAAACCACCGTTATAAAGAGTCATGGAGAGATTTGAGGGTGATTTGAAACTAAAAGATATGAACGACTGCGGATATGGAGAGAATGGGTAGGGTTTGAATATGAAAATCCTTATAAAATTAAAGGAGGTTGGCCCATTTTTTTCGAAAAATATGTCAAAAGTAAATGAATAGAGAGATTGAAAGAGTAGTTAATGATGGCAAGAGAGAGGCTGCTTTGAGATGAGAATTTTTCAGTTTCCTAAACTATTGAAACCACAATCCATGCATCATTTATTTTAATGTGGTCCAAAAAAAACCACTATTATAAAGAGTCATAAAGATAGCCATGGACAGATTTAAGGGTGATTCGAAACCGAAAGATATAGAGGAGATACGGATATGGAGAGAACGGGTAGTTGTTGGGGCTTGAATATGAATAGTCATACAAAATTATAGGTGTTTGACCGAGTTTTATTGGAAAATATGAGGAAAAATCGTACAAGGCAAATGCAAACGCAAATGAAGAAAAAGAGAGGGGTTTGAGAGAAAATGAAACTAGAATCTAAAAAAGTGTGCTTACAAGAGAGAGAAGAGACAAACAAAATGTATAGCGTTTTAGAGTAGAAAGAAAAATAAATTAATAAAATTAAACTTGAAAGAATAAAGAAAAACATATTAGAGGAAAGGGAGTTAACGATAGACAAATATTTTCAAATGTTGGAATTTTTTGGCACTTTTTATGAATAAATACTAAATGACATGGTTATAATTACTTGAAAAAATTAATTTTTTGATAGAAAATGTGAAGTTATCATTGCTTGAATAAAAAAAAACATACTTCCTTTAAGTAGATATGAGAAATGATTGAATGCTCACCAAGCGTGTGTAAGGTAAAGAAAGAACAAAAATGCAAAATATAAATTAAGAAATAACGTAAAATTACAGATGAATTGTTGTTTCTGGGTCAAAGATGAAATGATGGAAAATATGTTATAGTGAATAGAGTCACTGTCCAGAAACATACACCATTTCTGTAATATGTTATCATTACGTGAATATCTCAATCCTCTTTGGGTTACCATGAACGTCACACATGAATGCCCTTCCAACAATTCACCCAATCAACTCCTCAAACACAGCTACATAATACTTTAACTTTTTTAGTGAGAAGAGACATTAGTTTTCCTATCCTTCCAATGGGGAGATCAAATGACCGCAAGAGTGATAAATAAATTGCACTACAGATGGCTCCAACTGTGCTTCTCCAAAGAAGACCTACGATTTGACCACCCTCACTACACTCGTTAGATTACATAACTCTTTTATCCAACCAACACCAACACTACACTCGTAGGGTCAAATAACTCTTTTATCCAACCAACACCCGCATTACACTCATTGGGTCACATAACTCTTTTATCCAACGAATAAGATAATGTAACCTAGAATATGAACAATGGACATGGAATATAATATTTTATCTTAATAATACACATTGTCATCATTATCAAGCATAAAAGAAAACTGAAAATAGACTTCAGAAATATACTTACACCGGATGATACCTTTCATCATTCTTCATATCTTAGCTTGTTATTTTGACATTGATAGTGTAACGACCCTGACCTGGGTTATGAGGTAACCATATTTGTTTTGGCTAATTAAGTTGATTAGAACTTTAATATAATCCTCTAAGGTGCTTTGTTATCATGTGACACACTCATGTTTCAAGTTTGGCCCCGATTGAATGTTGTTTGAGCAATTTTCCTTTGTTTTGGACCTAAGTACAATTTACCCAAATTGAGGGGCTATAATGCAAAATTTCACATATTGAACATGCCTCATGTGTTGTATAATCATTATTGAGATAATTATGCAAGGTGGTGGCTTGTGGAAAGCCTAAATTCCAAGTTTGAACTTGTTTGAACAATGTTGGTACCTTGTGCACCAATTTTGGTACAAATTGTAATTTACCCAAAATGTGGGGTTGATATGCAAATTACCACCTCTAGAGTGTTCGTACTTCCTCTATATATCATTTATAGGAGATAGAATGAATGAGACACCATGTTTGAATCAATTATGAGTGATGGTACTCTTGGTGATGAAATGACCAAGAAAAGGGTTGAATATGAAAGCTTAGCTTGAGTTGTATGAAGAGTAAAAGCTTATATATGAGTGCCTATCGGACAAGGATCCATAGGAAAAGCCTCATATCATTTTGTGAACTCTTGGTAAAGGCCATATCGTTCAAAGAACCTCAAGGAGGTGAGGTGTGATGGCCAACAAGTTTCCTTAGAAAAAGTGTATCGGCTTGACATAAAATAGTGATTAAACCTAGATGACTTATCCAAATGGAAAAGCAATGGACGAATTTGCATCTCTAGATGATCCTCAACCTTTTTGCATGTCAAGATAAATGTTGATGCATGCATGTACACGTGTCACCCATGCATGACACGTGGCACCTACTAGCTCAAAATGTTGACACCTCATTTTTGCCTTTCTTCATGAACAACAAGTATATATACCCCTAGTTTCACCCCTTGGTGCAATTTTGGACCCTTACCACCCTCATACCCTAAGGTATCGTGCATAGATCTCCCATATCATGAAGGGATTCTGTGGTATCGTGCATGGGCCTTGGGATATCGCCCATGGCAAGACCATATCGCCCAAGTAGGTGATATCGGCCATATAGGGTGATATCGGCCATAGAGTGAAGTGTTTTGACTCCAAGTGAGTGCCATATCATGAAAGTGAGTATCATATCGTGAAAGAGGGGTGGCATTTTGTGCAAGAGCGCAAGGGTATCATGCATAGGCCTTGGGTATTGGCCATAGCAAGTATATCAGCCATACCATGTTGATATTGCCCATAGCAAGTTGATATCGGCCAATTGAAGTGATTTTGGCCACAAGTGAGGGGGTATCGGCCACAAGAAAAGTTGTGTTGGCCAAGAGGAAGTCCATATCTCCCAATAGTGGTAGGGTGTCGGCCAAGGAGATAAGGAACTCAAAACTTAACCCTAAGGTAAGATATAGTTGTCTTCAAGCTTGAATTGAAGCATGGAATTAGGGTTATGATCTACCTTTCTTTTGTTCTTCACCAATTGCTTATCCATGGTGATTCCTTGTATATGAAGGAGTTGTGAACGAGCCTTGGACATTTTATAAAGTTATATTCAACCTTAGGAACATGGAGCTTTGGACCTTGAAGCTTTGAAGTGGTTCTTAAGGCGGGTTATATAACTTGAATTCAACCATGTTATTATTCTTCACCTAAATTGTTATAATTAGTGAGATACTTTTAATAATGAAATTTCCTGAAATAGTTGATGAAATTATGAGTTCTAGAAGTTTCTTAAACCTGTTACCATGAATTATATCAGTTAGAACAAAGGTCTAGAACTTGAAGAAGATGGTGTCACTTTGTAAAAGTGATATCAGGTTCAAGTATAAATACAAGTAGTTATAACCCGATATGGGTATGACTTTCCCGATATGTCTTGCACAAGATCTTCCATGAGATGCGTGCATAAGATTCCTGCACGATAGGGAGTCAATTATAGACTCCATACACGATACAAGGTTGAATGAATACCTGTAAGTTGACAAGAAACCCTAATTTGGGTAACCCAATATGAGTAAAGAATAGCAAATGCTATTGCACGATATGGAAGCCCGATACACAACCCCAATTGATGTCTAGCCCGACATGGTGATGGCTTAATACCGCATGCACGATATGAGTAACACATATAAATACCTATAGCCCAGTATGGATGATGTTCATATACTTCTAGCCCGATAGGGTGAGTGCTCATATACTTACAACCCGATATGGTGAACATATGCACACTTTTAACCCGAGACACCTTGTAAAGGTGAGAGTAAGACACTCTTAGGAGTAATGAGTGTAACATCAAGTAATGGTGTGGATAATACCTTGATAGGTGAGACACCTAGAGTGTTTGATAATGGTTAATCCTATATCAATAATGTCTCAACCTGATATGAGTTCGTATCAATTTATGATGGTTGGACAATTCAAATGTATGACTTATGATCAATACACTACAGAATAAATGTGATGGGCTAGTGCATAAAGTATTAGGATGGGAAATACCCTAATACAAGATAAGTTGATGAACTTAAGAAAGTTAAAAGTGATGAGGGAAGTGATACATCAAGACATGATATATATCACATCTAGCACTTCAAGGTTGATGTACCTTGATGCACCTTAAATCCAATATACTTGGATGAGTAACACATAAAGTGTGTTATGTCAAATGTTACATTGAGATGTAATAGGTTTAATGCACTTTGATAAGTGTGGGCTAACATACTTTGAGAAAGGGTTAAGCCAAGTTAATAAAGTCAGATGTAATCATACCCTGGTAAGGATGAGAGAGGAACTCATACCTTGTGTTGATGATTCATTTAATGATAAATGATGAGAGTGAATAAGTATGATTGACTACTTATGATATCAAGGTTTGCTCCTAGATGTGTGGAGAAATGAATTAGAGTTTTATCATTGATAATATGATCTTGAAAACCTAAATGGTTAATAATGGAAAACCCTAACCCTAATGAAGGGTAATGATATGTAAGAGAAACCCTAATCGATAAGAAAGGGGAAAACCCTAAGCCTAATGATGGGAAGGTTGTATTTCTCTTATTGCATAAGCCTTGTAAGGCATGTTTAATAACTTGTATAACAAGTATAATGTGTAATGGCCTTGTGAGCTATGTGAATAAGTTGTTTCTTAGTGAGAGGTGACAAGATGTGTGATGCCCTTGTGAGCCATGTGAATAAGTTGTTGCTTAGTGAGAGGTGACAAGATGTGTAATGGCCTTGTGAGCCATGTGATAGTTTGTTGCCTAGTGAGAGGTGACAAGATATTTAATGGGCCTTGTGAGCCATGTGAGATGCTTGTATAACAAGTATCATGTATACCTTGGTCTGAGGACCTAGAGGTAATAGTTACCTGATAAGTGGTAACAGTGTTCAGTGATGATCTAAGGGTTTGAATACCTAGATCCAGTAATCATGATAATGATGATGTTAAGGGATGATAATTCCCAGTAATGTGATAAGGGACTGAGATCCCAAGTATCACGTGTTTTAAAGATTTAAAAAAGTACGTGATAGATGTATTACACCTTTCTTTGTAGCATTTGTTGTGTTTGATAAAGATAACTTGTTTGATGCTAAAAGAATGATGTAATGTATGTAATATATCACTAGAAACTATAAAAACATTGCCCTGACCATAGATCCATCAGTGTCAGAACTTGCTGATGGTGAAACGGGTTGCTCTGCGGCATAACCCGGAGTGCATACTTTTGAGTATGTGAGGGTGTAAGTATGGACGGTACTGTGTGAGCCAATCCCCTTACGATCCCGAAATGAATGGGGATTTGGCTATATGCCCTATCCTGGCTCGAGTGCGACTTTGGTCGTAGACTCTGTGTTGAGCACAGTGAATTGGCCTGTGGCTCGGAGTATGGTGCTTGTGTCGCCATGACTCAGACTAGGGACAGTTGTGTGTAGATGTTTCCCCTAAGAGAGTGCCGTTGACATTGTAGCTCTAAGCGAGGATGCCTATGTACCCTAGCAAAGCTTGTTAGCAGTGACACGAGATGTCCTGCATGTGGTCTTGTACTGACTGAGACGGTCTGAGGTCATGGAAACCGGCTCTACCATTGACCTTGTATGGTACCGACTTGTGAGAAGTTTGTGGTCGGTTGGAGATGGCCGGTGTACACTCCATCTCCTCAGGGCATAAGTGTGATTGTAAAATATGTTCAGCCGTGTAGTATATCTGCTTAAGGATTGAATATGAGAAACATTGCTTGATGCACAATACAGTTATACATTCTAGTTGATAGATGTTATTTATGTTTCTTTACATTCCTTGCAAAGCAGATAGGTGAATTATAATCTACCATGGGTAGATGCAATGTTCTCCTTATGAAAGGAGATTACTTCATTTTGTTCATATAGTGAATTATCCTACTTGTTAATATAAAAAGAACCTCTGCTCAGTTTATAAATGCTTAATCTGTGATAATAATATTGTCGGTAGAGAGTTATATCTCTCGCTGGGACAATTACAATTGTCTCACCCCCGTGGGACCCAAATTTTTAGGTGGACGTGCACGAGGAGGTGAAGACCTTTCTACAGAGGAAGAACAACAACTGAGGCAGCAGTGACAACTCAGGTTGAGTGTACTGTCTGTCATGTCTTGTAGATATGAGTCCTATGTGTCGTCTTTGTACTCTCAGGTCCTTGGATTTAGTACGTGCTGGTTTTATGATCCATAAGAGATTTTGGCTTATGTGCCTCGAGGTTTTATGTTGCTCATGTATAGTTTGGTAAAGCAACTATTATATGTTATTCTCGAGATGAGATGTACCGGATAAGTACAATTTGAATAATGATGTATATAATGTTTTGGACCTTTCAGTAAGAGTTTTCTTTGGAATGGATCTCTTTGAAAAATGGTTTTAATTTTTAGTGATTTTTGTTAATCTGTTGTTTATGTTTAATTCCACTTAATTAATGACGATTTGTTTGTCGGTTTGGCGACTGTCGTAACAAAGTTTAGTATTAGAGCTTAAGGTTCGTTGAGTCTACAGAGACATAGGACTAAGGTGTTGAGTTTGTGTTAGTGTCCTCCAGTATACCCTATAGTGACTTCTGCTTGTCAGAAGAAAGGGTGAAGTTTATAAATGACTAGGGAACATGAGGAATACATTGTTGAGGGCAATGTTGTTGCACCAGGAAAGGGTGCAAGGGATTAGGAAAGAGAAGAATGAATGCCTGAGAATTCCCATCATGACCCGATCAGGATAGAGAATCATATGTTTATGCTCTTGTTGGGAAGGTTAGGACAACAGTGATGCATATAGTAGACTGGATACTAGAATTACAACCTAGGTTACCAGTCCTCAATGTAGAAACTTTGGGCTTTGAAAAGGTTCCTGAATGACATAGTCATGTTGGAACAGTGGAAAATGTGGAAAGGATTAGCATATGGAAAGAAAACAGACTCTGCCATAAGTATAGACAGATAGTATATCTGCGATGGTAATGCCCAAGATGGGGCAATAAGTTGAGAAATAAGGAAAGGTCTCTACAATTCTAGAGACATGTGCCTAGTTGTTCTAAAAAAAAAGAAGCCAAAGTTTTGGTGCCATCAGTGCAATAAATGCCTAGTGACCAGGGCAGTAGCCACTAAGTAAAGGCAAAGGTCGTAACTTTTCACCTGTAAGAACCCATGGCTTAGTCTCTACATCGATAATAAGACCGATAAGACCATGGTACGACAAAAAGACATGCTATAGTTATGGACATGTTGAGCATACTAAACCCTTTTGTTCAAAAAGAAGGGAGAAAATGACTCAACAACCGAGGTAGACTCGGCAAGGCTTATGAAAGTTACAACCCAATAACATGAATAGGCAAAAGCAACAACATGAAACAGCTAGACTCTATGTGTTGAGTCAACCTAAAGCGGTAGATGACCGCGAGGGATAACAATTACATAGATCTTTTCATTTTTATATGCCTTATCTTGATGATTATATGATAATCATAAAAAGGATTGATGTTACGGATTTCCCTATTGATTGTCCTATGGGGACACAGGGAAGAAATATGAGAACTAGAATTTATATTTTGTTCAGTATTATTTTAAATGCTTTATAATTGTTCTTATCCGTGTGAAAGAGGATGAGGTATAGAGGTAATTCCTGGAGAAAATCTAGGGATGCTAAATCCTATGCTTGTGATGACACAAAAAGTAAGGAATATGAAAGTACATAAAGTGCATACTACCTAATCTCAGTACTTGTATACCCTGTCCAGGTATATAATTATTGGAGATAGGGCAAGTATGGAACTCTTAGATTGTTATCTTTCTTATTACTCTGATTAAGTAGTCATTCTGAGACAATCTAGTGAGTATAACTAAACTGGAAATATGGTATGGACATGTATATCACATCCTAAGTGCAATAAAGTGGAATCTGAGATGATCTCAGATCAATCTGTATGTATGAGGAAATGAAAAGCATAATCCTCATGATAAGAGAATGAGAACAAAGGAGATGATCCCTGTCAGATAAAGCATGTGTGAATAGTAAAGATCTTTTCCCATAATGTGGAAATGGGAAATGTGATAAAATCACAAAATGTTCATGAACATGTTAGACAATAACAAAGAAAGGAATAATGATATGTAATCATCCTTATAATTTCTATGTTGATGGAAAGGAACCTAGGATGAGACACGAGTAAATGACTCATGAATAGATGAAAGATCATGCAATAATCAGAGGAGATGATAATCTCTTCTCTTTGATAAACAACCCTGGATGATGATGGGGTGCTAAAAGGAATATGTTTCTTTGTGTTCTTTCCTTTCAGGGACATGGCAATCAAGTGAGTACTATGACACTTGATGTGCATGGATCAGAATTAATCCATTGATGGATACTTAGAAAAGTATTAGTTTGTCTTAGACTTTGGTTCTAAGATTAAGATAAGTGTAAAAAGTAATGTCCCAAGATGAAAGAAAGACGATGATGTAATGTGTTTTTGGCACATACAATGGAGACCAAGGTGAAGAATACTAGTATCCAAGAACTTTCAATGATATGAGAAAATGAGAACATGATTCCTGACAAGGAGTAATGTTTGGTTACCTAGAAGGGCTAACTTTGAAATTAGTCTAGTTACATACAGTAGTATGGATACCATTTGTTAGGGGTTTATGCCCCACATAAACATGACATCAACAAAGATGTATGAGTTGAAGAAACAATAGTAGAATTGTTTTGGAAAAGTTGATCAAGCTAAAGATAACTTCCTAGAATATCCCTATTCAAATTGTTGAGGCAGTTTATACATAACATCTAGAGATACCTCTAAGATATCTCTTCTTTAATAAGTAGCCTCTCCTTACGACAAGAAAATAAACAATTAAAGGGATAATTGATACAAGTCATAAGAAAGTTTAGTGTTGTGTCAGCATATTTGGGTGGCACAACAGATGCATGATAATACTTGTAGTCACAAGTGGGTGACAGAACATAACTCTAGTCTTTCCTTTAAAAGTGAAATGTTAAATGAGTAGTATGGGAGACTCCCCAGAATCAAGAATCCTGTCACATAAAGTTGTAAGTTGAGAAAGGTGACAAATCAGTAAGGTTTGACACCTGAGTTAAATAAGGTATGTATGATCTTTCTCTGACTAAGAAAAGTATTACCTGACACAGAGTTGACTCTATAGTCAATAATGAAAAAGACAGTTGAATATGTGCCCTGTGTGACAGATTCAATGATAACCCTATGTGGAAGAACTTTTTGTTGATCAAAGTTCTATGTCATCTCCATGACATTAAGATGTTATATGGAGACTTGATGGTATGATGAATGAATAACATCTGTCTTCCTTTACCTGGGATTTTGGGGACGAAATCCTTGTTAGGGGTTTATAACTTGTAACGACCCTGACCTGGGTTATGAGGTAACCCTATTTGTTTTGCTAATTAAGTTGATTATAACTTTAATATAATCCTCTAAGGCGCTTTGTTATCATGTGACACACTCATGTTTCAAGTTTGGTCCCGATTGAATGTTTTTGGAGCAATTTTCCTTTGTTTTGGACCAAAGTGCAATTTACCCAAATTGAGGGGCTATAATGCAAAATGTCACATATTGAACATGCCTCATGTGTTGCAGCATAATTATTGAGAGAATGATGCAAGGTGGTGTCTTGTGGAAAGCCTAAATTCCAAGTTTGAACTTGTTTGAACAATGCTGGTACCTTGTGCACCAATTTTGGTACAAATTGTAATTTACCCAAAATGTGGGGTTGATATGCAAATTACCACCTATAGAGTGTTCCTACTTCCTCTATGTATCATTTATAGGATATATAATGAATGATACACCATTTTTGAATAAATTATGAGTGATGGTACTCTTGGTGATGAAATGACCAAGAAAAGGGTTGAATATGAAAGCTTAACTTGAGTTGTATCAAGTTGAAAAGCTTATATATGAGTGCCTATCGGCCAAGGAGCCATAGGAAAAGCCTCATATCATTTTGTGAAATCTTTTCAAAGGCCATATCGTTCAAAGAACCTCAAGGAGATGAGGTGTGACGGCCAACAAGTTTCCTTAGAAAAAGTCTACCGGCTTGACATAAAATAGTGATTAAACCTAGATGACTTATCCAAATGGAAAAGCAATGGACGAATTTGCATCTCTAGATGATCCTCAACCTTTTTGCATGTCAATATAAATGTTGATTCATGCATGTACACGTGTCACCCATGCATGACACGTGGCACCTACTAGCTCAAAATGTTGACACCTCATTTTTGCCTTTCTTCATGAACAACAAGTATATATACCCCTAGTTTCACCCCTTGGTGCAATTTTGCGACCCTTACCACCCTCCCACCCTAAGGTATCGTGAATAGAGCTCCCATATCGTGAAGGGATGCTGTGGTATCGTGCATGGGCCTTGGGATATCGCCTATGGCAAGACCATATCACCCAAGTAGGTGATATCGGCCATATAGGGTGATATCGGCCATAGAGTGAAGTGTTTTGACTCCAAGTGAGTTCCATATCGTGCAAGTGAGTATCATGTCGTGCAAGAGGGGCGGAATGTCATGAAAGATCACAAGGGTATCGTCCATAGGCCTTGGGTATTGGCCATAGCAAGTATATCGGCCATACCATGTTGATATTGCCCATAGCAAGTTGATATCGGCCAACTGAAGTGATTTTGGCCACAAGTGAGGGGGTATCGGCCACAAGAAAAGTTGTGTCGGCCTAGAGGAATTCCATATCACCCAAGAGTGGTAGGGTGTCGGCCAAGGAGCTAAGGAACTCAAAACTTAACCCTAAGGTAAGATATAGTTATCTTCAAGCTTGAATTGAAGCATGGAATTAGGGTTATGATCTACCTTTCTTTTCATCTTCACCAATTGCTTATCCATGGTGATTCCTTGTATATGAAGGAGTTGTGAACGAGCCTTGGACCTTTGATAAAGTAATCTTCAACCTTAGGAACATGGAGCTTTGGACCTTGAAGCTTTGAAGTGGTTCTTAAGGCGGGTTATATAACTTGAACTCAACCATGTTATTATTCTTCACCTAAATTGTTATAATTAGTGAGATACTTTTAATACTGAAATTTTCTGAAATAGTTGATGAAATTATGAGTTCTAGTAGTTGTTTAAACCTATTACCATGAATTATATCAGTTAGAACAAAGGTATAGAACTTGAAGAAGATGGTGTCACTTTGTAAAAGTGATATCGGGTTCAAGTATAAATACAAGTAGTTATAACCCGATATGGGTATGACTTGCCCGATATGTCTTGCACAAGATGTTGCATGAGATGCGTGCATAAGATGCTTGCATGATAGGGAGTCAAGTATAGACTCAGTACATGATACAAGGTTGAATGAATACTTGTAAGTTGACAAGAAACCCTAATTTGGGTAACGCAATATGAGTAAAGAATAGAAAATGCTATTACACGATATGGAAGCCCTATACACAACCCTAGTTGATGTCTAGCCCGACATGGTGATGGCTTAATACAACATGCACGACATGGGTAACACATATACACACCTCTAGCCCAGTATGGATGATGTTCATATACTTCTAGCCTGATAGGGTGAGTGCTCATATACTTACAGCCCGATATGGTGAACATATGCACACTTCTAACCCGAGATACCTAAAGGTTAGAGTAAGACACTCTTAGGAGTAATGAGTGTAACACCAAGTAATGTGTGGATAATACCTTGATAGGTGAAACACCTAGAGTGGTTGATAATGGTTAATCCTATATCAATAATGTCTCAACCTGAGATGAGTCCATATCAATTTATGATGGTTGGACAATTCAAATGTATGACTTATGATCAATACACTACAGAATAAATGTGATGGGCTAGTGCATAAAGTATTAGGATGGGAAATACCCTAATACAAGATAAGTTGATGAACTTAAGAAAGTTAAAAGTGATGAGGGAAGTGATACATCAAGACATGATATATATCACATCTAGCACTTCAAGGTTGATGTACCTTGATGCACCTTAAATCCAATATACTTGGATGAGTAACACATAAAGTGTGTTATGTCAAATGTTACATTGAGATGTAATAAGTTTAATGAACTTTGATAAGTGTGGGCTAACATACTTTGAGAAAGGGTTAAGCCAAGTTAATAAAGTCTGATGTAATCATACCCTGGTAAGGATGAGAGAGGAACTCATACCTTGTGTTGATGATTCAGTTAATGATAAATGGTGAGAATGAATAAGTATGATTGAATAATTATGATATCAAGGTTTTCTCCTAGATGTGTGGAGCAATGAATTAAGTTTTGATAATTGATAATATGATCTTGAAAACCAAAGTGGTTAATAATGGAAAACCCTAACCCTAACGAAGGGTAATGATATGTAAGAGAAACCCTAATCGATAAGAAAGGGGAAAACCCTAACCCTAATGATGGGAAGGTTGTATTTCTCTTATTGAATAAGCCTTGTAAGGCATGTTAAATACTTGTATAACAAGTATAATGTGTAATGGCCTTGTGAGCTATGTGAATAAGTTGTTGCCTAGTGAGAGGTGACAAGATGTGTGATGACCTTATGAGCCATGTGAATAAGTTGTTGCCTAGTGAGAGGTGACAAGATGTGTAATGGCCTTGTGAGCCATGTGATAGTTTGTTGCCTACTGAGAGGTGACAAGATATTTAATGGGCCTTGTGAGCCATGTGAGATGCTTGTATAACAAGTATCATGTATACCTTGGTCTGAGGACCTAGAGGTAATAGTTACTTGATAAGTGGTAACAATGTTCAGTGATGATCTAAGGGTTTGAATACCTAGATCCAGTAATCATGATAATGATGATGTTAAGGGATGAGAATTCCCAGTAATGTGATAAGGGACTGAGATCCCAAGTATCACATGTTTTAAAGATTTGAAAAAGTACGTGATAGATGTATTACACCTTTCTTTGTAGCATTTGTTGTGTTTGATAAAGATAACTTGTTTGATGCTAAAAGAATGATGTAATGCACGTAATATATCACTAGAAACTATAAAAACATTACCCTGACCATAGATCCATCAGTGTCAGAACTTGCTGATGGTGAAACGGGTTGCTCCACGGCATAACCCGGAGTGCATACTTTTGAGTATGTGAGGGTGTAAGTACAGACGATACTGTGTGAGATGATCCCCTTACGATCCTGAAATGAATGGGGATTTGGCTATATGCCCTATCCTGGCTCGAGTGTGACTTCGGTCGTAGACTCTGTGTTGAGCACAGTGAACTGGCCCGTGGCTCGGAGTATGGTGCTTGTGTCGCCATGACTCAGACTGGGGACGGTTGTGTGTAGATGTTTCCCCTAAGAGAGTGCAGTTCACGCTGTAGCTCTAAGCGAGGATGCCTACGTACCCTGACACAGCTTGCTAGTAGTGACACGAGATGTCCTGCATGTGGTCTCATACTGACCGAGACAGTTTGAGGTCATGGAAACCGGCTCTACCATTGACCTTGTATGGTACCTACTTGTGAGAAGTTTGTGGTCGGTTGGAGATGGATGGGGTACACTCCATCTCCTCAGGGCATAAGTGTGATTGTAAAATATGTTCAACTGTGTAGTATATCTTCTTAAGGATCGAATACGGGAAACATTGCTTGATGGGCAATACAGTTATACATTCTAGTTGATAGATGTTATTTATGTTTCTTTACATTCCTTGCAAAGCAGATAGATGAATTATAATCTACCATGGGTAGATGGAATGTTCTCCTTATGAAAGGAGATTACTTCATTCTGTTCATATAGTGAATTATCCTGCTTATTAATATAAAAAGAACCTCTGCTCAGTTTATAAATTCTTAATCTGTGATAATAATATGGTCGACAGAGAGTTATATCTCTCGCTGGGACAATTACAATTGTCTCACCCCCGCTGAGACAATTTTTATGTGGACATGCATGAGGAGGTGAAGACCTTTCTGCATAGGAAGAACAACAGCTAAGGTAGTAGTGACAGCTCATGTTGAGTGTACTGTCTGTCATGTCTTGTAGATATGAGTCCTATGCGTCGTCTCTGTACTCTCAGGTCCTTGGATTTAGTACGTGCTGGTTTTATGATCAATAAGAGATTTTGGCTTATGTGCCTCGAGGTTTTATGTTGCTCATGTATAGTTTGGTAAAGCAACTGTTATATGTTATTCTCGAGATGAGATGTACTGGATAAGTACAATGTGAATAATGATGTATATAAGGTTTTGGACCTTTTAGTAACAATTTTCTTTGGAATGGATCTCTTTGAAAAATGGTTTTAATTTTTAGTGATTTTTGTTAATCTGTTGTTTATGTTTAATTCCGCTTAATTAATGACGATTTGTTTGTCGGTTTGGTGACTGTCGTCACAGATAGTCACCCTTGTGCTTCTCTTTGTTTCTATTTGAACTCTTTCAACCTTTTTCACTTCCTTTTCTGCTAGTAATTTAGATTCTCTAGTAGGCATAGACCACATGGTGGTGAGTGTTGGTTTCACTAAACTATAAAGAGAAGGCTTGAGAAAGTTAAAGTACACAAAGAGCATTATATGTATGTAATTGGTGAACGGTGATGACCATTAACTCCATCATGAAACTTTCCTTATTGGAAAAATATGTTGAAAAAAGGAGATGTACATGAATGCATGGATGGTACTCATTATGTCAACTTGACAACAAAAGGAGAACTTAATTCTAATATGTAATGCCAGCTTGAGTAAGGCACGTGGTAATGCCATCTTGAGTAAGATATGTGAATTTTTGAGTGTAGACAGAGTGCAAAGGAGAAGAGGTGAGAGGTGGGAAAAAGATATGTGAATGAAAGTAAAAAATTTAGAAGTGTTGTTAACCTGGTGTGATGCAGTCCATCGACAACTTTGCTTGATCCAACCTCTGTTTACATGAGCACAAAAATATAAAGCTTGAAAAGCGTCAAGGAGGGATGTGCTATGGAGTGGAGGATAAGTTGAAGGAATAAGTGGGGGTGCTAAAGGAAAGTGGAATGAGATGATTGTTTGCATGCTCCATTCACAGTTTTTTCCTGCTGGCAACCAACCTCTGTTGATATTGGGTAGGTCATTTTCTAGTGGGTATTGCATTGGACGAAAGTAATTAAAATATATATCAAACTCGTCAAATAAGGAAAGCAAATAGAATATTTAGTCAACAGGAGGTTACAATAGAGAGAAAGTCTGGGAGAGAGATAATGTGAGTGTGGGTAATTTTTTCATGGAAAAATGGCGGTTATTCATGAGTAGTATGTTCGGGAGATTGTTTCGTGGGCATGGTCAAGGAAAGCCTTATAAGGAAAGGGTGGGCTGAGAATGGTGGTGGGAATCAGATGTTTTAAGGGCAAAAAGTAAAAGAAATATTTGGAAAAAGGGGAGAAGAGAGAGAATTAAGGTGAGTACAAACTTTTGAATTTATAGCAATGTGATTGATCAGTGGCACTATGGTAATTAGTTTTAGTTTTTCACTCTTTTTATAGTAGTATAGATATAGATATACTAAATAAAAAGATTCATCTATAATATATAAGAAAGCATGTTAAGGGAGATTTTTTTTTAATTTTTCATAATTACATATGGGTCCCACGTGTTCAAACTATACTTTTGTCTTTACATTTTTCATACTATAAGAAGACTCATATATACTAGTGTTTTCAAAACTGAACCGGACCGACCGGTCTGACCAGTCAGACCGATAAACCGTGGATGACTAGTTCTGAAGTAAAAAAACTAATTATGTTTTCTCTTCCAGTTCAACCGGTCAGAAATAGGGTCTAACTGGTCCAACCAGTTGATCGGATCGAACCAGTGGTTCAAATAAAATAAAAAAAATAAAAAATATAATACAAAAATAAAGGCGTGGCCCTCATGAATGATACCATATTTTGATTACATAAAAGAAAAAAGATGATTTATCTGCTTAGTTTGATGGGGAACAATGTTATATATATATATATATATATATATATATATATATATATATATATATATATATATATATATATATATATATATATATATATACAGAGAGAGAGAGATAGTCAGGCTAGAATACACTCGAGTGTATTCAGAGCAGAATACACTCAAGTAGTTTTTCATGATGCAATATTTTTTTCAAAAATCTAATCTGTTGATCTTCTTAAACATATTGTGAATAACTCATACGCAAAATTTGAGCATATTTGGACATTTATAGGTCATGTTATGAAAACCACAAAAATTTACATTTCAAATTAGTTTCGCGCATCAATTTTGATGTCCTTGGATGAGTTACTTACACTAATCCAAATGGGCTCAAAATTTGTATGTAGCCTAGTTATAGTATGACAGTGAAGATCAATGGTTTACATTTTGCAAAAAATAGTCTGGATATGTAAACACACTTGAGTGTATTTATGCTATCTATACAATCAAGTATATATTAGCCTTACTATATATATATATATATATATATATATATATATATATATATGTGGCTAAAAGAATGGTGTACCTGAGTACACACAACTTGCATGTACCAACCTTCTTCATGCCTTTCATTGGATGACACATGGATTTTCTAGTGGGGTCTCAACAACAACATTCAATTCTTGACAACATCACCTCTCTCCTTTCCATAATTAGAATTTGTATGTTTCATGAATTGTGTAATCAATAAATTCATCCACAAAACTTTTTCAAACCATATGTGATTGTTTCAGTAAACCTAATTATGAACCATATTATATTCTAACCAAGCGATTATTAATTAGATTTATGAGGCATTTAAATTTAAATTTTAGTTCAGAAATTTGTAATTTCCAAGGTTTTGATTTGTGTCCGCTGAAGGTTAATGAATATGCCTTTTCTTATGAGGAGCGTGAACGGATGTATGCGGTTTTCAATTATTCTTATTGACAATTAATGATGGCACCCATGGTGTGTGTGTATGCGTGTGTGTATTTATATGTATGTATATATATAAAATCTATATGTGCATATATATATAAATATATATATATATATATATATATATATATATATATATATATATATATATGAATATGTATGTATATATATATTTGTACATATACATACATATACATATATTTATATATATATTCATATATATATATATATATATATATATATATATATATATAGTGTGTTTGATTCATCTGGTTTGACCAGTCTGACCGTTAATTGCCTTATACAGTAGTGACCGGTTCAGTTTTTCCGGTTCAATTTTATTTGACGTTATTTCTGGCCTAACCAGTTCAACCACTTCGGTTGAACCTGGCTCAACTCCGTCCGAATCAACACCGATCGGACCACCGTTCAGGTTCTTAAAATATTGATATATACAATATAACAAAGGTTGTAGAAGGGGCTAGATGTAATTTTTTCTATTATTTTTTAGAATTACAAAGTGATCTTCACCTATATAAACTATACTTTTTCAGTCCTTTTTAAATATTATATACTATAAGAAGACCCATGGAAAGATATAAATACAACTTTTTTCTAAGAAATTTTTATCACCAAATCAATTTCTAATGTGTAAAATACATTTTTTTTGGAATTATGAAATGATCTTTATATATTCTAATAAGAAATTCCGTTGAGGTGGCTAAATACATTTTTTCCAAAATTATTCAAAACCATGAATTGATTCATGTGCGTGTAATTTAAAAAAAAATAGTAGTTTTTAAATATATACTCTATATATAACTCATGGGAAAATATAAATGGATATTTTCAGCTATAAATTAGTTTATGTATGTGTAAAACATTATTTTCTTTTTATTTTCTAGAGTTTTGAATTGATCTTTTTATTTTTTTGATAAATTTGCATGTATAACCATATTTTACTTAGGATCACGCAACACACACATAGTCCTGGGAAATGTTGTATACAAAATTCCTATTTTCAAATGGCAACATAGCACACATTCTAATAAAGTGGTCGTGTGAAGTATATGGTTTTTACAAAAAGTACGTGGAGGAAGTTTGATGCAATATTCATCTTTTTATTTAAATTCAATTGGTCCTTCTTTGTATTTACGCATATCTATATCTATATATGAAATTTATGGCCTTCATATCAAGTTAAGTCTACATTGTTAAATGGATTGCAAGAATTGTTAGAGCTTGTACAATGTTTAAAATTTTCTTAGTTCTTATTTAATGCTAATGTAATTTCAATAAAATGGAATGTAGATGGACAATAAGATGCTCCGCCAACCCTATAATGTTGCCATGTACCTAGCATGTGTAATGATATGAAATTTGGGTAGGTCAGATTGGCCCAAGTAATATAGAAAAATAAAACACTTTAAAACATTTATGTAGCTACATATTTGTGAATAAAGTTTAGATAAAGTGTATCGACTGGTACATGTAACTTTTATGTACTTCTGCAAAATGCTAAACTTATAACTTATTAATTCAGCCCATTTGCATAGTTGAAAATAATATTATCTTGATTAGAAAAGTCCAAAAATCACGACCATATCCTATATTTTTAAAAATGAAATAAAGAATCACCCAACCATTATTGGAACTTTACCAACTTATCATTGATCACAAAAGACATTATATATGGTCCACGACTCAATTGAGATTATTCTAAAACACATCTAATAAAGAAATTTTCTTTGGAACAACTTCCACAAACTGGACAAATCAGGGAAACATTACCATCTAGTAAATTGGAAAACCATTTCTGCTCCTCTGGAACAGGGAGGTTGGGGCATCATCAACATCGAAACGCACTCGCTCTGCCTTATTGCCAAAATCATTGACAGTCTTATTCAAAACAAAAAGAAAATCTGGACAAATCTCATCAAACACAAATATTATCAAAGCTGACCACCATGGCACCAAATCCATCTGAAAATAGCCTCCCCGCTTTGGAAATTCATCAATAAAAACCAAACGATTTCACAAATCTTAAACACTCCTCCTCATTCACACAAAATTATCTCCTTCTAGTTTGATCCTTGGTATGAAAACAACTCTGTCTTAAATCTCAGACCTTCCTGGTCTATTCCAAATAATCTCCTCAACCTAAGGATTGATAAAGCTCTCTCGCTAATCACCAGTAATAGATCAAATTCTTTTAAAAGATGTATTCTATCCCAGGTAAGTCAAAATGAATTCAGACATCTCTCATGTTCCATGGAAAACAACACCTCCAATACCATCACTTGGAAATGGGGGAAAGATTATTCGGTTAAACTTGTTTACAATTTCATCTCATACAGAGGTATCACCCCTTCATCATCAAAGATTTGGAAACAAAAATGGCCACAAAAATACAAAACTTTCCTTTGGCTTCTTTTACACAACAAACTTCTTTCAGGCGATAACATCACAAAAAAAGGTTTTATAGGCCCGTTTAGATGTGCTCTTTGTGAAAAAAATAGTGACTCGGTCAGCCACATCTTTAAATGCTCTTTTTCCCAAACTATCTTTTCTCACTTCATGAGAAACTTCCTTCCTGATCTCCAGGAAGCCACTTTCCCCATCCAAACAACACCATTAAGACTTTATAAGAATTTCAAGAGCAGCGATCTTTTCACCACAATCTGCTAGAATCTTTGGAAAGAAAGAAACAATAGAATTTTCAACAACAAGAAAAATTTGGCAAAAAATATTATAACTCAAATAGATGCCGATCTTCACATCCTTACAAAGCTGCAGGAAAACTAACAGACGGGAGGTAGGATGACTCAGAGGAAGGAGAATCAGAAGCTGCATTTCTTTATGACCTCAAAGCAATGATTGACGACGAGACCGGTGTCAGCTTAGTCCAGCAACAATTGTGACTTGTCTTTCTGGATAAAGGGAAGCTTCAACAACAAACTTTCTAGGATGCTTAATTTTTAAACACCAAGGGGCTTGTTAAGGGGTGCCTCCCCCTCGTTAGCAAAACACTACTCTCATCAGCTTTCTTTCCCTTTCAGTTTTCTTTCTGTTGCTATTTCAAACTCTATGTAGGTGTTTCACATAAGAAAGTTTCGCTTGTTTGATGTGCTTTTAATATATAACATTACTTTTCCTAAAAAAAAAGTGGTATACATCCAATATATGGTTAGAGTATATTTTATATTATTACAAATATATTCAATATTGATTGGGTTCATATAACATAAATAACCTTTATTCTATTGTCCGTGTAGCCTTATTCACAACACTGGTCTATTATAATTCAAAAAAATGTATCTTAGAAAGTTAAAGTTAATGTGTCCTACAAAGATACAAGTTACATGTACATTGTTACATTTAGATGTATAAATAATGAATCTATATACCATAGTTTTTGGGTCAAGGTTTACCTTGGTAGGTCCATTGAAAAATCTGGCTAAATATTTCTTATGTGAATCAGATCTTTTTTGTGTGTGAACACGATGGATAAATATTGGTCCAGGTGGTACCATTTTCATCCCTATATGAAATGATATGAAGACATTTTGATATAATTTTAAGAATTTGGAGGGAGTTGGATGAAAATTTTGTATTTATTTTCTAAAATTACAAAATGAACCTTCAAATAAAATTTTCCTATCTATTTTACATGTGAAAAAGTAGGGATGAGTGTGGTCAAGTCAAGTCTGAACTGACCCTAACCATAGACTAGACCACATATAGTGGTCTGAATATTTTCCAGACCAAACTTGACTGCTAAAAGGGCCTAGACCACATTAGGTTAAGTTCGGTCTAAAACCACTAGAACGTTAGCGAGACCATTACATTAATGGAAAGAAAAAACTACTCTCTTTCACTTGCGGTGATATCATAACGCTCAAAACAAGGCATAAACATTGTTAATGAGCGTTAATCTGACGCGTACACTCTAGAATCAGATACTTACGTAATTACTTATATAATTATTCTATGACATATGCCATGTGATCTTAATTGTTCTAATATTATATTTGACTCACTAATTAACTCTTATGTATTGAATCATCATAATCATTCTTTTTAAATAATTTACCAATAGCAATTGACTAAAGACAATTTAAAATAGATTCCAATGAATAATACATACGTACTTCTTATACATATCAATTGACGTTATTTAAAGTGGACGAAGGCATTGACAAATTTGACTTCATTGCTAATTTGAATTAATCATTATGCACTATTTTAAATAAAAATCATACTTTAATAACATGAAATAAATCTTATCTAAATATTATAGGGCGTGTTGTGTTTATTATATGTATAATAAATGTTATATTATCTTATAAGATTATATATATATATATATATCTGTGTGTGTGTGAGAGAGAGAGAGAGAGAGAGAGAATTATAAAATTGATATAAATGTCATTTGTATCACTAACAATCAATATCGAGATAACTTGAAATATCCTTCATACACCAACTAAACCATGACTAGACTAATTTACTTGGGTATGTATATAGATAGAAACATACACATATATAGAACCGGTAAAGTTTGGTATATCGGCTAACTAGTTTCTTGGACTATGACCAGATCAATTAAGGATGGTCTCAGTACCTTTGAAATCAAACTTAACTGCAATGCCCATCTAGACCAGACTTAACCAGATGGTCTGGTCAAGTTGGGTTCGGTCTGATGGTCAAGTTTGGGTTCTTGTCTATCCCTACAAAAAATTACGGAGGAAGTTGGATGAATGTTTCTATTTATTTTTCTAACTTACAAGTTGGTATTTTTGTTATTTTAATCAAGAAAATGTGTGTAGTAGATTTTATGCCTATTATTTTAAGTTAGAGCGCACCCGTACCGAATCTAAGTGTAACGATGCATCCTCATTGATGAGTTGGTAAAAAGGAAAATTTTACTATTATCAAGTGGTGGATTCAATCTCAAGACCAACTACACTTAAGAGAAACTTTCTTACCACTCTATCATATATATATATATATATATATATATATATATATATATATATATATATATATATATATATATATATATATATATATATATATATATATATATATATATATATATATATATATATATATATATATATATATATATATATGAAGATCATCTACTGCAGACCATTTATATTTACGGACTGTGCGGACGGTACGGTAGTCTCGCCCGCATTTCCCAACGTTGTCTCTCTCGCCCATATTACTAGACTATCACAACCCGTATGTATCCTCTCTATTCAAGCCATTCTCTCTCGCTATGTCTGTATGTCTGCTCGCTGCCTCCTTTGACGTACGATCGCTCGCGACTTTCTCTCTCACGTGATTATGAGAATGGAAAGGATGGCTCTATTATCAAATTCTTCTGAGCACCTCCCGATGTACCAGAATGCCTATCTGTCTTTGGACTGTTGCATATATTTCCATTCTGGTAGTTTTCCTCTGAAATTTCTCTTATTCCTGTACGGGCATATGGTGGAGTATATATGAATTTGATGTTCCCATTTTCGTTGGGAGCATGCAACTCCTCACACAACAAAACGATTATCACCGGCCCTAATCAACAGTGGTTAGCACGCCATATTTTTGTAAGCAAGGGGCAGCCTGCACCTTGCAAAACATGAAATGGAAAATCTGGATCTAGATGTCAGTCATGGTCCTTCAACAGTCCCAATTTGCATTGAATTTCGATTGGTCTGGTTTAGTCCAGTTAGAAGGGTATTGCTGTATGTCTACATAGAAATTTACTTATAAAATGTCGTCTGCTATTAGATTCATTCTATTTTTTATAGTCTTTTAATAGTCATGGACATGTTGATCTCGCTTTGTTTTCATGATCTTGAAATCCTACTTGCATCCAGTGTGCATGCCCTCTAGTTTCTCGTTATATATGTTGTTTACAAATAAAGGACGTGGGATTGACTTTCTGAACAAGCATGGTGGATGAAAATGTAGGCTATAAACTGCGTGGATGTTGTGTAGCTCTTGAAACTAACGAAGACCAATGATTTGTAATCAATATAAGATGTATCGGCATACATGCAACGATGACCAAATTTAGTCATGTAATGGCTCAATCACTGGGTGGAAAACAGAAGCAAACCGCCCATCCCAATACAAACAAGATCATCCATGCTTCTTCCATCAACCAGACCACACGGCAATCATGCGTGACATACAACGGCTGGAGATTCTCAATTGGAGGACCGAGTGGAGTCTACAGGTCGAGACTATACCACCATTCCGGCATGTAGCACTGTCCCACCAACAGGGCAGACCGTCTATTGTACATCATTTGCTCTGCCAATAGGGCGTAGGGTACAAGGATGCGATGAGATTAGAGGGAGATGATCTACTGCGGACCATTTATATTTACGGGTTGTGATAGTCGGGAAATGCGGGCGAGACTACCGTACCGTCCGCACATTCTGTAAATATAAATGGTCTGCAGTAGATCATCTTCCTATATATATATATATATATAGCATTCAATATAACTAGCATTCAATATAAATTCCGAGTTGACATGAGTAATGGCATGCGATCTACTCTCTCATGCCCAAGAAGAAGGTTCTGCTCGCACATAATGGAGAAACAAAAGCACATTATAGAATTTTTAGAGTTTTACATAGCTAAAGAGAAGAAAAAGCAAAGGAAGCCAAAGGTGAAGTCAAGAGGAGTAGAAATCCAGCTATAGGACAAAATTCCACCCTTGGAGATGCTTCAATTCGGACAATCTTCCCTCCTGAGAAGCATGAATCAGAAGAAAAGTTCTGTTGCACCTTTTGGAGAAGAAATGGTGAAGAATAGATGTTCTTTCCCAAGAAACCTCTTTTTCCTCCCAAAATCACCCTCCTCTTGCTCTGGAACTTCCCTTGGTCAAAATATGTCTCAAATGACAAGCGATAACTGCCCCAAGTGGTTGCACTCAATTTTAAAATGAGGGTTGGTTGCTACTAAAATCTATAGAAAACTAATGAAGACACGATGTGTCTTTGTGGAGACACGTCATGTGTCATCGTATAACCGACTAATGAACTGCTTCTTCACAATAAGTACACATAGTGTTCCAATAGGGACATGCCGTGTAGCTACTATTGGAGTCGATCTGGGAAGATAGCACACGTCGTGAGTTATTAAACACACAGTCGCGTGCGTTGGCAGCAAGCTGAATTTGGCCTTTGAACGTGTGGGCACGCCGTATCTTAATAAGGACACATCGTGTCTTTTACTCTATATTTTGGGTATCAAGGTTGTTGGAAACTTACACACCCATGTCTTAAATAACACATGGCATGTTCTTTACTTTGTGAGCTTCTTTCTGGAAAGTTACACATCGTGTCTTAATAAAGACACATCATGTTTGGTGTTGTTTCTTCAAGATTAACTCTAAATCATCAACAAATTGAAGGGAGATCCAATTGAGGTCGGATTGGATTGGACTATCTTCAATTTGTCATTTTCGATGTGTACCTATGATCAACATAATGCAACAAGTAAAATAATTAAAATATGGCAAGTTAAATATGATTAGAGGCTAAATGAAAAAAAATGAACTGGATTTGTGTGTGAATGTTTGTAAAAAGTAGATATGAAATGCACTCATAAAATCCCCCTAAGCTTAAACTATTGCTTGTCCTTAATCAAAAAGATAATAGAAACACAACTCAAAGAATTGCCAAATAAAATGAATTGGAAGATGTAAATGAGGCTAACCAACCATAATCATTAGATTCATATTCATAGCCTTGATTTCAACTCAGACATCCAAGAAAGAAAATTAAGTTCAGCAAAGGTGGTAACACATTAAATGAAACAAACAACAAGGCAACACTAAATGGAACTTCAATGACCAAGCCAAACAATCAGTGAATTTGCAATAAAACTTTCAACTATTAGGGATGCAAAAGATGGAATCTTGGTTAATGTTAGAAAATTTTAGCTCTCTCTCCTTGTTTTCCCAAAAGGTATGATATTGGATTAGGGGTTCTGACACTCGTCTACTAATGTAGTCTTATGCCCAATAGGAATGCCGATTGGGGTATTTTACCCTCTTTTTAGGACATATCACCTAATCATCGTGTCCAGATTAGATTTACACTAGGTTAGTTTGACATGTGGTCAGTTTTAGCCATCTTTTAGGGGTAATTAAGGTGAACTGAACCAAAAGGGAATTTAAATTGGTCATGGGTCATACTTATTTTTCCCAAAATAGAAGTGAGTTAATTAAATTTCAACATTAGCTAGATTCCATTCATTTGATTTGAAAAAAATTCACTGAAAAGGGGTGGTTGTAAAATCACTAAAGGTTTGTTAAATCATCATGTGTTCTAAGTAGTATTGCAAAGCTGACATATTCACAAAATTTGTTACCAATTACATGTATTAAGCAATCCAAGATGAAAAAGATGAAAATTCATGCTACAAACATAAATTCAGAATTAAGCACATGTTGGTGGCCATAAAGTTTCATTTTATTTATGCATACTCTTTTAGAATTTCTTTAAATGATAAGTCTTATGATGGAGTACAAGATAGTTCAAATTGGGAATAAAAATCATTCATTACACAAAATTAGCCTCACATCATACTGAACTTGCCATGAGAAAAGAAGAAACTTAAAACAAGATAGAAACTAAAAATAAGAATAAGAGAAAAGATAATGAAAATAACTAAAGAACTACATTACTGACCGGTTGCACGCCCCCCAAAGCTTGAAATTTGTAGTGTCCTCACTAAATCAATCAAACCTAAGGCAGAAGTAACCGGTTACCTGTCATGAAAGATATCAGCAAGAAGGGCCAGCACACGTGACCAGTATGGAAATACTAGTTGACCAAATCATCATCATCAAGAATGTTGACCAGCATGGGTTGTGGAGTAGTCTTTAGATACAACTGGTGAGGATGGGGCAACAGATAGTAGCTCTGAGAGATATGCTACATATCCATGCGCTGGACCATCTCATGCATTATCGATACTATTGATCCATCAGATCAAGATGGTTGTCCAGATAGTCAAAGCACTACTGAACTGTAACACCCCGATTTCACAATTACCATTAATCATGAGATTAGGGCATAAATTGAGTATTTAACGTAATACAAAGATCACCCTTAACTTTTTCTTCATTTTCAAACTCTTTGTTTTCTCGCATTGAATCACACAAACAAACTTTACAAGAGAATTAAACCTTGATTACTCTAATATGATCTCAACATTAATGATACGCATCCATACATTCATTCTATTTCTTACACTTCCATGTACATACGACATGATAATCAAATGCATTCTCTCTTATTAAGGAAACAAAGATACAAACATCATTTACAACTCTCTCACATCTATACAAGGACCTAGAGTGACAAAGACCGACTGAACTTAACTATACTCAGACTTAACTCTTATGGTAGATCTACTCTGATGCAATGATATCTTCAAGTCCATGTGATATCCCTAAAAATTGTGAGTAGAGGGGTGAGCCTACTCGCTCAGTGAATGAGTACTTCAAAGAAACGGTCTAAAGCACTGATATAATTACATATATACTTTTAAGCAACTGATATCAATTATAAAAGAAGTAAGCTTTAAAGAGATTGATCATTCACAATCATAAATATGTCAGGATACTCTAGATATCAACAAAAGCAAATCAATATATTAGCATGCTTGATAAATTTCAAAGAGAACTAATAATTCAGAAACATACAAGGAATAGTTTCTGGGAAATTGTACTCGAATCTTTCTTAGCCTTTCTTACTTATAAGAAACTCTTTAAACCTATATGATCATATTTTAGCTTATGCCCTGATCATATGCAGTGTACTCTACATATGAAGACTCGTAGCGAACTACGATCTCACCGTACAAGACTTAGCTGACACACCCAGGAATGTTAAGCCTGACTATGTCACTGGGTCTACAACAGGAAAATGGCTCTCTAGCCTCGGAACACCTATTATGCCGTAAAAACTAGACTCCTCCTCTAACCTGAGCACACAGGCAGAGAGTCAAGCCACCTATTGGCTTTACTGTACTCTAGTGCCACCAGGATCTCTGGTTGATGTTGGACACTACATTCTATATTTTAAGGAGACTTCCACTAGGGCTTCGTCCCCCGTACCACCTGTTAGTACATTCCGACCCCCATATATTGGACACTGCCAGGGTTAGGACGTTTCATCCCTACGGTGCAGACCTCTCATAGGGAATCTACGGTGTTCAGGGCTCTTAAGTCTATTATTTTATTATTCTTGGAAAGCTCTTACTATATTGTATCTTTTCCCTTACATATACTTGACTCTGGTATGTCTATGGTATAGTGTCTATTTATTTGCAGTTTATAAAACTACATGTATATCATTCTAAACATGACAGAGAAATATACTCAAAAACTGTAATATACTGAAAAATCAACATTTTATACCTACAGGTAGACTAAAATTCTTAAATAACAGAATACATGTCCACTTGATACTTTATACACCAGAATCATGCAATTGAACTTCTTAATACACTTATAAGAGTTAATTACTTAACATACGAGTAATCGTCATTTGCACCTGTAAATTATTTGTACTTTCTTGGAAAATGTGCACCTCAACCCAAATCTTGAGTTATGCATCACCACATCTCATACTGAGAACATTGATATCAAAATACTTGATTCATTGAACACCCTATTCTTAGGGTTTCATTTACCTCATTCAATTATCACATGGCTCTCATAAGGATTTCATGCGACATAAACATTCACTGAATAAAGGCTACTATCAAGAAATCATATAAAATCAATATATGTATGAAACCTTGGAACTGAGCTAAATTTGGGTTTCCATGCCATTCACTGAGATAACATGCGTCAATAATAAAATTGAATAAATAAATTCTATCATGTCAAGAAAATCCATTCAAATGGGTTTCACGATATTTATTCGTAAATATCCAACTTTCCTCGCATCTAGGGTTTCACCGTCTTTACTAAGATATCAAACAAACACCATTCACCTTAAATGAAATCCAAGATATTATCTGACATATATGTACTATGCATTTAGATAAACAATCATTCATAACCAAGGGGATCCAGATAAACAAATTTCTCTATTTGATTATACAACAATTTTAGTCATTGACAAATTCCCTATATTTCAGTTTACTCTTATAACCTCTATGAATACTTAGGGAATTCTCATTAGGATGTATTTTATACATTTCTAATATGATTGTATCATCTAAAATTCATCAAAACAGAGGAAGAATCCATTTCATATCATTTTGCAACAACTTAGATCAAACAGACAATTAAGGGTTTGTAGTTGCATACTAAGCAATTAAAGATTATGGATGATTTAACAAATTTTCATGCAATATACTATTTAAAGGAAGTTACCACTCACCCTAAGGTGTGAAAACACCTTAAAAATGCATCTCATCCCTGAAAATCTTGATCTCATATCAAATCCCTAGCAATTCACCTGAATCTTCTTCCTTTCAACTCAGAAACCCTAAAAATGAGGGATTATGAAGAAAGAGTGAGAAAAGGGGAAGTTTTGATACCATTTTGGATCAAATCAGAGGAGGGATGGAATCTTGACATGTGAGAAAATATTCACCATGAAACTATATCCAAAGAAGCTAAACTTACATGATTTCATCATTCCTCGGACCGCAAAACCCTAGGTCAGCATCTCCATCACTTTCTTCTCTCAAACCCTAACTCTCCCTCTCTCTAGGATTTCATTTCTCTAGATTGAATCACGAATTATGAGATCTACTATTGTGTTAGGTTGACCATATAGAGAAATTGAGTTGGTTGGGTCAATTGCACATTGACCCCTCACTATACTTTCTCTTATTTCAGCTGAATTTTCTTTCATAAACATATTACTTTAATTCATCTACTGATAAGGTCTAGATGTATCCAAAAATTATTAAAATTTGACATGTTGTTTATGATTGATTTTCAAATCTCCAGATAAAATTTCAGTTCATTTGAAGTTATCAATAAATAATTAAAAATAAAACACTACACTACTGAAAAGCACTCTGTCAGCATTTTGGTCAAAGTATAGTTCGACTCAGAACTACATTCAAAGAACACTCAAATATTCTAAAATTTTTCTACAATATGCATGATTGAGTTATCCATATCATATCTAAAATTTAATTAAATAAAAAAATGTAGAAAATATGAAAAAGCATTTACCACACTGCTATCCTGATCAAATTCCATATTCATGTAATATCAAAACCCTAATTTTTGTCGATTAGGGTTTACATTTCTCAAACCCTAATTCTTCAAACTAAAATCATAGTTAGAGTTTCTTCTTAGGTTTGAAACATCACAATTGATCTACTATCATTAATCAAGTCTAAACGATGTTCAATCTAATCAAGCATGTAATCATTCAGGTAAACCCTAGTTTATCAATTAACCACAAATGTGGTCATTACAATTCTCACCCCCTTAAAAAGTTTCATCCTCAAAACATAAATACATAAAAAAGGTATATTCAAAGTTTATTTTAAGCTTCTAAAATCTTACATGTCATTACATTCTTGTATTTTATACTTGAATGTACTTTTCAACGTTAAGTCCTTTATTTCTTTTCTAATCACAACATGTTAAAATAGTTCTCAATGATAACAAACAAATTCTCTATGCCACAATCAATCATAGAGTAGATAGAGAAGAAACCATTTCAATATTTTCATACTCTTGAGGTGCTACCTCAACACTAATAATCTTATCCAACCATCTCAATTCAT
The DNA here is from genome assembly GCA_963693085.1 of Alisma plantago-aquatica. NCBI lineage: Eukaryota > Viridiplantae > Streptophyta > Magnoliopsida > Alismatales > Alismataceae > Alisma > Alisma plantago-aquatica. The sequence goes on from OY856414.1 coordinate 117,863,227, forward strand.
ACGGCTCAATACGTACTATTATTTTATATTACCTCTGAGTCACAAAAGAGTGTTCACTATGTTGTTTTTAATATTACTATTGTGCTACTCAAATAGCAAATCAGTCATGAGTTGGAAGAATAGATTCAACAGAAATTGTACAATACTACTCACGACATCCGCATTGCATCATGGATGCATAAGGTGAAGCATTACCATCACATTCCATATTATTTTCAAGTATGAACCCACACATAATTCAAGGTGTAACCATTGGGTTATAGCATACTAGGGTTTCAACAATAGTACCAACATACTCCATGATTGTATTAGTCATTCAAGGACTATTCATACCCAATTACCATCACTTAATTCTATTAAAGCTAGGTATAACAAGCCATACCTCATTAGGGTTACATATCAATACAATATGGTTATCATCCCTTCTATTCATATGAGTGAATAGGTAAGACTACCTTATTCTGGGTAACCCTTCATTTGTTCCATCATTATTCAACCCATATCACCATACCACAATTGTACAATACTAAGACGGATTACTAGTATGAATTACTACAACTATCAAACACCATTAACTAACATATTGCTTGCACATGTACACTGAAATAATACGTAGAACCAATTTACATCCCTTAATATTCCTTCAACAAATTATACTTCTAAAAACAAATTCACATATTACTAAAATCCATTATTTTCTCTTATCTCTCTCCTCTTTCACTACTACTTACTTTTTTCTACTTATCCTTCTCATTTTAATCATGTAGATTAAACATTCCTAAAATTGAAACATACAAGGTACAAATAGATTATTCATCATTCTTGCTATCACTGTGAGAATTTATCTCATATCGCACTTCACTAATATTGTATTTCTCCTTTTGTTCAAAACACACTTGTTACATTTCAAATTTATATTTATTCTTTACTCTGAATCATTTCCATATTGTTTATCTACCTTTCAGATTAGCTATCTTTAAACCCTGGATTACTATCAGTGCTAGTTTACTTCTCATAGTGCAAATCTCATGATCTTGTTTTATAGAGATGCTAGTATTCAAGGTCAAATCACTATTGAAATCCCTTGAACTACTAAAACTCTAAACATTCTAGGGTTTGGTCCTTATCAGAAGCATGACGTTATTGTGATGTGACTTTTCTCCCTTAATTTGAAATTCAAACTTTGGATCTCACAAGTTTTACTAAGGTCTTTCTTATCTTATGAATTGAATTTTCTTTTTCTTACTTGACCTATTCAGATAGATTACATTCTCAATTACCCTGCTAGGGTTTCTTTATCATATAGTATGTCATTATTACATTCACTAGATGTCTCTACCATGGTGGTTATGCATCATATATGATTCATTTTCTTATCATTTCAGTCCCACATTGCTCTCATTAAGGAAGATATGAAAGAGAAAATGATTTTGAGACTTAGAATTCTTATCTTCAAACATTCAATAATACATTTCTCATATGTAGGTTTAATTAATTATCAATAGGGATACTTGACTAATTAGCACTTTCTTGAATCTCGCAACCTCTTTCTTTTATAATCTATATTACTCCATTATGTTTCAAACCCTTCTTTACTTTCCATAATTCCCTTACCATATACTACTATTCCACATGTCATCTTTAGATTCTAGTTTTCTCTTATGATCATGTTTCTTCTTTTATGTGTATGACCATGTATACCATGTTGCATATATTTCCTTTTACCCTTCTACTAATGTGAAGTTGAAATTCTAAATCAATAATCTCTCTACTAGTAGCACCTCATGTTTAATACATTACATATCCTTCATTTTAATCAAACAACTCATGCATGGGTGAAACATAGTTTCTCTTTCAATCAAGTTTTTCCTTCATGTATATAGTCTACCTTTGTATGACTTATTCATTTTGTTAAGCTACACTTTTGTTCTTCTTTTAGAAACTAGTTTGTTGTTCTATAGAGACTTGGAATCCAAAGGTAGTAAGGATGAATGTATTAAACTTTATAATAAAGGTATACATTCCATGCTCTCACTCATATCATGTAACCCTTATTCCTTAATCAAACTAATCACGTCTAATATTTCTCTTTGATTCGACTAAGTTTGTTATCCTAGTCTTATGATTTGCATGTTCATCTAATTGTCTTTACTTTAACTCTTCTGAAGACTCTTCACTTCTATCTACTTATTGTATACTTAACTCTTTTCTTTTATTTTTCCCTTTGCTTTGGAGTACATAAAAACCATTATACTCGGTTATATAATCCATTTCTCATGATTGATTCTTACTATCTTGGCCCCTTACATACTTTTCTCATATCTTTTCCATATTTCCTATTTAGAGTTCATATAATACTAATAATTAAACTTAATATGAACCTTATGTCGTGTTCCTTTATTCCCAATTAAGGGTTTCTCATATGAGGCCCCAAAATTGGATCTTAGATATCAGTTCCAACTGATTCTTAGTTATCCCAGTCTTTCCCTTATACTTCAAAATCTTAGAATATATTGATTCATACTAGAATTTGGATCTAATCTATTTAGAATTTACTCTTGTTATGTTACTAATAGGAGTCATTAGATACCAGTAATGCATCCTGCCAGCCGAACCAAGCCGAACTTGTAGTCCTGAAGCTAAGAGCTACTCAACATTACTCAACTCCTATTCATCTCAAATGTGTGGAAGAAAACTTATCCGCTTAGGAAAGCTCATTCAAAGATCATTTCTAATTTACTTGATACAAAGAATGTAATCAATAAATGTTACAACCGCATAGTGTATAACAAATTTTAAAGACCAATATATATTTCAAAATATTGAATATATGAATTCAAACATATAAGAGCTTTTCTATTCATCTCCAATACAACAACAATATGAAATGAAAGTTCTATCTCATTTTATATTTATGCTCTTAATTCATGTTACTTATCTTGTTTCTAACCCTAATATTTCTAGGGTTCCTCTCTAGACCATCATTCCACTATATACCTGGACAGGGTATACATGAAAGAATAGACAGAGTTTCTTGATACTGGTTGATCCAAGTACTCAGATACTGGGCTAAGATATCCAAATACTCAAATCCCAGAGCTAACATCATAACATCTCCTATCTACCACACTTATGACTCTAACTTACTAACTTAATGGTCCCTGACAACTCAGCCTAAGCTCTAATACCAAGTTGTTACACCCCGATCTCACAATTACCATTAATCATGAGATTAGGGTATAAATTGAGGATTTAACGTAATACAAAGATCACCCTTAACTTTTTCTTCATTTTCAAATGCTTTATTTTCTCACATTGAATCACATAAAAAAACTTTACAAGAGAACTAAACCTTGATTACTCTAATATGATCTCAAAATTAATGATACACATCCATACATTCATTCTGTTTCTCACACTTCCATGTACATACAACATGATAATCAAATGCATTATCTCTTATTAAGGAAATGAAGATACAAACGGTTGGGTTTTAAGGGAGACAGAGAAGGCAGCGAAAACAAAAAATTTCTTCTCCCAAACCCACAATAAAGGAATCGCGTCAACGTCTATACAATAAGAAGTATGGTTTGTCGAGGCATACCTTGTCCCGAAGCTTGCTCGGCGACATTACCTCGCGGCTTGCACAGTCTTCACCTCCGGTCTTGGACGGTGTCTGTGCAGCTCCTGGTCTCACCGGGACTATCAGGATTGACAGCTGTCCTCCAAGCAACAGAAGTCTCCCGCCTCTGAAGTAGTACACACGGACCACCTGGAACTCCGATCTCCTTGTCCCATAAGGAATCGGAAGGAGTCACGCCCTCCTGTTGGCGTACTAGTCACCAACATACTCTCCTGCCACCAGTTGCTTTTCTGCAGTTGTCTTTCCCTTGTTGTGCCTCCCTTATCGGGTAACACTTGCTCAGGCTCTCTCAGTTACCAAAACCATAGAGAACGACAACTTCGTAGAGCAACTGGTGCACTGAGTTGTTCTTCTGAGAAGCCCCCACTACCCCTATATATAGGAGGGTCATGGGATAGGGTTCTCTATCCCGGGCAATGCATGATTAATGCAGGAGTAGAAGGGTTCAGAATTTTCCACAAAAATAGCCAACTGCGCCACCTGAACCGATCGTTTCATACATGATACAATCGGTTGGGGAGTTGAGCCGATCGGTTCAACCTCAACTGATTGGTTGGGACCCTTGAGCCAATCGGTTCGTGGTCCTGATCCAACTCAAATTGACTTTCAAATTTGTCTCCGATTAATCAAATATTAATCCTTGTCCAAATCGAATTTGTACAAGTAAAACAAATTGTATTTGCAAAATCGACTTCTGACTTTCCAAATGATCTCGGTTAGTCCAGTTGAGCCGATCAGTTCAACCCTTGAACTGGTTGTCTCAGCCTGTCTTAAGCCGATCGGTTCAGCAACCTGAGAAGATTGGTTCATCTCATGAGCCGATCGGTTGGGGCAGTAGACTTGTACAAATCAGTCAATCACAGTTTCAATCAATCTGATACCTTAATCAATCGATCCAACACCTTGAACACCATGATATTGAGCTATCAATTGATTGAGTTTTTAATTGAACTACTAAAATCCTTTAGTAATCAATCTAAACATCGTTTGTGGATAAACTCCTCTTCTAGGTTAAATCCTATGTGTGTGACCCTGCAGGTCCATTTCACGTTGGCAGTGAAAGTCCATAACATTTATAACTTCACAAGCAAAGAGCGGTGCCTAGTCACACATCAGTGCTACCCAAGTGAAATAGAAAGTTGGAGAACAACTTTCAATCCTACAATTTGTGAATGGTGTTACAGCGAATGTATAATTCCTTTGTCACTGATATCCCGAATGAACTCAAGGCATGGAACAATCATCCTGTCAACGTTCATTCACTTTCTTGATCTCAGAGTAGATTGAAGGAGATATGTATTACATCAATATCACATACTGATTCACACATGCGTGTGCACGCCTATCTCAATCCTACTCATCAAGTTGCCATGGATATCAAACTCCCTCAGGAGGGACAAATCCCATATCTATCACTCACCCCTCAAAAGCCCCATGTATCAAAGCCACCAAATCATCACCTTTATAACAACCCATGTTTCAGGATTGCGTTTGATGATGTCAAAGTGTACCCAACAACATGTGTTGAGTGTAGTGATTTTAGGTCAAAGAATCACATTCACCACCATCATTGTGAGAACTGACTGTGACTACCATGTCATGGTTCCATGTGTCAAACTCACGGTGGGTCTTTCCAGTATGCTTGTTCTCTACCAAGTACCTATGTGTTTGGTTTGATATCTCTATATCAAGACTAATGAGATTCTATCATCAACCAACACCACAATATAGTCTTATGTGTCATTGTTGTCTATATACCTTCCACAATGACATCTGACTAGGGACATAATAAGAATGTCCTTAACCTGAAAGCATACGTCATTGAGTAATGTCATTCTCTAGACATTCAATATGTTCTATCATTATCTCATATGACTAAACCAGAAAGAATTGGAAGCTTTCCTTTGATGTTTATCAAATCAATCTTAATGTATCCTACCAATCATCCCATGATTGGCTCTCAGGGCATACATACCAACAGACTCCCACTTGCACTACGAGCCAATCACCCTTGAATCATATTTATAGTGATCTTCAAACATGTCCCACATGTTACTTTGCTCTAGTGCTAACATAGTGAGTTATGGAAACACCTTGCCAAAGTTGGTATTAACTTCATGTCTCTCATCTCTTCATTGTACGTCACACGTATGAGATGGAGTTGTCATAATATGTGATCTAGTATTCCTTTGCTAACCTTTAGCCACATGGCATGACCAAGTACTCCTTACTTGTCATCAAAGATCAGAATATGTATAAGTTCATCTCATGAACTTCCTGATCCATATAGTATCCACTATTATTCTCTAATACACGGATACTCGGCATTTCCTTTTAAACAGTTTTATTGGACCGTTTCCAATTATCAACAAACATTCACTTTTATATATCCCATATATATTTTGAGATCAATTTCTACCTTTTTTGGAAGTTCGCATCAGTGTAACTCTTTACAGTGAACCCTTCCTTATTTCCATAGAACTATTACTTCTCAAGTACTTATCAAGTTCTTACGGTATTCCAGTAACCCTTACTGGAACTAGACATACATCCACTCGTTATGTCCCACATACGAGTTATCAGGATGAGCATATCATATTGTCATGTCCTACATACAAGATGATAAATGTGTTTTGTTCTTGCCATGTCCATACATGCAAGAGGATGGGATGATTACATACATGATAGATCCTTATCTATTCTTAGTGTTCCCAATCTTCATAAGAATTGGACACTTGGCCTTGGGATACTAACTCCATGTAAGATGGATAAGTTTTCTCCCACAGAATCTATGCATACTGAACCCTTCAGTATTGATTGCCAATGTATGTTCTCTCTTTTCAGGTCAAGAGATTTTCGAGAACTATCTCTATAGATCTCTATTCCTATCACATAAGAAACGTCTCTGTCTTCCTTAAAGATAATTTCCACTTTGGATTTCCATTCTAGAACATTTCCATTTCACATCAACATGTGGAATGTGAATACGCTCCCACTAAATCATAGATCCCTTGACATATCAGTGAAACCCATTGACTATATCATCAAATTAAAGATCCAGCTATGAGTTTCTTGTACTTAATCAATCATATTGATTAGTCCATTGTAACTTATAGACTTCATTTGTATTATTGGATTCATAAACCTTATAGGTTGTGTCATGTACACATCCTTTCTTTATTCCTCATAGGAATGCAGTTTTAGTATCCGTATGCCAAATGTCTTAGTCATTAAATTGCAATCAACAAGCATCATCCTTCTCAAAATGCCATCCATGTGTCTTAACACTTAAGATTCATTCACACTTATGGATTTCATCCCAATGGGTGCTACCATCAAGGTCATTCCTTATGGTTCACATGGAAGTCATTTAGGATGTAATGGTCATAAACCATAACTCAAAATCTAGTTCCTCATATTCATCTAGATAGTTGATTCATCACATGACCAACTCATCACATAGATTATCGAGGTGTATCTGTCAAGGATATAAGAACTCATAACTCCTTATGATTCTTAATGTCCTTTATTAGTGTGGGGTATTCTTTAAGAAGAAATTAGTTATTTGATAATCATCCTCTAACTCCTTAGAGTATGACTCATTGTTGATTTAGACATCACCATGCCTTAATTAAGAGTTTACTATGATACACTATCATAATCACTCATAAGGTTCCCAAACATTTGGTCCAAGTATTTCATTCATTGATCTCATCAAGAATTAACACTTTACCAAACTCATACTTCATCTATGATATTCTTGAACACTTCAAGATATTCATATTGGTATTTCTCTAAATACCATTTGAAGTATCAACATTTGCTCCAATACGTATGTAAATACATCACATGTATTATACCTAATAGGATAATCATTCTCCCACTACCACTAGTGAAGATTGATTAATCATGTCTAAGAGATTCATGTCTCTTACTGGTTCTCTAACCAAAAGAGTCTAGATTTATCTATCATATGGAAACTAGAAATGAATTTCTCATGATTTATGCTAATTTGATTGTTTGAGTTATCAATAACTTTTAGGTATCATTTTATCTTATGCATACCAAGTACCACAAGATAAATAAGGCATTGCCACAAAGATCATATCTTTTGAGATTGAAACATAAACTTTATTAATTTCTATCATTGGCATACAATATGCAAAAATAAAGTGTTTCTATCTATTGGCAAATAGCAGTTCATAACTCTATTACATGCCTTTTAGGCTGAAAATAAACTAAAGTACTCCTATCTATGGCAGCAACATTTGCCCCATTTATTGAGTGCTTTACATTTTATATCTTGGTATCATATACCTCAAAAATGTTACAAGTTTATTTCATGACACCTTCAGGTGGAGACGTCTGTCGCCTCCTTATTCTTTAGTTCTTCCAGATAGAGTGGACAATTCCTTTTCCAATGTCTTGGATTTTGACAATGGTGAAAATTGCCTCTCTTGGTCACACCTCCCTTGGCCTTGAGAGCTGAATATGCCTTGGGCTCCTGGCTAGCATCAGAACCCTTCTTAGCTTTGCCCTTTTCCTTGCGCTTGGACTTGCCTTTCTTGCTGCTGATCATCATCACAGACTTAGGCTTGTGCTTCTTCATCTGTGTCTCGGCTGTCCTCAACATGCCCAACAACTCTATCAATGGCTTGTCAAAATTGTTCATGTTGTAGTTCATCACAAACTGATTATAGGATTCTGGCAACAATTGCAGTATCATGTCAGTAGCCAACTCTTGGCTCAGGGGAAATCCCAGTCTTGTTAGGTTCTCCACATACCCAATCATCTTGAGCGTGTGAGGACCAACTGGATCTCCTTCTGTCATGACGCACTTGAACAGTGCCCTGGAGACATCATATCTCTCTTGTCATGCTTGATCTTCATACATGTTCTTGAGATGTTGAATCATCTCAATGACACCCATGTTCTCATGTTGTCTCTGTAACTCGTGGTTCATGGAGCACAACATCAAGCACTTTGCATCAATGGCATCATAAGAATGCTTCTTATAAGCATCCCTTTCTGCCTTTGGTGTGGTAGGAGCAGGTTCCTCTGGAACTGGAGTATCTAGGACATAGAGCTTTCTCTCTTGAGTGCGAACAATTCTCAATGTCCTAAACCAGTCGTGGAAGTTAGTCCCATTCAGCTTGTCCTTCTCAAAGTCCCATTCAGCTTGTCCTTCTCAAGGACCGATCGCAACGAAAAGTGATTGTTGTTTGTTGTCATTTGTACTACAAAAGGAAATATATGCAATTTAGTCCAAAACTCAATTTTCACTTATTTGATTGATTTGAAAAGTTTGACGATATAATTAGGACTTTAATTAATTATCACTCCCACTATTTTAGTTCAAATTGATAGCCCTCACCATCAATTTGGAAGATTGCAGCGTACAACCTTCTAGTGGGAAATATCATGAAATCCTCTAAGTAATGAACCAACTAGGGCTGTCACCCACAACTTAGATCTTCCAGGTAGGCAACTTTTGCCAATTGCATCATATGCAACTCTTGAAAGATGTCATATGAAACTCCTTGCCATGATCACCTCCATGACTCAAGGTGCTAGATCCTATCTAGGTCACCTTGTTAAGTCTGACCCAAAGACAACAAGATGAATATGCACCCTGCTAGGGAAAACCCACATATCCATCCTTCACGCTTCCACGAGATAGACGGTGCACCATGCTAGGGCATGCCCACACTTGGCCGATCAAGATTTTCACATGTGTCGCATTTGGAAGGCATCTAAAACTTTAATATTTAATGAGGGATTTGGTTTTTTAGGTACATATACATATCCAATCACCACAATACATAGTACGTATCATATACATTCTATATCCCAGAGAAAACATGTGAAATGATAAAAGCGATGATTATGGCCATCCTAATATGATTCCTCAAGCCAAGAGGAATCACAGTCATCTAGGTCCACATCACATGCAACCTTTACAAGATGAACTCTGTGCTATAGCCGTCCGAGTTGATCAACTCATCACATGAATGACCTACTTGCCCTGGCCGGTCGTATGGGTTCCACCAGTCGATCGGTTGGATCCTCCAACCGATCAGTTCGCCTGATCGTCGTGCATCTCCTCATGGATGCCACTCGCACGTCTTGCTCCTCAAGCCGATCGTCTGGATCGCCAACTGATCAGTTCATGCCTTGAACCAATCATCTCAGTCATCGTCAGATGTCCTCCGTTCTTTGACATAACAGGAAATAAAAGATCATCCTATTTTACATTTGAATTGGGAAATCCCGAGTTACATTCGGGGGGAGCAAAGGTATGAAAGAAATCTCGAGTTATCTCAAGTTACATCAGGAATAGGAGATAGGAATTGGTGCACAGACCGAGAGGCAAGCAACCAACTACAACCAAGCACACACAAATAGGGTTTATTGGCCATAACCACGCTATACATCCACCACAAAACTCGTTTAAGGGTGACACATATCGAGTGCATTCATATTACATATCATATATGTATATTGGGATTTGTGGATTTAGGATTGGACATGCATAAAGCAAATTTTATTCGCATCGTATGCAATAAATAAAGGTGACAAACCAAAATCGATCATATCGATAATCCTAAAGTATAGAGCAGTTGACGTGGCTCTGATACCACTGTTGGGTTTTAAGGGAGATAGAGAAGGTAGCGGAAACAAAATTTTCTTCTCCCAAACCCTGCATAAAGGAATCGTGTCAACATCTATACAATAGGAAGGATGGTTTGTCAAGGCATACCTTATCCCGAGGCTTGCTCGGCGACGTTACCTCGCGGCTTGCGCAGTCTTCACCTCCAGTCTTGGATAGTTTCTGTGCAGCTCCTAGTCTCACCGGGACTGTTAGGATTGACAATTGTCCTCTGAGCGGCAGAAGTCTCCCACCTCTAAAGCAGTCCACACGGACCACCTGGAACTCTGATCTCCTTGTCCCACAAGGAATCGGAAGGAGTCGCACCCTCCTATTGGCGTAATAGTCACCAATACACTCTCCTACCACCAGTCACTTTTCTGCAGTTGTCTTTCCCTTGTTGTGCCTCCCTTATCGGGTTGCACTTGCTCGGGCTCTCTCGGTTACCAAAACCAGAGAGAACGACAACTTTGTAGAGCAACTGGTGCACAAAGTTGTTTTTCTGAGAAGCCCCCACTACCCCTATATATAGGAGGGTCATGGGATAGGGTTCTCTATCTCGGGCAATGTGGGATTAATGCAGGAGTAGAAGGGTTCAGAATTTTCCACAAAAACAACCAACTGCACCACCTAAATCGGTCATTTCATACAAGAAACGGTCGGTTGGGGAGTTGAGCTGATCGGTTCAACCTCAACCGATCGGTTGGGACCCCTGAGCCAATCGGTTCACTTTTGAGCCGATCGGTTCGTGGTCCTAATCCAACTCAAATTGACTTTCAAATTTTTCTTTGATTAATCAAATATTAATCCTTGTCCAAATCAAATTTGTACAAGTGAAACAAATTGTATTTGTAAAATCGACTTCTGACTTTCCAAACGATCTCGGTTAGACCAGTTGAGTCGATCAGTTCAACCCTTGAACCGATCATCTCAACCTATCTTGAGCCAATCAGTTCATCACATGATCCGATCGGTTCAACAACCTGAGCCGATCGGTTCATCTCATGAGCCGATCGGTTGGGGCAGCAAACTTGTGCAAATCAGTCAATCATAGTTTCAATCAATTTGATACTCTAATCAATCAGTCCAACACCTTCAACACTATGATATTGAGCTATCAATCAATTGAGTGTTTAATTGAACTACTAAACTCCTTTAGTAATCAATCTAAACATCATTTGTGGATAAACTCCTCTTCCAGGTTAAATCCTATGTGTGTGACCCTGCATGTCCATTTCACATTAGCAGTGAAAGTTCATAACATTTATAATTTCACCAGCAAAGAGCGGCACCTAGTCACACATCAGTGCTACCCAAGTGAAATAGAAAGTTGGAGAACAACTTTCAATCCTACAATCCGTGAATGGTGTTACATCGAATGTATAATTCCTTTGTCACTGATATCCCGAATGAACTCAAGGCATGAACAGTCATCCTGTCAACGTTCATTCACTTTCTTGATCTCAGAGTAGACTGGAGGAGATATGTATGACATCAATATCACATACTGATTCACACATGTGTGTGCACAACTATCTCAATCCTACTCATCAAGTGGCCATGGATATCAAACTCCCTCAGGAGGGAAAAATCCCATATCTATCACTCACCCCTCAAAAGCCCCATGTGTCAAAGACACCCAATCATCACCTTTATAACAACCCATGTTTCAGGACTGCGTTTGATGATGTTAAAGTGTACACAACGACATGTGTTGAGTGTAGTGATTTTAGGTCAAAGAATCACATTCAACACCATCACTGTGAGAACTGACTATGACTACCATGTCATGGTTCCATGTGTCAAACTCACGGTGGGTCTGTCTGGTACACTTGTTCTCTAACAAGTACCTATGTGCTCGGTTTGATATCTCTATATCATGACTAATGAGATTTTGTCATCAACCAACACCACAATCTAGTCTTGTGTGTCATTGTTGTCTATCTACCTTCCACAATGACATTCGACTAGGGACATAATAAGAATGTACAAACTCTTAGCATCCGTATGATCTCATCGTTCAGGTCCTTAACCTGTAAGCATACGTCATTGATTACTATCATTCTCTAGACATTCAATCTGTTCTATCATTATCTCATATGATTGAACCAGAAAGAATTGGAAGCTTTCCTTTGATGTTTATCAAATCAATCTTAATGTATCCTACCAATCATCCCATGATTGGCTCTCAGGGCATACATACCAACACAAACATCATTTACAACTCTCTCACATCTATACAAGGTCCTAGAGTGATAGGGACTGACTGAACTTAACTATACTTAGACTTAACTCTTGTGGCAGATCTAATCAGATGCAATGATATCTTCAAGTCCATGTGATATCCCTAAAAATTGTGAGTACTTCAAAGAAATAGTTTAAAGCATTGACATAATTACAGATTTACTTTTAAGCAACTGATATCGATTATAGAAGCAGTAAGCTTTAAAGAGATCAATCATTTACAATCATAAATATGACAGGATACTCTAGATATCAACAAGAGCAAATCAATATATGAGCATGGTTGATAAATTTCAAAGATAATTAATAATTCAAAAACATACAAGGAATAGTTGCTGGGAAACTTTACTCGAATCTTTCTTACCCTTTCTTACTTATAAGAAATTCTCTAAACCTATATGATCATATTTTAGCTTATGCCCTGATCATATGTAGTGTACTCTACATATGAAGACTCGTAGCAAACTATGATCTCACCGTACAAGACTTAGTTGACACACCCGGGAATGCTAAGCCTGACTACATCGCTGGTCTGTAATAGGAAAATGGCTCTCTTGTCTCGGCACACCTATTATGCCATAAAAACTAGACTCCTCTAACTTGAGTACATAGGCAGAGAGTCAAGCCACCTATTGGATTTACTGTACTCTAGTGCCACCAGGATCTCTGGTTGATGTTGGACACTACATTCTATATTTTAAGGAGACTTACACTAGGGCTTCATCCCCCGTACCACCTGTTAGTACGTTCTGACCCCCGTGTACTGGACACTGCCAGGGTTAGGTCATTTCATCCCTACGGTGCAGACCTATCATAGGGAATCTACGGTGTTGAGGGATCTTAAGTCTATTATTTTATTATTCTTGGAAAGCTCTTACTATATTTTATTTTTTCCCTTACTTATAGTTGACTCTGGTATCTCTATGGTATCATGTCTATTTATTAGAAGTTTATAACACAACATGTATATCATTCTAAACTTGACAGAGCAATATACTCAAAACACTGTAATATACTAAGAAATCAACATTTTATACCTATAGGCAAACTAAAATTCTTAAATAATAGAATACATGTCCACTTGATACTTTATACACTAGAATCATGCAATTGAACTTCTTAATACACTTATAAGAGTTAATTACTTGACATACGAGTAATCATCATTTGCACCTGTAAATTATTTGTACTTTCTTGGAAAACATGCACCTCAACCCAAATCTTGAGTTGTGCATCACCACATCTCATACTGAGAACATTGATATCAAAATACTTGATTCATTAAACACCCTATCCTTAGGGTTTCATTTACCTCATTCACTTATCACATGGCTCTCATAAGGATTTCATGTGACATAAACATTCACTGAATAAAGGCTACTATCAACAAATAATATAAAATCAATATATGTATGAAACCTTGGAACTTAGCTGAATTTGGGTTTCCATGCCATTCACTGAGATAACATGCATCAATAACAAAATTGAATAAATAAAGTCTATCATGTCAAGAAAATCCGTTCAAATGGGTTTCACGATATCTATTCGTAAATATCCAACTTTCCTCGCATCTAGGGTTTCACCCTCTTTACTGAGATATAAAACAAACACCACCTTAAATGAAATCCAAGATAGTATCTGACATATATGTACTATGCATTGAGATAAACAATCATTCATAACCAAGGGGATCTAGATAAAGAAATTTCTTTATTTGATTATACAACAATTTCAGTCATAGACAAATTCCCTATATTTCAGTTTACTCTTATAACCTCTGCGAATACTTAGGGAATTCTCATTAGGATGTATTTTATACATTTATAATATGATTTTATCATCTAAAATTCATCCAAACAGAGGAAGAATCCATTTCTTATCATTTTGCAACAACTTAGATCAAATAGACAATTCAGGGTTTGTAGTCGCATACTAAGCAATCAAAGATTATGGATGATTTCACCAATTTTCATGCAATATACTATTTAAAGGAAGTTCCCACTCACCCTAAGGTGTGAAAACACCTTAAAAATGCAGCTCATCCCTGAAAATCTCGATCTCATATCAAATCCCTAGCAATTCACCCGATTCTTCTTCCTTTCAACTTGAAAACCCTAAAAATGAGGGATTGTGAAGAAAGAGTGAGAAAAGGGTAAGTTTTGATACCATTTTGTATAAAATTAGAGGAGGGATGGAATCTTGACATGTGAGAGAAGATTTACTATGAAACTATATCGAAAGAGGCTAAGCTTACATGATTTCATCATTCCTCAGACCGTAAAACCCTAGGTCAGCATCTCCATCACTTTCTCCTCTCAAACCCTAACTCTCCCTCTCTCTAGGATTTCGTTTCTCTATATTGAATCATGAATTATGAGCACTTCTAGTGTGTTAGGTTGACCATATAGAACAATTGAGATGCTTGGGTCAATTGCACATTGGACCCTCACTATACTTTCTCGTATTTCTGCTGAATTTTCTGTCAGAAAAATATTATTGTAATTCATCTACTGATAAGGTCTAAATGCATCCAAAAATTATTAAATTTTACATGTTGTTTATGATTGAGTTTTAGATATCCAATTAAAATTTTAGATCATTTGGGGTTATCAATAAATAACTAAAAATAAAATATTTTACTACTAAAAAGCACTCTGTCAGCATTTTGGTTGAAGTATAGTTCGACCGAGAACCACATTCAAAGAACACTCAAATATTCTGAAATTTTTCTACAATATGCATGATTGAGTTATCTATATCATATCTAAAATTCAATTAAATAAAAAAATAGAAAATATGAAAAATCATTTACCACACTGCTATCCTGATTAAATTCCATATTCATGTACTTTCAAAACCCTAATTTTTGTCGATTAGGGATTACATTTCTCAAACCCTAATTCTTCAAACTAAAATCATAGTTAGAGTTTCTTCTTAGGTTTGAAACATCACAATTGATCTACTATCATTAATCAAGTCTAAATGATGTTCAATCTAATCAAGCATGTAATCATTCAGGTAAACCGTAGTTTACCAATTAAGCACAAATGTGGTCATTACATGAACATAGCCATAAAGATGCTTGACATCAGGAATGGCCTATGTGTACTCAGTCTGAGTGTTGGTGGAGGTCGGTGACATTGTGTGTGTTTGAGTGACAAGTGCATTTGGAACAGCTTGGTCTCTAGGGGCATCTGCATCATCATCTTGGCCACTAAGGTCTACCTTCCAATTGTCTTTATTTGTTAAGGTTATGTTCTCCAAGTCAGGCATATCAATGTACTGATCATTATCAAAATATTGTCTAAAATTGGCATCATCATTGGGTACCTTAGCAATCAGTCATGTAGAAATTAGATATTGGATATCCACCAGGTTCCTACCTGGTGTAGCCTCTAGATCGGTCAGGTCCACCTCAAGATTTTTGTCCAGGAGGGTGATTAATCCTCCAAACATGATGACTCCAGATTCTCTCTTTTTTATCTTCTTAATGTCTAAGAACCTAGTGAGAATGAATCTACATTGATATGAAAATCATAAACCATTCCCACAGAAAAAATAAATCATGCTTCCCGCACACTCCTTGGGTTTCTTTCTTGGCGAAGACCCCTATACTGAGTAGGCGGTCGACGTATCTAAAGATTGGGTTATGGATGGAAGATGCCCTGAACTTCTTGGTTTCATCTATGTCCTCATCAGTAATCTCATTCCAGAAGACATCACTATCAAAAGCTGGAGGGTAGGCTAGAGCACCCTCATAGTGGCACTCTAAAAGCTCACATAATTGCTTGAAGGTGATTCTTTAGTTTTAGCCCAGTAGACGAAAATGAATGGAAGCATATGGTTCCAACCTATTCCTCAGATCCTCCTCAACCTTAAGAGTAGTAAGAAATTCATAGAAAAGGCAAGGATAAGTGTTTCTTACTGTTTAGTAAATATACTTCAAACCCATCTCTTTGATGTGCTCCTTGACTTCATCCTTGAATCCCAGAGCTCCCATTATTTGATCATAGGAGAAACGTGTTGGGAGGATCCTAGAAGAGATGAGGAATTGATATGTGGGGTCTTCCTCTACAATCACCCTAAATTGGGTCGTGGAGACATAGGTGGGGGTTGATGATGAGTTGGGTCCATGCCTATGGTATGACGTCTGCTTAACTGGTGCCATTGTTGTTGAGAATTGGCAAAAATGGTTGGGGGCACGACGTGTCTGAATATGGACACAACATGTCTTCTGATAGAAAAGCTGGCAAATTGGGCGACAGACATGACGTGTCTTCAAGGGGACACGGTGTGTACCTAGAACTTGGCAGCGTCTGGAGATTGGGAATGAGGGTGATTTCTTCACATGGTGTGACTTTAACTTCTCACAGTTTGTTTTCTGGAGTCAGTGAAGAAGAAGATCCCAACAGAGGAGACGACGATGGAGTTTCTTTGCTTATGGAGGTGGAAATGAGGCTTGGAGTAGTTGTAGAATCATGGCGGCAAATTCACAATGGAGTTTGTGCTTGCTTGGGCAGAGAGATGGTGGAGTGGCATAGCTTCAAAGTAGCGTAGGGCGACGGCGGTGCT
This sequence comes from Alisma plantago-aquatica, assembly GCA_963693085.1. Classification (NCBI taxonomy): domain Eukaryota; kingdom Viridiplantae; phylum Streptophyta; class Magnoliopsida; order Alismatales; family Alismataceae; genus Alisma; species Alisma plantago-aquatica. The sequence goes on from OY856414.1 coordinate 117,880,335, forward strand.
TGAAGTGGTTGCTCAGAGGTGATGGAGCAACTTGACTGTTAATCGGAGTCTAGAATCATCGCACACGGTTGGAGAGGGTCTCACTTGACTGCAAGACATGACGGGTTGTAAGTGGAAATGAGGGAGGCGGCTAAAGATTAGGTTTAAAAACCCGACTTGTCATCTTTAGACACAACATGTCTTTTTAAGGACACGACATGTTCTCTTATATAGTTGGCATGATCCTTTTGAAACTTTCTTTGAATGAAGAGGACACAGTGTGTTTGATTTAGAACACTTTGTGTAAGTTTCCAGGAGCCAAAGTATAGGTCGCCAAACTGATAATGACACACAATGTACAAATAAAGACAGTGTGTGTTTCTCTATAAAAATAGAGCCATTCGAATGAGCATTGGGACACGTTGTGTTTGAATTAAAACACTCCATGTAACATTCCAGATGAAAACATAATACTCTCAAGTACCTGATAATGCTTTATAAATATTTACATTCTCATATGCATCCATTCTAAGTTCTTCAAGCTCTTAGAGTTGTAGCAATCTTCTCTCCCCTACTTTCTTCATATCATAGTTTAGGAATTTGATCACCCACAGTGCCCGATGCTCCAATTCTACAGGTAAGTGATAAGATTTTCTATAGATAAGCTTGAATGGATTCATCCCAATTGGAGTCTTGAAATCCATCATGTACACCCATAGTGCATTATCTAGCTTTAATGCCCAATCCTTTCTTGAGTTGGAAACGGTCTTTTCTAGTATAGCTTTTAGTTGCCTATTGGAGATCTCCACCTGACCTGGTATTTGAGGATGATAAGGTGTGGACACCTTATGCTTCACTCCATACTTTCTAAGAAGGTTGTTGAAATTTGTTTCATTGAAGTAGCTGCCACTGTGAGATATGATTTCTCTTAGAACTCCAAACCTAGGAAAAATAGTCCTTTGAAATAGTTTTATCACGGTCTGGGCATCTGGTGATTGAGTGGGGATTATCTCTACCCATTTGGATACATAGTCACATGCTGCTAGGATGAACTTGTAGCTGCATGAGGATGGAAAAGAGCCCATATAATCTATGTCCCACACGTTGAAGACTTCTATCTCTAGGATTGAATTCAATGACATTTTGTCCTTCTTTGAAATCCATCCAGCTCTTTGACACTTGTCACAAGCTTTGACAAATGTGTGCGCATCACGAAATATACTCGGCCAGTAGAAACCTACTTGAAGAATCTTGATTGTAGTCTTATCCACTCCAAAGTGTCCACCAAAGGGGGAGGAATGACAATATAAAATTACACTTGCAATCTCTGAAAACTACTAGAGGGGGGTGAATAGAGTTTTATAGATAATTGAACAATTATTGAACTCAAACAACCACAATGAAAATATTTGACAAGGAGACACAGGGTTTAGAGTGGTTCCAACTATAGCAAATACTATAGCCGTCAATCCACTACCCGGTTGCTTACCCAACCGGGATTTGAAAAGAAATTTATTTTATTACCTCGCAAGGAATTTACATAAAATACAATCTCTTTTCCCAAACCCTTCAAGCAACCTTCACCTAGAAGTAATCGCCAACCTTGAAGCAGCCTTCCTTTGAAGTAGATGCACCAACTCCCGTTGCACCAGCCTTCTGAAGTAGCTTCCCTTGCGATAGCCTTCTTGAAGTAGCTTGAAGTCCCCTTCTCCACCTGAGAAGTCAACCTCTCCAATCCGCAGCCTCCAACCCTAGGAGTAGCAAGGAGAGTACAAAAGATAAAAAGGAACAAGAAAGAAAAAGGAAATTACAACTTATCCTTTAAGCCCAAGGCTTGATATGCCTAGATCAAGCATATAGATCTCCTAGCCAAGTGTGTGAACTTGTGATTGCTGTGGATAGGAGAATCTAGCCTATAGGACACGAGATCGAGCTAAGGAGAATGTAGACTAATGATCACAGTGCTCAAATTGCTTGCAATAGATTGCTCAAGTATGCTCAAGTGTATTCTCAAGTGTAACAAGTGAATTCTAGTGTCCTATGGCTTGTCCTATTTATAGGAATGGCCTAAGTATGCTTATGGATGTTCTAGACAACTTATAGGGGTTTCTAAGTGCTTAACTAGCCGTTAGGTACAAAGTTGTTGCTTTAACAACGGCTAATTAATTTATTCTTCAGTTGCTGTCAGAGATCATCTCGGTCGACAAATAGTCGACCGAGACACCTACTCGGTCGAACTTTTGTCGACCGACAGGCTCTCTGGAACAAGTGATTTGCAACGTCTTTCTTCAACTACTAACTAACTTGTCTGTTGTGTCTAACGACTACTTTGGATCTTTCTCGGTCGAGAAGATTGTCGACCGAGAGTGTCTCGGTCGAGGAGTTTGTCGACCGAGGATGATCCTGTTTCAAGATTTCAATTTAGGCACTAATTATATGTGTGAGTGTGCATAAATGATCCTATTTAAATGGGATGACATGTCTAACTATGGTATTTGGCTAGGGAAAATCTAACGCTTGATTTACATGCAATTCTAAGTACTTGTACATTATATATTTGTACAAGTTTTTACAACAATAATTACATTGCATGAAAATATAAACATTTTAGCTTGTGGATTTTCCCTAGTTGCTTTGCCATCCATATTAGTCCTGCACACTCAAGTAGCTCGTTAGATTAATAAGAATGAAATGTTTGTCATAATCAAAACAAAGGGATTTATCATATTATCCAATTTATCCAACAATCTCTTCATTAGGAATGCATCTCCTAATAAGCCCATCTACACATTGCTTAAACAATAGGGGATCATCCCAATAATAGAACTTGACATCATGAAGGAAAATTTTCTTCTATTGGTATGTGAAATCAAGGGGAAGGCGTCCAGTGGCAAGGTAATTTATAAAATTAGCAAACCATGGCATAAAAAGAGATTTTACTACATACAACTTCTCAATAGGCAAATTGTCATCAATTGGAACCTTGTCTTCAGTATTAGTTGATATACATGAGAGGTGATTAGCTACATTGTTTTCTGTCCTTTTATTTTCTTTGATTTCCAAGTCAAAATCTTGTAATAGAAGTATCCAGTAGTTGAGGCAAGGTTTGACATCCTTCTTACAAATAAGGTACCTAATTGAAGCATGGTTTGTGTACACAATGACCTTGGAACCCACTAGGTATTGTCTGAATTTGTCAAAAGCATAGACTATAGCAAGTAACTATTTTTTAGTTGAGGCACAATTGATCTGTGCATTGTCTAAGGTCTTGCTTGCATAATAGATGGTATGGAGTTTGTTATCCTTCCTCTGCCCTAAAACTACTCCTATAACGTAATCACTTGAATCACACATTACTTCAAAAGGAGCACTCCAATCTGGTGGTTGGATGATAGGTGCTGAAATTAGAGCATCATTTAGTGTCTAGAAGGTTATTTGGTAATCATCATCAAATACAAAGTCAAAATTATAGGCTAGCAAGAAACATAGAGGCTTTACAATATTAGAGAAATCCTTTATGAACCTTCTCTAGAATCTTGTGTATCCCCAAAAACTACAAACTTCTTTCATGTTTGTTTGAGTTGACATCTTTTCAATTGCTTCTACTTTTACTTTATCCTCTTCAATTCCCCAACTTAAAATGACATGAACTAGTACAACCCCTGTTTGCACCATAAAATGGCACTTCTCTCAATTAAGCACAAGGTTGACTTGTTGACATCTCTATAAAACTTTAGTTAGATTCAACAAACAATCATCAAAAGAGTTGCCATAAACACTAAACTTATCCATGAATCATTCCATAATCTTTTCAATATAATCAGAGAAAATTTCCATCATACACCTTTGAAATGTTTTGGGTGCATTACAAAGCCCAAAAGGTATACACCTATGAGCATATGCCCCATAGGTGTATGTGAAAGTGGTCTTTTCTTGTTCGGGTGGGTAGATAGGGATTTGGAAGAACCCACTGTACCTTTCAAGATAGAAAAAATAGGAACGATGTGCAAGTCTTTCCAACATCAAATCAATAAAATGCAAGGGGAAATGGTCTTTTCTGGTGACTTTATTTAATTTTCTATAATCAATACACATTTTCCATCCAGTGACGATTCTTGTTTGAATTAATTCATCATTTTCCCCTTTTATTACAATTTTTCCTCCTTTCTTGGGTACCACATGTATAGGGCTCACCAAGGACTATCACTGATGGGATATATAATTCCTATATCTTTGAGTTTGAAAAATTCCTTTTTAATAACTTCCATCATATTTTGATTCATTCTTCTTAGAGGGTCCATGCAAGGTTTGGCCATTTTCTTCTAAAGCTATACGATGCATGCAAACAGATGGATGGATTCTTTTAAGGTCATCAATTGAGTATCATGTTACATCTTTATAGCTTCTAAGTTCATTCAACAATTTTTCTTCTTGTTCTTCATTCAATTTAGAATTTTAAATGACTGGAGAGGTGGAATTTGGGTCTAAGAAAGCGTACCTCAACCCCGGTGGGAGGGGTTTTATTCCTACCTATTTATTTGGAGCAATGATGCTTCTTTCCTCATTTTTCTTTGATTCTTCCTCACTTGTTGGAATCTTTAAGGTTTTAAAAATCTCCTCATTGAAGGTGACTTTTGTCTCTTCCTCATTATCTTCTCTTTTAGAATCATCAAGAATTATTATTTTCCTCAAGCAGTGTAGCAATAGTATTTGTGAGAACTCGTAACACTAAATGAGATTACTCAAAACATAAAACACAATCAATCACTAATTAATCACATACCCAAAAATATGGGTAAATTAAAACCAATTTCAGTGTCAGCACCCGCTCATAAACATTTGCATAAGATCCCAAAATCTTTCTTATATCCATACTATGCCAAGAATTTGATACAAATTGATCTATCACCTTAGCCACAACATATATACACAGGAGAACAATATTTGTATATGTTACACAAATAAGCATTAACATGCTAACAAAATCTTGATTCATTTGAAACACCATATACAAACTGTTCCTACCCAGACCTGAGAGTACAGGGACGACTCTAGGACACACTATACATCTAATCAACTTTATCAAAGATTCATTACTTTAGCTCCTATTTGCTGCCACATGTTTGTTTTCGTCACTTCCGATTACCTAAAAAAATGTGGTGAACCACAAGGGTGAGACCCAGTCCCAGAAATCGATATAACATCCAACAATGTTATTGATTACAACATTTTTAAGTAATTACATAGTTAAGCAAATTAATAAGATATAACAAATAAGCTCAACAACACTAATGATTATTAAAATACACACGGGAGTAATTAATAACTATCATCATTAGCCAGACTACCATCCTTTATCTTGTTGATAACATAAGCAATTCAATAGAATATGCATATCTAGCATCATGAGCAAGTCTAGTTACCCACCATTTGTTCCATCATTATTCAACCTGTATCACCATACCACAATGTCACCTAGAACCATTCGATGTTTAAAAGGTAATACCTTTGGTTGTTTACATGAGTAAATACCTTAGATAAACCATCTATGAAGTACTTGATTTGTGCTAGAAAGAGTCACCATCTAACCCGAGACATCCCTTGATTAACAACACAAAAAACTCCATTGAGAGTAGGGTAAATCCCACAATCGACTGTTCAGTTAAAACAAGCCATCCATTGTCAACAAGTAAGTGTTGGCTAAATGGACATCATTTTACATCCCTTTGTTTTGATAATGACAAACAATTCATTCTTGTCAATCTAACGTGCTACTTGAGTGTTGCAGGAATAAAGTGGATGACAAATATTTGGAATATCTATATGCTAAATTGCTTCAATTTCATTTATGTAATCAATTGTAAAACTTGTACAAATATATAATGTAAAAGTACTTAGACATCATGTAAATCAAGCGTTAGATCATCCTTAGCCAATCACAACACTTAGATAGGTCATCCCCTACAATAGTGTCACAACTACACACTCATACACAAACTTAGTACTTAGTTTAAAACATTGAAACATGGTCAATCTCGATCGACAATATTCTCGATCGAGACAGTTTCAGTCAACAAACTCCTCGACCGATAAGACCTAGGTAGCTGTTAGACACATCAGACAAGGTAGTTGGAAGCTGGAGATGAACGTTGCATACACTTGCTCCAGACAGTCCCTTGGTCGACAAGTCCTCGATCGAGAAGGACTCTCAGTCGACAATTCTTCGACCGAGATGTGTTCTGTCAGAAAATTTCAGAGTTAATTAACTAGTTGTTGCTAAAGCAACTAATGTGTACCTAATGTCTAGTTAAGCACTTAGAACCCCCTAGAAAGTGTTTAGAACGTCCTTAAGCACTTGTAGGTCATTCCTATAAATAGGACATACCTTAGGACACCCCAATACAGACTTGTGCAATACTTGATCTTCCATACTTGCAATTGGAAATCTGTTTTGAGAAATTGAGCAACACTAGCATTGGCTACTCATTTCCCTTGCTAAAAATTCGTGTCTTATAGGCTAGCATATCCTATCCACTAAACCTACACTTCAATACTCATTGGTTAGGAGATCAATACGCTTGATATAGGCAAATCAAGCCTTGTGCTTCAAAGTGGTAATTGTAATTTCCATTTCCTTTCTTGTTCTTTCTTATTCTTTGTACTCTCCTTGCTACTCCTAGGGTTGGAGGCTACATATTGGATAGGGTTTGATCTTCTTGGTGAAGAAGGAGATCTTTGGACTACTTCTAGAAGGCTGTTGCAACGGGAAGCTACTTCAAGCGGAAGGCTACTTCAAGGGGGAGCTTGAAGTTACTTCAAGAAGGTTGCTTCAAGGTTGGTGCAACTACTTCAAGGTGAAGGCTGTCCAAAGGGTGTAGAAAGTATTGTAATTTTATGTAAAATCCTTGAGAGGTAATAAAATTTAATACTTTCAAAATCCTGGTTGGGTAAGCAACCGGGTAGTGGATTGACTGCCTTAGTATTTGCTAAGGCTGGAACCACTCTAAACACCTTGTCTCCTTCTTATTATCTCAATTGTGGTTGTTTGAGTTAAATTATTTTAAAATATCCATAAAACCCTATTCACCCTCCCTTTAGTGGTTTTACAATTGGTATCAGAGCAGGGCTTCAAGGAACTCTGACAAAGTCTTGAAGAATGGGTGACGGGTTGCTCAACAACCTCAACTTGGAAGGAACACTCATGGTTAGACCTCCAGCTTTTGATGGAACTAACTACACTTACTTGAAGAGGAGGATGCACTTTTACTTCCAAGGAATCAGTTGGGACTTATGGAGAATGGTATCAACTCCTTATGAACTTCCTCTTACGGAGTATGCAAATTGGGATGTCAATACGGTAAAGTCTTCCCAAATGAATGCAAAAGTTGTAAGTATACTTTATTGCTCAATTCCAGTTGGTGAGTTTAATAGAATATCAAATTGTGAAACAACTTATGAAATATGGCATAGACTTTCTATAACATATGAAGGAACTTTTCAAGTAAAGAATTCTAAAATTGGAACACTTAAATAGAAATTTGAACAATTCCGTATGGATCAAAATGAATCTATTAGTGAAATGTATGCAAAATTTTCTTCTATTGTGAATGGTTTGAATGCTTTAGGAAAAGTGATTAGTGAGGAAGACCAGGTGTCAAACACTCTTAGATCACTTCCTCCCAAGTACAAGCCCAAAGTGACTGCCATTGAAGAAGAAAATGACCTCACCCGACTAAGGATGAAGCAACTCATTGGCAACCTAGAAGCACATGAGGAAACCTTGGAGGAAGAGGAACGACGAGAGCATGAACTACAACAAGGAAGAAAGAAGGATGTGGCTCTAAAAGCTTCAAAGATCATCACCCAAGAAAGTGATGAAACAAGTGAAGAAGAAGCCCTAATTGTTAATGGTAAGAAATATAGAAGATTTAGATCTAAAAAAATTGCTAGTTCTTCTTCTTTCCCTCCTAGGTGTTTTGAATGTGGAAAGAAAGGACATCTAAAAAATGAGTGTCCTAAAGCAAAGAAAGGAAAGAAAAGCTCACACAAAAAGAAGGGAGAAAAAGCTTTTAAAGCTGCGTGGGATGAGTCAAGCGATAGTGAAAGTGGAGAAGAGAAGGTGGAATGTCTCATGGCAAAAGAAGATGATGACGATTCCCAAGAGGTAAGCCTTCTTGATTTACCAAAAGAAGATTTAATTGCTAGTCTACAAGAAACTCATGACAAGTATGTTGACTATAAAAAGAAACTAAAGAAGACCACCAAAACAAATGAAGATCTATATGCCAAATTAAATGATCTTTCCGCTGAAAAGAACAATATTGCTTGTGAAAATTTGACTTTGAAACCATCTTTAGGTGACTGCAATATAAAGCTACTTAATTTAGAAATGAATCATGATCTTCTTTCCCAAGAAAAGGCTGATTTACTTGCTAAACTAGACAATTTTCAGACTCAACCTATTCTATGTAATCACATAGACTATGATAATGTTGGTAAAGAAAGAAATTCTCTATTATCTGATTTAGAACAAGCAAGGATAGATATAAATAAAAAGATGGATGAGATTGCTAAGATACAAAGAGAATTAAATGGCTTAAGGGGAAATGAAATTCTTGATAACATTCTGAAAATTTCCTCTAGTAACAATGGAAGAAGAGGATTAGGATATGATCCAAAAAGAAAACTATATCAACCCAAAAGAGCTAAAGAATCCAAAACTAAGATTATGTTTGTACCTAAGAACACAATTCCTAGAAAGAGAAATGAAATTGACTCTATTTCTTGTCATTTTTGTCTACGTCTTGGACATTACTCTTTTTCATGCCCTTATAAGAAGAAGGATTCTGAGTTAGTTTGGGTTACCAAACCTCAAACTTAGAAGAATTGAATATAATTTAGTTGAGATATGATCTAGTGCTTATTCTTGAAAATCATAATAACCTATCTCAACTAAACAAATAGTCTCATGTAATGTGAAAATTTCAGAACTGATAAATTACTGAAATAGAAACATATTCGGTTGACAAATACTTCGACCGAGATACTCTCGGTCAAGAACAACTTTGACCGAGTGAGTGCCTGTGACAAACTGAAATCTATAGCAAAAATCTTAGTTAAACATCAACTATTTCGGTTGAAAACTGATCGATCGAACCTAAATTCCATCGAAAAATAGTCGACCAAACAGACTTCTGCTTCTATTCAGTTTAATCTATGAAACAACAACTTTCTCAATCGACAAATTGGTCGACCGAGACACATTTCGGTTGAACTTTTGTCGACCGAATGAAGTTCTGATCAACTTTCTTTGTTAAAACATGTTTCGTTTGAAATTAAATGTACCTAACCATAACGGACCATCACATGGGTACCAAAACCTACATTTTAATGCAGGATTGGGTGGTCGATAGTGGATGTTCCAAACAAGTACATGACCGGAAACAAGGATGCATTTCAAACTTTTGAGGAAAAGAAAAGTGGAACAGTCACTTTTGGAGACAATGGTAAAGGTAAAATTGTTGGAATAGGTAATATTGGTACAAATCTTGAAATAAAGAATGTTTTACTTGTTGATGGCTTGCACCATAATCTAATAAGTGTTAGTCAATTATGTGATAGAGGATATGATGTTTTATTCAACAAAAATTTCTGCAAGCTACTAATAGAAAATACTACAAATGTTATTTATGAAGGAAAAAGAGTTGGAAATCTTTATATTCTTAGACCTAACTCTATGCAATCTGTAGTTGGAATGCTTACTTGCAAATGAAAATTCTCTACAACTATGGCATAGAAAATTGGGTCATGCTAGTTCACATGTTATTAAAAAGCTAGTTAAATATGATCTTGTTCGTGGTTTGCCTAATTTATCTTTTGATCAAACTGAAAATTGTGAACCATGTACCTTGGGTAAACAAACTAAAACCTCTTTTAAACCAAAAAATGTACTTAGCACCTGTAGATTCCTTGAACTCATTCATATGGATTTATTTGGACCTATGCGGACACAATCTATTGGTGGCAAAAGATATTGTTTTGTTATTGTTGATGATTATAGTAGATATACATGGGTACACTTCCTTGCAAATAAAGATGACACTATTCAAGTTTTTATAAAATTTTGTCCTAAGATTGAAAATCTATTACAAAACAAAATATGTACAATTAGGAGTGATCATGGTGGAGAATTTGAGAACCATTTATTTGAAGAATTTTGCACATCTCAAGGTTACATTCACAATTTTTCTGATCCACGCACTCCACAACAAAATGGTATAGTTGAAAGGAAAAATCGATCACTACAAGAAATGGCTAGGACTATGATGCTCGAACATAATACATCTAAAACATTTTGGGCTGAAGCGGTAAACACAGCTTGCTATGTGTTAAATAGAGTTACTATTCATTCCTATTTGAAGAAAACACCATATGAAATCATATATAATAAGAAACCTAGGGTTGACTATTTTCATACTTTCGGATCAACATGCTACATTCTAAACACAAAAGAGGATAGAGACAAGTTTGACTCTAAATCACATAAATCCTTTTTCTTGGGATATTCTACTTCTAGCAAAGCATTTAGAGTTTATAACACTATTTTTAGAAAAGTTGAGGAATCAATTCACATCTCTTTTCATGAAGAGCCACAATCTGAAAACCTTGAAGTAATTGATCTTACTCATCAATTAGAAAATTTATCAATACCTAATGATAATGACAAAAACACTACTAGTGATCACCAAGTTGAAACACAACCTGTTCCTAGACTCATTAAGGATCATCCTCAAGAACTAATCATTGGAAATCCAAATGATAAAGTCAAAACTCGTTCTTCTTTTAAAGATCTTGCAAATATGGCATTTGTCTCTATAATTGAACCTAAAATGGTAACTTAAGCTCTCAATGATGACTATTGGATAATGGCAATGCAAGAAGAATTAAACCAATTCACTAAAAATGACGTATGGGACTTAGTTCCTAAACCACAAGATAAAACCATTATTGGAACTAAATGGGTTTTTAGAAATAAATTAAATGAAGCAGGAGAAGTGGTACGAAATAAAGCTAGGCTGGTAGCACAAGGATATAATCAACAAGAAGGGATAGACTTTGATGAAACACATGCACCAGTAGCAAGACTTGAAGCAATTAGAATGTTACTAGCTATAGATGCACACAAAAACATCAAACTTTTTCAAATGGATGTAAAAAGTGCATTTCTCAATGGGATAATTCAAGAAGAAGTATATGTTGCCCAACCACCAGGTTTTGAAATATCGGAAAAAGGTGACTATGTATACAAACTTAACAAGGCACTTTATGGTTTGAAACAAGCACCTAGAAATTGGTATGAAAGGCTCAAGAACTATTTATTTGATAACAATTTTTCTATTGGAAATTCAGATTCTACTTTATTCTTCAAAGCATATGCATCTTATTTTCTAGTTGTTCAAATATATGTTGATGACATTATCTTTGGTGCTTCAAATGAATCATTATGCAAACAATTCAGTAATATTATGCAACAAGAATTTGAAATGAGCCTCATGGGTGAACTAACTTTCTTTCTTGGTTTTCAAATTAAACAAACGCCTGCCGAGATTTTTATAAGCCAAGAAAAGTACACCAATGAACTCTTAAAACGTTTTGGGATGGATCAGTGCAAACATGCTACCACTCTAATGGCTACCTCTACTAAAATTGATAAGGATGAAAATGGGGAACCTATTGATGATTCCTTATATAGAGCCATGATTGGTAGTTTGCTTTACTTAACTGCTTCTAGACCGGACATCATGTTTTCAGTTGGTCTTTGTGCTCGATTTCAATCACAACCTATGCATTCTCACTTTCAAGCCGTCAAACGGATTTTTTGATACTTAGTCGACACCACATGTTATGGTTTATGGTATCCTAAAGGACAATCCTTGGATTTTAAAGCTTATACTGATGCTGACTACGCTGGTTGTCGACTTGATCGCAAGATCACTAGTGGTAGTTGTTTCTTGTTAGGAAGAGCCTTAGTGTCTTGGTTTAGCAAAAACAAAATACGGTTGCCCTCTCTACAACTGAAGCTGAATATATGGCAGCCAGATCTTGTTGTGCTCAAGTGCTCTATATGCAACAAGTGTTAAACAATTATGGCTTTACTTTTTCATCTAAGCCTATCTTTTGTGACAACACAAGCGCTATAAACTTAGCACATAATCCCATTCTACACAGCTGAGCTAAACATATTGAAATCCGTCATCACTTTTTACGGGATCATATCTCTAAGAATCATGTATCCCTTCATCATGTTGATACGGAAGATCAATTGGCTGATATTTTCACAAAACTGCTTCCACTAGACCAATTTAACAAAATAAGGAAGCAACTACTCATCACTCCCTTAGAAGATGTTTTCTTTGATATTTGTGCCTCTTAAAATGGTTTTAATCGTGTTATTTTTGGCTTTCAAATGGACATCTTTTTTGAAAGATTTGATGGCTATCTTTTTATGGGGGATATCAAATTAAAGGGGAGTTTTTCTATTTTTAATGGATATCTTTTTGAAATGACAAAGGGGGAAAAATAAATGTAAATCTTAAAATGGTAACTTTGAAAAACTAAATCAATGAGTTTCATAATCCCTTGGCTTTACATTAAAAGTTGCTATATTCCATAAAGGATTGGATTCTATGTTCCATACTTCTTTGGGAATAATAAGCACACATTTCATAAACAAGTAAAAAAATTCACAAAGTAAATCTCATGTATGAAACTCAACTCATTTTAAAGACTAATTGATTTATATTTTGGAAATGTTTGTCATCTTCAAAAGGGGGGAGATTTTTGGCTAAATGGACATCATTTTCCATCCCTTTGTTTTGATAATGACAAACATTTCATTCTTGTCGATCTAATGTGCTACTTGAGTGTTGCACGAATAAAGTGGATGACAAATATTTGGAAGATCTATATGCTACATTGCTTCAATTTCATGAATGTAATCAATTGTAAAACTTGTACAAATATATAATGTACAAGTACTTTGACATCATGTAAATCAAGCGTTAGATCTTCCTTAGCCAATCACAACACTTAGATAGGTCATCCCCTTCAATAGTGTCACAACTACACACTCATACACAAACTTAGTACTTAGTTTAAAAATTGAAATAGGGTCAATCTCATTCGACAATATTCTCAATCGAGACAGTCTCGGTCGACAAACTCCTCGACCGAGAAAGACTCAGGTAGCCATTAGACACAGCAGACAAGGTAGTTGGCAGTTGGAGATGAACGTTGCATACACTTGCTCCAGACAGTCCCTCGGTCGACAAGTCCTCGACCGAGAAGGACTCTCAGTCGACAATTCTTCAACTGAGATGTGTTCTGTCAGAAATTTTCAGAGTTAATTGACTGGCTGTTGCTAAAGCAACTAATGTGTACCTAAAGGCTAGTTAAGCACTTAGAACCCCTTAGAAAGTGTTTAGAACATCCTTAAGCACTTGTAGGTCATTCCTGTAAATAGGACATGCCTTAGGACACCCCAATACACACTTGTGCAATACTTGAGCTTACATACTTGCAATTGGCAATCTGTTTTGAGCAATTGAGCAATACTAGCATTGGCTACTCATTTCCCTTGCTCCAAATTCGTGTCCTATAGGCTAGCATCTCCTATCCACTAAACCTACACTTCAATACTCATTGGTTAGGAGATCAATACGGTTGATATAGGAAAATCAATCCTTGTGCTTCAAAGTGGTAATTGTAATTTCCATTTCCTTTCTTGTTCTTTCTTATTCTTTGTACTCTCCTTGCTACTCCTAGGGTTGGAGGCTACGGATTGGAGAGGGTTTGATCTTCTTGGTGAAGAAGGAGATCTTTGGACTACTTCTAGAAGGTTGTTGCAATGGGAAGAAACTTTAAGAGGAAGGCTACTTCAAGGGGGAGCTTGAAGTTACTTCAAGAAGGCTGCTTCAAGGTTGGTGCAACTACTTCAAGGTGAAGGCTGTCCAGAGGGTGTAGAAAGTATTGTAATTTTATGTAAAATCCTTGAGAGGTAATAAAATTTAATACTTTCAAAATCCTGGTTGGGTAAGCAACCGAGTAGTGGATTGACTGCCTTAGTATTTGCTAAGGTTGGAACCACTCTAAACACCTTGTCTCCTTCTTATTATCTCAATTGTGGTTGTTTGAGTTAAATTATTTTAAAATATCCATAAAACCCTATTCACACTCCCTCTAGTGGTTTTACAGTAAGCTCCTTAAGTTGATCATATAAAGGAAACCATCTAAATCCCATTATTAGGACCAACATATTACATTATCCATCATTCCCATTTATTGAAGGAATAAACATTAGATCTTGACCATTGGGTCAAGTTCATATATTAAAACCATCAATTATTGTATAGCTTCTACCATTGCATCAAGTGACCCAAGAAACCATTGGTATAAGGCTTAATTGATGCTAAAACTATATGATTAACTCACCATATATTTTATAGACCTGATCCACCATCATTAGCGATCATTAAATCACTATAGGTTGTTAGATCAACACTATATTCATTAATCATCATCAAATATTAAGTTGATGTCATCATTGATTGATAACAACACTAGGGTACTTAATGGTTGATCATTATACTTCTAATTGATCCAAAACCTGACCTAAGGGGGTGACCATAGGCTGTCACCATCATTTTACACCCTTGATCATGACCATGAGTTGTTTTGAAGACAACACCATAGGGTTGTTGCAATGGTACCATCATCGGGTCATGGTTTAGAGAAGAAATCATCTTTAAACCCTAAAATTGACCATTGTTTGATAGGTGCTTAGCACCATAGGTTGTCAAAACAACCTGATATAATTCATATAATACCTTAGGAATAATGTACACATGATCAAAGGTTCATATATAACTGAAATCAGAGCAGGAAACATTATAAAAATCGAAATCCTAGTCAAGCATAGCTTTTTAGTGCATGGATCATCATTTTCAAGCAAGAGCATGATCTAGAAAGCTTATGGTAAGCAATAAATGTGAAGAAAGTTATAAAACTTGCCTCTAATGAGAAGATAAAACCCCACAAAGAAGAAATCTCGAGTAGGTAGGGTAAAAATCCAAGAGTAAGCTATGAATTCGTCCATCTAGCACCTTTCTTCATCAAATGAGCAAACCCTAAGCATAAGGAGCAAGAAAGGTAGGGTTTTAGAGCTTTAGAGAAATTTCTACCATGGAACAAAAAAGTTCCGACCTGGAGAAAGCTTTGAGGAAGGATAAAAATAAATAAACGGAGGAAAGAAGGGAATTCTTACACTTTTAGGTCAAGATCACCAGAAGGAAGCTTTTTCAACTCTAAAATGAAGTCAATTTCAACCTTAGAGCCTTTCTCCAAGAACATCCCCACTTTCTTCTTACTTAGGAATAAAAATTCGCAGATGAACAGAGGGAGATCGAGGTTGGTATAATGAGGGAGGTGGTGGAGAGAAAATGGCTCGTTTTGGTGCTTGGGGATAAGTATATGACGCTTTAAGATAAAGAAAAGAAAAAAGTTGAAGTTCTAGTATCTATCCAAGTATCCATGGCCTTAATTTATTAAGAATATACTAGAACACACATAAGAAGATACCCCACCATGTTTATATACCTTCTTATCTTTCCTTTGTCGAATTTCCCAGCCGATCAAATAATTCATTAGTTGATAGCTACTAAAGGTAGCTCATCCGTGAAGGGGAAACCCTAAATTACCCTTGGAGAAAACACCTTCAAACCAAGGTTTAAATAGGCACCCCATGGCTAAAAAGCTCAATAATGATGATATAATATCCACGGAACATAATGCAAGAGATAAATTTCAAATAAAACCTCTCAATTGGGTAAATTGCATAAAAGTCCAAAATGTGCATAAAATTGCATAACTTGCTCAAACAGTGTCCAAATTGGACCAGATTTGAAACTTAAGCTTGTATTATGATTTCAAAGCATATTACAAGGCTATATTATGGTTATAATAATAAAATTATGATAATTAAGCTCATTCAACTCATTAAGTAAGTTTAGGGGCCTTACAACTATAAAGCCCTAATAGGGATTTCGCCCTCAAAATCTAAGGTAAACAAAGGTGGGTACTTCCTCTGCACCTCATCCTATTACCTTCACATGGTTACTTGCATATCATTGTGATGTCACATCATTCGTACATATCTCATCTTGGGTCAACACAAAAACCCTCACATAAGAAGACATTTGCAAATATGGAACATCGAAACTTGTTGTGCCACCTGTACAAATCTAATAGTAACTTTCAACTTTGGGACTTGATTTTCATCTTGAACTATTCTATATGTTGTATCACACATCACTCAGAGGCCACACTCACTGGATCTTACCAAACATAAAACATCAGGTATCTATTACCATATGCAACTTTACAAGGTTTTGTCTCTATGATCCTTTAATGATTGTTGTAATCAACAACTCAATCAACCATGTAGGCACCCCCTAGTTTTCAAGAAATTATGAGGAATATGTTTTTAGAGGATTCTGCAATCATATCAATGGTAGATTTACCATCTATTTGGTTGAAGAATCATACACTTGTATATAAGTGTTAACAAATATAACTTCCTGATTGACCTTGTTAGGGGTGGAGCAACGACATTGTCTTCATCATATCAGGACTCACATAACATACTTAACAGAGGTATCATAACTCTTAGAGGATACCCTAGTCAACCCCCAAATCACTCTTGTTCAACTTGTCTGATAGTTATTGCTACTTTGTCAACCCTAAGGTTTTTAAAGAAATATTGATCATATTTTTGACCATATTTGAAATAGTTTGACATGTCATCATTCAAAGCTTGATATAACTTGTATGACATGTTTGGAACACTCTATTCCTCATATTCATAAATTCTATTTGTACATTGGTTAGTCTATAGGACATAACTCTAAACTCATCATGGTCATGTGAATTATGTCATCCAATCTAAATCTTATGCATTGATATTTAATCATAGGTTTATCTTAAAGGAACATGGTATCACATATCTATTGACCAATAAACCTTCTATCCTTGAGAGTGGTCTTGTCCAGATATCACTAAACCATACACAACATTATAGAATCACTTTTGTTTTTCCTTCCTAACACATTTAAAGGGTCATCATCAACTCTCTCTCTCTCTAAGGGAGAGGAATACTTGTAATGTTCATTTAATAAACATCTCCAACCTTCACATACTTCCCATACTATTGACACATCTTGGATACTAGGATTCATTACCTTGGTATCCACCTCATGTGCTATAAGGAACTCACATCCTTATTTCATCTACTTTTACCAATATAATAAATTTCAAAACATATAAGAGGAGTCTCCCAAAATATTGTAAGGATCAAAAGAAAACTCATCACAAACTTTATGATCTTGGAACCATAGTCCAAGCAACCTTATGCTATAATAAGTGATCCACCTTCATGTTTGCAGTGAATCCACACGTACCAATTGGCAATGATCCACTTGAAAGTTGTGCCCTAGAAAGGAAAGACACAATGGGAAACACACTTCCCATACCATAGTAGTATTTTTCAAGGGTCACTAGAAAAAAGGTAACCAATTCTATTTTCATTATGCAGGTTACAACTTCTTATGTATCATTTTACCTTTTTCATTTTGGGTTCCTTGCCATTAGCATAGGAATCATTATGATTAACATCTCTCATTACTCCTTCCTTGACAACTATTTATCACACTTGGGTATGTTCTCTTATTTTATTATATTTTTCAACCACTTATCAACAAGTAAATCATCATATTCTTCATTTTCTTCATTAAACAGGGATCATCTCTTAATTTCTTTCACATGCCATGCTGATTTTTCATTAACACTTTCTTACACACATAGGTTGGTCTGAGATTAACACATGTTCCACCTAATTTCTTTGTCATTGTTCTCATTTATCTTCTCATTTTATACTTATCATTGGAGTTATCTCCATCTTATGGGGATTTCATACCTTGAATCACTTTATAAGCGTAGACTTATATGTCTTTTACTTTATTATCTTCATGAATCACATCTTCAAGAACTCCTCTTTTTCTTATTTGTATTCAGATTTAGATACCATGGTGTTGTATCTTTCTCTTATAGTTACCAAACATTAAAGGTTTGATAGATAATGTTATCATATTCTTTAAGGTAGGATTGAGATATTCACACCATGATTTCTTATTCATTATGCTCTTTAGATTGTCTCAAAATGACTACTTGATCAGAGTAATAAGAAAGATAACAATCTAAGAGTTCCGTACTTACCTTTCTTCCATAATTGAATACATGGCCAGGGCACCCAAATACTGAGATTACGCAATATGCGCCATATTTTTGTGTCATATTCTTAACTTAGACGTCATCCTAGTTTTAAGTCCTAGTGTCCATGTAGACTCAGTGAACCTAAAGCTATGATACCAACCGGTGAGAACCTGTTACACTAAATAAGATTACTCAAAACATAAAACACAATCAATCACTAATTAATCACATACCCAAAAATATGGGTAAATTAAAATTGATTTCAACGTCAGCACCCGCTCATAAACATTTGCATAAGATCCCAAAATCTTTCTTATATCCATACTATGCCAAGAATTTTATACAGATTAATCTATCGCCTTAGCCACAACATATATACACAGGAGAACAATATTTGTATATGTCACACAAACAAGCATTAACATGCTAACAAAATCTCGATTTATTTGAAACACCATATACAAACTTTTCCTGCCCGGACCTGAGAGTACAAGGACGACTCTAGGACACACTAGACGTCTAATCAACTTTCTCAAAGATTCATTACTATAGCTCCTCTTTGTTGCCACATGTTTGTTTTCGTTACATCCAATTACCTAAAAAAAATGTGGCAAACCACAAGGGTGAGACCCAGTCCTAGAAATAGATATAACCTTCAACAATGTTTATTGTTTACAACATTTTAAAGTAATTAAATAGTTAAGAAAATTAATCAGATATAACAAATAAGCTCAGCAGCACTAATGATTATCAAAATACATAAGGGAGAAGATAATAACTATCATCATTAGCCAGACTATCATCCTTTATTTTGTTGATAACATAAGAAATTCAATAGCATATGCATATCTAGCATCATGAGCAAGTCTAGTAACATAGCATCTCTATCATTATGAATAAGTCTAGCCACATAAGCATAGATAACAACATTAGCATGTCTAATAGGTTGAACATATCAACATCATAAAAAGAGCTAACACCATAAGCACAACTATCTGGATAAGCATGATCAGCAGTATATGCATCTCTAGTTACAAAGGCATGGCTAGCATGCTAAACATAACTAAAAACATGAGATAGCTAGCATCATCATTATAATCAACAGTAGCAGTATAGTTATCAACATAATAATGGCTATTGTATGTACGCATCTACTATCTTAAGCATATCCACAACATAAATATATCTACTATCTCTTAATTGCACTAAGCATCATCTTTATGTAAAGAGAACAAACTAGGGTTATCATCCACTATGAAGTGTCATGTATAACCCTAAACAAATATGTTATACGGATGTATAACATCTTTTATTATGCCCTAAGGAATTTGAGAATACCACTCAAAATCCAATTGACCACTGCTAAGTCAAAACCAGTGCCATATAAGATCTAGGAAGAGCCGGACTCCTAAGATCTTCTCTTCCCCCGATCAGTATGGGCCTGCCACAAGGATACATAAGGTGAAGCTGCTAACAGCCTTGTCCGTCCTTAGTATAGGTCACAACACTAGTGAAAGGAGGTGGGTACGCATACCCTACCATCTGAGGTACAACTGCAGTTGTCCTCCAATCTTGTCACATATATAATCACCGAGACACGACCGCAACCGTTCTCAATCACATCAGATGTATGAGCATGACCATAGCCAACCTCCACAATCTACATTGTGGATGATAAGGATATATCCTCAACTTGCCACCCCCACATACTCAACAGTATGCTCTCCGCGTTTCCCTTAGGAATACTCATTTCACCATCTGGCAAATTCTGACACTCAGATGGAACTATGGCACAGGGCGCTACATGATTAGAGTTTCACTTGATTAGTTATGCCAATTGGGTGAATTAAGGTTGCATCAAACAAGTGGACATACACACCCTAATTCACTTCTAGTAAGCATATAAATATCACAAATTTGAAAATATATAAAATGTGTGAAACATAATTTCTCATCTCATCATCACATGGTACTATTCACTTTCCATTCATGAGACCACACTAGTCATCATACTATCACAAGATAATAATCTTTTTCATAATATCATAGGGTATCAACCCTTATCAACATAAGAGGATTACACCTCATTCAGGGCTCAACCATGCCCAAAGGTCATTAAGACCATCATACTATCACATGATATAAATACTTTTCACAATATCACAGGGTATTAACCCTTATCAACACAAGAGGATTACACCTCATTCAGGGCTCAACCATGCTCAAAGGTCATTAAGACCATCATATTATCCCTGTAAAATCATCATTATCTTTGAATGCCTTATAACAAGGCTCAACAACATCACTTATATATAATACACCGGATCAACACAATATTGCATTAATGAACTAGGCTATATTCATAAACAATCATAGAAGGGTTATATTAACATTAAGAACATTCCTTTATTACATCAACATGCAATGAATCTAGATATGATTAACTCTCATCATATTCATAATGCACATGTTTAGCATAAGAAAGTATCAACCATGTGGCTATGATAACCACCAATTAACATACCAAGGTTATGATCATGTTAAGGAGGTTATTCCACCATCATTCCATCATATAAGAATGTTAAACATGAATACTCATCTTTATCTATTTGCATTAGAGTTAGGTTCAACATGATAAATTATATCAATGTTACTAAATAGCACTCATACCCAAACCCTAACTCACAGCATCCCCATTGGATCATGGATGCATAAGGTGAAGCATCACCATCACATTCCATACCATTCTCAAGTATGAACCCACACATAAATCAAGATATAATGATTGGGTTATAGCATACTAGGGTTTCAACAATAGTAACAAAGTACTCCATGATTGCATTAGTCATTCAAGGACTATTCATACCCAATTACCATCATTTAGTTATATTAAAGCTAGGTATAACAAGCTATACCTCATTAGGGTTACATATCAACACAATATGGTTATCATCCCTTCTATTCATATGAGTGAATAGGTAATACTACCTTATTAAGGGTAACCCTCCATTTGTTCCATCATCATTCAACATGTATCACCATACCACAATGTCACCCATAACCATTAGATGTTTAAAAGGTAAGACCTTTGGTTGTTTACATAAGTAAACACCTTAGATAAACTACCTATGAATTCCTTGATTTGTGCTCTAGAAAGAGTCACCATCTAACCTTAGACATCCCTTGATTAACAACAAAAAAATTTCCATTGAGAGTAGGGTAAAACCCACAATCGACTGTTCAGTTAAAACAAGCCATCCATTGTCAACAAGTAAGCTCCTTAAGTTGATCATATAAAGGAAACCATCTAAAAACCATTATTAGGACCAAAATATTACATTATCCATCATTCCACTTTATTGGAGGAATAAACATTAGATCTCGACAATTGGGTCAAGTTCATATATTAAAACCATCAATTATAGTATAGGTTCGACCATTGCATCAAGAAACCCAAGAAACCATTGGTATAAGGCTTAATTGATGCTAAAACTATATGATTAACTCACCATAGATTGTATAGACCTGATCCACCATCATTACCGATCATTAAATCACTATAGGTTGTTAGATCAACACTATATATATTAATCAACATCAAATATTAAGTTGATGTCATCATTGATTGATAACATCAGTAGGATACTTAATGGTTGATAATTATACTTCTAATTGATCCAAAACCTGGCCTAAGGGGGTGACCATAGGTTGTCACTATCATTTGACACCCTTGATCATGACCATGAGTTGTTATGAAGACAACACCATAGGGTTGTTGCAATGGTACCATTATCAGGTCATGGTTTATAAAAGAAATCATCTTTAAACCCTAAAATTGACAATTGTTTGATAGGTTCTTAGCACCATAGGTTGTCAAAACAACCTGACACAAGTCATATAATACCTTAGGAATAATGTACACATGATAACAGGTTCATATATAACTGAAACCAGAACAGGAAACATTATAAAAATCGAAATCCTAATCAAGCATAGCATTTTAGTGCATGGATCATCATTTTCAAGCAAGAACATGATCTAGAAAGCTTATGGTAAGAAATAAACGTGGAGCAAGATATAAAACTTTCCTCTAATGAGAAGATAAAACCCCACACAGAAGAAATATTGAGCAGGTAAGGTAGAAAATCCAAGAGTAAGATATGAATTAGTCCATCTAGTACCTTTCTTCATCAAATTAGCAAACCCTAAGCATAAGGAGCAAGAAAGGTAGGGTTTCAGAGCTTTCTAGAAATTTCTACCATGGAACAACAGGGTTATTGTAAAGAGTGGGACCCGAAAGGGGATCCACTCAAATGATATAATACAAAAGCCATGTAATAATAAAGCAGCGGAATCAAAACAATTACAAAGTCACTTCATGATTCATTTATACAATTGCTCCTCACCATAATAGGTGATTTTATAAAAAAAAACTTGAACTAAATACAACTAAAGCTAGTAGCAGAGGGTAACCCAGCCATTCCAAGCTATCCTTAAGTTCATGTCGTGTTAGTGATCTTTCTGAGCTCTTGTCTTCCAATGTACCTAAACCTGGGTGGGTGGAAGGGAACATCACCCAGAACATAGGAAACAACAAAGAGGTCAGCAAGGGCTGAGTATGTACATGTATAAAACACTTTGGGCATTATATAGGGTTAAAAGTACAAAAGAGATATTCCCACAAGAAAAAGGGGGCTATTTGTAATTAGGTATGTTCAGGAGGAAAATAACAAAAGAAATGAGGCATATTAAATTTCAGATTACAAACATGGTAATAAAAGAGTGTCTTGCCATAACAATCATCCACAGAATCACATTAAAATAACAAATATTTGCATGCATAACAATGTAGACTAAATATACCTAAAACAGGGCCATAACACCATAGGATCATGGCCTAAAAATAAACAAGGGTGGAAACGCACACCCCGGGCGGAATACACACGCCCTAAATAAATATGGTTGTACATAAATACCACTATTCTAGATAATCTAGTCATACAAGCAGCATGCTATAATAGAGTGACAAGACTTATTATTTTAGTCATTTTCAATAAAGGCAACATGGCAGGAGGGTTCCACTGACCCAAATGAGCATAACAATATAAATATCACAGAAACAAAAGGAATTCATATCAGGAGAAATAAATGTCCAAGTATTTGGATTTTAAAAGGGATTTACAATTCAAGAGATGCCTCATCAAAAGATATATGGATTTCAGTCATTTAATGCCCAAAATAAAAATAGAGAGTGTACATACCTGATTTTCAAGTCTAATGCCTAACTCAATAGATAAATTTGGTTCATGAAGTCAAGTCTTCACCCTAAGAACACATAGGGTATGTTAGTCAAACAAAAGAGAACCTATGTATACATTCCTAGTATAAAGATATACATTGCTCTTACCCCAGTTCTGACCTCCTAAAGGTATACTAGGGATTTTAATCCTACTAAGTAGAACAAGATTCATTAGATATCTATTTTAGTTCCAAGATTCATCTTTACTCACATAAGTCAAAGCATAATTAGTTACATATATGTGTGCAATAATATTATTCTTCTGAATCCTGTCTTGTTATGTCATTCACTCTCTCTCTGTATCAAATAGTCCAATTTGGCCAATTAGATCGAAATTATACATTATATGAGATACTATTGGATCATGATACCCATATTAGGAAATCTAGGGTTCAATTCTTATCTGATAACTTTCATGATGATGCATCATCTAGGTTAGAATAATATCATGTCCACAAATACATATAACACATTTTCTTTCTTATTTAATATTATTATAATATATGTGTTATAGATAACACACTTAAATATAATTATGTGTTGAATATTAGGGTAACGGGTAAAAAGGCTTTTATTAGTATAATCAAATAAGTTATACCATGAAGCTTGATTACTATCTAAATTATATTGGATGTATAGGTACTATCTTATAAAATTACAGAATCTGGTTTTACCATAGTTAACGCGGACATGCTTAGTATATGTATATGCATAGAGATGTATATTCATATTGAAATGGATTTGATTGACCAGATATTCTAAATGGATTTCATGATAATTTTTCTTTATTTTATCTAATATGATTTATATGACCCCTTAGTCCAACAACTGGATATATAATGAAATGCAGGCTATGGAAGTTTACCTACTCCTCATTGTGGCTTGAACAAATCTTTCACGATACTGTGGAATGGATTCCAGAGGATGGGGCGCATTTGGTTCCCACCATGGACACCATGGTTCTGTCCAAAGATAAAGCTGATGAGAAGTAGCTCGAGGAGGTCTTGTATAATGGGTTGTTGCAATTGATCTGGAGCTTAGCAGGTGGTAGATAGTTCTAGGTTGATGATAGATAAGAGGAGAAGAGTTGAGCTCATCCGGTGGTATTGTTGAAGATTTTATGGTGAAGGAAGGAGAAGTAGGACTTGCAGGTGGTGTAGTGTTGCAGATCTACACGTAGGCGCCAGTGTATTGGGAGATGCAAAGGCAGCAGTAGCAGGGCACGACGAGGTGCAGAGGTCACCGGAGAGGCAAACGAGAATCAGATGAACAAGATAGTTGGAGGGCTCGCCTGCACACCTGATGATGTTCGATGCTGCTGGGTGCAGATCATGGAGGAAGAAGAGTGGACACCAAGGAAGGAAAGGAGGTAGAGGATCAATCGACAATGCAGAGAGGTGAGGGACATGTCATCTATGGCAGTGAATGGTCGTAGATGGTAGATATAGAAGTTGACAATGTCGATTACGATTGGTGGCGTGGTGATTTGCATCCACTGAACTAGTGGTGCGGGTGGTGAATCTGCAGATGCAAGGAGGTGGCTGGAAAGCTTTATCAAGTTAGATGGAAAGAGGCGGGGGGGGGTTGAAATAGGCACTGGTGAGGTTTAAGCAACCATGATCGCAGACAGAGGAAGGACGGGACACAACTACGAGTTCAGGCCTGAATCTCATCACGACCGCCATGGCTTGAGCTGTGATTCTGGTTGTGATGGTGGGTGAGATGGCCGTCGTGACCAACTGGCGTGGTGCTCTGAAGGAGGCAGTGATGACGTGATGGTGACTCCTTTCAGGTAGGCGTAGGTCTAGGGTGTTGCTTCCCTAGTCGGCGGTGGTGTTCGACTTGGGTGTAAGGAGGCTAGTAGGGTGTCGTGGTTGAGGGATGAAGGGTGAAAGGGAAGTTGGAGAGACGATTGCTGCTCCTCCGGGCGTTGAAGGGTATAGAAGGAAGAAGAAGATGGCTTGGCGGCGGATTGTGTTCCGCAGGTGCAGAGCAAGGGGCGTCGTCGACCAGGGAGATGGAGGCTACTGCAGCAATGAGAGTGGTGTCGATGAAGCTCGTGGACATTGCCTCTACAAGTCTCGTGGTTGCAGGCGGCGGTTGGGGCAAGGAAAGGAAGGATGAAGGGAGGAGAAGAGGGACGGCGGCGGCATGCCTGTGGTTGCACAGCTGCTAGGAACAGGGAAGCAGAACCTATGGTTCAGGTTGCGGGAGAGATGATGGAAGAGCAGAAGGGAGAGGAAGTGAAGAAGAGGAGGCCGAGGAGAACGTTTCCGCCGAAACCGCGATCCGTAAGGCAGCGGCGTGTTGATCGTGTCAAGGAGGGAGGAAGCTAGTGCTTTAGGCTTGGAATCGGTGCCGTCGACCGTTGTTCTTGGCTATGGTGGTGACCGGGCGAAGAGGGTGTGGAGGAGAAATCAGGTGTTGAGCGAGAATGATGGAGCCGGAAAGAGCAGAGTGGGGAGCGACTGGGTTAGCAACGAGGGAGATGACACACTGTCATATGCGTGATAGATAAAATAGAACGTGACTATAGTAATTAAGGTGTGACATAAATTTGATTGATTTTCTAATTACACCTTACGTTTTTCCTATTTTAATCAATTTAGGGTGCATTGTATCTCCAATTTACCTTAATTTTTCTAGGCTACCTAATTAGGATATGGGGAAATTGATTTTAACCTCTACTTGATATTTTGAAACCATTTGATATTGTTTTCCATTACTTGGATGTCTAAGATTTTTCTTAAGACATTTAGTACTCTCAATTAATGAAGCATGACATAATCTTTTACAAATATACAATTTCTTTCATCTTTTACCTACTAGAAGATTTTTGAGAGTCAAAATCATCAAAATTATCACCTAGAGGGGAAAAAGGGTGAACTGATGTCTTAAGTATCCAAGGCTTCTTCGTACTCTCTACACAACACTTAGTCCTAGGGTTTCATGTCCATCATTCCATTCAAGTACTTCTTCATTCAAAGGGTTTCTCTACAAATCAAACTTCCTTGTGGCAATGACTTGGTTCTAAAACCTTCGATAAAATATGAAAACTTTTCCTGTGTACATATAAATTAATAATGAGAATAAGTTTGACGGAAAGGAAAAGAAAAAAAAATCTTACGATGAAAAATCCAAAACTGGCGCCAAAAATCAATTCGAGAACCAAGTCTACCACTTATCCACCAGATGATACCTATAGTATTATCCTATCATCATTTCATTCTACAAAAGGGGTCTACTCCTTCTATCACCTAAAAGGGAATATGTCTACATCTCTAATTCGAAGGCATATGAGGGTAACAACTTCTTATTACACACAATCAACTTCTATAAAATCCTAATAATGCATGACATACACCATTACCCATGACACTCTTAATCATAATTCAAAATGCCTCATCTCAGGACCTACTGAAGTCATAAGGTTACCCAATGTTATAGGATGAATTTCTTCTCGTTACTAGTTGGTTTACATCCATTGTTCTTCCCATGATAATGTAACCTATATAGTCAACCTACTCATATCAATCACTAGGTAAACTAAGTGTACTATTTGGTTTAGAGAGGTGAACACTGAAGGATATCTACAAAAAGTTATAACTTTCACCAAACAATTCTCATATATGAGGCATAACAAGCTCAATGAGTTGGCACCCTACCTTTAGATAAATGGCAATGGGGAATAACTATGATGAGGTACTCCATGTTGAGGGAAAGTCATGCCTAACCATAAAGGAGCTAATCCTAATTATCACATAGTGTCAAGGAACTAATCTCAACTCTAGAAATTACATCATGGTTTTATGTTGTTTTTCACACATGCTCAACCCAAAATTGATGTATGTGAGGCGTACTAGGTAACAAAAAAGAAAGGGAGTTAAGGTGAGAACTAGGATAATCCCTATATATGTGTATTCAATCAACCCACAAATCATAGATCTTAAGCTAATATCCTAGAAAATTATGAGATGTAAACTAAACACTACAAGAATTAGATTGATGTAGCTTCATCCCACCTCCACAAAGAAGGGGTGGGTGTTAAGGGTTACTAAAGACTAACTCACGTTCACATAGGTGGGTTGAGGAGTGCAAGTGACCAAATTAGTCAGGGGTTGAAAACCCTAATTGGTATTGACTACTGGGAAATATGTTTATCAATAACCTCTAAGGGTCACCTATCTAATTAGGGGTCAACCAAGGATAACTTGAAATAGTCAAGTTACCGACTGCTTAGGCTCTGATACCATTTTGTAAAGAGTGGGACCCGAAAGGGGATCCACTCAAATGATATAATACAAAAGCCATGTAATAAAAAAGCAGCGAAAATAAAACTATTACAAAGTCACTTCATGATTCATTTATACAATTGCTCCTCACCATAATAGGTGATTTTATAAAAAAAACTTGAACGAAATACAACTAAAGCTAGTAGCAGAGGGTAACCCAGCCATTCCAAGCTATCCTTAAGTTCATGTCGTGTTAGTGATCTTTTTGAGCTCTTGTCTTCCAATGTACCTAAACCTGGGTGGAAGGGAACATCACCCAGAACATAGGAAACAACAAAGAGGTCAGCAAGGGCTGAGTATGTACATGTATAAAACACTTTGGGCATTATATAGGGTTTAAAGTACAAAAGAGATATTCCCACAAGAAAAAGGGGGCTATTTGTAATTAGGTATGTTCAAGAGGAAAATAACAAAAGAAATGACGCATATTAAATTTCAGATTACAAACATGGTAATAAAAGAGTGTCTTGCCATAACAATCATCCACAGAATCACATTAAAACAACAAATATTTGCATGCATAACAATGTAGACTAAATATACCTAAAACAGTGCCATAACACCATAGGATCATGGCCTAAAAATAAACAAGGGTGGAAACGCACACCCCGGGCGGAATACGCACGCCCTAAATAAATATGGTTGTACATAAGTACCACTATTCTAGACAATCTAGTCATATAAGCAGCATTCTATAATAGAGTGGCAAGACTTATTATTTTAGTAATTTTCAATAAAGGCAACATGGCAGGAGGGGTCCACTGACCCAAATGAGCATAACAATATAAATATCACAGAAACAAAAGGAATTCATATCAGGAGCAATAAATGTCCAAGTATTTGGATTTTAAAAGGGATTTACAATTCAAGAGACGCCTCATCAAAAGATATATGGATTTCAGTCATTTAATGCCCAAAATAAAAATAGAGAGTGTACATACCTGATTTTCAAGTCTAATGCCTAACTCAATAGATAAATTTGGTTCATGAAGTCAAGTCTTCACCCTAAGAACACATAGGGTATGTTAGTCAAACAAAGGAGAACCTATGTATACATTCCTAGTATAAAGATATACATTGCTCTTACCCCAGTTCTGACCTCCTAAAGGTATACTAGGGATTTTAATCCTACTAAGTAGAACAAGATTCATTAGATATCTATTTTAGTTCCAAGATTCATCTTTACTCACATAAGTCAAAGCATAATTAGTTACATATATGTGTGCAATAATATTATTCTTCTGAATCGTGTCTTGTAATGTCATTCACTCTCTCTCTGTATCAAATAGTCCAATTTGGCCAATTAGATCGAAATTATGCATTATATGAGATACTATTGGATCAGGATACCCGTATTAGGAAATCTAGGGTTCAATTCTTATATGATAACTTTCATGATGATGCATCATCTAGGTTAGACTAATATCATGTCCACAAATACATATAACACATTTTCTTCCTTATTTAATATTACATATAATATATGTGTTATAGATAACACACTTAAATATAATTATGTGTTGAATATTAGGGTAACGGGTAAAAAGGCTTTTAGTAGTATAATCAAATAAGTTATACCATGAAGCTTGATTACTATCTAAATTATATTGGATGTATAGGTACTATCTTATAAAATTACAGAATCTAGTTTTACCATAGTTAACGCGGACATGCTTAGTATATGTATATGCATAGAGATGCATATTCATATTGAAATGGATTTG
The DNA here is from genome assembly GCA_963693085.1 of Alisma plantago-aquatica. NCBI lineage: Eukaryota > Viridiplantae > Streptophyta > Magnoliopsida > Alismatales > Alismataceae > Alisma > Alisma plantago-aquatica. The sequence continues at coordinate 117,909,953 of OY856414.1, forward strand.
ATTGACCAGATATTCTAAATGGATTTCATGATAATTTTTCTTTATTTTATCTAATATGATTTATACGACCCCTTACTCCAACAACTGGATATATAATGAAATGCAGGCTATGGAAGTTTACCTACTCCTCATTGTGGCTTGAACAAATCTTTCACGATACTGTGGAATGGATTCCAGAGGCTGGGGCGCATTTGATTCCCACCATGGACACCATGGTTCTGTCCAAAGATAAAGCTGATGAGAAGTAGCTCGAGGAGGTCTTGTATAATGGGTTGTTGCAATTGATCTGGAGCTTAGCAGGTGGTAGATAGTGCTAGGTTGATGATAGATAAGAGGAGAAGAGTTGAGCTCATCCGGTGGTATTGTTGAAGATTTAATGGTGAAGGAAGGAGAAGTAGGACTTGCAGGTGGTGTAGTGTTGCAGCTCTACACGTAGGCGCCAGTGTATTGGGAGATGCAAAGGCAGCAGTAGCAGGGCAAGACGAGGTGCAGAGGTCACCGGAGAGGCAAACGGGAATCAGATGAACAGGATAGTTGGAGGGCTCGCCTGCGCACCTGATGATGTTCGGTGCTGGTGGGTGCAGATCATGGAGGAAGAAGAGAGGACACCAAGGAAGGAAAGGAGGTAGAATATCAATCGATAATGCAGAGAAGTGAGGGACAGGTCATCTATGGCAGTGAATGGTCGTAGATGGTAGATATAGAAGTTGAAAATGTCGATTACGATTGGTGGCGTGGTGATTTGCATCCACTGAACTAGTGGTGCGGGTGGTGAATCTGCAGATGCAAGAGGTGGCTGGAAAGCTTATGCAAGTTAGATGGAAAGAGGCGCGCGGGGGGGGGGGTTGAAATAGGCACTGGTGAGGTTTAAGCAACCATGATCGCAGACAGAGGAAGGACGGGACACAACTACGAGTTCAGGCCTGAATCTCATCATTGCCGCCATGGCTTGAGCTGTGATTCTGGTTGTAATGGTCGGTGAGATGGCCGTCGTGACAAACTGGCGTGGCGCTCTGAAGGAGGTTGTGATGACGTGATGGTGACTCCTTTCAGGTAGGCGTAGATCTAGGGTGTTGCTTCCCTAGTCGGCGGTGGTGTTCGACTTGGGTGTAAGGAGGCTAGTAGGGTGTTGTGGTTGAGGGATGAAGGGTGAAAGGGAAGTTGGAGAGACGATTGCTGCTCCTCCGGGCATTGAAGGGTATAGAAGGAAGAAGAAGATGGCTTGGCAGCGGCTTGTGTTCCGCAGGTGCAGAGCAAGGGGCGTCATCGACCAGGGAGATGGAGGCTGCTGCAGCAATGAGAGTGGTGTCGATGAAGCTCGTGGACATTGCCTCTACAAGTCTCATGGTTGCAGGCGGTGGTTGGGGCAAGGAAAGGAAGGATGAAGGGAGGAGAAGAGGGACGACGGCGACATGCTTGTGGTTGCACGGCTACTAGGAATAGGGAAGCAGAACCTATGGTTCAGGTTGCGGGAGAGATGATGGAAGAGCGGAAGGGAGAGGAAGTGAAGAAGAGGAGGCCGAGGAGAACATTTCTGCCGAAACCGCGATCCGCAAGGCAGCGGCGCGTTGATCGCATCAAGGAGGGAGGAAGCCAGTGCTTTGGGCTTGGAATCGGCGTCGTCGACCGTTGTTCCTGGCTATGGTGGTGACCGGGCGAAGAGGGTGTGGAGGAGAAATCGGGTGTTGAGCGAGAATGATGGAGCCGGAAAGAGCGGAGTGGGGAGCGACTGGGTTAGCAACAAGGGAGATGACGCACTGTCATATGCGTGATAGATAAAATAGAACGTGACTATAGTAATTAAGGTGTGACATAAATTTGATTGATTTTCTAATTACACCTTATGTTTTTCCTATTTTAATCAATTTAGGGTGCATTGTATCTCCAATTTACCTCAATTTTTCTAGGCTACCTAATTAGGATATGGGGAAATTGATTTTAACCTCTACTTGATATTTTGAAACCATTTGATATTGTTTTCCATTACTTGGATGTCTAAGATTTTCTTAAGACATTTAGTACTCTCAATTAATGAAGCATGACATAATCTCTTACAAATATACAATTTCTTTCATCTTTTACCTACTAGAAGATTTTAGAGAGTCAAACTAGATTGATAAACTATTCAATGTTATTTGCACATTGAATTTTATGCTTGAATCTGTTTGGTTATTTCATCCTACAATCCATGTATAAAGGATATATATATATATATATATATATATATATATATATATATATATAGGTTCATTATGTTATTTGAATCTGATTAGTCCTGAAAATTTTTGAATCAGTGGAGGTTGAACTAGATACTAACATGATGGAAAGGGACCAAAAAAAATTAGGGGTTAGCATATATGTATCTAAATTTGAGTATGTTATAACACTCCACCCCTTAAAGAAGATTTCATCCCCGAAATCTATCCACCGCTAGACATGAGTGCTAGTTTGTTCTACAAATCCTCATGTTCCCCCACTTAAGCATGAATAACCAATCTTCATTTACAAATTTCCCAATGGAACCATATAGATTGTGACCGCTAACTTGGTGAACTACTTTTGCGTATAAACATCAATCCTTAAGCACCATGATTCCTATCATTATTACTACTAAGAAAAATTTCATTATCAACATTATCATCATCATCATCATCGTCAGCATCATCATCCACATCATCATCATCATCATCAAAATCATCATCATCAACAATAACATCATCATCATTAATATCATCACCATCATCACCATCATCAGCATCATCAACATCAACAACAACAACATCACCATCTACTCATCATCAATATCATCAACATTATCACCTAGAGGGGAAAAAAGGGTGAACTGATGTCTTAAGTATCCAAGGCTTCTTCGTACTCTCTACACAACACTTAGTCCTAGGGTTTCATGTCCATCATTCCATTCAAGTACTTCTTCATTAAAAGGGTTCCTCTACAAATCAAACTTCCTTGTGGCAATGACTTGGTTCTAAAACCTTCGATAAAATATGAAAACTTTTCCTTTGTACATATAAATTAATAATGAGAATAAGTTTGACGGAAAGGAAAAGAAAAAAAATCTTACGATGAAAAATCCAAAATTGGTGCCAAAAATCAATTCGAGAACCAAGTGTACCACTTATCCACCAGATGATACCTATAGTATTATCCTATCATCATTTCATTCTACAAAAGGGGTCTACTCCTTCTATCACCTAAAAGGGAATATGTCTACATCTCTAATTCGAAGGCATATGAGGGTAACAACTTCTTATTACACACAATCAACTTCTATAAAATCCTAATAATGCATGACATACACCATTACCCATGACACTCTTAATCATAATTCAAAATGCCTCATCTCAGGACCTACTGAAGTCATAAGATTACCCAATGTTATAGGATGAATTTCTTCTCATTACTAGCTGGTTTACATCCATTGTTCTTCCCATGATAATGTAACCTATATAGTCAACCTACTCATATCAATCACTAGGTAAACTAAGTGCACTATTTGGTTTAGAGAGGTGAACACTGAAGGATATCTACAAAAAGTTATAACTTTCACCAAACAATTCTCATATATGAGGCATAACAAGCTCAATGAGTTGGAACCCTACCTTTAGATAAATGGCAATGGGGCATAACTATGATGAGGTACTCCATGTTGAGGGAAAGTCATGCCTAACCATAAAGGAGCTAATCCTAATTATCACATAGTGTCAAGGAACTAATCTCAACTCTAGAAATTACATCATGGTTTTATGTTGTTTTTCACACATGCTCAACCCAAAATGGATGTATGTGAGGCATACTAGGTAACAAAAAAGAAAGGGAGTTAAGGTGAGAACTAGGATAATCCCTATCTATGTGTATTCAATCAACCCACAAATCATAGCTCTTAAGCTAATATCCTAGAAAATTATGATATGTAAACTAAACACTACAAGAATCAGTTTGATGTAGCTTCATCCCACCTCCACAAAGAAGGGGTGGGTGTTAAGGGTTACTAAAGACTAACTCACGTTCACATAGGTGGGTCGAGGAGTGCAAGTGACCAAATTAGTCAGGGGTTGAAAACCCTAATTGGTATTGACTACTGGGAAATATGTTTATCAATAACCTCTAAGGGTCACCTATCTAATTAGGGGTCAACGAAGGATAACTTGAAATAGTCAAGTTACCGACTGCTTAGGCTCTGATACCATTTTGTAAAGAGTGGGACCCGAAAGGGGATCCACTCAAATGATATAATACAAAAGCCATGTAATAATAAAGCAGCGGAAACAAAACAATTACAAAGTCACTTCATGATTCATTTATACAATTGCTCCTCACCATAATAGGTGATTTTATAAAAAAAAATTGAACTAAATACAACTAAAGCTAGTAGCAGAGGGTAACCCAGCCATTCCAAGCTATCGTTAAGTTCATGTCGTGTTAGTGATCTTTTTGAGCTCTTGTCTTCCAATGTACCTAAACCTGGGTGGAAGGGAACATCACCCAGAACATAGGAAACAACAAAGAGGTCAGCAAGGGCTGAGTATGTACATGTATAAAACACTTTGGGCATTATATAGGGTTAAAAGTACAAAAGAGATATTCCCACAAGAAAAAGGGGGCTATTTGTAATTAGGTATGTTCAAGAGGAAAATAACAAAAGAAATGAGGCATATTAAATTTCAGATTACAAACATGGTAATAAAAGAGTGTCTTGCCATAACAATCATCCAAATAATCACATTAAAACAACAAATATTTGCATGCATCACAATGTAGACTAAATATACCTAAAACAGGGCCATAACACCATAGGATCATGGCCTAAAAATAAACAAGGGTGGAAACGCACACCCCGGGCGGAATACACACGCCCTAAATAAATATTGTTGTACATAAGTACCACTATTCTAGATAATCTAGTCATACAAGCAGCATGCTATAATAGAGTGGGAAGACTTATTATTTTAGTCATTTTCAATAAAGGCAACATGGCAGGAGGGGTCCACTGGCCCAAATGAGCATAACAATATAAATATCACAGAAACAAAAGGAATTCATATCAGGAGCAATAAATGTCCAAGTATTTGGATTTTAAAAGGGATTTACAACTCAAGAGATGCCTCATCAAAAGTTATATGGATTTCAGTCATTTAATGCCCAAAATAAAAATAGAGAGTGTACATACCTGATTTTCAAGTCTAATGCCTAACTCAATAGATAAATTTGGTTCATGAAGTCAAGTCTTCACCCTAAGAACACATAGGGTATGTTAGTCAAACAAAAGAGAACCTATGTATACATTCCTAGTATAAAGATATACATTGCTCTTACCCCAGTTCTAACCTCCTAAAGGTATACTAGGGATTTTAATCCTACTAAGTAGAACAAGATTCATTAGATATCTATTTTAGTTCCAAGATTCATCTTTACTCACATAAGTCAAAGCATAATTAGTTACATATATGTGTGCAATAATATTATTCTTCTGAATCGTGTCTTGTAATGTCATTCACTCCCTCTCTGTATCAAATAGTCCAATTTGGCCAATTAGATCGAAATTATGCATTATATGAGATACTATTGGATCAGGATACCCGTATTAGGAAATCTAGGGTTCAATTCTTATATGATAACTTTCATGATGATGCATCATCTAGGTTAGACTAATATCATGTCCACAAATACATATAACACATTTTCTTCCTTATTTAATATTACTTATAATATATGTGTTATAGATAACACACTTAAATATAATTATGTATTGAATATTAGGGTAACGGGTAAAAAGGCTTTTAGTAGTATAATCAAATAAGTTATACCATGAAGCTTGATTACTATCTAAATTATATTGGATGTATAGGTACTATCTTATAAAATTACAGAATCTGGTTTTACCATAGTTAACGCGGACATGCTTAGTATATGTATATGCATAGAGATGTATATTCATATAGAAATGGATTTGATTGACCAGATATTCTAAATGGATTTCATGATAATTTTTCTTTATTTTATCTAATATGATTTATACGACCCCTTAGTCCAACAACTGGATATATAATGAAATGCAAGCTATGAAAGTTTACCTACTCCTCATTGTGGCTTGAACAAATCTTTCACGATACTGTGGAATGGATTCCAGAGGTTGGGGCGCATTTGGTTCCCACCATGGACACCATGGTTCTGTCCAAAGATAAAGCTGATGAGAAGTAGCTCGAGGAGGTCTTGTATAATGGGTTGTTGCAATTGATTTGGAGCTTAGCAGGTGGTAGATAGTGCTAGGTTGATGATAGATAAGAGGAGAAGAGTTGAGCTCATCCGGTGGTATTGTTGAAGATTTAATGGTGAAGGAAGGAGAAGTAGGACTTGCAGGTGGTGTTGTGTTGCAGCTCTACACATAGGCGCCAGTGTATTGGGAGATGCAAAGGCAACAGTAGCAGGGCACGACGAGGTGCAGAGGTCACCGGAGAGGCAAACGGGAATCAGATGAACATGATAGTTGGAGGGCTCGCCTGCGCACCTGATGATGTTCGGTGCTGCTGGGTGCAGATCATGGAGGAAGAAGAGAGGACACCAAGGAAGGAAAGGAGGTAGAGGATCAATCGACAATGCAGAGAGGTGAGGGACATGTCATCTATGGCAGTGAATGGTCGTAGATGGTAGATATAGAAGTTGACAATGTCGATTACGATTGGTGGCGTGGTGATTTGCATCCACTGAACTAGTGGTGCGGGTGGTGAATCTGCAGATGCAAGGAGGTGGCTGGAAAGCTTATGCAAGTTAGATGGAAAGAGGCGGGGGGGGGTTGAAATAGGCACTGGTGAGGTTTAAGCAACCATGATCGCAAACAGAGGAAGGACGGGACACAACTACGAGTTCAGGCCTGAATCTCATCACGGCCGCCATGGCTTGAGCTGTGATTCTGGTTGTGATGGTGGGTGAGATGGTCATCGTGACCAACTGGCATGGTGCTCTGAAGGAGGCAGTGATGACGTGATGGTGACTCCTTTTAGGTAGGCGTAGATCTAGGGTGTTGCTTCCCTAGTCGGCGGTGGTGTTCGACTTGGGTGTAAGGAGGCTAGTAGGGTGTCGTGGTGGAGGGATGAAGGGTGAAAGGGAAGTTGGAGAGACGATTGCTACTCCTCCGGGCGTTGAAGGGTATAGAAGGAAGAAGAAGATGGCTTGGCGGCGGCTTGTGTTCCGCAGGTGCAGAGCAAGGGGCGTCGTCGACCAGGGAGATGGAGGCTGCTACAGCAATGAGAGTGGTGTCGATGAAGCTCGTGGACATTGCCTCTACAAGTCTCGTGGTTGCAGGCGGTGGTTGGGGCAAGGAAAGGAAGGATGAAGGGAGGAGAAGAGGGACGGCGGAGGCATGCCTGTGGTTGCACGACTTCTAGGAACAGGGAAGCAGAACCTATGGTTCAGGTTGCGGGAGAGATGATGGAAGAGCGGAAGGGAGAGGAAGTGAAGAAGAGGAGGCCGAGGAGAACGTTTCCGCCGAAACCGCGATCCGCAAGCCAGCGGCGCGTTGATCGCGTCAAGGAGGGAGGAAGCCAGTGCTTCGGGCTTGGAATCGGCGTCGTCGACCGTTGTTCCTGGCTATGGTGGTGACCGGGCGAAGAGGGTGTGGAGGAGAAATCAGGTGTTGAGCGAGAATGATGGAGCCGGAAAGAGCAGAGTGGGGAGCGACTGGGTTAGCAACGAGGGAGATGACACACTGTCATATCGTGATAGATAAAATAGAACGTGACTATAGTAATTAAGGTGTGACATAAATTTGATTGATTTTCTAATTACACCTTATGTTTTTCCTATTTTAATCAATTTAGGGTGCATTGTATCTCCAATTTACCTTAATTTTTCTAGGCTACCTAATTAGGATATGGGGAAATTGATTTTAACCTCTACTTGATATTTTGAAACCATTTGATATTGTTTTCCATTACTTGGATGTCTAAGATTTTTCTTAAGACATTTAGTACTCTCAATTAATGAAGCATGACATAATATTTTACAAATATACAATTTCTTTCATCTTTTACCTACTAGAAGATTTTTGAGAGTCAAACTAGATTTATAAACTATTCAATGTTATTTGCACATTGAATTTTATGCTTGAATCTGTTTGGTTATTTCATCCTACAATCCATGTATAAAGGATATATATATATATATAGGTTCATTATGTTATTTGAATCTGATTAGTCCTAAAAAATTTTGAATCAATGGAGGTTGAACTAGATACTAACATGATGGAAAGGGACCAAAACAAATGAGGGGTTAGCATATATGTATCTAAATTTGAGTATGTTACAACACTCCACCCCTTAAAGAGGATTTCGTCCCCGAAATCTATCCACCGCTAGACATGAGTGCTAGTTTGTTCTACAAATCCTCATGTTCCCCCACTTAAGCATGAATAACCAATCTTCATTTACAAATTTCCCAATGGAACCATTTAGATTGTGACCGTTAACTTGGTGAACTACTTTTGCGTATAAACATCAATCCTTAAGCACCATGATTCCTATCATTATTACTACTAAGAAAAATTTCATTATCAACATTATCATCATCATCATCATCATCATCATCATCATCATCGTCAGCATCATCGTCCTCATCATCCACATCATCATCATCATCATCAAAATCATCATCATCAACAACAACATCATCATCATTAATATCATCGACATCATCACCATCATCAGCATCATCAACATCAACAACAACAACATCACCATCTACTCATCATCAATATCATCAAAATTATCACCTAGAGGGGAAAAAGGGTGAACTGATGTCTTAAGTATCCAAGGCTTCTTCGTACTCTCTACACAACACTTAGTCCTAGGGTTTCATGTCCATCATTCCATTCAAGTACTTCTTCATTCAAAGGGTTTCTCTACAAATCAAACTTCCTTGTGGCAATGACTTGGTTCTAAAACCTTCGATAAAATATGAAAACTTTTCCTGTGTACATATAAATTAATAATGAGAATAAGTTTGACGGAAAGGAAAAGAAAAAAAAATCTTACGATGAAAAATCCAAAACTGGCGCCAAAAATCAATTCGAGAACCAAGTCTACCACTTATCCACCAGATGATACCTATAGTATTATCCTATCATCATTTCATTCTACAAAAGGGGTCTACTCCTTCTATCACCTAAAAGGGAATATGTCTACATCTCTAATTCGAAGGCATATGAGGGTAACAACTTCTTATTACACACAATCAACTTCTATAAAATCCTAATAATGCATGACATACACCATTACCCATGACACTCTTAATCATAATTCAAAATGCCTCATCTCAGGACCTACTGAAGTCATAAGATTACCCAATGTTATAGGATGAATTTCTTATCATTACTAGCTGGTTTACATCCATTGTTCTTCCCATGATAATGTAACCTATATAGTCAACCTACTCATATCAATCACTAGGTAAACTAAGTGCACTATTTGGTTTAGAGAGGTGAACACTGAAGGATATCTACAAGAAGTTATAACTTTCATCAAACAATTCTCATATATGAGGCATAACAAGCTCAATGAGTTGGCACCCTACCTTTAGATAAATGGCAATGGGGCATAACTATGATGAGGTACTCCATGTTGAGGGAAAGTCATGCCTAACCATAAAGGAGCTAATCCTAATTATCACATAGTGTCAAGGAACTAATCTCAACTCTAGAAATTACATCATGGTTTTATGTTGTTTTTCACACATGCGCAACCCAAAATGGATGTATGTGAGGCGTACTAGGTAACAAAAAAGAAAGGGAGTTAAGGTGAGAACTAGGATAATCCCTATCTATGTGTATTCAATCAATCCACAAATCATAGCTCTTAAGCTAATATCCTAGAAAATTATGAGATGTAAACTAAACACTACAAGAATCAGTTTGATGTAGCTTCATCCCACCTCCACAAAGAAGGGGTGGGTGTTAAGGGTTACTAAAGACTAACTCACGTTCACATAGGTGGGTCGAGGAGTGCAAGTGACCAAATTAGTCAGGGGTTGAAAACCCTTATTGGTATTGACTACTGGGAAATATGTTTATCAATAACCTCTAAGGGTCACCTATCTAATTAGGGGTCAACCAAGGATAACTTGAAATAGTCAAGTTACCGACTGCTTAGGCTCTGATACCATTTTGTAAAGAGTGGGACCCGAAAGGGGATCCACTCAAATGATATAATACAAAAGCCATGTAATAATAAAGCAGCAGAAACAAAACTATTACAAAGTCACTTCATGATTCATTTATACAATTGCTCCTCACCATAATAGGTGATTTTATAAAAAAAACTTGAACTAAATACTACTAAATCTAGCAGCAGAGGGTAACCCAGCCATTCCAAGCTATCCTTAAGTTCATGTCGTGTTAGTGATCTTTTTGAGCTCTTGTCTTCCAATGTACCTAAACCTGGGTGGAAGGGAACATCACCCAGAACATAGGAAACAACAAAGAGGTCAGCAAGGGCTGAGTATGTACATGTATAAAACACTTTGGGCATTATATAGGGTTAAAAGTACAAAAGAGATATTCCCACAAGAAAAAGAGGGCTATTTGTAATTAGGTATGTTCAAGAGGAAAATAACAAAAGAAATGAGGCATATTAAATTTCAGATTACAAACATGGTAATAAAAGAGTGTCTTGCCATAACAATCATCCACAGAATCACATTAAAACAACAAATATTTGCATGCATAACAATGTAGACTAAATATACCTAAAATAGGACCATAACACCATAGGATCATGGCCTAAAAATAAACAAGGGTGGAAACGCACACCCCGGGCGGAATACGCACACCCTAAATAAATATGGTTGTACATAAGTACTACTATTCTAGATAATCTAGTCATACAAGAAGCATGCTATAATAGAGTGGCAAGACTTATTATTTTAGTCATCTTCAATAAAGGCAACATGGAAGGAGTGGTCCACTGACCCAAATGAGCATAAGAATATAAATATCACAGAAACAAAAGGAATTCATATCAGGAGCAATAAATGTCCAAGTATTTGGATTTTAAAATGGATTTACAATTCAAGAGATGCCTCATCAAAAGATATATGGATTTCAGTCATTTAATGCACAAAATAAAAATAGAGAGTGTACATACCTGATTTTCAAGTCTAATGCCTAGCTCAATAGATAAATTTGGTTCATGAAGTCAAGTCTTCACCCTAAGAACACATAGGGTATGTTAGTCAAACAAAAGAGAGCCTATTTATACATTCCTAGTATAAAGATATACATTGCTCTTACCCCAGTTCTGACCTCCTAAAGGTATACTAGGGATTTTAATCCTACTAAGTACAACAAGATTCATTAGATATCTATTTTAGTTCCAAGATTCATCTTTACTCACATAAGTCAAAGCATAATTAGTTACACATATCTGTGCAATAATATTATTCTTCTGAATCGTGTCTTGTAATGTCATTCACTCTCTCTCTGTATCAAATAGTCCAATTTGGCCAATTAGATCGAAATTATGCATTATATGAGATACTATTAGATCAGGATACCCGTATTAGGAAATCTAGGGTTCAATTCTTATATGATAACTTTCATGATGATGCATCATCTAGGTTAGACTAATATCATGTCCACAAATGCATATAACACATTTTCTTCCTTATTTAATATTACTTATAATATATGTGTTATAGATAACACACTTAAATATAATTATGTGTTGAATATTAGGGTAACGGGTAAAAATGCTTTTAGTAGTATAATCAAATAAGTTATACCATGAAGCTTGATTACTATCTAAATTATATTGGATGTATAGGTACTATCTTACAAAATTACAGAATCTGGTTTTACCATAGTTAACGCGGACATGCTTAGTATATGTATATGCATAGAGATGTATATTCATATTGAAATGGATTTGATTGACCAGATATTCTAAATGGATTTCATGATAATTTTTCTTTATTTTATCTAATATGATTTATACGACCCCTTAGTCCAACAACTGGATATATAATGAAATGCAGGCTATGAAAGTTTACCTACTCCTCGTTTTGGCTTGAACAAATCTTTCACGATACTGTGGACTGGATTCCAGAGGCTGGGGCGCATTTGGTTCCCACCATGGACACCATGGTTCTGTCCAAAGATAAAGCTGATGAGAAGTAGCTCGAGGAGGTCTTGTATAATGGGTTGTTGCAATTGATCTGGAGCTTAGCAGGTGGTAGATAGTGCTAGGTTGATGATAGATAAGAGGAGAAGAGTTGAGCTCATCCGGTGGTATTGTTGAAGATTTAATGGTGAAGGAAGGAGAAGTAGGACATGCAGGTGGTGTAGTGTTGCAACTCTACACGTAGGCGCCAGTGTATTGGGAGATGCAAAGGCAACAGTAGCAGGGCACGATGAGGTGCAGAGGTCACCGGAGAGGCAAACGGGAATCAGATGAACAGGATAGTTGGAGGGCTCGCCTGCGCACCTGATGATGTTCGGTGCTACTGGGTGCAGATCATGGAGGAAGAAGAGAGGACACCAAGGAAGGAAAGGAGGTAGAGGATCAATCGACAATGCAGAGAGGTGAGCGACAGGTCATCTATGGCAGTGAATGTTCGTAGATGGTAGATATAGAAGTTGACAATGTCGATTACGATTGGTGGCGTGGTGATTTGCATCCACTGAACTAGTGGTGCGGGTGGTGAATCTGCAGATGCAAGGAGGTGGTTGGAAAGCTTATGCAAGTTAGATGGAAAGAGGCGGGGGGGGGGGTTAAATAGGCACTGGTGAGGTTTAAGCAACCATGATCACAGACAGAGGAAGGACGGGACACAACTATGAGTTCAGGGCTGAATCTCATCACGACCGCCATGGCTTGAGCTGTGATTCTGGTTGTGATGGTGGGTGAGATGGCCGTCGTGACCAACTGGCGTGGTGCTCTGAAGGAGTCAGTGATGACGTGATGGTGACTCCTTTCAGGTAGGCGTAGATCTAGGGTGTTGCTTCCCTAGTCGGCGGTGGTGTTCGACTTGGGTTTAAGGAGGCTAGTAGGGTGTCGTGGTTGAGGGATGAAGGGTGAAAGGGAAGTTGGAGAGACGATTGTTGCTCCTCCGGGCGTTGAAGGGTATAGAAGGAAGAAGAAGATGGCTTGGCGGCGGCTTGTGTTCCGCAGGTGCAAAGCAAGGGGCGTCGTCGACCAGGGTGATGGAGGCTGCTGCAGCAATGAGAGTGGTGTCAATGAAGCTCGTGGACATTGCCTCTACAAGTCTCGTGGTTGCAGGCGGCAGTTGGGGCAAGGAAAGGAAGGATGAAGGGAGGAGAAGAGGGACGGCGGCGGCATGCCTGTGGTTGCACGGCTGCTAGGAACAGGGAAGCAGAACCTATGGTTTAGGTTGCGGGAGAGATGATGGAAGAGCGGAAGGGAGAGGAAGTGAAGAAGAGGAGGCCGAGGAGAACGCTTCCGCCGAAACCGCGATCCGCAAGGCAGCGACGCGTTGATCGCGTCAAGGAGGGAGGAAGCCAGTGCTTCGGGCTTAGAATCGGCGCCGTCGACCGTTGTTCCTGGCTATGGTGGTGACCGGGCGAAGAGGGTGTGGAGGAGAAATCGGGTGTTGAGCGAGAATGATGGAGCCGGAAAGAGCGGAGTGGGGAACGACTGGGTTAGCAACGAGGGAGATGACACACTGTCATATGCGTGATAGATAAAATAGAACGTGACTATAGTAATTAAGGTGTGACATAAATTTGATTGATTTTCTAATTGCACCTTATGTTTTTCCTATTTTAATCAATTTAGGGTGCATTGTATCTCCAATTTACCTTAATTTTTCTAGGCTACCTAATTAGGATATGGGGAAATTGATTTTAACCTCTACTTGATATTTTGAAACCATTTGATATTGTTTTCCATTACTTGGATGTCTAAGATTTTTCTTAAGACATTTAGTACTCTCAATTAATGAAGCATGACATAATCTTTTACAAATATACAATTTCTTTCATCTTTTACCTACTAGAATATTTTTGAGAGTCAAACTAGATTTATAAACTATTCAATGTTATTTGCACATTGAATTTTATGCTTGAATCTGTTTGGTTATCTCATCCTAAAATCCATGTATAAAGGATATATTTATATATATATATATATATATATATATATATATATATAGGTTCATTATGTTATTTGAATCTGATTAGTCCTAAAAAATTTTGAATCAGTGGAGGTTGAACTAGATACTAACATGATGGAAAGGGACCAAAAAAAATGAGGGGTTAGCATATATGTATCTAAATTTGAGTATGTTACAGTTATGACATGGAGAAAGCTAGGAGGAAGGATAAAAAAGAAATAGATGGAGGAAAGAAGGTAAATCTTACACTTTTAGGTTAAGATCACTAGAAGGAAGCTTTTTCAACCCTAAAATGAAGTCAATTTCAACCTTAGAGCCTTTCTCTAAGAAGATCCCCACTTTCTTCTTCCTTGGGCAGAAAAATTCACAACTGAACAGAGGGAGAATGAGGTTTGTAGAAGGAGGGAGGTTTTGGAGAGAAAATGGCTCGTTTTTGTGCTTGGGGATAAGTATATGACACTTTAAGATAAAGAAAAGGAAAAAGTTGAAGTTCTCGTAACTATCCAAATGTCTATGACCTTAATTTATTAAGAATATATAAGCACACACACAAGCAGCTCCCCCACCGTGTGTATAGACCTGCTTAGCTTTCCTTTGTCTAATTTCCCAGCCAATCAAATAATTCATTAGTTGATAGCTACTAAAGGTAGCTCATCTATGAAGGGGAAAACCCTAAATTACCCTTGGAGAAACACCTTCAAACCAAGGTTTAAATAGGCACCCCATGGCTCAAAAAGCTCAAGAATGATGATATAAAATTACATAACTTGCTCAAACAGTGTCCAAATTGGACCAAATTTGAAACTTAAGCTTGTCTTATATTTTCAAAGCATATCACAAGGTTATATTAGGGTTATAAGAATTCAATTATGATAATTAATCTCGTTCAACTCATTAAGTAAGTTTAGGGGCCTTACAATATCTTTTAGACAAAGATACTCCTTAGAGTTGGGTGCTTTGATGGCATCATATACGGAGAATACAAGTTCTTCATCTCCAACTTTGAAGTTGAGTTTTCCTTCTCTAACATCAACAAGATAGCCTATACTACGGATGAATGGTCTTCCAAAAAGAATTGGGTTTGTTGTATTCCCGTGCATGTCAAAGAAAACAAAATCACACAAAATGAAAAACTTCCCTATCTGTACGGGAATGTCTTCAATTACTCCTCTAGGATGTTTGATTGAGAGATCACCTAATTGAATTGTCATTGATGTTGGTTTCAAGTCTCCCAAATCAAGATTTTCCCACAAAGAAATAAGAATCATTCTGATGCTAGCACCAAGATCAAGAAGGCCTTTATCAAAGGTTGAATCTCGAATCTCGTAAGGGAGAGTGAAAGCACCTTGATCATCTAGCTTTTCAGGCATACGATTTTGGATGATAGAGATTAGCCTTTCAGATAACACAATGGTTTCAGCTTGACCATATCTCCTTTTCTTTATTAGGATGTCTTTAAAAAAATTAGCATAAGAGGGCATTTCAGCTATGACTAAAACTAAAGGTAGATTTAAATATAGCTTGTTCAAGATGTCCATAAACTTATTGAACTTGAAATCATCTTTGGTATTAGAAAACATGTGAGGAAAAGGGGGTGGATTAGGCTTGCAAGAAGATTCACCTTGATGTAGATTTCCAGTATATTTCTTTCTTTAGTTTTCAATAATCTCCTCAATAGTGGTGTCAACAACTTCTTCAGATTTCCTCTTAGAAGGCGGTATAGACCCTCCTATCGTTGATACATTCCTTAGAGTCATGGAATTACAAGTCTCCTTGGGATTCATAATTGGTTGTCTAGGCAAAGAACCTGAAGGTGCTCCTTGGTTGATGGGATTGTGGTTGGCTAAAGCTTGTTGAGTTATCTCATTCTCCAACATCTTGGTATGGGTGACAATCCCATCAACTTTAGAAGAAAGTTGTGTGATAGAATCCTTCAAGAGATTGTCATGTGCCTGAAACTCATCGTTCTGTTGAATCTATGTAGTCAAAAAAGTCTCAAGGAGACTTTAGAAGCTGGACTTTTGTTGTGGTTGAGTCATTTGTTGAAGTTGGTTGAAGTTCCTATTGTTGTTTCTATATCCCAACGGTTGTTGACAGTTGGCATTAATTAGGTGGAGATTGCTCTTAGGTTGTTGCACTTAATCTTGACCTTGTTGTTGATGGTTTTGAGAGTTGTTGTTCCTGTAGGAAAAGTTTGGATGGTCCTTTCGACCTGGATTGTAGGTCTCTGAGAAAGGATTGTAGGCTTGTCTGCTGTTGAAGTTGCCTACAACATTGACCTGCTCTGGCATCTCAGTGGCAGTCATCTGTGGTACAAAACAAAAAGAAGAGTTGTGGTCAGATGATCCACACGTCTCACACACTTTCTCAACTACTTGAACAGAGTGAGTAGTTAGCTTTTCAAACTTTTGAATCAAGACATCAAGTTTGGCTACAATGAGATCTATTGCGTCTATAGTGTGCTTCCCACTAGATTTTTCACGTGAGCTGGTGGAAGAGAAGGGTTGACTGGTCCTTTTATAACTCCACTGACTATGGTTGAGTGCCATATCTTCAATAATAGCATATGCTTCACATAGGACTTGTTCATTAGGGCTCCATTTGCAGCAGCATCAATCGACATTTGGGTGTTGTAGAATAACCCATTATAGGAAGTTTATGTAGAAACCAGTTGGTAAAACCATGATGAGGATAAAGGCATTGAATATCCTTAAATCTCTCCCATTTTTCATAAAGTCTCTACCTTCTTGTTGCTTGAAGTTGGTAATTTGGTTCCTCGGCTGGGCTTTCTTGCTAGGAGGGAAATAATTAGTAAGAAAATCATTTAGCAACTCATCCCAGCTCTTAATGGAATGCTTGGGCAACAAGGAGAGCCACGCCTTAGCTCGATCTCGTAAGGATAACGAAAATAGGAGTAGATGTACTCCTTCAGCTGGAACAGCATTGATCTTGAAGGTGTTCATGTAATGCAAAAATTCCGCTATGTGAAGATTTGGGCCTTCCATAGGAGTTCCTCCAAAGTGCTTCTATTTGATCATCTACATGATTGTAGGGATGATTGAAAAGTTATTGGCTTGAATGTCAGGATGATCAATGGCTCCACAAATTTTAATGGCGGCTGGCACAACAAACTCTTTAAGAGGGAGATTTTCCTCCATCTCTGATGCTTGGCAGTGATCGGGTGAGGACAATGGTGAAGGTTTTGAGTGAGGTGAAGGTGGTTGTGATCCCTCCAAGTTCGTGGATTTATCACCTTTCCTTGATCTCCTTCGACTACAAAAAGTTCGCTCAATTTATGGGTCTAGGAAGATTGATGTCTATAGACCCCTCTTGGAGTGATGCATGCAACCTACAAAAGCAATAGATAAATGAGAATCACACTACTAAAAAGGTATCACAACACGAAAGATGAAAAATTATGACTTAGTCTCATATACTAACTAGCACTTTTACTCTAACTAAAATACCGTAGCTCCCCAGTAACGGCGCCAAAAACTTGTTGATTGCCTAAGGCAAATGAGTTTTAATTCTTATATATCTTAACTCACCAATCACCCGCAAGTATATGAGATCAATTGTAGTCGAGGTCAAACCAAAGGGAGCTGATGCGATGATTTTGAGTCGCATTTATAGACCTATTTCATATGTGTTTTATGCCTTAATTACTCATTTTCATGGATATTATTGCATAATTCGCTTTATTTGGTCTTTGCCATCATTTTATATCAAATCCCCTTTGTTTCACTATTTTAAGCATTATTGATCATCTTATCATAAATCGTGTGGATTTACTTGGTCTTGTTGTGCAATTTCAGGAAGAACAAGTATCTGCTTCCGTCGATACCATCGACGGATGTCGATACCATCGACCAAGCCACAGGTTATCAGCCGAGAAGAGCAATACAGAGTCGATACCATCGACACCCATGTCGATGGCATCGAGATGTCTCCAAGCTGCTGGCGAGGATGAAGTCGATACCATCGACGCAAGTCGATGCCATCGACTCAAGGAGAGCTACAGCGTCGCTAAACGACAACAACCGACGCTAAAGGAGTCGATACCATCGACACCCAAGTCGATGGTATCGAGATCATGACAGGCGCTCAGAATAAAAGAAAGGAAAGCTGCCGCTAATCCGCTGTGTCGATACCATCGACTCGCGTCGATGGTATCGACGCCGGCAGATATGCGTTGGATTTGTTTTGATTTCGATCGGACGGCTGTTGTTATTTGACGACCTAATTAGGGACTTATACCTAATGACGGCCGCCCAGACAGAATCATATCTCATTTTGGATTGCACGAGTGCCGAGGAGGAGAGAAAGGAGAACGGAGGCCGAGAAGCTCATCCTGGGTGATTCGGACGCTGCCGAAGACAATTTCCACCACCGACAGGCGGGGAAAGCTTGTGTTCTACGCCAAGGATCCACCGGTTCTTCTCCGTTCAGGGGTTTTCCCATTTATTTCACATTTTCTTATGAATTCCCCAATTTCTACCATGTATTCGTGTAAGATGAACATGAGAGGCTAAAACCCTCAATCTTTAGGACCGGGAGTAGCCCGGGGATACATTGTATGATGATTTTATATTGATAATTCATTTTTTTCTCTCATATCCGTGGTATAAATTCGTTTTCTCTATTGCTATTGTTATGTTTGATCACCATAATAATAAATTAATGCCCTTAATCACTTCGACAGAAGGATTAACGGTTGAAAAGAGATGAATTCTACATTAATTAATAAAACCCTTGACAAAGGAGTTGTAAAATTAATGGTGGGAACTGAGGGACTGATCTTAATGCGCTTAGTTTAGGGGAATGATTACTATGACGATGGAATCAACCTAAATCTAAGTAGTGGATTACACCACGACAGTGGGTAATTCTCATTTCAGGCCACTACCCGGATAGAGAGAGAAGTGT
The DNA here is from genome assembly GCA_963693085.1 of Alisma plantago-aquatica. NCBI lineage: Eukaryota > Viridiplantae > Streptophyta > Magnoliopsida > Alismatales > Alismataceae > Alisma > Alisma plantago-aquatica. The sequence continues at coordinate 117,929,018 of OY856414.1, forward strand.
GAGAAATTATATGAAATCTAATACAATGTTGACCCGCGGTGAAACCGCCATCCTAAAGATATCCTTTTAATTGATTAAATTAACCTTTAATCGATTGTTTTCTCTGTTTGATTTTTATTTTCTTTTAATTTGAACAACAAAACCTTACTTTGTTAATCGGTCCAGCTGATTGCGATTAGCTAGTAGAAGTCTCCGATAATTCACGTATCTCTGAGTTCGACTCGGGCCTCACAAGGCCTATATTACTCGACGCGTACACTTGCGTTTTTAGCGCGTAGTAAAATACACGTCAAGTTTTTGGCGCCGTTGCCGGGGATACGGCGAATTATTGGCACTTTTAGTGCTAAGAGCGGCCATTCTAGGCCACATTTTTTTTTATTTTTTTATTTATTTTTAGAAAAATTTCAAAAATTCCTTTATTTCTCTATAATTGTGTTGACTCGTTCAAAGCATTGTACTGAACCCCTATTTCCATTTTTCAGGTACTTTGCATGGTGCACACACGTAGTCTAGACTACGTGAATCGCACACCTGAGGTTCCATCTACGGGACCAGAGGACAAGGACTACTACGAGGAGGAACACCACAGTGATATAAATTCGGAATCTGAGCAAGAACAAGAAGAAGTAATGGCTGAAGCACAGACAATATGGGAGAAGATCAAGGCGTCTTCTTCCTCGGCATCAAAGGGGCCTATAAAGAAACATGGGCTAAACATTCCAACCTACAAGATCGATCCAGCACTGATTAACCTGGTTAAATCCAACGCATTTCACGGACTGAAAAATGAAGATCCAGTGGCACACATTAGTCAGTTTGTTGAAAATTGCGATATGGTGAAGATAGATCGATTTCCACAGGATGTGCTGTACCTCAAGTTATTCCCGAGTTCCTTGGCTGGAGTAGCAAGAGAGTGGCTTCATAACCTCGACGAGGAGTTTGTTGAATCATGGGATCACATGGTGGAGGTTTTCTTCGAGAGGTTCTTCCCTCCTGAGAAGACCAATGATATGATCCGGAAGATCCACAATTTCACCCAACAGGCGGGTGAAACTTATTCTGAGACTTGGGAGCGATTCCAAGTCATGTTGAGGAGATGTCCACATCATGGACTGGACAAGGAGACACATGTGAAGATCTTCTACTTTGCTCTCTCCGAGCATGATAGAAGCAATTTGGACTCGGCCGGTTCAGGATTTTTCTTGAACAACACGGATACAAGATGCTGGGAGATATTAAAAAACATGGCTCGGAAATAGTCATGGGGCGACAGAGGTGCAGTAGAACATGTCAAGGCTGCCGGCGAATCCAGAACAGTTAGGGAGCTGAACGACAAGCTAGATCTTCTAGCCAAGAAGCTGCTAACTAAGGAGGATGCATCTAAGGATGAGGAAGCCCAAGTGAAATTCATGCAACAACAGGGCTATAGAAACAATGACTATGCATGGAGGAAAGATAAAAAGTTTTTATGGAAGGATCCGAATAATTTTCTGCAGGATCCGGATGCCAAACCACAGCAAAGAACCGAGGAAAAGAACACTGAATTGCTAAGTCAAATGGTTCAGCAAAACCAAGAGATGATGGCCATGTTTGGTAAACAATTACAATCTCAAGGTGACATTCTAACCAAGTTTGGGCAGACGCTGCAAAGCCATGGAGCACAGATGCGGGCATTAGAGACCACTGTGGCACAGATTTCAAATGAAGTGGCGGCCATCAAGCACGCCAATCAACAGAAACCAGCTGAGAATGCAAACGTGGCTCAAGCACATCATCAGTTTAAGTACATGTCGGTGGTAAGAAATGAGGAATCTCAGGTGCAAGAAACTGTAGAAGAAAGAAAAATGACGTTCAATGTGAATGCAACACCGGCGATACCGTATCCACGCACTTACTATAGATTGCCGGGTGGAAACCATTTCTTCAGAAAATCAGAGAGAGTTGTGAGTATGGTATCTCCATCTAGGCAAGAGGAGCAGGTGCAGGTTGTTTGTGCACATGTGGAGACATCTGAGGCGAGAGAGGAACCACAACAAGCTGCTACTATTGATGATGTCTCGCCAAAGCCCACGTCCGAGGGAATCATTGAAGCAAGCTTAGGGGAGGTACCCCTGAAAAGCTCTCATGTGCCACCTCATAGGCGTGTTGATGCAGCTGATGTTTCAGATCCGGTCAATTCTAAGTCAAAGAAGGAGCATCGTCACTTTAAGAAATTCTTGGAGATATTCCGGAAACTCCACATCAATATTCCATTGGTGGAGATGATTGAGAAAGTGCCCGCTTATGGGAGGTTCATTAAGGAGATCATCAATAAGAAGAGGCGGATAAAAGAAGATGAAATTTTTTGGATGAATGAGACGGTGAGCTCGATGATTCATGGGAATTCACCAAAGAAGAAAAAAGACCCAGGAGGTTTTTACATTCCATGCTCAATAGGTGGTCAACATTTTTCTAAAGCGCAATGTGATTCCGGCGCTAGTATAAATCTCATGCCTTTGGCTACATTTCAAAAGTTGGGGTTAAAAGAGATAAAGAAGTTGGCTGCGACAATTGAATTGGCAGATGGGTCTACAGTGAGACCCTATGGAGTATGTGAAGATGTTCTAGTCAAAGTTGACAGATTCATATATCCGGTGGACTTTGTCATCATGGATATGCCACCACTCCAAAGCTGCGAAATTCTCCTTGGAAGACCGTTTCAAGCAACGGCAGATGTTGTGACTGCCTTAGGGAGAGGTACCTTGTCTTTGGGCATTGGAGGAGATCGTGTTGAATTCAAATTACCGCATGATCCTCTAAGCCCAGTTCCCAAGGTGAAAAGATGATGACTGTCATACGTCTAGCCTAAGACGCTAAACAAGGGCGCTTGTTGGGAGGCAACCCAACCATTGGTACATTAGGATAGTTTAATGTTAGGTGTAGTTTGCTTTTATTTTGTTTACTTTTTAGTTTTACAATGATACCTTGATCCGTTTGTTAAATGTGCAGGAACAGGCAGGGTCGATACCATCGACACATCAATCGATGGTATCGACATGGGTTCAGGTTGACACCAGCAGAAATCGCACTGCGTCGATACCATCGACGGCCCCGTCGATGGCATCGACATGGTCACAGGCAGGTCGCAATAAAAGTGTCGATGGTATCAACACCCCAGTCGATACCATCGAGATCTCTGGAGATATTCAGACGAATTTTGCTCAGTCAACTCGATACCATCGACGGCCTCGTCGATGGTATCAACATCATCACAGGTTGAATGCAATAAACGGAGGTGTCGCAATAAAAGCAAGTCGATACCATCGACACCCGTCGATGGCATCGACGGACATGTCACCGATCCGCATGACGACATCGACGACGATCACAACAGCCACGTCAGCGATCCTGGTGCTGCGTCGATACCATCGACTTCTGTCGATGGTATCGACTCGTCAGCGATTCGGGTCTCTCGATCCAGCAAAGGTCAGCCGTCGATACCAGCGACAGATGCGGCTACCCGCGAGACGTGTCGATACCATCGACCCGCGTCGATGGTATCGACGGGTAAACAGGGGCGCCAATCAAGTCTATTTAAGGGGACTTGCAACGTCATATGACATCACACCCTCAGAGCAAGTATCTCCCATTGCGCAGAGCACTCCCCCGAGCCCTCTACACCTACGGAGAAGCGTCATCGAGCGAAGATCTTCACCGAGCAGAGAATTTCTCTCCATCTTCACCGAGCTCTTTTCTCCCAATCTCATTCTTCTCGCAATCATGGTGCATACGGGCAGAGCATCTTCATCAAGCGCGCACCCCATGGAGATCGAGGAGTTTGTTCCTCCTCCAACCGCTTCCATCTCTCGTCCACGCCTCATTCATGCCAACATGGATGTAAGGAAGGTATACGAGGAGATAATGAAGAGGAAGTTCGAGGCAACCCGGTATGTGGACCGGGGAATGATCAGGGAGCTGGGATTCGAGGCCAACTTGGCCTATGTGTTGGCCGGGCAAGCGCGACACACCAATTGCTTCTATGAGATGGACTGTCATGCGGATGGGCAGCCGTTTTTCGGCGAATGGCCCACATACAAGGAACTGGTGGCCGAGTTCATGGCGTCTCTTGATATCTGCGTCGTACCAAATGACGTTGTACCATCGGACCAGACGTGGATCCAGGGAAGGGTGTCCTTCCGACTCTTCAACAACAATTACAACATCACGTTGAAGCAGTTCAACGACATCTTCAACTGGAACCACAGCCGCCACGATCACCGACGCCCCGACGCCCGCACCGACTACGACAAAATCTTCGCCGAGCTAGTTACAGTGCCGGCAGGGAAGACCGTGAGCTACCACAATGCAGCGGTAGCGGATTTTGAGCACCCATTCGTCCGAGTCCTGCACAGGATGTTGAGCTTGACTTTCTTCGCTCGGAGCGATCTTGCTTTGAGCAAGTTTCAGGAGAGTGACCTGTTCTTTCTCTATGCACTCCTGAAACGTCAAGAGTGCAACTGGGGCACATTCTGGTTACAGCGCGTCATGGCGGTGAAGCGGAGCACAAGGAAGGCTCCAATACACTTTGGTGGTCTTGTCACCAAGTTGGCGCTGTACTTGGGGCTGAACTTTCAGTCCATGACTCCGATTTCTACGTGGAGTAAGGTGAACATGCAACACTTGCACCGTTCAAACCTCATTCTTATCCGGGACGGGTTGGCGTACGCTCATTGCCACGTCAACCAAGATTACCAGGAGGCATCCCTGCCGGACGACGTCTTCCACATCGAGGGCAAGCAGCACTTCCGGTGGCCAATCATAGCCATCGAGTCCTCCGAAGAAGACGACGGTGGTGACGAGCAAGAGGGCGAGGCTGCAGAGGAAGAGGAGGCTTTCACACCTCTTCGAGCACATGTGGCACCACGGAAGCATCCTAGGATGCATCCAGGTGCATCTTCATCATCTCAGCCCCCGCCGCCATCACCATAGCAAGAGCAGACAGCTGCGGATCCCTACTCCATGCAAGGGATGTACACCATGCTGCAGGACATACAACAGACTCAGCTGCAGCACATGGGTATGTATACCGGTATTCATGACACTACGAGCCGGATACTTGACAACCAACGGGCTATGTTCGAGAACGAGCGGCTCATCCTCGCCAACCAAGAGCAAATGCACACCCGGTTGCAGCGGATAGAGACGCAGCAGGAGCCCTTCTTCGACCACTACTGGAGTCGAGACTACTTTGGAGGTTATCCACAGCCTCCGCCGAGGTCCCAATATGATCCAAGCTTCCAGGGGGAGTACCCGTCTTGGGATCCTACGACACCACAATACCCACCACCGCCTCTGCAAGATTGATCAGGGTATCACTGTTCCACCCTTAAGTTGGTTTTTGACTATGAGGCCATAGTCGGAGTCAAGCTTAGGGGGGTGGCTGGAACAGCTCTATCTTTTATCTTTTCTTTAGTTGTTTTTAGTTTCTGCTTTGTTATTTGTTTTTGCAATTTTAAATTTTTATTTAGGATCCACATCTATCTAGTGTAATTGTGGATGTCTTAAAAATTGTCATCTTGCTGTTTTCATGGGAAATTAAGGGAATTTAAAATTTCTCTGTGTCATTTGGATAGCTTTACTTGGTTGTCCTTGGGGAACTTGTTCTATGAAAATGATTGATTATGTCAACTTTGAAGCAATATGTCATACTCACACCCCCATTGACTCATGAAAAGTGGATAGTAACGGTTGTTTGAGCCTAACCTAATCAAATGGTAATGAGACCTTAATCAGATGTAAGAGAAAGAACCCTTTAAACTACTACACATGTCAGTAAGGAGGGACACATAATTTTCTTCTAAGGTTCAGTCACTTAATCTTGTGATCATTCCACCCCATTTTCTATAATCCACCCAAGAATTGGAAGTAAAGTGCAGTTTCAATTTCTTTTGTGTGCATAGCATGTAGATAGAATTTGCATTGTTATTTTCATACTTTTGCATAAAACGAGAAAAAAAAATGTATAGTGATTCATGCACATTACCTTTAGTTGCATGTCATGTAGTTGCACTCATAACTTTCATGATTTTCATGCATAAGTACACCATGTACCTCAGTTGTCCTGAAAAGTGATCTAAATTGTCCCATACCCTCGCAATAGTAAAAGATTTCCAATCATGAAGAAAATAGCCTAACACATGTATCTCTAAGCAATTATGGATATGTGGGCTAAGAGGAAAAGAAAAAAATCTGAAAGAAAAAAAAAATTTTGAAAAAAAAAGAAAAAAAAACAAGAAGAGAATTTAGAAGGAAATGGAATAAGAGGGAGAAAGGAATGATATCACTTGTATAACAGGGGATTTGAGTACATGATGTGGCTTGAGTAGATTTCTATCTCATTTTGAGGTAGAAGGTTAGTGCATGCATCATTCCACCCACTTTTAGGCATTAGGGCATTCTTAACGTGCATTTGCATCATTTAGGGCATTTTGTTATATGCATTTTGAAACTGTGTAATACTTCCAAATTCTTCCATGAACCACCCATTCCATCCACCCGTTGCTCGAATTGGTAGGTCACCGTGATTTTCTCCTCACTCATGATTATAAGGAGGACTGCTTCCATGTAGATGGTAGTTAGGGCGAGCAACGTAGTTTAGGCGATCACAAGATGCACCATGGCTGAATCGGCGAACTTTATTATGTTAACTGCCTTATGTGATAGTGTTCATCGGTTTGAAGGATAATTTCTTTTATTGATGATTATTGTCGCCTGTAGGGTAATTACTGTTCTATGATTAGGAAAGGCCGGTTTGAGAACGTCCAGTGGGAGTCATTTGTGATGTGGGGTGATGTGTTGATTGTTAGTTGACATTCGCAATTCTATTCTAAGGATTAGTTGCTCGAGGGCGAGCAATGTTTAAGCTTAGGGGAGTTTGATGCGATGATTTTGAGTCGCATTTATAGACCTATTTCATATGTGTTTTGTGCCTTAATTACTCATTTTCATGGATATTATTGCATAATTCGCTTTATTTGGTCTTTGCCATCATTTTATATCAAATCCCCTTTGTTTCACTATTTTAAGCATTATTGATCATCTTATCATAAATCGTGTGGATTTACTTGGTCTTGTTGTGCAATTTCAGGAAGAACAAGTATCTGCTTCCGTAGATACCATCGACGGATGTCGATACCATCGACCAAGCCACAGGTTATCAGCCGAGAAGAGCAATACAGAGTCGATACCATCGACACCCATGTCGATGGCATCGAGATGTCTCCAGGCTGCTGGCGAGGATGAAGTCGATACCATCGACGCAAGTCGATGCCATCGACTCAAGGAGAGCTACAGCGTCGCTAAACGACAACAACCGACGCTAAAGGAGTCGATACCATCGACACCCAAGTCGATGGTATCGAGATCATGACAGGCGCTCAGAATAAAAGAAAGGAAAGCTGCCGCTAATCCGCTGTGTCGATACCATCGACTCGCGTCGATGGTATCGACGCCGGCAGATATGCGTTGGATTTGTTTTGATTTCGATCGGACGGCTGTTGTTATTTGACGACCTAATTAGGGACTTATACCTAATGACGGCCGCCCAGACGGAATCATATCTCATTTTGGATTGCACGAGTGCCGAGGAGGAGAGAAAGGAGAACGGAGGCCGAGAAGCTCATCCCGGGTGATTCGGACGCTGCCGAAGACAATTTCCACCACCGACAGGCGGGGAAAGCTTGTGTTCTACGCCAAGGATCCACCGGTTCTTCTCCGTTCAGGGGTTTTCCCATTTATTTCACGTTTTCTTATGAATTCCCCAATTTCTACCATGTATTCGTGTAAGATGAACATGAGAGGCTAAAACCCTCAATCTTTAGGACCGGGAGTAGCCCGGGGATACATTGTATGATGATTTTATATTGATAATTCATTTTTTTCTCTCATATCCGTGGTATAAATTCGTTTTCTCTATTGCTATTGTTATGTTTGATCACCATAATAATAAATTAATGCCCTTAATCACTTCGACAGAAGGATTAACGGTTGAAAAGAGACGAATTCTACATTAATTAATAAAACCCTTGACAAAGGAGTTGTAAAATTAATGGTGGGAACTGAGGGACCGATCTTAATGCGCTTAGTTTAGGGGAATGATTACTATGACGATGGAATCAACCTAAATCTAAGTAGTGGATTACACCACGATAGTGGGTAATTCTCATTTCAGGCCACTACCCGGATAGAGAGAGAAGTGTGAGAAATTATATGAAATCTAATACAATGTTGACCCGCGGTGAAACCGCCATCCTAAATATATCCTTTTAAGTGATTAAATTAACCTTTAATCGATTGTTTTCTTTGTTTGATTTTTATTTTCTTTTAATTTGAACAACAAAACCTTACTTTGTTAATCGGTCCAGCTGATTGCGATTAGCTAGTAGAAGTCTCCGATAATTCACATATCCCTGAGTTCGACTCGGGCCTCACAAGGCCTATATTACTCGACGCGTACACTTGCGTTTTTAGCGCGTAGTAAAATACACGTCAGGAGCACGGCTAGCTAGGCACAAATGAACTAGTGTTCAACAATCTAAGTCGATTACAACAGTAGAGTTTGTTTGCAATTAGTTAAAAGACAAGTAAACAACAAAAGAACTTAAAGTAAAGGTTCAGTTTAGATTTTAGAGAGTCTCAGACATAAGATTTCACTACACACCATCACATCATGTGTAACTATGAAATTAAAGCATGTGATTAATCCACAAGTAGTCTGCCATCATCATGCACCTCCCGGTGACATGAGATGGTATCATCTTCACATATCACTTCTGTATCTATGCTTTGATTTGAACAAAACCTTTAAACCTCAAAATTCTCCATCCACTCATGTGGTCAGGAGTGTATTTCCATGAATCCTACTCCCTACTACCTCATATATCTTACTGAATAGCACAACAAAGCATAAAACATTTATAAAAGGTGTCCAACCAAGCATACAAGAAATAAAATACCATGGGAACTTATGGGAAGAAAATTAACTAGCATTCAATATGAATTTTGAGTTTACATGAGTAATGGTATGGGAGCTACTCTCCAATGCCCAATAAGAAGGTTCGACTCGCACATAATGGAGAAACACAAGAACATTGTAGGATTTTTAGAGTTTTTTGCATAGCTAAAGAGAAGAAAAGGCAAAGGGAACCAAAGGTGAAGTCAAGAGGAGTAGAACTCTAGCTAGAGGATGAAATTTCATCCTTGGAGCTGCTTCAACTCGGACAATCTTCCCTCCTAAGAATCTTGAATGAGAAGAAAAGTTGTGTTGCACCTTTTGGAGAAGAAATTGTGAAGAATAGAGGTTCTTTCCCAAGAAACCTCTTCTTTCTCCCCAAAATTGTCCTCCTCTTCCTTTGGAACTTCTCTTGGTTGAAATATGTCTCAAATGATGAGTGATAACCGCCCCAAGTGGCTGCACTCATTTTTAATATGAGGGGTGGTTGCTATTGAAATCTACAGAAAACTGATGAAGACATGATGTGTCTTTGTGGAGACACGTCGTGTGTCTTTGTGTAACCAACTACTGAACTGCTTCTTCGGAATAAGTAAACGGTGTGTTCCAATAGGGACACACCATGTAGCTACTATTGGAGTCGATCTAGGAAGACAGCACATGTCGTGTGCTATTAAACACAAAGTCGTGTGCATTGGCAGTAAGCTAAAGTTGACCTTTGAAAGTTCGGACACGATGTGTCTAAATAAGGACACGTCGTGTCTTTTTCTCTATAGTTTGGGTATCAAGTCTGCTAGAAACTTACATGCTTGTGTGTTATATAACACATGGCATGTTTTTTCTTCATGAACTTCTTTCTAGAAAGTTACACACCATGTTCGGTGTTGTCTCTTCAAGATCAACTTTGAATCAGATGTAAGTCGAAGGGAGACCCAACTGAGGTCGGATTTGGGTTGGACGATCTTGAATTTGTCATTTTTGACATGTACATGTGATCAACATCATGCAACAAGATGGCAAGTTAAATATGATTAGAGGCTAAATGAAAGGAAAAATGAACTAAATTTATGTGTGAATGTGTGCAAAAAGTAGATGTGAAATGCCCACGTCAATGTGGCATCCAGTGAATCCATCGGTTGTGAACCATTGACCAAAGAGTTAGAGAAACCATCAACCTAAGATTAAAAAAAGCCATCAAGTGTGGAACTATAAAAGGCATTAGTTGATGATCCAATGAGGCCATCGAGTGTGGAATCAGTGGAACCATTGAGTGTGGTCAACAAGTGGGAAAAAGATCCAAAAACTAAGTAAAATCAACATTTCGTGAAAGGATGAAAACCACTGAATGAAACCACTACATGTGAGTGTGAAAAACATCATTTAGTGAAGTACCAAGCCATTGTTTGTGAGGGAAACATAACCATCAGTTGTGTGCATAAGGGAAAGTCCAAAATAGAAGCTAAGTTAAAGCCATCGGTTGACACAAGAAGGTCAACCAAAATAGCACCAAGAACCAAACCATCGGGTTGCCAAACAAGAAGGAAAATCAGCTCAAAATCCTAGATAAGAACCATCGCTAAGAGAGCAAAAGCAATCATTTTCCACATCCATGCAAGGTCTAGAGATTCCACTACAAAGAAAGGTTTGTGCACAAGGTTTAGGGTTCATACAAGAAGATAAACTACTCAAGAACTACTATACAATCACAAACCCTACATAAGGATGGAATCTTCCTAATTAGAATTTCATTTTAGAGCAAGATCATGTACATGCAAGCAAGGTGTAAGAAATAAACGTGGAGAAAGTTATATAACTCGCCTCCAGGGTAAAGATGAAGCCCCAAACATCAAGTTAGCTTGAGGAGAGAAGGAAGAACACCCTAGCTTGAGCACTCCACTCGGTCGAGCTAGCTCCTTCTCCAAGAATAAGTAAACCTAAGGTCAAGGAAGCAAGAAAGAGGTGTTCATCAAGCTCTATCACAAGCTCCACCATGAAACCCCATGGTTCCAACCAAGAAGAAGAGAGAAGAAGGTAGGATAGCAATGAAATGAAGTAAAGGTGGGAGATCTTAGTTACTTAGGTCAAGAACTGGCTAAGGAAGATCCACAAGCTCTAAGAGAGGGTAGACATGAACCCTAGGTTCACATGCAAGCAAGATCAACCAAGCTTCTTCTACCTTGGCTCCTTATTCTCCACCAAGAAAGGGGGATGAGCTCCAAGAAGCAAGGAAGAAGAAAGAGAGAGTTAGGTGTATAAAGAACTCTTTGTATGCAAGGATGGAGGTATATAAATCTATGGGTGAGAGAGAAGAGAAGGTTAAGGTGTCTATCCATATTTTCCATGTGTCCAAGGTGAAAGACATCTCATCCATGCAAACCAGTAGGTCCATTGGTTGTGGGAGTCTAGAGGACCATAGAATCTTGACTCCTAGGCCAGCCATCGACCTCGAACAATAGGGTGACCATCGGATCTTGATCAAGGGTGAAAACCCTAGCACCACCATCGATTGAGCACCTATCTTGGTGAACCATCGATCCATGGAGATCCAAGGAAGAGAACCATCAACCCTCACACCTCAAGGGACAACCATCAGATCCCAACACACAAGGAAGGTCATCGGATCTCACCAAACCAAGAGGACCATCAAGTTCTATCACTCAAGGTAGCCCATTTCTGAGAGGAAACCCTAAGCTCAACCCTAGATAGATGTCACCTTAAAACCAAGGTGTAACAAGTTACCCCAAGGTGAAACTAACTCAAGAATGATATGAAAACATGTGAGGAACTACAAATAAGTAAAAAATTGCAAGAAAACCCTAGATATGGGTAAATTGCATAAAAGCCCAAAATAAGCATATAAATGCATAACTTGCTCAAACGATGTCCAAATTGGACTAAATTTGAATCTTAAGCTTGTCAGTTGATATAATAACACATATTAGGGTTTAATTAAGGTTTTAAGCATCTAATTATGATAAAAAAGTATGATGAACTAAAAAACAAGGTCAAGGGTCTTACAACCATAAATCCCTAACAAGGATTTCACCCCCAAAATCCTATGCAAACAAGAATGGGTACTTCCTATGCATCTCATCTTCTAACTCTGACGTGCCTTCCTCTGTACCAAGGTGATGCCACAAAACTTTAAATAAGGATTTAATCTTCTTCTTCAAATTCTTCACCTTCTTATCAAGATCAACACAAGACCCTCCACATATGAAACATCCTCCTCCAACTCAACTGCCACCAAATGTATCATCTGCTCAGTATCTAGGTGATACTTCCTCAACATGGAGACATGAAAGACATTGTGCAATCAGTGCAACTCTAGTGGTATCTTCAACTTGTATGCCACCCTCCCAACATGTCCCACGACAGGGTATGGTCCCATAAACCTAGGAGTCAAACTTACCCTTCTTACCAAACCTCAACACACCTTCCCAAGGGGAAACCTTAAGGTACACCCAGTTTCCAACTTGGAACTCCAATGGTTTGTGGTGGTTATCGACATACAACTTGTGTCTATCCTGGGATGCCTTCAACTACTGTTATTTCACTTTGATCTTCTTTGTAGTCGGTTACACCAACTCAGGACCCAAAAGCTAATATTCACATGCCTTGTACCAACAAAGGAGGTAACCGACAACATCTCCCATACAATGTCCCATATGATGCAATGCCTTTACTTCTCTGAGAGTTGTTGTTGTAAGTGAACTCTATCAAACTCAGATGGATGTCCCAACTTCCAAGAAACTTTAGAACACAAACTCTCAAAAGATCCTCTAAAGTCTAAATGATCCTCTCTGACAGACCATCTGTCTATAGGTGAAAAGTGGTACTAAACCTCATATGTGTCCCCAAAGCTGTCTATAGATGTTCCCAAAACTGACTTGTAAACTTTGGACCTTTTTCAGATATGGGAATGCCATGCATTTGAACTATCTCATCAACATATATATGTGCCAAATTCTATGTTGTATAAGTTGTCTTGACTGGAAGGAAGTGAGTTGACTTGGTCAACCTATCAACTATCACCCATATGGAATCATGGCCTTTGGTTGTCCTAGGAAGACCAACCACAAAGTCAATGGTAATATTATCCCATTTCCATTGTAGTATTGGCAAAGGTTGTAATGTCCATGTAGGCGTATGATGCTCTCACGTAACCTTTTGACAAAATGGGCACTTACCAATGAACTCTTCCACATCCCACTTCAAACCTGTCCACCAGTAATGTCTTTCATGTTATGGTACATTTTAGTACTGCCTGGATGCATCGTGTACATTGAGGAATGAGCTCCTCAAGCACCATCTTCCTCAGACCATCAACATTTGGATCCATTGTCCTATTGTGAAATCAAACTATCACGTCACCTGACTCATGAAAGACATCATACTTCATGTTTCCAAACTATGACTTGATATTTTGTATCATGTCTCTGATCTGTTGTATCAAGGTGGGTTTCACCTGCAATTGTGCTAACAATCCTATTAATAGAGATACTTCCAACTATACATTCATCTGGTGAAGCGATATCAACATATCTCGCTTATGACATACCATAGAGTGCAACTGTACCTTGTCCACAGATGATGATGAAGATGACTTCCTACTCAATGCATCAGCCATCACATTATCCTTCCCTGGATGGTATTCTATGGTGCAATCATAGTCTTTGATCATCTCCATCCATCTTCTCTGCCTCATGTTCAGCTCCTGCGTCAAGAAGATATATTGAAGGTTCTTATGATCGATGGAGATCTGACACTTCTTTCCATATAGATAGCGCCTCCAAATATTTAATGCATGAACCACAGCTTCAGCTCCATATCATCTATCAGATAGTTCATCTCGTGTTTCTTAAGCTTTCGGTGCATTGGTTAGCCCAAACGACATAACACAAACTCATAATGACCATACCCAATCCCAAAATTTGTATTAGACATTCTATCCACCTTGATCCTCATCTGATGATAACTTGATCTCATATCTATTTTTGATAACACTACAACACCTCTTAACTAGTCAAACAGATAATGAATACTTGGTAACGGGTACTTGTTCTTCACTATAACTTTGTTCAACTACTGATAGTCTATGCAAAGCCTCATAGAACCATCCTTCTTCTTTAGAAACAACACGGGAGAAGCCCAAGGGGAATTGCTCAGTCTGATGAAGCCCTTCTCTAAAAACTTTTGTAATTTTTTCTTCAACTCCTACATCTCTATTGGTGCCATCCTATAAGGTGGTTGGGCTATGAGTTGTGTTCCAGGAACAAGCTTGATCTCAAAATCAATCTCTCTAGGAGGAGGAACATCAGGAAACTCTTATAGAAAGACATCCTCAAACTATCACACTACAAGAACCTCCTGGATACTAGGGAGACTCCTCTTTACAACATGTGCTAAGAAATCCTCTACATCCTTTTCTCATCAATCTCTCTGCTATCACATTTGAAACCAATCATGTAGGAAGAATCTTCCTATATCCAAGAGACATCTCTGTCATCTTACGTCGCCACCTTGGAACTATAGTCCAAAACAACCTAATACTTCTCCAAGGTATCCATCCCTAGGATCACATCGAATCCATGCATGTCAAGTGGCATAAGATCTACTTGAATGTTGCATCTTGAGAAAGAAAGAACACAAGAGGAACATACCTCCCGCAACTCAACGGAACCAACTAAAGAAGTTTCTAGATGAAGACTATCAGATCTACTACAAATAGGCAGATAGCAACAACTTATCACCTCTTTAGTGATAAAAGAGTGTGTCACACTTCGATCAACCAAAATAGATACAAAAGAAGAAGAAGATAAGTCAAAATGAAAAAGTTCCATATGACCTATCATACTTGTGAATTGATCACTCCCTCTGTCTGGTTCATCACATAGAACCTAGTCATCACCTTTTGTCATCCTAATTCTCTGCTAGCTAATCCAGAAGATCCTACCTGTGATGCCTGACCACGTCCTCTACCACCACCACTATTGTATTATTGTTGTTGCAATCCTCGTTGACTCTACCTCGACTGCTGTGTCACTTTATCATCCTTTGTAGAGAAAGACCACCTTAAATACCCTACTTTTTGACACTTATGACAAGTCCTTGATTCAAAATGTTGCCTAGAAGGCCTCATCATAAATACGGATGCTACATTGCGTGCTTATGTTGATGGAAAGTTGCGACCTCTACCCTTACTCAGGGACCACTATGATGACAATCCTGATCTCAACTCATAAAAAGTTGATCTTTGTTGTGACTATGGTGAAGAAAACATTGGCTTCTTAAAGACACCAGACGACTTCCTGTGGAATTGAGATGGCCTCTTCTTAGTGTTAGCTTCATGATTCTCAAGAGCATACCTCTCAATCCTCCTTACAGACTCTGAAAAGGTAGCAAACCTCTCTCTATTCTCCAAAGCTAATGCCGTGGTAAATAACTCATAACTTAGGCCCTTCTCAAACCTCTAGATCCTCTCCTTCTATGCCGCTTCCATGAGGGGACAAAACCTCAAAATCTCTATAAACTTCACCTCATACTCGTTTACGGACATCAAACCTTGATGCAACTTCCCAAACTGAGTTGTTTTATCACCGAGGTAGTCTCAGGGAAGTAACGGCTTATGAACTCTCACCCAAACTCTTCCCAACATATCACAACTCCTGGTCCCTTTTCCTCCTCTGTGGCCCACCCGTGTCCAGCACTGCTCTTCAACATGTATACAATGTGTTTCACCTTGTCCTCTTCTGGGATGTTGGGGATCTTGAACACCTTCTCAAGCTTAGTTACTCACATGTCGGCATTTTTTTGTTCAGTTGTATTCACATACTCAACCGCTCCCACATGTCTCAACCTCTTAAATGTCTTCCCAAAATCCTAAGATCCTGCATTAGGGACAGATGCCCTAGCTTGAGGTACGGGCACTCTATCCGCTAAGTGCATAATTGTCGCCATGAGATGTCTGAACATGGACTGGAAAGATGGATCTTCCCTGGTAGCAGGCTCAAAGTGAGGCATCACTGGATGTTCTAGACCCATCACAGGCACCCTTCCATCATGTGTCGGTGTCCTATCGCCACTTCCTAGTACGGTGTAGATAATCTTCACATGTTCTTCGCATTATCCAAACATATCTACATAAGCATAAGCTATGATCAGATATCTTGGATTACGTAAGAACAGTCACAAAACCTAGGTAATATGTCCCTATAGACTCGATGAACCTAAACCTCTGATACCAACCAAACTATGACACACCACCACACTAAACGAGATTAATTTAAACACAAAACATGATCGATCACTAAACAAACCACATAGTAGGAAAAGCGGATAAAATTAAAACCGATTAAACATTACTTATAATGTTCAGAAACATTTACATATCAGTCCAACAACCTGCGTGACAACACATACCATATTAGGTATTTACATGCATATTCAGTGGCCTCAACCACAACATGTATACAAAAGATATTGTTCCACATATACATGCCATATTAAACATCAATGTACTGCCAAAAACTCAAGTTGATGTACATATCAACTATAAAGCATTCCTTGCCTAGACCTGAGAGTACAAGGATGACTCTAGGACACTACTAAACACTACTAACTAAAACTACTAGCCAACCTTTAGCTCCTACTGCTCTCCAATATGATCTTCTTCACCTCCACAAACCTGACCACATCGTCGATGACCACCTAAAAAGATGTGGTGACCCACGAGGTGAGATGCATGTCCCAACAAGAGATATAACTCTCAACAATGATTATTGATTACAACATATTATATTGTTAATCGAGTTAAACCAATTAAGCAGATTAAGCATGTATAACATACTACACAACTAAAACAGGAGCATGATTAGTATAGTATACAAAGGAATAGATAAATCTATCATCTTTTAGTAGTTTTTTTCTGTTACTACAATATACATCAACTAAACATTATAAGAAACAAGACAAGGGTTATCAACCAATGTAAGTTGTTAAACCTAGGAAGATAAACTACACTGGTGGATTATGTCCTTTATTAAGCCTTAGGGAGTTTGAGGTATACCAGTCAAACTCCAACTAACCACTGCTAAGTTGAAATCAATTTATTACAAGATCTAGCAGAGCCTGAATCCTAAGATCTCAGCTACCCTTGGTCACTACAAGTCAGCCGCAACGATATATGTGTCAAGATGAAAAATAGCCTAGTCCACCCTTCGTATAAAGGTCACAAGACTAGTAACCAGGGTATACAAACCCTAACATCTAAGGTACAACCACAACTGACCTCAATAACATCACATATATAAGTATCTGAGATACGATCATAGTAGTTCTCCTACCAAAGTATGACCATAACCATCCTAAAAAACATGCATATACTCAATAGTATATGACTCTGAGATTCCATTAGAGGAAAATTCATTTCACCATCCAACAAGTCCTGACACTGGAATGGATCTGCAACACGGATCGACATGATTAGGATTTCACTTGATTAGTTAATACCAATTAGGCGAGTTAAGGTTGCATCAATCAATTTACATACAAACCCTAAAAGAGTTCTACAAAAACATGGGTTATATTGCAACTTTAGAAGATATAAAAAGCATGAGATATAATTTGTATCACATCATCATAGGATACCAATAATCATCACATCATGGGAAGAATCACACCTCCATAGGGCCCAACAATTCCCAAAGGTCAATAAGACCATCACACCATACCCTACAAGAACATAATTATCTTTCCACACCTTACCAAAGGCTCATCAAACCATCACCATGCATGCTACATATAAGTTCGACATATCATTGTGTTTAAGAGCTATAATGTTAATATGGAAACATATTAGGGTTACAATAACATTAAGAGAGTGTTCCTTCATCAGACTAATCATACAAGGAATCTAAGTATGATTAACCATGATTACTTGTTTGTATTAGGTTAGGTTTAACAAGATAGGTTGAATTGATGCAATAAGTCAGCACTCAAAGGTAAGCCCTAGAACTTGGCATCCCCATCAGATCATGGAGTATAAGATCAAACACAATCATCAGATTAAGAACATCAAACCCAAACCATCGAATCATGAATATCACCCAAGACCATAGGATGTTGAATAGGAAAAACCATCGGATGCAATTCTAATCAAACCTTGAACCATTCATCTAGAAGAGTCATCAAACATGACCTAGTTAGGCCAACAGATGTGGACATGAGATCCACCATCTGATATGGACAATGGAACCACCATCTGATGTGACATCTAGTGAATCCATTAGTTGTAGACCATCGACCAAAGAGTCAGAGAAACCATCAACCTAAGAGTCGAAAAAGTCTGCAAGTGTGGAACTAGAAAAGCCATCGGTTGATGACCCAATGAGACTATCAATTGTGGACTCACTGGAACCATCAAGTGTGGTAAACAGGTGGGAAAATTGATCCAAAAACCAAGTAAAACCATCATTTGGTGAAAGGAAGAAAACCACTAAATGAAACCACTACATTTGAGTTAAAAACCATCATTTGGTGAAGAACCAAGATTAGATGTGAGGGGAAACATAATCATTATTTTTGTGTACAAGGGAAAGTATAAATAGAAGATAAGTCAAAGCCATTGGTTGAAACAAGAACATTAACCAAAACATCACCAAGAACCAAACCATCAGGTTGCAAAACAAGAAGGAAAATCAGCTCAAAACCCTATATAAGAACCATCATTGGGAGAGCAAAAAACATTGTTTTCATGCATGCAAGGTCTAGAGCTTCCACTACCAAGGAAGGTTCATGCACAAGGCTTAGGGTTCATATAATAAGATAAACTACTCACGAAATACCATACAAGCATAAACCCTTGGTATGGAGGGCATCTTCCTACTGAGAACTTCATTTTAGAGAAAGATCATGTACATGCAAGCTAAGAGTAAGCAATAAACGTGGAGAAAGTTATACAAATAACCTTTAGGATGAAGATGAAGCCCCAAAAAATTGAGGTAGATCAAGGAAAGAAGGAATAAAACCATATATTAAGCACTCCACTAGGCCAAGCTAGCTCCTTCTCCAAGAACAAGCAAACCCTAGGTAAAGGAAGCAAGAAAGAGGTGTCCATCAATCTCTAGCACAAGCTCCACCAAAAACACCATGGGTCCAACTGAGAAGAAGATAGAACAAGTTTGGACAAAAAGTAAATGAATGAATGGATGGAGAGATTACTTACTTAAGTCAAGAACAAGATAAGGAAGCTACATAAGCTCTATGAGAGGTAGATATGATCCCTAGGTGCACATGCAAGCAAGATCGACCAAGCTTCTTCTATCTTGGTTCCTTCTTCTACACCAAGAAAGGGGGACGAGTTCCAAGCAGAAAGGAAGAAGAAATAGATACTTATATTGGTGTGTAAAGAACTCATTTTCATGCAAGGAGGGAGGTATATAGAGCTATGGGTGAGAGAGAAGAGAAGGTTAAGGTGTCTAGCCATGTTTTCCAACTGTCCAAGGTCAAAGACATCACATCCGTGAAAACAAGCAGGTCCATTGGTTATTGGAGTCAGGAGGACCACCAAATCTTGACTCCCAATCAAGCCATCGACCTCCAATATCAGGGTGACCATCAGATCTTGATCAAGGGTGAAAACCCTAGCACCACCATTGATTAAGCACCTATCTTGGTGAACCATCGATCCAGGGAGATCCAAGGAATAGAACCATCAACCCTCACACCTCAAGGGACCACCATATAATCCCAACACATAAGGAAGGACAATTGGATCTCACTAAACCAAGAGAAATATTGAGTTCTATCACTCAAGGTAGCCCATCTATGAGAGGAACCCTAAGCTCAACCCTAGATAGATGTCACCATAAAGCCAAGGTGTAACAAGGTGCCCCAAGGTGAAACTAACTCAATAATGATATGAAAACATGTGAGTCACAACAAACATGTGAAAAGTTTCAAGAAAATCCTAGATATGGGTAAATTGCATAAAAGCCCAAAACTAGCATATAAATGCATAACTTGCTCAAAAAAGTCCAAACTGGACCAAACTTGAAACTTAAGCTTGTCGCTTGATATCAAATCAAATCTTATGGTTTAATTAACGTTTAATCATATATTATGATAATCAAGCATGATCAACTAAAAATCTAGGTCAGGGGTCTTACACCAGTCGTTCTTCATCATCGGTGCCTAATTTTTCCACCAAGCATCCTTATTGCCTAGACCATTGATGTCTTTATTAGAGGTAATTTTCTTCCAAGAAATAAGGGATATATATGCTTCTCCTATTTCCCAAACTAGAAAATTTGTTGAACGTGCTTGTTGATATCATCGAGCAGCTGTCAGGAAAGCTTTACTAATTGCATAGTATAAGTGGATACTACTTGGCGCGTGGATTTTGCCAAATTAATTCTTGAAGCAAGTGAGAGATGGCGAGTGGTTCAGCTATTCATGTGATATCTGATTGAGTTAATGGCATTTGCATGAGTTTCCTTGTTAATCCTATGGTGTATAATGGGTATACTAAGGTACTTACCGAGGTCTGAGGTCTAGTGGAAGATAAGTTTTCTGCTAATGGAGTAGATTTTAGGTGTTGAGGTATTAACACTAAAGTAGCACTTGGACTTGTTTTTAGAAATTTTTAACCAGGCACAATGGCAAAGTTCTTTAAAATTTTAGTAATGGTTGTTTCTTGGGCTAAAGGAGCTTCTCCCATTAGAAGGATATCTTCTACAAAGAAAACATGTGACATCTTGGTACCAATCCTAGAGAGAATCATCTATTTCTAGGTGTTGTGAGCCATAGAATTTGTGATTTCTTGACTTAATCTCTCCATGTAAAGCACAAAGATGTAGGGACTTATCAGGTCACCTTGCCTCACACCCTAGGATTCTAAAAAAGATTTTAGGTGAACTCTCTCCCAGAGGATACATGTAGAACCTTTTGTTACAATTTATATAATAGGGGTTGAAAAGATTTTGACGAACGCCAACCCTATGAAGAGTTTCAATGATAAATTCCAGTTTATTCTGTCAAAAGCTTTAGAGATGTGAAGTTTAATGAACATCATCCATTTCTTTTTGGATACCTTAGTCTTCATCAAATCAATAATTTATTGGACTAATAAGATATTATCATGGGTAAGTTGGCTAGGCATCAAATTGGACTAGTGGGGGCCACTACTAAAATAATGGTCTATAGCGTCGATTTTTTAAGCCTATAGCGTCACTTTTTAACCGACGCCTAAGTGGTCGTCGCTATAGAATTTTCTCTATAGGATCCATTTTTTTTACCAAAGAAAACCGACCTTCTAGAGTAAAATCCGACCCAAGAGGCTGTAAAAAACCTGACCCAAGTGAGAAAGAAGAGGTTGTATGATCGGTTATTACTAAAAAACTGACCCTAGAAAGGTCTTGTAAGGTCGGTTATTGCTAGAAAACCGACCCTATAAAGTAACAGAGGTTTTCTCGGTTGAGAAATACATTGACTGAGAATGATTTTGGTCGAGAAAATTGTCGACTGAGAATGTACTGTCTTCAGCTTCTTAGAGGTCTTCTAAGGTCGGTTATTTCTAAAGAACCAACCCAATAGAGTACAAAAAATGAGCTTTCTGATCCCATTTCCTATAAGGTCAGTTATTCCTAAAAAACTGACCCTAGAAGTTAAAAAATCAACCCTATAAAGCAATAGAGTTCCTGTAAGGTTAGTTTTGCTTGGTTGAAAAACTTGTCGACCGAGTGACTTTCGGTCGAGAAAATTATCGACCAAAAAAAGTACTGTCCCAAGGGTCTTGTAAGGTCGGTTATTTCTAAAAAACCGACGCGGTAGGTCTCTATGTTCAGTTTTTTTAAATAACCGACCCTAGAAGTCACATTTTTTTAAAGAAAAATTCTGCAGAACAGAAATCTTCAGAACAAAAACCTGCAGAACAGAAATCTAGTTTACACAGTTCAAATCCTGCAATAGAAATAAACTTGCAAATACAATGATGCAAGCTTTTATGTCTAATCCTTTTTGAATTGATGTATCAATCTCCAAACCACACACATTCATAACAACAATAATTCAAAATATTCAGTTGAAACATATACTCATACACATAGCACACACTAACATTCATGCAAGTCTAAGATATATTCATTCAGTTGAGACATAGCACATACTAACATTCATACACATAGCACATACTAACAACAATGATAGATTGCAAGTCTAAGATAATATTAAAATTTATGTCATATACAAAAGTAAATTTTATAGAGTTTCAAAATTACATACACAAATGAAGCTATGCATTCAATCCAATGCTATAGTCACTTCATTAAGAAAAGCCTTTGACCACTCTTCTCATAATTCATTTAAATCATCAAGTCTGTAAGGCTGAGTTGTAAAGATCTACAATAGAAAATGCACATGCTAATATTTTATAATATGAGTACATCTCACTTGTAAATTAATGATGTTATTCTTTATTACCTAATCTATAGTCTGAATGGCATTTGATGCTCCTTTGACAATAGCTTGCATATATTTCATTACATAGTAGCTACAAGCCCAATCATTATTTTGTATATGACACTACAAATAAAGAATTCTACTTAATGTTAGTAAACTACTATAAATAGAGTTGAGATAAGACTATAAGGGTTGACATATAAGAGTTGACATATACATTACTATAAGAGTTGTACATATATAAGACTAAGCCGTCAAAGTAGTTACCTTGATATTTTTCAAAGTCAATGTCTTTAATTTGGTGGGTATTATTCCTCCACTTTTAAGAAAAGCCTTTATACCCCTATCAATTAATTGATTACGATAGTTTTCAAAATAGAAATTCTAAGTAGAAATATCATGTTGAAGCATAATAATTGATGTGGTAGAAACTAAATTTATGCTTACTCCATAGTTGGAAATTTCAGTTTGTGACTCCTTGTTGTTATTCCCATTGGGTCAAGATAATAGCAAGTCATCAATTTTTGGGAAAACCACCACTAGTTCCCAATGTCTAGATCTGAGTAAAATGCATATTGAAAATAAATATTAGAATTATAAATTTAGTCAATATTCGAGTTATATTGAATAATAATACTTACTTAACATTAAAAGGAATTAGGATAATTTCCTTTCCCACACTAGTAAAATATTTGAATGAAGTACAAAAGTACTCATTCACATCCTCAATGTGTGTCTCCGCTTGACTAGTGATTGAAGGAACTAAGAATCCAACATTCCTTATATCAAAGTTTGTCGTCTCGGTATATAAATGGCTGTAAAACATTTGTAATCATTTCATATATTAGAAATAAGCTAAAAATCTATATTGGAGTTTTCAATATTGATGAATCCTTACCTTATCCATACTTCTAATATCAAAGTATTTATCCAATCATACTGGAACAAATCTTTAATATCATCAAGAAAAATAAAATTCTCAAAGTCCCTCCCAGCTGCATCTTCTGTTAAATTGACCAACATATGTGATCTCGAGCTTTGGTTGGCTAAGTATCGACAAAAACATTTACATTTTCTTCCCAATTCGTCGAATGTAGCTTCGAGAATGAAAGATGGCTTGGGCATAGGAGGATGACTAGTATAATTTTTACTTTTTGGTTTACAAACCTGTTAATTAAATTACATACTTATATTACATGAGTTCATATATGTAGTCAAATATGATAAACATGGTAGTCTTTAGATATATACCTTTTCATTGATAACCAAGTGTTTAGGCCAACCCACCATAGCACCCTCAGCTTCTTCAACTGTACTATATTCAGGATTATATATGGGTAGTGGTTTGTCCCCCATTCCTTCATACACAAGATGGATGGACACATGACAAATGTCATCAGAAACTAGTTGGCAATGCAATGTACCACCGAGGTTGTATACCTTACCCGCTGTCACAACATTATACTTTGGAACCTCCACTGCAAGTTTACAGTTCATACCAACCTAGAATTGAAATAATATAAGTTATATACAAAGCAGTAAACCAGATACCTACTACAACTATATATATATATATATATATATATATATATATATATATATATATATATATATATATATATATATATATATATATATATATATATCTGTGTGTGTGTGTGTGTAATATAATCATATATATAGCATACTAATAACACAATATATAGAATGAAAACTTACTACAAACTATTGTGGTGGGTCATTGGGAGTGCTCCCATGACCTTCTACAGTTGGAGCATGGGCTTGTACCTCATCATTTGAGAGACGCACAGTTTGAATAGGTTGAGAAGGTTGAGTAGGATGAAATGAAGACATTATTTCTTTTACTTTCTATTCTACTAATGCTTCAACTTCCTCTTGTGTAATACCTCCTGCACGACCTCTTTTAGATTGTGAAGGGCCAAAATAAGACTTGAATCCTATGCCATCTCCTAATCCCCTAATATGGCCAGGATGCTCCTTTGTACCAAGAGAAACTGATAGATCATCCATGTGGCCAGTTGGGATGAACTTTCCTTCCTTCCTTTTCTCATGAAGATCAATCTATTCATAGTTAATAAAAATATTATATCACAATATCAATTAGATATAAATAAATCTAAGTTTGTGGGAGTTACTCTTTACTTAGTTGGGATAAACCTACCATCTTTTGTGCCACCTCCTTAGTTGCAGGGTTGACAATTTCACCTACTTGATTCTTTCTAGCATCAATCCACTGCAAGTTTCGGGGTGGATGCTCAACTTGAGTTGTACTAGACTCTTCTCTAGAAGAGAGTTTCTTATCTTGTAGTTGGCGGCAGAAGGCATAACCACTGGGCCCCAAGCGATGGTCATGCACATTTTTGGCCCGTCTATCCTTTTGGGCCTCATAAATAGCCTGATCATTGAAAATGAGGTATTGCAATTTAGACTTGGCAAACATATATAAAAATATTCACCTCCTTAATTGTATAAAATTAAAGATTCATACAATACATCACAATCTTTATTACCTGAAACTCTTCTGTGTTCCTAGCTGCAACAAATCTTTCCCATGCCTCAGATCTATAAAAACATACATATATGTTGCTTTCTTCTTTTGTTTAGGATTATCTATAAATTCCCTTTTGAGATATGTCTTAAAAGCCCTCCATCGTACATCACAACGTTGTAGCACTTTTTCTTGTGATCTTTTTCATTTAGATGAAAAACACCCTATACATCCAAAAGAAGCAATAATGTTGTCTTAAAAAGGATATGTCTTTCCAAGAAAACTAAATTAGAATCAATAAACAAAAACATATTAAAATAATATATCTTCCACTCACAGATATATCTTTCCATAGGAGGTCTTTTAAGGCATTAAAAACATCATGCCAATTTTCTATATCTATTTCCACCTTAGTTCGTGCGCTCGCCCCTACGTAATGCTTGAAAGCACTAGCATGTTCCCCAATAGGTGCTCATGTGACATCAAACTGAACTGGCAATTTCTTCCCTTTGGCCCTGAGCTCCTGCAGCCTACTCATCAGTGCGGGACCTCTACTTTTCTTAGAATCACCACTACCATGCTCATGGTGCTCATACTCAGAATGTTCATCTTCACTTGCCATTTTAGAACCTACAAGTATACATGATAAAATAAACATAAGTGATAATAAAAGTACAAGTGGTTGAATGATATATGATGTATATTTAAAAGATTACGTGTTTGAATGATAATAAAATAAATAATTCAAAGAATACATGACGTGTATTTTACGCGCTTAAACGCAAGTATACGCGTCGAGTAATATAGGCCTTGTGAGGCCCGAGTCGAACTCAGGGATACGTGAATTATTGGAGACTTCTACTAACTAATCGCAATCAGCTAGGCCGATTAACAAAGTAGGGTTTTGTTGTTGAACTTAAAAGAAAATAAAAATCAAACAAAGAAAACAATCGATTAAAGGTTAATTTAATCAATTAAAAGGGATATCTTTAGGATGGCGGTTTCACCGCGGGTCAACATTGTATTAGATTTCATATAATTCCTCACACTTCTCTCTCTATCCGGGTAGTGGCCTGAAATGAGAATTACCCACTGTCGTGGTGTAATCCACTACTTAGATTTAGGTTGATTCCATCGTCATAGTAATCATTCCCCTAAACTAAGCGCATTAAGATCGGTCCCTCAGTTCCCACCATTAATTTTACAACTCCTTTGTCAAGGGTTTTATTAATTAATGTAGAATTCGTCTCTTTTCAACCGTTAATCCTTCTGTCGAAGTGATTAAGGGCATTAATTTATTATTATGGTGATCAAGCATAACAATAGCAATAGAGAAAATGAATTTATACCACGGATATGAGAGAAAAATATGAATTATCAATCTAAAATCATCATACAATGTATCCCCGGGATACTCCCGGTCCTAAAGATTGAGGGTTTTAGCCTCTCATGTTCATCTTACACGAATACATGGTAGAAATTGGGGAATTCATAAGAAAAACGTGAAATAGATGGGAAAAACCCCTGAACGGAGAAGAACCGGCAGATCCTTGGCGTAGAACACAAACTTTCCTCGCCTGTCGGTGGTGGAAATTGTCTTCGGCAGCGTCCGAATCAACCGGGATGAGCTTCTCGGCCTCCGTTCTCCTTTCTCTCCTCCTCGGCACTCGTGCAATCCAAAAATGAGATCCTCCCACGTCTGGGCGGCCGTCATTAGGTATAAGTCCCTAATTAGGTCGTCAAATAACAACAGCCGTCCGATCGAAAACAAAACAAATCCAACGCATATCTGCCGGCGTCGATACCATCGACGCGGGTCGATGGTATCGACCCAGCGAATTAGCAGCAGCTTTCCTTTCTTTTATTCTGGGCGCCTGTGGTGATCTCGATACCATCGACTTGGGTGTCGATGGTATCGACTCCTTTAGCGTCGGTTGTTGTCGTTTAGCGACGCTGTAGCTCTCCTTGTGTCGATGGCATCGACTTGCGTCGATAGCATCGACTTGCGTCGATAGTATCGACTTTATCCTCGCCAGCAGCCTGGAAACATCTCGATGCCATCGACTTGGGTGTCGATGGTATCGACTCTGTATTGCTCTTCTCGGCTGACAACCTGTGGCTTGGTCGATGGTATCGACATCCGTCGATGGTATCGACGGATGTAGGTACTTGTTTTTCCTGAAATTGCACAACAAGACCAAATAAATCCACACGATTTATGATAAGATGATCAATAATGCTTAAAATAATGAAATAAAGGGGATTTGATATAAAATGATGGCAAAGACCAAATAAAGTGAATTATGCAATAATATCCATGAAAATGAGTAATTAAGGCACAAAACTCATATAAAATAGGTCTATAAATGCGACTCAAAATCATCGCATCAAACTCCCCTAAGCTTAAACATTGCTCGTCCTCGAGCAACTAATCCTTAGAATAGAATTGCAAATGTCAACTAACAATCAAAACACCAACCCACCTCACAAATGACTCCCACTGGACGTTCTCAAACCGGCCTACCCTAATCACAGAACAGTAATTACCCTATAGGCGACAATAACCATCAATAAAAGAAATTATCCTTCAAGCTGATGAACACTATCACATAAGGCAGTTAACATAATAAAATTTGCCGAATCAGCATTAGTGCATCTTGTGATCACCTACACTACGTTGCTCGCCCTAACTACCATCTACATGGAAGCAGTTCTCCTGATAAACATGAGTGAGGAGAAAATCACGGTGGCCTACCAATCCGAGCAACGGGTGGATGGAATGGGTGGTTCATGGAAGAATTTGGAAGTATTACACAGTTTCAAAATGCATACAACAAAATGCCCTAAATGATGCAAATGCACATTAAAAATGCCCTAATGCTTAAAATTAGGTGGAATGATGCATGCACTAACCTTCCACCTCAAAAAGAGATATAAATCTAATTAAACCACATCATGTACTCAGTTTCCTTGTTATGCAAGTGATATCATGTTCCTTTCTCCCTCTTATTCCATTTCCTTCTAAATTCTCTTTTTTTTCATATTATATTATTTTTTTTTCAAATTTCAGATTTTTTCTCTTTTCCTCTTAGCCCACATATCCATAATTGCTTAGAGATACATGTGTTAGGCTATTTGCTTCATGATTGGAAATCTTTGTACTATTTCGAGGGTATGGGACAATTTAGATCACTTTTCAAGACAAACTGAGGTACATGGTGTGCGTATGCATGAAAATCATAAAAGTTATGAGTGCAACTACATGACATGCACCTAAAGGTAATATGCATGTTTCACTATATATTTTTTTTCATTATTCTATGCAAAAACATGAAAATAACAATGCAAAACCTATCTACATGCCATGCACGCAGAAGAAATTGAAACTGCACTTTACTTCCAATTCTTGGGTGGATTATAGGAAATGGGGTGGAATGATCACAAGATTAAGTGACTGAACCTTAAAAGAAAATTATGTGTCCCTCCTTATTGACATGTGTAGTAGTTTAAAGGGTTCTTTCTCTTACATCTGATTAAGGTCTCATTACCATTTGATTAGGTTAGGCTCAAACAACCGTTACTATCCACTTTTCATGAGTCAAAGGGGGTGTGGGTATGACATATTGCTTCAAAGTTGACATAATCAACCATTTTCATAGAACAAGTTCCCCAAGGACAACCAAGTTAAGCTATCCAAAAGACACAGAAATTTTGAAATTCCCTTAAATTTCCCATGAAAAAGCGAGATGACAATTTTTTAAGACATCCACGATTACACTAGATAGATGTGGATCCTAAACAAACACTAAAATTGCAAGAACAAATAACAAAGCAGAAACTAAAAACAACTAAAGAAAAGATAAAAGATAGAGCTGTTCCAGCCACCCCCCTAAGCTTGAATTTGACTATGGCCTCATAGTCAAAAACCAACTTAAGGGTGGAACAGTGATACCCTGATCAATCTTGCGGAGGCGGTGGTGGGTCGTGGAATTCGGATTTGCTCGGGATGATGTGACTGCATTTTTCCAATAACCCCGTCTTGAATAACTGACACTGACACTACTGTGTGCCCGTCGATACCATCGACGGAAGTCGATGGTATCGACTCGCTGATTAGGGCAACTGCCTCACGAGTCCGGCCGCCGCCTTTTCATTTGAACATGTCGATACCATCGACGGACACGTCGATGGTATCGACTTCACTGAGTCGATTTCTTCTGAAAATCTCCAGAGATCTCGATGGTATCGACTGACATGTCGATACCATCGACCTTTATTGTGCAACCTGCCTGTAGGTATGTCGATACCATCGACGGGACCGTCGATAGTATCGACTCAGTGCAATTTTTGCAGCTGTCAATCCTGAACCCATGTCGATACCATCGACCAGTGTGTCGATGGTATCGACCCTGCCTGTGCCTGTACATTGAACAAAAAGGATCAAGGTATCTTCTTTACACTAAAATTTAAACGAAATAAAAGTAATCTATAACTACAACTAAACTATCCTAATGTACCAATGGTTGGGTTTCCTCCCACCAAGCGCCCTTCTTTAACGTCTTAGGCTAGACGTCTTGCAACTCGTCATCTTTTCACATTGGGGACTGCGCTTAGAGGATCCTGCGGTAATTTGAATTCAACTCGATCTCCTCCAATTCCCAAAGACAAAGTACCTCGCCCTAAGGCAGTCACAACGTCTGCCGTTGCTTGAAACGGTCTTCCTAGGAGAATTTCACAGCTCTGGAGTGGTGGCATATCCATGACAACAAAATCCACCGGAAATATGAATCTGTCCACTTTGACTAGAACATCTTCACATACTCCATAGGGTCTCACAGTAGACCCATCCGCCAATTCAATTGTTGCATCCAACTTCTTTATCTCTTTTAACCCCAGCTTTTGAAATGTAGCCAAAGGCATGAGATTTATACTAGCGCCGGAATCACATTGCACTTTAGAAACATGTTGACCACCTATTGAACACGGTATGTAAAAACCTCCTGGGTCCTTTCTCTTCTTTGGTGAACTCCCATGAATCATAGAGCTCACTGTCTCATTCATCCAATAAATTTCATCGTCTTTTATGTGCCTCTTCTTATTGATGATTTCTTTAATGAACCTCCCATAGGCGGGTACTTTCTCGATCATCTCCACTAACGGAACGTTGATGTGGAGTTTTCGGAATATCTCCAGGAATTTTTTAAAGTGACGATGCTCTTTCTTTGACTTAGGATTAACCACATTTGAAACATCTGCTGCCTCAACACGCCTATTCGGTGGCACATAAGAGCTTTTCGGGGGTACCTCCCCTAAGCTTGCTTCAATTACTCCCTCCGGCGTGGGTTTTGGTAAGACATCCTCAATAGTGGCAGCTTGTTGTGGTTCCTCTCTCGCCTTATATGTCTCCGCATGTGCACAAACAACCTGCACTTGTTCCTCTTGCTTAGATAGAGATACAATATTCACAACTCTCTCTGATTTTCTGAAGAAATGGTTTCCGCCTGGCAATCTATAGTAAGTGCGTGGATATGGTATCGCCGGTGTTGCATTCACATTGAAAGTCATTTTTCTTTCTTCTACAGCTTCTTGCACCTGAGATTCCTCATTTCTTACCACCGACATGTACTTAACCTGATGATGTGCTTGGGCCACATTCGCAATCTCAGCCGGTTTCTGTTGATTGGCGTGCTTGATGGCCGCCACTTCACTTGAAATCTGAGCCACGGTGGTCTCTAATGCCCGCATTTGCGCTCCATGGCTTTGCAGTGTCTACCCAAATTTGGTTAGAATGTCACCTTGTGATTGCAATTGTTTTCCAAACATGGCCATCATCTCTTGGTTTTGCTGGACCATTTGAGTTAGTAATTCAGTGTTCTTGTCCTCGGCTTTCTGCTGTGACTTGGAATCCGGATCCTGTAAAAAATTATGCGGATCCTTCCATGAAAACTTTTTATCCTTTCTCCATGCATAGTCATTGTTTCTATAGCCCTGTTGTTGCATGAACTTCACTTGGGCTTCCTCATCCTCAGATGCATCTTCCTTAGTTAGCAGCTTCTTGGCTAGAAGATCTAGCTTGTCGTTCAGCTCCCTAACTGTTCTGGATTCACCAGCAGCCTTGACATGTTCCACGGCACCTCTGTCACCCCATGACTGTTTCCTAGCCATGTTCTTTAATATCTCCCAGCATCTTGTATCAGTGTTGTTCAAGAAAAATCCGGAGCCAGCCGAGTCCAAATTGCTTCTATCATGCTCGGAGAGAGCAAAGTAGAAGATCTTCACTTGGGTTTCCTTGTCCAGTCCATGGTGTGGACATCTCCTCAACATGACTTGAAATCGCTCCCAAGTCTCAGAATAGGTTTCACCCGCCTGTTGGGTGAAATTATGGATCTTCCAGATCATATCATTGGTCTTCTCAGGAGGAAAGAACCTCTCGAAGAAAACCTCCACCATGTGATCCCATGATTCAACAAACTCGTCGTCGAGGTTATGAAGCCACTCTCTTGCCACTCCAGCCAAGGAACTCGGGAATAACTTGAGGTAGAGCACATCCTGCGGAAATCGATCTATCTTCACCATATCGCAGTTCTCCACGAACTGGCTGATGTGGGCCACTGGATCTTCATTTTTCAATCCGTGAAATGCATTTGATTTAACCAGGTTAATCAGTGCTGGATCGATCTTGTAGGTTGGAATGTTTAGCCCTTGTTTCTTTATAGGCCCCTTTGATGCCGAGGAAGAAGACGCCTTGATCTTCTCCCATATTGTCTGTGCTTCAGCCATTACTTCTTCTTGTTCTTGCTCAGATTCAGAATTTATATCACTGTGGTGTTCCTCCTCGTAGTAGTCCTCGTCCTCTGGTCCCGTAGATGGAACCTCAGGTGTGCGATTCACGTAGTCTCGACTACATGTGTGCACCATGCAAAGTACCTGAAAAATGGAAATAGGGGTTCAGTACAATGCTTTGAACGAGTCAACACAGTTATAGAGAAATAATGGAATTTTTTTTTTTGAAATTGTTTTAAAATAAAAAAAAAATTTTGTGGCCTAGAGTGGCCGCTCTTAGCACTCAAAGTGCCAATAATTCGCCGTATCCCCGGCAACGGCGCCAAAAACTTGACGTGTATTTTACTACGCGCTTAAACGCAAGTATACGCGTCGAGTAATATAGGCCTTGTGAGGCCCGAGTCGAACTTAGGGATACGTGAATTATTGGAGACTTCTACTAACTAATCGCAATCAGCTAGGCCGATTAACAAAGTAGGGTTTTGTTGTTGAACTTAAAAGAAAATAAAAATAAAACAAAGAAAACAATCGATTAAAGGTTAATTTAATCAATTAAAAGGGATATCTTTAGGATGGCGGTTTCACCGCGGGTCAACATTGTATTAGATTTCATATAATTCCTCACACTTCTCTCTCTATCCGGGTAGTGGCCTGAAATGAGAATTACCCACTATCGTGGTGTAATCCACTACTTAGATTTAGGTTGATTCCATCGTCATAGTAATCATTCCCCTAAACTAAGCGCATTAAGATCGGTCCCTCAGTTCCCACCATTAATTTTACAACTCCTTTGTCAAGGGTTTTATTAATTAATGTAGAATTCGTCTCTTTTCAACCGTTAATCCTTCTGTCGAAGTGATTAAGGGCATTAATTTATTATTATGGTGATCAAGCATAACAATAGCAATAGAGAAAACGAATTTATACCACAGATATGAGAGGAAAATATGAATTATCAATCTAAAATCATCATACAATGTATCCCCGGGCTACTCCCGATCCTAAAGATTGAGGGTTTTAGCCTCTCATGTTCATCTTACACGAATACATGGTAGAAATTGGGGAATTCATAAGAAAAACGTGAAATAGATGGGAAAAACCCCTGAACGGAGAAGAACCGGCGGATCCTTGGCGTAGAACACAAACTTTCCCCGCCTGTCGGTGGTGGAAATTGTCTTCGGCAGCGTCCGAATCAATCGGGATGAGCTTCTCGGCCTCCGTTCTCCTTTCTCTCCTTCTCGGCACTCGTGCAATCCAAAAATGAGATCCTCCCACGTCTGGGCGGCCGTCATTAGGTATAAGTCCCTAATTAGGTCGTCAAATAACAACAGCCGTCCGATCGAAAACAAAACAAATCCAACGCATATCTGCCGGCGTCGATACCATCGACGCGGGTCGATGGTATCGACCCAGCGAATTAGCGGCAGCTTTCCTTTCTTTTATTCTGGGCGCCTGTGGTGATCTCGATACCATCGACTTGGGTGTCGATGGTATCGACTCCTTTAGCGTCGGTTGTTGTCGTTTAGCGACGCTGTAGCTCTCCTTGTGTCGATGGCATCGACTTGCGTCGATAGTATCGACTTTATCCTCGCCAGCAGCCTGGAAACATCTCGATGCCATCGACTTGGGTGTCGATGGTATCGACTCTGTATTGCTCTTCTCGGCTGACAACCTGTGGCTTGGTCGATGGTATCGACATCCGTCGATGGTATCGACGGATGTAGGTACTTGTTTTTCCTGAAATTGCACAACAAGACCAAATAAATCCACACGATTTATGATAAGATGATCAATAATGCTTAAAATAATGAAATAAAGGGGATTTGATATAAAATGATGGCAAAGACCAAATAAAGTGAATTATGCAATAATATCCATGAAAATGAGTAATTAAGGCACAAAACTCATATAAAATAGGTCTATAAATGCGACTCAAAATCATCGCATCAATACATGCCTCTAGTATTGGTTGAGTTGTTAGTCAAGTAAAATTCCTTCATCATGGTCTTGACATTTATAGTATTCATCAGTGTTATCTTCAACATTTACACTTGGCAAACCAACTGAGAATAGGCTGGAATCATCATACTTTTTGTAGTATTCTTCTTCATTTATAGGATCTATAGTAAACTATCTTTTTCCATGAAGAACGACAAACCAATTTTTATTTGTCGGGTCATCAATATAGAATACTTGTTTTGCTTGGTCTGCCATGATGAATGGCTCATCTTTCTCACCAATCTTTTCAAAATTCACCAATTTGAAACCCAACTCATCCACTAAAACTCCTTTGTTGTTGTCAACCCAATTACACCTAAAGATAGGAACTCTGGAATTTGTATAGTCCAATTCTCATATGTCCTCAATGATGCCATAATATGACATCTCAGCTTCGTGTGGTCTTTTATCTTTGGCACTAGCAAAATACAACGAACAAGCTTGAACAGTGACCCTACTATTTTGGACTACACTACTTTCATCTTGACGCTTTGTGTACTATGAAAATCCGTTTATGTCATAACCTTCATATGACATGACATCCATTTTTGGATTAAAGGTGATCCATTTTATGTTCTCAGCAACATTATCTGATGATTCAGATAGTTGATTAAAGACTTTCTCTTCAAACCACCTAATAAATGTTCGATTATGCTCTCTTGCAAGCCACATTAAACTGGATCGCAGATGATTTCTATTGATAAGATCATTGTGTTCTGTGATGTGCTACTAACTTCATCGATGTTGTGTAAAATATACAAATGTACTTGTTACCACAACTCATAACTGATTCCTTTCACTCGTCCTCCTAGAGTTCCTTTGCCACAATAAGATTAAGTGTGATGGGAATGTTTTCGATCACTAGAAGTTTCATTGCAATTCAAAAAATCATTGCAAAACTCCATCACCTCCCTAGCCACATAACCCTCAATAATACTCCCTTCAGGACGATAATGATTCCGAACATCACCTTTAAAAACACTCATGTAGCGTTCAAATGGATAAGTCTAGTGGATGAAAATTGGACCCAACATCTTCACCTCCCTTGTAATATGTACTACAAGATGAACCATGATATCAAAAAATGAAGGAGGAAAGTACATTTTGAGCTTACACATGGTAACAATTACATCTTTCAATAATTTATCAAGAGTATCAGGATGTATCACTTTGTTGCATATTTCATTGAAGAAGAAATGGAGTCTTGTGACTGCAAACCTTACATGCTTCGGCAATATAGATCGAATAGCCACAACTAAAATTTGTTGCATTAAGGTGTGACGATCGTGAGATTTGAGATCTATCAACTTCAGATCCTTCTTTGATACCAATCTACGAATATTAGAAGAGTATCTTTGTGGAACCTTAATATTATAAAAGCACTCACAGAAAGTCTTTTTCTCTTGCTTTGATAAAGTGTAACAAGCTGGTGGTAAATATGTGCAGTGACCCCTGATCTCCATTGATAATTTTTTTCTTATACCCATTAATTCTAAATCTTTTCTAGATTTGATGTCGTCTTTAGTCTTTCCTGGTATGTTCAATAGCGTACCAATGATGCAATCACAAACATTTTTTTCAACATGCATGACGTCAATGCAGTGTCTAATTGCCAAAGATCTCCAATAAGGAAGATCCTAGAATATTGACCTCTTTTTGTATAGAGATTTGTCACATGCGAGAGTACGACTACTTGAACTCTTTCCAAATTCATTAACAATATGTTTCCCCTATCATATACAACATTTCTTGGTATAGGTTTAGGATCACTTCATTCCTCAGTTGACCCATTAAAGGTTTTGTGTTTCCTTTGATAAGGATGCACTGGTGGGACAAAATCTCTGATGACCAAGATATACGATTTTACCACCATGTTTCAGTCGGATTGAATCAGTATTTTCCTCACAAACATGACATGCTTTGTATCCTTTTATGCTATATCTAGACAAATTTCCATAAGCTAGAAAGTCATTAATCGTGCAAAACAATATAGCACGCAAACTAAAGATCTCTTTACATGAAGCATCATATGTCATAACACCTTCTTCCCATAGTTTCATTAGGTCATCAATTAGAGGTTGAAGGTAAACATCAATATCAATTCCAGGTTGCTTGGGTCCTGATATCAATATTGACAACATGACATACTTATTTTTCATACACAACCAAGGAGAAAGATTGTATATAACAATCATAACAGGCCACGTGCTATTTTGGCTGCTTAATGTACCATAGGGATTCATTCCATCTGTACAGAGTCCAAGTCTAAAGTTTTTTTGTTCTTTACCAAATTAAGGGTATAATAAATCAATTTTCTTCCATTTTGGTGAATCAGATGCATGTCGTAGGATGCCATTATCATAGGACTTTAACTCCCCATGCTAAGACACATTTTGTGCATCTTCTGTATTAGCAAATAAACATTGAAATTGTGGTATTATTAGTAGATACCACATCACCTTGGCAGGAGAGACATTTTTAGCCTTAGCTAAATTTGTTGTCTTATACCTTGACGCACCACATTTTGGACAATCTATGAAATTACTATAGTCCTTCTGAAATAACACACAATCATTTGGACATGCATGAATCTTCTTAGCCTCCATTCCCATTGGGCACATTATTTTCTTTGCTTGATATGTTGAAATTGGAAGCTCGTTGCCTTTAGGAAGAATTTCCTTTAACAAAGACAATAGTGAAGTGAAACTCTTATCGCTCCACCGATTTTGAGCTTTAAGAGTATATAATCGCATCACAACACTCAACCTTGTGAACTTAGTACAACACTTATATAATGGTTTTTCAGCATCATGGATAATGTTTGCAAATAATGAAGGTGGATCAATGACATTGTCCCAACAACTACATAGCATCTCATCAACCATCATCTTGAATCGGGTCATCCTAAATCAGTTCATCATTGACATTATCATCATTATCTATATCTTCTAGGCCACAACTATTAGTATCGACATTTTCTGATCCATAATTAAATTACTCTCCATGCCAATACCATTCATTATAACCTTGCATGATCCCATTACATATGACATGATTCTTAATTTCCTCACCAGTATCAACTTTCAAATTGTTACCACAATTTCTACATGGACAATATAGCCTATATGTTGGTAGTTTCCTATGTTCCTTAACAAATCTGATAAATTCATCAAGACCTTTGGAGAACTCTGGACTGCAACGGTTCTTTATAGACATCCAACTTTGATCCATTTTCTCTATCACATTAAAATTAATTATAAAACTAAGCATTTAATATTGATACTATAAGTTGTAAGTTTTATGGATAGAAAGTTAATTACATTTATACTAAAGTGTACCACCTATCCCATTTTTAATATTTAATTTCACTAGTAACTGTATAATGTATGTTTAGTCTTGAAGAAAATTTCAGCAACATTTCCCCTAAGTTCTCCAAGTACACCAATGTAAATGGCAAATAACCACTCACATATGTACCCAGAGAACAAATGAGGAAATCCTACTGAAATTTCCTTCAAAACTAAACATACATTATACAGTTACATCCTAAGTAAGATTAAATATCCAAAAATAGTCCCAGACCGGGGACTATCCAAAATTTACTCCTAATGAGTAAATTTTGAACGGGTTTCTAAGTTAATACATGCATAAATGTATTATTGTCATATTTATATATTAATTTAAACATCATGCATCAATGATCTCATCTATAAACCCTAAACTGTTAATCTGGACTACACAATTCCTATCCTCGTATTTCTAGAATGTATACAATGATTACATATGTGACTGATAATAAAATGTAGATATGAAAGAATACATATTTTTATTATTGATTGGGTTACTAGTTAAATAAAATGAAAAAAATAATGTAACTGACCTGAGCCGCCGAGATGAAAATGAGAGAACAATGAGCAAGAGGATGACTGGTTGTTGGATTGCCCTGTTGATTAGTTAAAGACCTGCAGTTGAAGAGGCGAGGGTTCAGTAATGTGGGTATACGACTGTAATGACGTCGTATAAAATGTGTTGAATAGACTTTAAAAAATCCATCATTTATGGGTAAATGACTGCAATGACGCCAAAGCAAAAACCATCAAATATAGGATATCTCCCATAAATTTTTTGTGAAACATACATCATTTATGGGTATACGGTTGCAATGACACCCATTTATAGGTCTTGAAGCCACCCTAGAACAACAAACCAATGATGGTCGAGGTAGAGCTAAAAACAGTGACCGAAACAAGTTGTCTAAAAAATAAATTCAAACTTTTTAATGCTAGTAGGTAGTATTTTGTCATGATCATCTTTGTAGCCCTTTCTCAGTCCTCTACATAATAATGGAGGTAGTAGGTAGGCATTTAAAATCATCAAACCGGGAAGAAATGAAGCATAGAAGAGAGCCTACTGGAGTTTCCAATGGCCATGGAATAGCTAAGGTAGAGGAATATGGTGGAGCACAAGAGTCTATGGAGGGGGTAATGGTGAAGGGTGCAGTGGTCCCACAAGAACCCACGAGCAGGTCCCTGCTCCCCACGCCGTCCATTCTGACCGCACCACCGTCGGCTAGAACCCCCCACACCGTGAGCCAGGAAGTGCGAAGAGGTTGCCAAACAGTAGGTCGGGTGGTACGCCAGACCCCAAAAGGTGAAATAGTCAAAGAGGAAGCATGCAATACTACGAACCTGGCAAGTTGTGACCTACAGATGAGGACTTGACGCCTCTACGGGGGTCATCGAGATGGCGGTGGCTTCTCAAGGCAAGACGGCAGTGGGTGGGTTTGTAAACCGGTGACCAGTACCCTCAGGCTTGCATCATTTTCGTCGAAGAAAAAGGAACCTCACGAGCTAGCGCGTGTGCATTAAATGAAACCCTAGAGTTGGCAACGGGCTCATGTATGGAACCAACGGCCAGAAATAGAAGCTCAAACAACAGCGCGCGAGAGTAGCATGTTTTGATCGAAATGGCGACTTAACCAACACGGGTGACAGGTTATAGTTAACCAATAGCATCGGTTAACAGGGGAAAACCGACGCTACAGATGAAGTGGTGCCCACATTTTTGTCTTGGTCAAGAATTTTGTCGACCGAGATGCCCTACAAGGTCGGTTATAAGGAAAAAATTGACCCTAGAGATACTTATACATGTGTGAAGGCAAAATGGAGCCAATTTTTTGTCTCGGTCAAGAATTTTGTCAAGCGAGATGCCCTACAAGGTCGATTATAAGGAAAAAAACTGACCTTAGAGGTACTTATACACGCGCGAAGGAAAAATGAAGCCAAATTTTTGTCTCAATTGTTTTGACCAAGATGCCCTATAAGGTCAGTTAAAAGGAAAAAACTGACCCTAGAGGTACTTATACATGCACGAAGGCAAAATGGAGCCAAATGTTTATCTCGGTTGAGAATTTT
This sequence comes from Alisma plantago-aquatica, assembly GCA_963693085.1. NCBI lineage: Eukaryota > Viridiplantae > Streptophyta > Magnoliopsida > Alismatales > Alismataceae > Alisma > Alisma plantago-aquatica. The sequence goes on from OY856414.1 coordinate 117,968,169, forward strand.
GTCGACCAAGATGCCCTACAAGGTCGGTTATAAGGAAAAACCGACCCTAGAGGTACTTATACACGCGCGAAGGCAAAATGGAGCCAAATTTTTGTCTCGGTCGAGAATTTTGTCGACTGAGATGCCCTACAAGGTCAGTTATAAGGAAAACAACTGACCTTAGAGGTACTTATACACGCGCGAAGGCAAAATGGAGCCAAACTTTTGTCTCGATTGAGAATTTTGTCGACCGAGAAGCCCTACAAGGTCAGTTACAAGGAAAAAACCGACCCTAGAGGTACTTATACATGCACGAAGGCAAAATGGAGCCAAATTTTTGTCTCGGTTGAGAATTTTGTTGACCAAGATGCCCTACAAGGTAGGTTATAAGGCAAAAACCGACCCTAGAGGTACTTACACACACACGAAGGCAAAATGGAGCCAAATTTTTGTCTCAGTCGAGAATTTTGTCAACCGAGATGTCCTACAAGGTCAGTTATAAGGGAAAAAACTGACCCTAGTGGTACTTATACACGTGCGAAGGCAAAATGGAGCCAAATTTTTTTCTCAGTCGAGAATTTTGTCGACTGAGATGCCCTACAAGATCGGTTATAAGGAAAAAACCGACCCTAGAGGTACTTATACACTCACGAAGGCAAAATGGAGCCAAATTTTTATCTTGATCGAGAATTTTGTCGACCGAGAAAGTACTGTCTTAGAGGTCTTATGAGGTCGGTTTTTTAAAACCGACCCTATAGATCGAGGCACAAAACCACAATCGACCAAATTTTCACCACGAGAAACTTAATGGGTCGGCTTTCTGATCCCATTGCCTATAAGGTCAGTTATTTAGTGAAAACTGACCCTATAGAGATACATTACAAGGTCGATGATTTTAGGAAAACCGACCCAAGTGGTCTTAAGGGTGCCCGCATGTTTAATAGACATATAAGGTCAGTTATTTGGAAAACTGACCCTATAGAGATACACTAAAAGGTCGGTTATTTTAAGAAAATCGACCGAAGTGGTCTTAAGTGGTTCCTACATTTTTTATAGACATATAAAGTCGGTCATTTGGAAAACTGACCCTATATAGATACACTACAAGGTCAGTTTTATTAAGAAAACTGACCCAAGAGGTCTTAAGTGGTGCCCACATTTTTTGTAGACATATAAGGTCGGTTATTTTGAAAAACCAACCCTACGCATAGCAACATTATTTGCCAAAAATGTAGTAGTGGATCTAGGAGTCCAAGAAGGGCTTGATGTGATCCATTAGGATCTTTGAGATTAGCTTGAAGAAATCATTTTTGAGTGAGATTGACCTGAGATCACTGCAACTTTGTGGGATCTTTACCTAGATATAATTACCGTGTGAGAGTTTGACAAAGTTGGATCATAGTGATGAAGAGTTCATTTATCATAGTGATAATAGAGTTGCCAATTTTATGTGAGTTGTTTTTAAGAAACTCATTACATACACAATCCAGTCTTGCAGCCTTTGGGGGACATCTTGAAGAGTGTCTTCCTCGCCTCCTCTGTTGATGGGATTGAAAGAAGTTGTTCTTTATCATTTTCTAAGAGAGTTGGAAATACACTAGTATTCTCCCTTATGGGAGGGGTTTGATAGATACTTTACGAACAATAATTCATAAATTAGTTGGATTAAGTTCTATAACGTTTGTTTCTATAATGTTCAGTCATCATCTATGTCATGCACCCCCTCTTTATTTTCTTTTTCTAATTTAGGCTCATTAATCAAACAACTATATTTATTTGTTGTAAGATCTGACAGCTTGCATCCCGTCTTATACATAAGTTTGCCTCTATCCTCATACATTATCTTCTTCCATTTATTTTCCCTATATCCTTCCCCTCCTCATATTTCTCTCTATATCCTTATCTCCTAATTCTTTCCAAAACATTCCCCTCTCCCTATCAAATTCAATGATCCCATGAACTCTAATTTTCATCTCCTCTATCATCTGATCAACCCCGATTTCCGTATCCTCTCTATTTTCTACTCAGATGAATACCACCACCACCCCAAGCCTCATAACTTGTATAGATCCCTCCCTTTATATCTGTAATACCTTTTTAGACTATTTCATATTGATTGATTGATCTCCTTCTCTTGTACCTCTTTTGTTGTTTCTCATGAAAGTAGGTTGTAGGAAATATCCCACAAAACATGGATCGTAACATGACTTTCACACTGGTGGTGTTTCTTATAAAGTGACCACACATACCCTAGTTCTCTTAGACACATGGTAACCTATAGAAACCCAGTTTTTTATCCATAAATATGTCACTTGTTGCTAACTCATCTCATTTCCTTCAATTTCTCTATTTTACCATTTATTTTATTATTCTATTCGAACCAAAACATGATATGGCATTTTCTTCTTAGATTCTACTCACAAAAAATATTTTTACCCACCTTTCATGTAAACAACTCTTAGAGTCATACACAAGGAACTACCAATATGTGTACAAAGATTCACAACATATTACCATTCCATATCTCCCCATGATCTTGGAACTCTCTTTCCCTCACCTAGATGGTAAGTACTCATATCATCTACACATATGTATAAGAAGCTTCCTTCTCTGTCTCTAGGGTTGGTCCTTCTAAGGACATCTAGGGTACGGCAAGCTTATAGGGATCATGCATACAATGTCTCAACCCATCCACTCAGAGATAGTCTAGTTTAGGACCTATTGTACAAATATTACTCATAACTCATAATGTCTTGGAGTCTAGGTTTCCAACCTTCTCCTTATGAGTGTTACTCTCTCAAGAGTTAACTCAATAACCGTCCTAGCTCTAGAGGTCCCCCCTTTGTAGAAGAGGTTGAGGCTCTTACAGATTCACATTTATCGTCATCTGGTTTATCTTATCTGGTGAAGCAAACACACTTGGATTATCAAATATTATTGTCCAAAACTAAAGCCAAACTCTCAAATATGACTAAGGTCATCATAAATCATATTACCTCATTACTAAAATCATCATCCATTCCATCTAGTATGTCGATCTCATAATCTAACAGACGTTAACCCTCTGGATTAGAACTAATCTCTTTTCCAGCCTTGATGCCACTTGCTTTCACATAGTTGCATGTCTACCTCCTACTTGTGTCTGTGTGGGGACACACTTCATGTTAGGATTCCTACTAGAAGGAGTTTAGACTTTCTTGTCATAACCAAATCTTAGGGTTTATCCCTCTCATAGATCATTTCTCCACTCTTGTGTTGACCCACCTTGGGCCGGGACACCAATCCTAAAAGTTGCACTAAAGGATCTCATATTTTCCTCATTATGTACTCACTCATATCCCATTCTGTGTATGCATGTTCAACCTGCATCCATATCATGCATGCCTTACTCGACGTACCTACATGCACGGATGAACTCCTTATATTTTCTCTTTCCTCTCTTCATTGTTTAAGGTTAGGGTTTAAGGTTAGGGTTAGGAACCATACCCCAACACCTTTAGGATTTTCTTAAACACTCTAAAATTATGTCCATAACATCTTGTTTACATGCATTTTATTATTTGGTAGAGCATGCCTTAATCCCTAGTATCCATAACCCTATTACTCAGAATGGGATAAAGAGAACAGTTATAGGTACCTAGGGTTTAGTAAGTGAAGAGGATAGAGAAGTCATGAAAGTATATGAGAAATCCTACATGTATTTTATTTTCAATGAAATCCTCTTACTTTGGTTGTCTCGATGCATAGGTATGGGAGTCCTCATAAGATGACTAGTGACGCAGAGGAAAATATTTCCAATGTTCGGATCATAGACCTTTCTAGACACTACCATCTTTGGAAAACACTCTAATAATTCCCTTTAGGTTCTACATAGATCTTAAAATTTAATAATTATTAGAGATTAAATGGTAAACCAGGCTCTGATACCAAATGTAACGACCTCACTTTTCAGCAACCTCCAATAAAGGAAGGCCAAAAAGATGAGAGCCATTACCTACAAATTTTACCCAAGGATCCGAATTTTAATTAAATAGTATAAAATAACAGATATTTTCATTCATTTCAAAAATTATATACTAGATTCTTACATGAACTTTATATCCTCAGAACTATACATTTGAGAAGAAATAACTAGCAAATCCTCCTCCTAAATCTTTAATGCCTTCATGCAATTTCCATCTTTATATTCATGTCATTTATCATGTATATCAGTTTATACCTAAAATGAGGTGAAACAAATACACGATTAGATATGTTGCCATACTGGTACATGGGGTGCATCCAAAAAGTGCATGTAAATAACAACATATATTCCAACAACTAGTTGCAAATATGAACACCAATTTCTTCACATAATCTTTCTTTATATGACACTCATAGTGGCATTATGATTGAATAGAATGTAAATAAACAACCAACAATTTATTTGTTTAGTCCTTGAGAAATCCTTGGACAACACCGACAAACTCAAAGCAGTTAATTATAGGTGTAACCATGTACCTTGATCAAGTGTACTTTATGTCCAAGAAAGAGTAATCAGGAATAACCAAACAAGAAACCAAGCAATTATCCTATAAGTTAAAGCATAACACCCATGTATCATTATTCTATCTAAATTTATCACAAGGAATGACTTGGGTCTCAAGTTACAGTTTTATTGGGGTTTTGGCTTCCTAAACCCTATTTATCACTTTTCAGGACTTTTGGGTTGACAAACCCTAATCTTATCATTAATGCACTTTCAATTTCAAGGAAACCTTAATTGTGTTATTAATCTCAAATTATATACAAGTTATCCTTTTTACCAGAATAGATCAATCTTTTATTGTTAAAGTCAATTGAACACATTAGGATCATCAAAACTTTAGAAATTAGAGTTCAATGCATTAACCACATTAAAGATGGTACTTGATACTTTTTAATCTATAAGCATATTTAGGCCTTCAATCTATTTTTATTCAAATCCTTGCATTCTCCATATCATGTTTTATATATAACTTGCCACAATAAAAGGTTCCTATAATTAGTAATGATTTTCACAAAATTTACTTCAATTTAAGCCAATCAGGGAATACCACCTAAGCGGCCCAGTCAGTAGGGCCCATGCCACAGGGCCACGACCAAGCCAATAGGCTCACGCCTCACTTGCAACTAGGCCCACCCACTTCTAGCGGAAAAAAGAAAGTGAAAAGATGGAGAAGTCCTTACCGATTAGATAAGAGGTCGGGGGAAGCAAGGTCATTTTCCTGATTATCATCTTCAACCATGCGAGCTCCTCCTCTCACAACTCATCGCCGACTCGATAGTCAACTCCATGGTTGATTTTGGGTGTCGGGACTCTTGAGCAGCTGGTGAAGACTCCATTCTCTCTTCTACTCATAATCAAAGTCAAAGAGGGCGACAATTTCTTGGACGTGGTACGATCTAAGAGGAACAGGAGGCGGTGCTCCGACAGACAGGGTAAGTAGAATGAGGAGGAAGGTAGGGTCTTGTGATGAAATTGTTAGCAGGGACGACTATGCTAGATCTTGCAGAAACTCACAAAGGAGTTTGCAATCTTGCGGAGGGATCTACCTCCTTATATAGCCTTGGGCTATGGAGGGTTGGTCTTCCAGTGACCAATGAATTGGGAAAACCTATAATTGCTTCCTAAAATAGGCAAAATCAGGGATGATTCTACTCAGAAATTTTTCTTGATTTCACTGCGAGAGTTTTTAGATCTTTGTGTGAACTGTTGTGTTAGGAAAGTGTGAAAAGGAGGAGGAAGTTACTGCTCCTAGCTTTCTCGATTTGGTCTAAGGTGGATGATAATGTGTCCATCATTGGATTAGGGATCCAACGGTCCACAAAACTCACACAACTAAAAGGTCGGGTTGTATATATTTCCAGAAAATTGTGACATTTAATACCATCCTATTAAATCCTTTCACTTTATGAAAACTTGTTAAAATCATATATCTCTCTGTTTATCCTTTTTCTCTTGAATTTCAATGGAAAGTCAATAATGGCTTTATCCAACCGTGGACAAGGTTTGAGAGAAAAATTTGAAAAGAAAAGGGAGTTTTCCTCATATGCAAGTCTTCATGCATTTAAGACACCAAGACTAGTCCTTTTTCTTTCTTTGTTTTCTATTTTCTTTATTTGTTTACTCTTCTTATTAGAAGCCATGCGAAACCAAAATCCAATTAATAGTGGCCATTCATACCACTTTCTAGAAGATTCTATACAAATTACACGAGCACATCAATTATTATTCATTATCTAATGCATTTTCCTTATTATTGGGTTTTCTTCCCTTCGTTTTCCCGTATATTCATTATTTGACTAACAAAATAGTAGAATCCACAATATTTACAATAAAGAGGAATTCGTAAGGGAGAACCATATTTTTAAAACAATGCACACAAATTTCCGATATGTCCTTTTATTCAAATAATTGTATTTCAGTTATATAATTATATGTGAAAAGCCAATTTATAATAGTGCGTTTTACCTCTTACTTGACCTACTATGTAGTATGGTTGTTTTATATGTGTACAAGATACTTGGCATGTGATATTGATTGATATAATCATTCTTGTATATTACCTTATTTGATTATCTGTAAATGTAGTTTTGAACACATTAAACATAACACATCTGATCAATTATATGATACCACTAAATTTCTTTGATAGAATAGTGCATTGATGGAAGTACTAAATCTCTTTGGTAGAATAGTATGTGTGAGCACTAAATCTCTTTGACAGAATAGTGCATTTATAAAAGTACTAAATCTCTTTGGTAGAATAGTATATGTGAGTACCAAATCTCTTTGGTAGAATAGTGCATGTGGTTGATCAACCTTAGATATAATGAAAAGTCCTACTAAAATATGTGTTTAGTTTAATATATAAAGACATGCAGTTCTTAGATGCTTTTCTCATACTTCTATTATTGTCAAGTATTGGCTTTGTCTTATAAGATTCAAAGTATTTATCTTATCCAGCAAACTATCATTTTCACTTTTAAGTACACTTACTTGATTATGATAAGAATTGTTTTGAACTTTAACATCATTATATTTTAATTCAACCTGCAAATTAAGGCTCTTAATATTTCCAATATCATCTCGCATGCAAGTATTTTCAAGATGGATCTCATCTTTATCTACATTCAAGTTATCAATGCTATGAAAAAGCCTTTTTATTTTATGCTTAGTAGACTTGAGAGATGCACGTGAGGCATGAATGATTTCAGTCAAAGATTCTTTAGTTAAATAGATTATATCTACCTCATTTAAGTCTTCAATTGAACTTGCCATGAGGGAACGATGACATCTTCCATCTTCACATCCACTAAGTCTTCCACTAGTTATATAATTTGTATTGATAGAACCTTTATGATTTTTCTCTCTCTTATCCTTGTTCTTCATCTTGTTTTCTTCACTTCACTTGCTCTCTTTGAAGGTGTATCTCCCCACTTGATAGTTTCCCATCATCTCCTACTTGTGGAAGTATTTCTTGGAGAAGAACCTTGCTCATATACCAATTGTTGGATCTATAATGGGATCCAAAGGGGTGAGATAAAACCACTTAGACAGAATCCATTTGACCTTCAAGAAATTTCCAAGATAATATTGCAAGTATGAACTTTGAGTTCAACTAAACATTCATAGTAAGGGAGATAGAGATTGAACATGCACAAGATAACACAAGTTATTTATTGTGGTTCCAACCTCCAAACTATGAGATGTACATCCAATACCTAGAGAGGTCATCCTCTAGGATTTTCAATGATGTCTTACTCCTTATATTCCATTATAATAGTTACAACATAAAACCTCCCTTTTATAGATCAAGGGTACTTAGCATTCATTTTCGGATTAAGGAGCCAATAACCATCCAAAGGACTTACATATCCATGACCAAGGATATTGTACTTTATCAAGGACTTACCTACTCTTACAACAAGACTTGGCCTTCTTCAAGGTCTTACCCACTCTTGTAACAAGTATACTACCTTCAAGGATTTACCCATTATTGACTTGGATCTTCTTCCTTTGACTTCACCTTCACCAAGGAGAATATTTTACCAAGGGACTCCTTCCCTTCTTCATCTTTATCTATCTTTGCCAAGAGAGATAACTTCATCTTCATGGTAGAAAGAGAGATTGTGAGATGGAGGAAGTGAGACCCTCACAAGATATACATGTAAAACAAGCTCTCCTACAAATCTCCTCCTCACTCTAATGGATGTAGTAAGTGATTAAGCTCATGAGAGTGGATGGAGGCTCTTGGAGTCAAAATCTCTGTCAACTATAACATAATGACCTTCATAGTGCTTGGCTACATGGGATGAAGCCCAAGGGGTCCTATTTATAGTTAAGGTTTCCTACTAGCCATTAGAGACACTTAGGATTGAATTCTAGCAGTTTTTGGTGTTTTAATGGATATATTTTTGAGTTTTACAACACTCCAACAGCTAGAAACACTTCTTAGCACTTTTCCATACAATGTTGTCAATAGACTTTTTTTTTGAGAACTCGACTGACGACACTATATGACATGCCAAAGTGCAGGTTTCGGTCGATTTGTATCCCGAACAATCTCGGCCGACCCTGGGCATTTGCCAAAAGCCATACAGGTTGTCAGATGAGTTGTCATCAAGACAAACTTGGACGACGGGCCAAACTATAATCACTTTTGAAAAATATCCAAAAAGAGCTTAAACATTTGAATTAAATGCTCTTGATTTTTTCTATTCTAAACTAGAAGTAATACAATCATTACAAGTGTTTTGTATCAAAGATCTATGGAAGAAACTATCTATTCTTCAATATTGATATGTATGCATCTATGACTTTGTTTCTCCATGTTAGGATGTGCAATTATAGGCATTTGGAGTGTGTCATGTCTAATCTGAAATCACTCAAGTAGAATCACACAAATGATTGGAATGGTCAGTCATCATCAAAAGAAACGTTTATACCTTGAGTCAACATGGTCACCCATCCTAGTACCACTCTGGTCCAAACACACTAAATTCTAGAGTTCTTTAGTGATGGTGTAACAAACCCAAAATTAAGTAAACAATGCTTTTCACCTTTACCATATAATGTTTTATTTTAGGACCCTCTTATTAGTTTAGGTTGTATTAGGATGTTGGTAACCTCCTGACAAAGAGTGTTTACCAATAAAACAACTATTTGAGGTTTTGATACAAGATATAAGGATAATATACAAATTTGGGCTTAGTTGTGCAAATTCACCAAATTGAATTATTTAAGTTTTAAGAAATAGTGTAGATCTTTTCCTAAGGGTAGGTATGGTTAGAGGGTTTCACACACAAAATTTGGTTATTAAGTCATAAAAGAATACATTGATATGTTAAAACAAGCTTTTCCTCAGATTATGGGTTTTGGGCATTAAAGTTTCCCAAAAGGAAAAATTGACTTCAAATTTCAGTTCTTGAGTCCTTATTAGTTTATATACCAAATTTCACTTTATTTGGACATTGTTTACTCATTCAATTTCTTTGGTAAATAAAAATGAATTATTAATACATCATTTCAGGCTATTCCAATTTGGAAATACATTAAATGCCACACAATCCTCTAATCTTAGCTGATGCATGTGCCTTTTTCCAACCATTGGATTGTGATCAGACGGCTATTAAGTCATCATCAACCTCACACCCAAAAACAAAACATGTTGTTTTTTTTTATAATAAAATAGTGATTTCTCTCTCCACACCTGATAATTTCTAAAAACAATCTTCACTTATAGATTCTTGGTTTGATTATGCATCCATCCATACCCTACTTGTAGTTCATTATCGTGTATACGAGAAACTCCTAAAGCTTAGGATGCAAGTCTCTCAAAACCACATTATGGAATCCCTAAGACCAAACTATATATATAGGGGACCTTATCCCTGGTTGCACCGCATCCCACATTGTCTTTCTCCCTTGCCAATTTCTTTTGGGTCCACGTGGTCTTCTACCGATAATTCAAAGATTTGCAAACCATTTCGTGGCATCACAACTTGTTTTCTCATGGCCTAGGCCGAATTTCGACCACGGTGAGTATATATGATCCCTTTTGAAACGATAATGCAAGGGTATTTTGGTCATTCACATAAAATTTTCACAATTAATTAGTACATACCTAAATATTGTGAAATATGTAACTAATTACCAAAAACTTCCAAAATTATAAAAAGCATGTTTCATAATTTTATGATTTTTCTCTATATTATAGTATGATTATCATTTCCTAATTCCAAATTTGTAAAGAATGTATTTTTAGGGTTTTAACCAACCTTAATCTCTTTTTAATAATCAAAGAAAGGTTTTGATGAATACAATTTCAATCTTGGGTCAGAACCATAAGATAGTAACATTGGACCCTCTTTTCATTCAATATCATGAATCACCTAGGAATTTATAGAATGGTTGGATTTCTAGGGTTTAGTCTTATATAGCATGAATTGATCCCTAATTGATGAACAAAATACTATATATAGGTTTGAGGTGACTTTATACTTGGAAGAGTAGAAATTGAGCTCTGGTTTCATACTCAAGTCAAGGTAAGTGCATCTACCCTATTTTAGTTGGGTATAATCATGACTAAAATGTTGGTATGTATGCCCAGAGAGCCAATCATATGATGGTTGTAATGGCATATCTTGTGAACAATTTGATTAATAATAAAGGTAAGCTTGTAACTTATTCTATTACTCAGTTATGAGATAATGATATAACATAATAAATTTCTAAAGAATGATTTTACTCAATGGTGTATGTCTTCAGGTTTAAGACCTGAACAATGAGATCATACGGATGCCATGAGTATATGCATTCTTATTGTGTCCCTAGTCAAATGTTATTTTGTAAGGCTGATAGACAATAATAACACATAACACTAGAGTGTGTGTTGCTTGATGACATAATCTTATTAGTCGTGATATATGATATCAAACCAAGCACATAGATACTTGTTAGAGAATAGTGTATCGGATAGACTCACCATGAGAGTGACACATGGAGCCATGAATGGTAGTCAGAGTCATCTCTCATAGTGATGGTGGTGGTTGTGGTTCTTAGACATGAAATCACTACACTCATCACATGTCATGGCACATAGGAACATGGATTGAATGTTGAAGAGGATGATGATTCCATTACTCGAGTTCAATCTAGATATCAGAGACAAAGAAATTATACAATCATTGTAACACCAGTCATAGATATAGGTTAAGTTGTTCTCCAACTTCTCCAATAACTTGGGTAGCAATACAATCTTGCTAGATACCAATCATTGCTTTTAAAATCATAATACGATTATGAATATCATAACTGATGTAATGTGGAGCCTACCGGGTTACACACATAGAATGTGATTGAGATACATGTATAATTATGGTCGTGATTGGAAATATTCTGAATCAAATTGATTCCTAAAAGTTTAGGTAATCTGCTACTATAATATTGGAATATAATCTAAGTTAATTGGGTAAAGCATTTATGCTAATGAATCAGATTCCATTGTTAAGTTGGCTGGCTGATCCATAGCGATTAACTAGAGATGGATAATGGAAATTAGTTAATCAATTAATGTGATTAATTAATTTATTCCAGAATGTTCTATTAATTGTCCACGAGCGGCTCATTTTAAACACATTTGCATCACTTTTATTTTCCTAAGGGTTTTGGGAAAACCCTACTTCCTTTCCTTTATTATTTAAAGGGTCATGACAGTCAACTTTTCATTAATGCTAATATACTTATGCTGAGGTTGAACTCTTATATGTGAACCCTAGTCATCATCCTCCCCAAACGAGAGAGAAGGAGAGAAATCGATGCTAGCACGTCATCAAGCAAAGGATGCTCCTTCCTGCCGGCTTAAGGAAGCACGACGTGGAGTTCTAGTCCATTTGTGTGGATGAAGTAGAGATGTAAACGCTGAGTTTCCAGCATTCAGAGGACGAATGAGGACCGTCTGTGCATGCTAGGAGAGACACACATCACCTAGACAAGGGGCATCGTTAGACCTGCTCTGCTACAAGGTATATCATTGTCCCCTCTTTTCAAATACGTTGTTAGTGACAAGATCCTTGAGTAGGGTATGTGGAGAAATTTTTTAAAACTTCTATTACACCAGTTGCCTCCAAAAAAACCCAACATATAAATCCTTTTCCCATATGAGGCATTGACTAAACTGTGAACATTCATATCATCTTGTGAAAGTACTCTTTCTTGTGAATATCTTTCTAATTTGTTAGTGTTGATAGGAGAATACCTCTTTGATGGTCTTATGACCTAATCTTGTAAATGGTTTGGGTCCTCTGACCCCACTTGATGACAATTTGATATTTACCCTTTGCATGAGAGTAACTATATGATATCTGGTATTCACTATTTGCATGGTTGATTGACTAGTTATAATTATAAGTAGTGAAACCATATAGTCACTAGGGTTATATTCCCCTATCATGTTTGATATTTAGCTACTAGGTCTTAATCCCCTGCCAGGCACTGGGTTTTATTCCCCTGCCACTTATGATATTAAACACTTGGTTTTATTCCCCTACCACACACTGATTGTTATTCCCCTGCAAAATATTAGATTTTTTTGGCACTAAGGTTTTAGTCCTCCTCCCCTTTGGTATGGGGTGTATGTATTCCTACCCTACTTCTTAGTATATTCAAGTCAATTTTTTATCACCATGCAACTATTTATTTTGTTTTATTGTTGATGTACGAGTATTTAGAAATACTCCTTTTAATTACCATATCATTGGTACTATATGCCTCACCATTAGAACATGTGAAATCTTTTGACAAACCTTTCTCCTTTTAATATCTCATTATTCAAATCTCTTTATCTGAATCTTCTCTTGCTTTTAATTAATGCCTAATTAGTTTACTCTACATCTACTCTACTTTATGTTGGCATCCTTTCTCTTATTTTTGTTCTCCGCTTGGGTGTTGTTTTCAATCCACCTAGAGGTGGAACAACCCGAGGTTCAAGAAGAGGGAGACTTTGCACAAGACTAGTTCCAAAGATGAGATGGGCATGTTGCTCACTGCAAATTGATCCTAATATTCTATATTCATATTTCAATATCGCCTTGAATGGCCCCTGTGTTAAGTTTGGAAAATTATTTTTTTATATTAGTTAGATTATTTCCCGCTTCCACAAAACTATGCTTCTTTTATACATCTGTTTGGGAAAATATTATGCACCCCTCTTATTTTATAGTCGTTATTTATAGTCATGGGATTTTATGTAATTTGTTTTCTTAAATTAAGTAAGGAGCGGTCTCCTCTCAGGTCACACTCCTTACAACATGGTATTAGAGTATTATTGTGCTCAAAAATTTAACTAGCTCAAAATTCATCCTTAGGATGTTCTCCCTTATAAGTTATGCCTACATTTTAGGAAAACCAACATGTTTAGTGACATCAGTGCTACCCCATCATCTGGCATTTTAGATGGGTTTACTACACCGATAAACCCCTACTTCAGCATGCCAATGGACCCCCCTTCAAGAGGAAACTTGAGCTCTCAGGACACCCCTATGACTCATGGTATTGTTGACACCCCTACTACTACTCCAATTGGAATCTCCCTAGATCAAAAGTTAGCCTCACTGCGACAATTCCTCACCATAGCTATGGTGTGAAACGTAAACAAAACTCCTATTTCCGATAAGCTAAAGGGATACTTGATGACTTATTTCATGAAGATGCAACCACACTACTTCAAGGGTGAAGGGGAACTGGAGATGGTTGATAAGGCCGATGATTGGTTATATCTATAGAATGGACATTTGAGGGTATGGCATGCCCTTCTCACCAAAAGGCTAGGTTTGTCTCATACGTGTTGGATGGACCAACACATGTCTGGTGGAACGGGATATAGTGGACTCATGACTTTGACCTAGAAACAATTCTTGGCAGTCTTCCATGATATGTACTTCTATCATGGTGATCTTAGGAAGAATAAAGTGGAATTCTACAGTCTAAATCAAGGTTCCCTAACCATTCTCGGTTATGTACAAAGATTCCTACTACTTGAGTGTTAGTCTACTAGGTTGAGTGAGGATTGTAGGGTTGATATGTTCTTGCAAGGAATCAACCACCATGAGGGTCATGATCTAGTCCCATAGCTCCCCCTCACCTTCGAACAAATTATTGATAAAGCCTTAGCCATTGAGTCCTACCCAGATTTTCAGGACCCAACACAAAAAGAGAACATGAATAAGCATAAGCATGCTAGTGAGGAAAATTGACCTTCCAGGTGCAAATGTTGCAATGGACACCATCCTTTGGGAAAGTGTACAACCCAAAATGTCAACTGGAATCCTACCCACCACCACTACGGTCAACATGGGCATATTCAACCAGAATGCCCTCAAATTTAGCATTTACAAGTGCCGACTCAACCACCACATCATCCTGTAGGGAACAAATGTAATAATCGAAGGGGACCTCCTGTGGAGAGATGTGTGGGTTAAGTTTTTTGTACTTGACATTAGAGATTCCCATGCATGACATGAAGTAAACATGCACCTAACCCCTTTTTCCTATGCAATTATCTTTATTCCAATCCATTTTATGTTTATTCACATTAAGAAATAGAAGGAAAGTAACATATTTAAGGATTCCATGAAAATGTGTACATGTCTTAAGGGTTTTTCCTGATTCAGAAGTGTAGTTATGGAGAATCTTGGACATTCATAGGTTTTGGACACCTCTTTGAACATGAACAAAGTAAAATAGTTAGATGATAGGTTATGGTTGGTGACTTGGCTTCATATTGATTTTGGCACCAATTTCCATATTACATCACAAGATTTTCAATGATAATATATATTTTATATCATGAATACAAAAGAAAAGTTTTTCAATTTTGTTGATGTTTACAAAAACTAAGTCACCACCATGTAAGGGTTTGGATGGATAAATACCCTTTGAGACAAAACCTCTAACACGCTAGGTCAACATGATACCTTTGTCCTGGAATAGGTCTATGATAGGTAAGTAGTTTGGAACATAGTTGTCGTACCTCATGCTATAAATATAGAATGAATAGTTAGGTTTAGAATGATCATTTTTTCTGGATGGAGTCCCAAACCCTTATTATTTAAGAATAAGATTTATGGATGTTTGAACTAAAACATATTAACCGACTCTTGATACAATTATCAAACTAGTAACATCTGGAAAAACTACATCCTCACTAAGATACCCAAGTAAATTTTCTAAGTGGACCAACTTAGGAAGACATATTTGGCATCCTTGAGGAAACATTGCACCAATCTATATAATAAAACTATACTCACAATATAGATATATCATAGGACTCTTAAATTAGTTCGTTTGGATTTCAGGGATGAAATCCTCTTTCTAGGGTGGAGTGTTGTAACGAACCCAAACTTAAGTAAATAATACTTTTTCCCTTGTACCATATTTTTTTACTTTAGGACCCTCTTATTAATTTGGCTTGTATTAGGATGTTGGTAACCTCCCAATAAAGAGTTTTTACTAGTAAAACAACTATTTGAGGTTTTAATATAAGACACAGGGATAGTACAAATTTGGGCTTAGTAGTAAAAATTCACAAAATTGAAGTATTTAATTTTAAATAAATCTTCTAGATCTTTTCCTCAGGTAGGTATGGTTAGAGGGTTTCATATATGAAATTTGGTTAATAAATGATATAAGAATACATTGATATGTTAAAAATAGGCTTTGCCTCAAATTGTGGGTTTTAGGCATTAAAGTTTTCAAAAATGCAAAATTGAATTCTAATTCGGATTCTTCGGGTCCCTATTAGTCTACCTACCAAATTTCACTTTATTCAGACATTGTTTACTCATTCAATTCGTTGTAAAAGAAAAAAGAATTATTAATACATCACTTTAGGCTATTCTGAATTTTGAAATACATTAAATGTCACACCAACCTATGATCTTAGTTGAGGTGTGAGCCTTTTTCCCATCATCATATCGTTATTGGATGGCTGTTAAGTCATCATCAACCTCGTACCCAAAAAGGAAATAAGTTATTGGTTTTGTGTATAATGAAATCAAGATTTCTCTCTCCACACCAGATCATTACTCAAAATTTATTTTCTTATAGATTCCTAGTTTGATACCTCATCCATCCATACCCTACTTGAATTATATCATCGTGTATTCGAGAAATGCCCAAAGATTAGAATGCAAGTCTTTACAAATCACATTACAGAAACCCTAGGACCAAACCATATATATCGGGGACCTTATCCTTGGTTCATCTACATCCCACATTGTCTTTCTTCCTTACCCATTTCTTCTATGGCCTCATGCTCTATCACCTATAATTTGAATATTGGACGACCAGTTCTTGGTATCACCACTTGTTATCTCATGGCCTCAAATGAATTCCGACCAATGTCTGTATCTACAACCCATGTTGATTGTGTTTTTGGCATCAAAATTGTCAATCGGGCCCTTCCATGGATTTCCCCAATTTGGATAAAATTTGCTCAATGCCCAGCTGCTCCAATGGCACGGGATAGGTAGGGGAGAGCAACCGCTGTGCCATTTCTCCCTTTTGCCCCCTAGTTTAAACTACTTGTATTTTTCCAGTTAGATATTTCTATATTTTAACAACTGACTTTGTTATTTGTTGCATGAATATATGAATGACATTGTGACGATATAACCTTGTCATGCCCTAAGTGTTAAAAACATAATTCAAGGGTAGTTTTTTCATTCACAAAACATTTTCACAATTAATCAACAAATACCATACAAATACCATTAATCAACAAATACCTGATCCAAAAAAAATTAATCAACAAATACCATAAAGCTTGTAAAATTCATAACTAATTACCAAAACTCCAAAAATTATAAAAAATGTTTTAGAATTGTGGAATTTTTCTCTATCTTTTAGTATGGTTTTCATCGTCTGATTCCAAA
This sequence comes from Alisma plantago-aquatica, assembly GCA_963693085.1. NCBI lineage: Eukaryota > Viridiplantae > Streptophyta > Magnoliopsida > Alismatales > Alismataceae > Alisma > Alisma plantago-aquatica. The sequence goes on from OY856414.1 coordinate 117,985,104, forward strand.
GTTTTATACAATGGTTTTTTAAGGTTTTAACCAATCTTAATCTCTTATTGATAATCGATGAATTCTTTTAATGAATAAAATTTAGATCTTGGATCAGACCCATACAATAGTAACTTTGGACCCTCTTTAGGTTAATATCATGAGTCACCTAGGGTTTTATTTAAGGGTCGAATTTCTAGGTTTTCCTCTTATATATCATGAATTGATCCCTAATTGATGAACAAATACTATATGTAGGTTTGAGGTGACTTTAGACTTGGATGAATAGAAATTGATCTCTGATTTAATGCTCAAGTTAAGGTATGTGTGTCTACTCTATTTTAATTGGGAATAATATAATGACTAAATATCCTTCTCACATATGAGGAATTGACTAAATTGTGAACATATATATAATCTTATGAAAGTACTCTTCCTTGTGAATATCATTCTGATTTATTAGTGTTTGATAGGAGAATACCCATTTGACAGTCTTCTCACTTAATCCTGTTAATGATTTGGGTTCCCTAACCCCACTTGATGACAACTTGATATTCTCACCCCTTTGAATGAGAATAATTATTCTATATCTTGCCTTCCCTATTTTCTTGGGTGATTGACTAGTCATAACTATAAGTAGTGACATTATATAGGCATTGGGTTTTATTCCCCTATCATGTTTGATATTTAAACACTAAGTCTTAATCCCCTATCAGGTACTGGGTTTTATTCCCCTACCACTTATGATATTAGGAACTATGTTTTATTCCCTTGCCAAGGACTAGATTATATTCCCCTACAAAATACTATATTTGTTTGGCACTAAGGTTTTAGTCCTCCCCCCTTTGGTATGGGATGTATGGATCCCTACCCTGCTTTTTAGTATATGATAGTCAGTATTTTTTTATAACCATGCAACTATTTATTTTATGTTATTGTTGATGTGCAATTATTTGGCAAGACTCCTTTTAATTTCCATATACATGGTAGTATATGCCTCATATTTTAAACATGTTAAATATTTTGAAAAACCCTTTTCCTTTAGATATCTCATTATTAACATCTCTTTATGTGGATCTTCTCTTACTTTCATTAATTCCTAATTAGTTTACTCTACATCTACTCAGCTTAATGCTGACGTCCTTTCTCTTGTTTTTCTTCTCCTCCTAGGTGTTGTTTTCAACCCACCCAGACATAGCACAATGTGAGATTTAGAAAGAGGGAGACTTCGTGCAAGACCAGTTTCAAGGATGAGTTCCAAGATGGGCACCTTTCTCACCACAATTTGATCCTAATAGTCTAGATTCATATTTCAATATTTTCCTTGAATGACCCCTATGTTAAGTTTGGACAATGAAAATTTGTAATAGTTAAATTTATTTTCTGCTGCCACAAAGCTAGGCTTCTTTTATCCATTTGATTGAGAAAATATTATGCACCCCTCTTATTTAAAAGTCATTATTTATAGTTGTAATGACCCCGCCTCCTGATAACCCCCAATTAAGGGAGACCAAAAGTTCAGAGCCGTTATCCCAATTAACAGGATCAATGGTTCGACAAATAATCAATAATAATTACTAAATTCTACCAAAACTATACTGAAAAGCTGGAATAAAATAAAACTTTGCATACCTTTTAAGAAATTGGATATCTAACTTCTATCCATGACAGGAATCTACTCTAACTAATCCTCCTTGCACTTAAATTCTTATTTTCACAATGTACCACTTTATTGTTTGTCCTTTTCAACTTGTACCTAAAACTCTGACAAACAAAATGTCAGTTAGCATAAATGAATATACCGGTATGTGGGGGAAACAATAATAGTGCAACTAAATGTGACAACATATTGCAAGTAATTATGGTTTAGCAAGCAAACTTTATATCTTAAACATAACTACTCAATCCATACATATCCTAACCTTTGCATTGTCCCTATAGTGGACCTGGATACTACCTCTCATATGGTAGATCCCAATTAACCCCCATGATCCTACCTAGTAGGTAGATCAATACCTAGGGTTGCTGAGTCGCATGGCACTACCCATAGGTAGCCCAATTCCTAACTCATGATATGTTAAAGAGTCACATGGAAACTACACATAGGTAGCCCAATTCCTAACTCATGATAACCTAATGGTCATACCTAACAGGTAGACCATGTACTAGGTTACCCTTTTCATCATTAGAAAAGCCACATAGGAGTACTAGGATCTGAGCTAGTCATGTATACATATTTAAGGTGATAATCATAGTCACTCTATAGTTTCATGAAATAAAAGTCATCCAAGCAGTTATTTTCAGGCAACTGATAAAACATTCGGGAATCGTCATGAAACTAAAGCGATTAACCATAAGCGTAACCACATACCTGATTTGTAGATTTCATAAGCAAATAGAAATTCCAACTAAGAAAGCAATCTAAGCAAGCAATTCAACCACACAATCACATGATCCTAAAAAGTATACATTACATATTTACCACATACTTATCAAGAATCTACTTTATTAACTTGGATCCACTTTCTAGGATTTCTACTCCGAGTTAGGGTATCATCAGGGTTTATCTACAACTTTTCTCCATTATAACCACAAAACCCTAACAACAACATATCTAGAGGTAAAACCCTAATTATTCAACATAATCACATTAGAGCCTTTTTATCATCTACTAGGCATGAGATTAACCTAACATCAATTTTATACAAATGATCTCGAATTATATCTCATTAAAACCCATTAACACCTAGATTAGGGTTTCTAAGCCCATTAATGCTCATTAACATATCAAAACCCTAAATTAAACTATTAATCATATGGATCATCTCTTTAGACATAAAAATGTCTTTCTTATTAAAAACAGGTTAATATTATCATAAAACATCCATATTAATCCCCTCAATTCATTAATCATCAAATTAGGATTGATCTTAGTCATAAACACATTAAGGATGGCAACTTTAACCACTTTTCAAATTATGATCATATTCAACCTCTAAGACTATTTTTATCATATGATTTGGGTTTTTCTAATCAACTTTCATATATTACATTGTTTCATCTGAGCTACTAATAAATAGATACAACTTTTGCAAAATAATCTTACCATAGCCAATCAATGGCTGCCACGTGTCCCTTTTATTCCATTTTTTGGTGAATTCATTTCTTGGCTCATGGACCCTCACGTGGATCCTCCTACCTGGCTACCCGATCCGGGTCTCCTCGTCGTCGTTCTCATGGGGACGAGGTTCTAGTCCCCTATTTCCTCTGTAAAATAGAGTGTCGGCGGGCTCCTTCTTCCTACCCACTACTAGCCACCGATCGCCGCGTCCTGGCTTTCGAATTAGCGTGCGAGTGCGCGCGGGTTCCATCCCCTTCACCCGAACACAGCTAGTTGCTTGCCACCATCCTTGGTGGTCGGGGTTGGTAACCCCCAGCAATGGCTGCCGGCCTGCAAGAAGGTCCATCGTGGACGCCTGGATGGAGCCCGACCGACTCCCCCTGCCAGCGTTGTTGGCCACATGGCCAAAGCAAGGTAGTTGAGGCACAAATCACAACAGCAGGTCCAACACCCGTGCGATGAGAGGGGAGAAGGAGGCAGATGTTTAGGCTATCCAAACTCAAGGCATGGCTCCATGTCGGCTCTAATTTGCTACTACTACTAGAGTTTCTTTCCCGAGTTGCATTACTGCTATAGACATGGTTCTATGTTATATATGTCTTGATTTTTCTAGTATGACACCGTAGCAACAAGGATGGATCATTTCTATATCCAGGGAAGAGGGATCTTCTACTAAATCTATGCACATCTAATCGTGAGTCCTCCTTCATCTCATCAGTGTAACCCCATATATATCAGTATGTAGCAACTAGGGCTCATGAGTCCATGTAGTTTAGTTTTCTATAATTGGAAATGTATACATAAGTAAGGCAAGGATAATTATAATTCCTTCTGGTTTTGGAAATCATCTAGATAAGAGTACTTGGTTCCGGTAAGGGAAGTGTAAACAAGGGAAATACTTCTTCTAGATTATTCTTTGTCTTTTCCCCTCCTCAAATTAATTATCTTTCCTTCAAGGAAATCCACGATGTTTCTTTTTTCAATTTATATTTAGTAATTATGATTTATTGGGATATCCTTCCCATACAGAAGTTGCTCCTTTTAAATATTAATTAAAACAATACCATTAACTCATCATATATTCTTTTTATTATTATTGGATTTCTTTTACCATTAGAAATCATGTGGACTCTAAATCTCATTCATGATGATTCCATTATCCATATTCCCACATATTTCTTATATTTTCATCATTATCTCAACTTTCCTTCTTAATAATGCTTTATTTGATTTTATCTCTTTCTTCTCCTCTTATCTTTGCAATGTGGACTCCTTGGAACCCGAGAAATTCTAATATTTTGAAATTCCTTTTTAAGGATGCTTGTTATCCTTCTAGATGCATCTACATCCATTATTTCTCATTATCTTACTTATTCTTTTATTAAAAGATTTCTTTTCAAGGATGTCTCTTTATCTTTTATTTCCATTTTCCTCTTTTCCTATTTCTTCCATCAAAAATCATAGGTATACAAATTTTACTCCATTGTGGCCATTAATGACACTTTCTAGAGATTTCCATGTATTTCTCATAAATACTTTGCTTAGTATTCATTATCTTGTATCTTTTCTACTATTTGGACTTTTCTTCTTTTCTTCTCTTTTATATCCATTATTGGATTAACATAATAATAGGAATCATAAAATTCCTATCCAAAGGGATATTTGCAAAGAAATCCATCCTTTGAAGCAAAGCATACAACCTTTTCAATTAAATCCATATTCATAAAATCATTACATTTCACTTATGAAAACATATGCAAAATTGAGGTTGTAACATCCTTCCCCTCTTATAAGAATTTTGTCCTCAAAATTCCATCAAGCATACAAACAATTCAGAATAAGACTTTTCCATATCCATCATTGGCCCCTATGTGGCTTTACCCTATCCATGGCGCTTCTAAAGAACCTTTATCATCACATATTCTTTTCTCTGAGTTCTTTCACCTTGGCATCTATAATCCTCACAGGTGACTCAAGACATTTCAACCTCCCTTGGGGCTTACTAGGTTCATTGCTCCATACATGACTCGGGTACCTCACATAGTGCTCTAAATTGGACACATGGAACTCATCACACATTACATTATCCTAAGGGGTAAGGCTAAACATAACCATCTCCACCAATCCATCTCAAATGGATCCATGTATCAGGAACCCAACTTTTTCAGCTATAGCTCATAGGGGTCGGATTTTCATATCACATATTCTCCCACAGTGAACTGCATGTCAGTCTACTTTGCATCAGCTCATGACTCATGTTGTCCGCAGGCTCTCTTCAGCCATTGCATGATCAAACCGACTTTGTCTACACACACTGTGGTCTTTTTCTGACATTCACGATGTCCCCTCACCAACATCATCTTAATGAAGTGGTGACCGATACAACCTCCCTTACAGAGCTTCTTTACATCCTGATACTGGCTATAGTGGTTATCATCACATCTTACATAGGACAAGATATGTCTCTGTGTATCACCCTAAATGAGCACACATGCTCCCTTCAGACCCTTTAGTCTGGATCATACTAGTTGTACTATCATCGAGTTCTTCATGTGCCTACTTCCACCACATGGAAGTGAATCTTTAGGTCACACTCAAGAACTTTTGAACTTGCATCATGGTGTAGTTGAACCATCTCTTTCTCTTACATGTAGTTCAACCAGATCTATCCCTTGACATTACTCCCTCTTTCTCTTAGATTATGTCATCTAGGTAAAGTGATCTTACCATGACCCATATTGCATCTTGACCTCCCTCAGTCCAGGGGAGACTCACCACAACATCCACAGTGATGAACTCCCATTCCCTCTCAGGGACTTTTATCCTCTATATCAACTCAATGGGTTATTGGTGTTCATCCTTCACCTCCTGACATGAATGGCGACAAGACACATGTAACTCCGTACACTTATTAGGCATCCAAAGTACTACTACCACTTATTATCTTAGTAGTACCACGGTGTATGGTGAATTTAAACTCATGATCTCCTGTATTCCATGATTCCTCAAGGTTGATTCCTCATAAACCCTAAAACACTATAGTCGGGGTTTCATCACCTTCTTTTCCAGAGAAGTGCATCTGAGGTTTTACAACCATCCTTCTATCACAACAAGCCCTAGGCTGGCTAATCAAGCAACCACTAACTCGATCACTGGATCTCGTTACATTTGAGTTTTTGCCCAACATATCTCCTTTTCCAAACTTAGGGCTAGCCTAACAACCTCTTCTATCCTCGAGCTAAACTAGGCAGCTGCATCTCAACTAGAGCATCTATTACCACCTCACATCCTTATGTATTAGGTAATATTGAAGACATACACCTCCATGTATTCCACTTATTATCTCATCGCAAACTCTACGTCTATCTTCCTTAAGAAAACTATGAGCTCATCCTCTTGCTTATCGAACTAAACCTTGTATAACTCATATATTCCACATAGGTCATGATAAAAACATCCTCATAAGATGACTACCTTAGTTCTTTTGATGTTTGTAAACCATCCACATATCGTACACTCCACAAGGGTATGCTATTACCTCATAGCAACATTTCAACTCACATCATCTTTATCCTTGGTGTATGGCATGCGTACTGTCCTATCTCTCACTCCCATAACATCAGGAAATAAGCATTTGACGGCCATCCAAACACAAAGTTCTTCCTATTCTAAGAGTAGATATGGTACATCCCACATTTCCAGTACACCTTCCAATCTAAATTGAAACGTGCAATACATGTCTCCACAACATGAACATCTCGACATCAGGGTTACTTTTGTGGAAAACTGGTCTCGAACCCACTTGGGTCATCATACCATCCTTGGTCAACTCCTCTACGTCTGTAGGGTGTCGACACTTTTGGGGTCATCCCTCTTCCCTTATGCATCCAGAGAGTGCCCTCCTCATCTGCCCTTTGGGTCCCATGAGTTCATGAAGGTGATCAATCTCCTAACCCATGGCCCTCAGACAATGATAGTTGTTACTTCCCGACCCTATGGTCATGTGCAACTAAGGGATTAGACAACTCCTACTCCCATTGATCTTATCCCTACCTGACCCTAGGATAGACTTAGGATTCTAACATAGTACATGTCCAACTTAGAACCTTACCCAAGTCTCCATCATCTCTCTGTGCAATAATGGTCTGACTTACATCCTTTCATAGGGGTCATGGCGACCTACCTACCTTGGTCAGGACCCATACCGGTTACCCCCATTGTAACACATCCACATGCACTTAGAGATTATTATCTATGGGTCTACAGGTTTATTCTCATACTATGTACTCTCCACCTAGCTTCTCAAGATTCTATGAGACCTCTTAAGGTTACCTCAAACCCAACAAAAGCTGATTCATACCCTACCAAAGGGTCCTCTCCCAGGATGGGAGGAAACTATCTCTTGATAGCAACAAAGGTCACAAACGTCCTTATGCCCAGGGTTTACATCCACATGAGCATATTTAACCCTATCAAGCTACTAATGCACGTAGCTAACAAGAAGACCATCTACTAAACCATGCTAGGTCTTCACGGTAGGTCATACCTATTTATTCCTTAACATTGGACCATTAGCATACATACATATGTCACAAACCTATAAGCAAGGGGGTTCATCAAACATACACCTTAATCTGAGGGGTTTCCCTTTCCTTTAAACATGAGGAGTGCCATGCTTGAAACTATAGATACTCAAATCTCGTCATGAGAATCAGGTGCACCATGTACTACTACTTCCCCCCTTAGGTTTAGGAACCCTAGGTTCACCTCCTGTGAAACAGCTGTCCAACTGTATGCTCAACATTCCAACAACAAACCAGACATGTACGAGGTATACCATGCACGTTCTATAATCCTTCCACTTGAAAAACACCTCAGAGTGGAGTCCTCCTCAAGAACAACCAACTAGGTATGAGGCCTTCCAAATGATACTATACCTTCTCAGGGTCTAAGGAACTCTTCTTCCTATCCTTAGAAGGTAAGCACCTATATCATCTACACAAAGGTACTAGAAGCCTCATCCTTCTTCTAGGGTTTAGATCCTCTATAGGCAACCAAGATACCATAAGGACCCTGCACGAGGCAACCACAACCATCCACTTAGGTCATAACATACTCAACTTCTCAGGGTTCCTCATATCCCAGAGTCTAAGCTTCCAACCTTCTTACTCAGGTCTTGCTCTCTCTCTCTCTCTAGAGCTAACCCTACAAACAACCTTACCACTATAGGTTCTCTCTCTAAGGTGGATCAAGCTCACATGCATACACCTATGTGGGTGAAACCTACGTTCACTCGAGATTATTTATGACTCCTTATGCTTATCTCATAATCTATCCAACATGCCCTTCTGGCCTGGGTTTTAACCTACTACCCGTACTACTCACATACTCTAGGTGCATACTATGCCATGCTCATATAAGCCCATAGGGTTCCTATATGAGCATCACTAACCTCATCAATGAAAGAGTTATCCTTCACCCTAACATGCACGACCCTTCCCAGGGTTGGGTTGCCAAAGGTACTAGGCCAGCCAACCTCACATGGCTCAAACTATCATAGGGATTCAAAACATCCATCTCATCATGCCATCTCTCTCTAACCACCACTTAGGGTTAGGGTTAGCATCATCCTCATAAGATGTACCATGTCTCTACCCTTAATGGAGGTTTCTTCCTCCAAGACCAACCCTCTCCTCATCCTCCTGACAAGAAGGTCTAACCTCAGGTCTCTCTTGAGGGCATGACAACACCTGTCATATGACCTAAGCATGCAACTAATCTTTAGTTTATGCTTAAACTATTAAGCTTATGTCCATGACATCTTGTTTACATGCTTTTTCATTAATTTGGTAGAGGATTCCTTAACCTTACTATACATACCCTGACCTCAAGAGGGTGAGGAAGAGAGAGAAAAAACCCTAAACCTTAGAATCTTAACAGAATTAGGGTTGAGAAGGGACAAAAATAGATGAGAGAGTCCTAAAGGTATCTTATTTCGAGACAGATCCTAAGACATTGGCCAGACAGTCACACAAATCTTGGAGTCCTCATATTCTGATTAGTGGTGCGGAGGAAAATATTGCCAACCCCCAGACGTGATCCTTTTCTAGACACCTCTGGCTTTCGGAAAATCCTCTAATAACTCCATCGGTTCTATGGAATTTGTAAAATTTAATAATTATTATTGATTATTTGTCGAACCATTGATCCTTTTAATTGGGATAACGACTCTGACCTTTTGGTCTCCCTTAATTGGGGGTTACCGGGAGGCAAGGTTGTTACATTTGGTATTATAGCATTGGTTCCTCATTTAATCTTTAGTAATTATTATTGATTATTTGTTGAACCATTGATCTTGTTAATTGGTATAACGACTCTGACCTTTTGGTCTCCCTTAATTGGGGGTTACCGGGAGGCGGAGTCGTTACAATAGTCATGAGGTTTTATGCAATACATTTTCTTAAAGTAAGGATTTGTACCCTCTCGACCCCACTCCTTACATATGGGTTCCCTGAAAAGGAGGTGCACCTTGGTGATATAGGTTACAATCATTATTTTAAGATCATTTTATCTAAGGCCTTAATACCTAGGATGTTACAATCTCCCTCACTTAGACTCTTGACATCCTCATCGAGACTTAACTTTATGGTCTCATAATATTTCCCCATTTTATTATAAACCTCGAATGACCCATGGGCACCCAGCTCCCGATCACATAATACCAATGCAAGGGTGGCTAAATCACTATGGACAACCTTTTCCAATTCCACATGCCCATGTGAGCCCCACCGACTTGATGGGTTATGGCTCTGATACCATTTGTAATGCCCGGACCCACTGCCTAGGCTCTAGTGGAGTTTCAAGATTAAAGATTGGCCCCACAAACCACCACTAGCCTTAACTGTGTGCTTTTTCCTCACTCACACATAAGCCACATGCAACTTCCTGGCTGGTCACCCATTCTAGTATTACTTTGGGTGAAGCACACTTAGCTATAGTGTTCTTTAGTGATGAGCTCCGTAAAAAGGAGGCACGCCTTGGTGATATGGGTAGTACAATCATTCATTCTAAAATCATTTTATCTGAAGCCATAAGACGTGGGATGTTACAAAATCCATAACACTAATCCTAAATGCAGAGTGTATTATTGCTACTTTAAGTTTGTCTTCTAAGAAACATCAACTACAAATATGCATGTATTGATCAACTTAGTCATCCTTTAAAAGTCTCCTTTATCTAAGGGGTTGGAAGCATACCCCATAAAATAAGAAAGGTGAAAGATGTCAACCAAAGTTGGTATGTGCATACAATTGAATATTAGACAATATCAAGAAAAAAGACAACAATAAATTTCCATACTCTCAATCAAAGAGAGATATGAAGTCATCTAAATAGATGTCAAATAAACAATGATGTCGAAGGTAAATTTTTGAAAGAAAATAAACAATAAAGAAGATTTTTGCCTTTGATACAATTCTACAATCATGAAAAATAAAACAATTGCATGTTTATTATACAAGATAGCATAATCTAAAAGTAAGGTTGGAACATATGCATTCCAAACCAAAGGGAGGATGACTAAAACCTTAATGTCAAACAAAAACAACATTGTAAGAGGACTAAAACATCAGTGCCTAAGTATATAGTATTGTAGGAGGACTAAAGCATGAATGCATGTTAGGAGGAATAAACCTTAGTGCCTAAAAGTTTGATGTATCTACTTCAAGATATGACTATTGAAAACCACATATACACAATAGAGTAGTCAAGTTCATAATTTTAGACCAAATGATATTGATTTACCAAAAGGGATGAGAACATCCACAGGATAAGAAGTAGGGTCAGAGGACATATAGATATATATCCAACCATCTTAGTGATTGATAAGAGAGAAATAAATGATAAAAACACACCCTTCAATAATATTTTCACAAGAGATACAAATGGGAATCAATTTAGGGTTTCATGTCATCAAATAGATCAAGAGAGAATAAATAGGTGATTGCCCAATTATGAGTCAAGGAAATGCAACATACCTAATTCACCATCCTTTCAACATCCATAGTCAAACCATAGCTCCACAACAGGGTCATGATTACCTATTAAACATTTCTATAGATTAGGATTAACCTTCCATTAAACACAAAACCTTAAAGATGTCCTTTTTATTAACAATGGTATAGGTTGAAAACTATTTCATTATGTAGATATTATTTTCATGATACAAAAACATTTTTTTTATATTTTTATCATTTATAATCATTTTTATGAATTTACAAGCTACAGATAATTAAAAAACCCTAAAAATCACATCATAACATATTGAAATTTGGTCATGAAACTTATATTATCTTGTATAGAAAAATCCCACAATTACAAAACATATTTTATTTTATTATTGTGATTGGTAGGTTAATATTATAAATCATCTAAGATAATATTTTTATTGATATATAAAACAAAAGACACATCAAATAACAATATTGCCCACACATCACCCATTAATTCCTTAATGCATGACATGGCATGTTGGTCCTTTACCATGGTACAATTATGCATGTCCAAATATACGATGAGTATTTAGAAAGACTAAAAAGCCTATGAGATTTGTGGTAGAACACATAATAGATTCTTCATCTTTGATGTGTGAAGAACAAATCACCCAACAATTAATTATATAGATCAGAGCTCCTTGTTGCTCAGAGATGATCCCTATGGGTTCATCAACCCTCCTAACCTCAATTAGGGTGGCCACTAGGTCAGGAGGTGGTTTGGGTTTGGAAACCACTATTGCCATGAAAGAAACCCCACTTGGACTGTGATATATGTTTGATGAGACACTCACACAAGTTGGTCATACAATACCATGTTTTCATATGTACGTATGAAGCTGGTCCAACCTGGATAGATGATGAATGGATATGACATAAAAAAAAACTTGGAAATGGTTTAATATGTTAACATGAGGGATTAAGTGCATAACATACAAGATCACATGTACTGGGCATCATTCATTGCACCCATGAATGCCATCTCTAAGGGACATGAGGAAAAGTCATTATGGAAGTGACCGATATAATGGGACCAGGTCCATATGGGAAGGTCACGATGATCCCCATGAAGGGACAAGAAGAAAACTATGTGTTTCCTAAGAGATGAAGAAAATTTTGGGTCAAAGAATTCTAAGGGATATAATGTGCTTGGATATTGTCAGGGAAATCGCAAGAAAAATATGGGTTGAAATAAAATAAAGTTATGACATATCCATAGAACCCTAAGTCAATCCTAAGGTCAAGAAGGGATGAGAACAATGGGAGTAGGAGTTTATTGATCCATAAATGCACAAGACCATATGGTCAGTAGGTAACAACTATCTTTGCCTGCGGCCCATGGGTTAGGAGGTTGGCCACCTTGATGAGTTCATGTGGCCCAAGGGGTAAATGTAAGAGGCACTCTGTAGATGCATAAGGATGAGATCACTCAAAAAATACTGATACCCTAGAGACTTTGAGGAGATGACTAAGGCTAATTCAAAAAGATATAAGAAGTCAAGTGATAATGGAATTGCACAAACCCTAGAGTGAGGGAGGTTCATGACTTGAAGAAATAAATTAATATTATGAAATGAGAAGTGTGTATGGTTTAGAGTCATGTTGAGAGGGATTCAACCTAAATATGGAATTAAAATAGTAATGTGTGATGCACTGTCTCTACCATAGGAATGGGATGATCTTTGTATTTGGATTGTAGTCAAATGTTTATTTTATCTTGTTATGAGTGTGAGAGAGGAGACATACACACATATTAGAAATGGAAATGATATGAGGAATAAACACTTAAGTTGAAACCCTTTTTGGATAATTGAGAATTTGAGGTATTACGATACCCTTACGAGAGAATATTGAATGAATGGTTGGAAATGTAGGTGAACACGGTAATTGTCAAATCAAAATTTCAAATGAGGATATATTTATCAAGTGGGAATTTGAATTCTATAGGTATAAGATTCAATATGGTGATAAAAATAATGGATGCAAGAGTTGAGGTCCCAAATAAAGGTAAATCAATCCTAATTTGCTGACCAAGCTTGTAACAACCCAGTTAGATGACCCATAATAGGTTGAGATGGAGGGCTTGACAAAGAAATCTCAAACACATACCTCAATGGGTTTCAATGGTGAATCCAATATGAAAGTCACATTTGAGTTCATGAGGTGTCACCCTTACGGACTTAGAAGTTCATGGTGTATGATACACTCTGGAACCACCAAAAGGTTTAAAGACTTATAGTGATATTTCTTGTAACATCCCTGACCTGGGTTATGCTTTGACCCTAGGTGTTTTGTTTAAGAAAGATAATTATATACTTGTTCTTATCTTTTGAAAAGTAATTAAGGTTCAAGAAGAACTTATATTTCAATTTTAGTCCTTATCGAACAATGTTGAAATAATGTTTTGCATGTTTTAGACTAAAGTGCAAATTACCCAAGTTGAGGGGTTAAATTGCAAATGTTACATGATAAAATGTTCCTCATGTGTTGAAGCATCATGAGAATGAAGATGATGCAGAAGTATGGCTTGTGATAGCCTGAGTACCAAGAAAGAGCTGATAAAGCAATGTTTATGCATTAAAACCTAGTTTTGGTGTGATGTGCAATTTACCCAAAACCCATGGTTCAATATGCAAATTACCTATTATAGAGAATTTATAATGTTTCTTGGCATCATGTAAAGAAAATAAAATGATAAGGGCTTTTCATTTGTATCACTTTGGAGGAGAGAGAATCTTGATATTAAAATAATCAAGATTTAAGTATAATTGAAACCCTAATTCAGTTTAATGCAAAAATAAATATATTAATTGAAGTGCTCTTCAACCAAAATTGTGTTGGTCGAAATCCATATATGTGGACGTCCTTGTTCCTTGGGAAGGAAACGAAAATATCTTAAGGAGGTGAAGAACCCACTCACATTATTATAAGAAAAAGAAATATCCACTCACTTATGGATGTTATTATAATATGATTTAAGGTGCTTAATTTTCTTTTATTTAAATCATGTATAATTGAGAGGAATTAGAGGCAAAGAAGATAGCCCCGTATCTAAGGAAGAGAAGGGGGAAAGTGACAAGGAAATGGAGGAGATAATTCCTACTTTCTCTCTCTTAACTGAATTTTCAATAAAATTCATATATACTCATTAATCCATAGTGTGAATGGGTAATTTCGAAGCCACTTTCACTTATTGCTTTCAAAACGACCAAGGTAGCTTAGGAGCAACAGGAGGACAACTCCCAACCTATAGGTAAGCTCCATGGCCCTCTTTTACCTTGATTCCATGGCGGAAATCACAAATCAATGCTTGATTTCTTCTTATCTTCACTCAATCTTCAATTCTTGAATCTCAATTGGAGGTGATTTATATAACTTGAACCCTTATTCATTGTTATTGAATTCAATTCCTCAATTAGATATGTTCAATTGTCCTTCTTGCAATTCCTTTGAATAATTGATGAAACTACCATGGGAATGGTAGTAGAATTCGAGGGGTTGAAGCTTTATGATGATGACATCATCTTAAGCACACATATTAACAAGTTTTAGTTGCAAACAATTTCAACACTTTTGGTCCAAATGATTTTACCAAACCGTTTGAAGACCAAACGGTTTGCAAACCGTTTGGGGGTTTGGTCCCAAACCGTTTGGGATGGTTGACTGAATGGATGGGTTGACTGGTTGAGGTCAAATCCATAGGACATGTTGTATGATGATCCAAAGGATCCAATTGAGTGGTTCAATGAATAGAAAATCCACCAATTGCATACCCTAATCGATTTATTGAATAATCCATAAGTGATCCATTCAGTTTCAAGACAAATTGGACCAAACAGTCTTGAGACCATTTGAGCCAAAATGGTCTTGAAACCATTTGGGATCAAACAGTCTTAGGACCGTTTGGAGGTCAAAGGTTGATCTTGATTGATGGTGAAGATCCAATGGTGTTGATTGATGAACTTCAATAAATCAATTGATGAAGGAATTGTTAATGCAAAACCCTAATCGGGTTACTTGATTGAGGGTTCCATTTGAACTTTTGGTTTCAAGGGCAGTTTGGCCCAAATAGTCTTGAGACCGTTTGAGTCCAAATAGTTAAACTTCCCCAAACGGTCTTGAGACCGTTTGAGTCCAAATGGTCTTGAAACCATTTGGGGCCAAACGGTCTCAGAACCGTTTGGATTCAAATGGTTTCAAACCATTTAGAGCATCAATGATCAAGATCGTTTGGATGATTGTATATGATTAAATCAATTGGAAACCCAAGTTGATGAAAGATCAAATGATCATATGGTTGTTACTAATCTATCTCAAAGATAATCACTAGGGTTGTACCTTTAAGATACTAAGTGATTGGTAATCCTTAGATGAGTTAATCCTTGAAGCTTAAGTAAGCAATAACTCAGTACACTATGCCAATCATAGTTGTATGTACTTGATTGGAGGGTTGATGTAACATAATCAAGTTTAAAGGATGATAGAAAGGAATTCATACATGAGTATTAAGCATGTGGTGATTAGGGTATGATCCTTAGTAAAGAGATCATGAAACCCTAATCGAGAAGGTTAATGAACCCTAACCCTGATTCAAGGTAACATAATGTAAAACCCCAATTATGGGAATGGAGAGTGAAACCCTAATTGGGTTGAATAGTAAATGCTAATTATGGGTAATGGAATATGAAACCCTAATTGGGATGAATAGTAAATCCTAATTATGGATAGTTGAATAAGAAACCCTAATTTTAGGGTAAAGTGCATGAAACCCTAAACTAGGGTAATGTGATGTAAAACCCTGATGTATTGATATGATGTAGAACTCAAATCCAGGGAGATGCTATGTGCAATCCTAACCCTAATGTAGGGTGACGCTATATGAAATCCTAACCCTAATTAAGGGAGATGGTATGTGAAACCCTAAACTCTAATAAAGGGTGATGGTATGGGTGACCCTAATCCTAATAATAGAATGGTGACTATTACACTAATAAGGGAAATACCTGAAGTGATTGATTATAGGTAACCTTATAGCAAGCAATGCCTTAATCTGAGATAAGTCACTATCATTGAAGATAGTTGGACAATCCTTGTGTGTGTTTTATGGCCTATGCACTTCACAATAAAGGTTATAGGTTAGTATATGGAGGTATTAAGATGGGAAATACCTTAATACAATATAAATTGATAAACTCAAGTAAGTTTAAAGTGCCGAGGGAAGTGATATATTAAGACATCATAGATATCACTTCCAGCTCTTTAAGAATGATATCCCTTGATGCATCTAAAATCCAACATACTTGGATGAGTAACATATAAAGAGTGCTATCATAATCATTACATCAAGATGTAATGTGTTTTATGAACCATGAGAATGGTTGTTGCCTAGTGAAAGGTGACAAGATGTTAAATGTGCTTTATGAGCTATGAGATTAGTTGTTACCTAGTGAGTGGTAATAAGATATTTTGATAGGCCTTTTGAACCACATGAGTAAGTTGATATCTAGTGAAAGGTACCAAGATAATTATAAAAGTTCCATGTAAGAGATGATAATGTTCTTAATAAACCAAGAAAATGGAAACTTAGTAACATAATAATTAGAACAAAAGGATACAAGAATGATGATGGAACCTTGATTATACAAGTGTGGAGAGGAGAGTGATACCCGTATTACATAAAGAATGTGATCGAGCATGATGGCATGGCCAAAGTTTAAATGTCAGTAGAAGAATGAGGTACCCTGTGCTGTGTAAACATACATGGGATATAAGCATAGGATTGACATAGTTCAATACCTAGAATAATGTCACAGGATTGACATAGTTCAATACCTAGAACAGATGCACATGACTGGCATAGTCTAATACCTGGAATAGATGCACATGATTAGCATAGTCTAATACCTGGAATAGATACACATGATTGGTAATACCCCAATACTAAGAATAACTGCACAGGATTGGTAATAACCCAATACATGGAATAACTACACAGGATTGGTAATAACCCAATACCTGGAATAACTGCATAGGATTGGTCACAACCCAATACCTGGAATAATGTCACAGGATTGGTATAGTCCATTACCTGGAATAACTGAACAGGATTGGTCACAACCCAATACGTAGAATAATGTCACAGGATTGGTATAGCCCAATACCTGGAATAGTTGCACAGAAGTGGCTTAGTCCAATACCTGAAATGGATGCACAGGTCTGGCATAGTTCAATACCTGGAATGGATGCACGTGTTTGGCATAGTCTAATACCTGGAATGGATGCACAGGTTTGGCATAGTCTAATACCTGGAATGGATGCACAGGTTTGACATAACCTAATACTTGGAATGGATACACAGGAACAATATAAGACCAATGCTTGTACTAGTTCCACATGATTGGTATAATCTAATGCCTGGAATATTTATACAGGATTGGTATGGACCAATGCCTAAACAAGACATGATGATGTACACTCTCATGTCCAGTATAAACCAATATCTATTTAGTAGATTGGCTAAAGTCAACAGATAGAAACTAGAAAGAGTCATGGGTAACATAATAAAGTAATGAGTATCATGAGAAAAGCATGGGATGTTGAGTTAATACAATAGATAAATGATATACATGTTCTTCCTATTCCTTATAAAGAGAATAGATGATTTAATGCTCTATCATAGATAGTTGTAATACTTAAACATGAGAATGATCTAAAACTGCTTATCCTCTGCTCAGATTTATATTATAAACTACTATAATAATGTTTCTAGCAGAGAGTTATATCTCTCACTGGGGCAATTTTCAATTGTCTCACCCCCGTGGGATCCAACATTTTTAGGTGGAAGAGCACAGAGGAGATTGAGAACATCTTGTAGAGGAAGAACTTCAGCAGCAGCAGGGACAGTAGTGACAACTCAGGTTGAGTGTACTGTCTGTCGTGTCTTGTAGATAGAAATCCTATGTGTTGTCTCTGTACTCTCAGGTCCTCGGAGTTAATAGTTAGTGCTTTTAATGAATCATTTTGAGATTTTGGCTTGATACCTCGAGGTTCTTATGTTGTCTGTGTTTAGTTTTTAACAAGGTAGATGTTGTTGTAACCCTCGAGAAGAGATGGTACAAGATATGTACTTATGAACCAGGATGTAAATGTAATACATTGGTTCTTGTTGAAAGAGTTTTCCTATGATTGAATCTCTTTGAAAAAGGTTTTAATTTTTAGTGACTTTCAGTAATCCGTTGTTAGCAATTTCTTCCGCTAAGTTAATGATGTATGTTTTGAATGCTTCACCACAATTTAGTGGTATCAGAGCTCTAGGTTCGCTGAGTCTACAGAGACATAGGACTAAGGTGTCGAGTCTGTTCTAAGTGTACCCAGTGTATCTTATAGTGTCTTCTGCTTATGCAGAAGAAGATATATAACTCAAAGATGTCTAGAGAACATGAGGAACACATTGCTGAGAGCAATGTTACTACACTAGTAGAAGGTTTCAAGGATCAGGAAAGAGAAGAAACAGTGCTTGAGAATCCCCACGTTGATGAGGTCATGATGAGAAACCCAGATTTTTCTACTCTCTTGGGCAATTCATGACTACAATGATGCATATAACAGATCGGATGCCAGCACCAGCACCTAGGGCGCCAACTCCCAATGAGGGATATGGGTCTAGTAAGAAATTTGAACGACTACGTCATGTTGGAGCCATGGAATACGTCAGGACATCTGACCCAGCAGATGATGATCTCTGGCTCACTAAGTTAGAAAAGGCTTTTAAGATCCTTAGTATCCCAGATGCTGACAAAGTTAAACATGGTGTGTACCTTTTGAAGGGTAGTGCTGGACATTGGTGGGCTATAGAAGAAATAAAAAGGAACGATGAAGAGGTTGGATGGGAGGAATTTCGTCGAGAATTCATCAATAAGTATTTTCCAAGGACTTATTTAGATGAAAAGATCTCACAGTTTCTGAAGATTCGACAGGGAGCCATATCAATAAGTGAATATGAGGTTAAGTTCATGGAACTTTTATGATTTTTTCCTCAGATGGCTGCTACTGAGGAGGAAAAAATTCAACATTTTGAGAAAGGACTAAATGTTGAAATGTCTATTCCAGCATCTGCTCTAGAAAGTAGAGAGAGGTTCGCTACATTTGTGGAATCAATTCAAAGGATAGAATGACAAAGACATAGGAGACAACCCTCAAAAGAAAGTCTACACAGTCACAAGGACCAATGATTAGTGGTACTAAACAACCAAAATCTTCACCAGTTCAACCTTAATATAATACACCAATGCAGAGGTCATCAAGTCAAGGTCGAGCTTGTCATAATGTGGACAGATAGGACATTTTAGACAAAAATGTCCAAGAAGAAACAATGAGGTGACCCAACAGTCAGGGTACAATCTACAAAACCCACAAGGACCTCAGTCCAGTGGAGCAGATGGTAGAGGACGAAGACAAGTGTCATAGTATGGTCCATCTACTTCTGGTAGTAGAGGACGAAGGAAATAACAGATAACAACTGACTCCATGTTTTGGGTCAGATAAGATACTACATAACTTGTAAGAGGTAGACATGTCAAGATGGAACTTTCTATTTTGAATTATCTTCTACTCTCTACTATAAGAAAGGTAGTTGTTGTTTAGTTCATCTAAAATAATCCTTTGAGGATATGAAGAAGAGATAAGAAGGATGAAAACTTATGTTTAGTCCAATATTCTCTTATATGTTTGAAAATTTCTCTTTTCATGCAGAAAGGGAAAGATGTAAAAGAAACACTCAGAGAAAATCTGAGATGCTAAGTAGTGAAATTTAAAGAGATGTTAAGAATATGAAACATAACATAAAACAAATACATACTACCTAATTTCAGTTCTTGAATACCCTGGCCAGGTATTCATTTATTGAAGACAAGGTAAGTATGACATATCTAGATTGTTATCTTTCTAATTACTCTGATCAAGTAGTCATTTTGAAACAATCTCAAGAGTTTAAAGAAGAAGGAAATGTGGCATGGAAATTTCTACCACATTCTAAGTGATATTTGAAGGGATCTGATTTAATTATGAATCAACTTACAAACAAAAGAAGATGTTTAGTACAATGTATACCCTGGTCTAAAAACCAAGAGGTAACAGTTACCTGATAAGAGGTAACAATAAAAATGATGAACTGAGGGTTTGAATACTCACATCTAGTAATCGTGATGATAATGAGATTAAGGACTGATGAGATGTAATCATCCTTATAATTCCTATGCTGATGGCAAGGAACCGAGGATAAAATAAGGGTAAATGGCTCATGAACATAGAAAGTTCATACAAAAAAAATTAGAGAAGATGATAATCTCTTCTCATTAATGTACAACCTTGGATAATAATGAGTGATAAGAAGAATATGATTCTTTGTTTTCTTTCCTTTTAGGGAGATGGCAATCAAGTGGGTCTTAGGACACTTGATGTGCACAATTAAAAATGTTTATTTGATGGATACCTAGAAAAAGTATCAATTTGTCATGGACTTGGGTTACAAGAAAAAGATGTGTGTAACAAGTAATGACCCAGGATGAAACAAAGATGATTATGTGATGTATTTCTAGTACATGTAATGGATACCAAGGTAAGGGATCCTGGTATCAGATAAATTATGTTGACCACCTGGAGTGGTTAACTGTGAAATCAGATTAGTTATATAATATAGCATGGACATCATATGTTAGGGGTTTATGCCTTGCATAAACATGACATTGAGATGTTATGTGAAGACTTGATGAGATGATATATGAATAATATCTATCTCCCTTTATCTGGGATTTCGGGGACAAAATCCTTGTTAGGGGTTTATAATTTGTAACATCCCTGACCTGGGTTATGCTTTAACCCTAGGTGTTTTGTTTAAGAAAGACAATTATATGCTTGTTCTTATCTTTTGAAAAGTAATTAAGGTTCAAGAGGAACTTATATTTCAATTTTAGTCCTTATTGAACAATGTTGAAATAAAGTTTTGCCTATTTTGGACTAAAGTGAAAATTACCCAAGTTGAGGGGTTAAATTGCAAATTTTACATGATAAAATGTTCCTCATGGGTTGAAGCATCATGAGAATGAAGATGATGCAGAAGTATGGCTTGTGATAGCCTGAGTACCAAGAAAGAGCTGATAAAGCAATGTTTATGCATTAAAACCTAGTTTTGGTGTGATGTGCAATTTACCCAAAACCCATGGTTCAATATGCAAATTACCTCTTCCAGAGAATCCCTAATGTTTCTTGGCATCATGTAGAGCAAAGAAAATGAGAAGGGAATCTCATCTGTATCACTTTGGAGGAGAGAGAATCTTGATATTAAAATAATCAAGATTTAAGTATAATTGAAACCATAATTCAATTTAATGCAAAACTAAATATATTAATTGAAGTGCTCTTCAACCAAAATTGTGTTGTTTGAAATCCATACATGTGGACGTTCTTGTGCCTTGCAAAGGAAATGAAAATATCTTAAGGAGGTGAAGAATCCACTCACATTATTATAAGAAAAAGAAATATCCACTCAGTTATGGATATTATTATAATATGATTTAAGGTGCTTAATTTGCTTTTCTTTAAATCATGGATAATTGAGAGGAATAAGAGGCAAAGAGATATCCTCATATCTAAGTAAGAGAAGGGGGCAGATGGCAAGGAAATGGAGGAGATGATTCCTACTTTCTCTTTCTTAAATGAATTTTCAATAAAATTCATATATACTCATTTATCCATAGCTTGAATGGGTAATTTCGAAGCCACTTTCACTTCTTTCTTGAAAAACGACCAAGGGAGCTTAGGAGCAATAGGAGGATGACTCCCAACCTGTAGGTAAGCTCCATGGCCCTCTTTCACCTTGATTCCATGGTGGAAATCACAAATCAATGCTTGATTTCTTCTTATCTTCACTCGATCTTCAATTCTAGCCATTCCTTTTCACTCAAAGCTTGAGGACAAGCTTGGGATAGTTGAAGGTGTTTCTTTCACCATTAAAGACGTGGAGGTTGAAGCTTTGAATCTCAATTGGAGGCAGGTTATACAACTTGAACCCTTATTCGTTGTTATTGAATTCAATTCCTCAATTAGATATGTTCAATTGTCCTTCTTGCAATTCCTTTGAATTATTGATGAAACTACCATGGGAATGGAAGTAGAATTCGAGGGGTTGAATCTTGATGATGATGAAATCATATTAATCACACATCTTAACAAGTTTTAGTTGTAAATGGTTTCAACACTTTTGGTCCAAACGGTTTCACCAAACTGTTTGAAGACCAAACGATTTGCAAACCGTTTTGGGGTTTGGTCCCAAACTGTTTGGGATGGTTGACCGAATGAATGGGTTAACCGATTGAGGTTAGGACCATAGGAAATGTTGGATTATAATCCAATGGATCCAATTGAGTGGTTCAATGAATAGATAATCCACCAATTTCATACCCTAATCGATTTATTGAATAATCCATAAGCGATCCATTCAGTTTCAAGACAAATTGGACCAAACGGTCTTGAGACCGTTTGAGCCCATATAGTCTTGAAACCATTTGGGATCAAACAGTCTTAGGACCATTTGGAGGTCAAAGGTTGATCTTGATTGATGGTGACGATCCAATGGTGTTGATTGATGAACTTCAATAAATCAATTGATGAAGGAATTGTTGATGCAAAACCCTAATCGAGTTAGTTGATTGAGGGTTCCATTTGAACTTTTGGTTTCAAGTGCAGTTTGGCCCAAACGGTCTTGAGACCATTTGAGGTCAAACGGTCTTCAAACCGTTTGGGGTAAAACGGTCTCAGAATCGTTTGGATTCAAACGGTTTCAAACCGTTTGGAGCATCAATGATCAAGATCGTTTGGATGATTGTATATGATTAAATCAATTGGAAACCCAAGTTGATGAAAGATCAAATGATCATATGGTTGTTACTGATCTATCTCAAAGATAATCACTAGGGTTGTGCCTTTACGATACTAAGTGATTGGTAATCCTTAGATGAGTTAATCCTTGAAGCTTAAGTATGCAATAACTCAGTACACTATGTCAACCATAGTTGTATGTAATTGATTAGAGGGTTGATGTAACCTAATCAAGTTGAAAGGATGATAGAAAGGAATTCATACATGAGTATTAAGCATGTGGTGATTAGGGTATGATCCTTAGTAAATAGATCATGAAACCCTAATCGAGAAGGTTAATGAACCCTAACCCTAATTTAGGGTAACATAATGTAAAATCCCAATTATGGGAATGGAGAGTGAAACCCTAATTGGGTTGAATAGTAAACCCTAATTATGGGTAATACAATATGAAACCCTAATTGGGATGAATGGTAAATCCTAATTATGGATAGTTGAATAAGAAACCCTTATTTTGGGGTAAAGTGCATGAAACCCTAAACTAGGGTAATGTGATGTAAAACCCTGATGTATTGATATGATGTAGAACTCAAATATAGGGAGATGCTATGTGCAATCCTAACCCTAATGTAGGGTGACACTATATGAAATCCTAACCCTAATGAAGGGAGATGGTATGTGAAACCCTAAACCCTAATAAAGGGTGATGGTATGGGAGACCCTAATCCTAATAATAGAATGGTGACTATTACACTGATAAGGTAAATACCTAAAGTGATTGATTATAGGTAACCTTATATCAAGCAATGCCTTAATCTGAGATAAGTCCCTATCATTGAAGATAGTTGGACAATCCTTGTGTGTGTTTTATGACCTATGCACTTCACAATAAAGGTGATAGGTTAGTATATGGAGGTATTAAGATGGGAAATGCCTTAATACAATATAAATTGATAAACTCAAGTTTTAGAATTCTAGGTAGTTTTAAGCTACATCTTCACTACTTCAACCACTCAAAAGTTTTGATCTGTAGATTCATCAAGTTGCTGAATGCATTATTACATTGTTTAAAGCTTGATTAATTATGGTAATCTAATCATTATGTTTTAAAACTAATGAGAAGATTTAAGCATTATTTGATTCACATAATTAGGGTTTGAGAATTGAAAATCCTAATCGACAAAAATTAGGGGTTTGGTAACATATGAATACAAAATTTGATCAGTATAGTCGTGTACTAAATGATTTTCAGCATTTTATATACAACTAAGATTTAGTTGAAATTTGTACATGGTTTGGAGAAATTAGATATTAGTTGGAAGCATTTTTTTACTTGTTTGTCGACCGATTTTACCCAAGATAAACTCAATCGACCATGTATTCAAATTGAAATATAGTAGGCTAGTATTTGAATTTTATCTTTTTATTGGTATATCCAATTGATCTGAAATTTTAATTATGTTTTGGAAACTCCATTTTGGACGTCTTGTTAAACTTTCCTAATTTTTTAATGATGTTTGAACTCTATAGAGAGGAGTGGTGGTTGAGTATTCCCTAGATTAACTCGACCGGCCATGTTGCATACTATATTGATTGACGATCCATGGGAAATTGTATGGATATATGACTATGCTATTTCATGTGAATATTGCCTAAAAAATCAGGTCAGTGGTCAATATGCTTGGGAATTGAATTGACATTATAAAATCATATTTGAATTGTATTAGAATGAATTATACAAGTGTTTGTTGAGTCTTACTAAAATTGAATATGATATATACATAAGGATCAGTGTGAGGTGGCAATATTCCCTATTTAGGGTTGTGTTGATGGATTACTGAATTATGTAATTCTTATGATGTTGAACAAAGGATGACTTCTTGAAAACCCTAGAAGTTTAGTATTAAGATGAGTATGAGTGATAAAGCTAGAAATTGTATATAATGTTGCAAATGTGATGAATTGATGACGTGTAAGTATTAATACGTGTATCACTGATCAGGACCATGCTGATGATCACTGTGAGGGTGAGGACGTGCTTGCACCGCCTGACAATGTAAGTTTTAAGAATATATCCCCTATATGTTCATTTATAATTATATTATGTAAGTGTGTTTTTTATCAAAATTTAGGTTGGTGATGTACCACCTGAAGAAATTACAGCACTTCATAAAAAGAAAATTGAGAAAGTGAGGGACATCACAATGATGAACAAGTTAATAAAACAAAGGGCCAATGGACCCAAATTGGCTATGGATTTTGATCAGGCAGGAAATCCATATGGAGTGAACCAAAACTCATTTGTTTCATATCTTGGGGTTCTTACTCGCAACCATTGCAGTGTTATCCTAGAATCATGGAATAGAGTTCCTAAGGAGAAGAAAGACCACATATGGAAGGAACTATGCCTGAGTTATTATTATTTGTAATTCTATTTGTGTAGATTACTAATTTTAGGATACTAGTTAATAGCAATATATTCTATTTAATTTACAGAGCATATTTGATCTGGATGAAAAGCTGCATCGTAAATGTGTGATGCAACGTTGTGGGAGGGTCCTAAGGAACTATAGGACCAATCTCACCCGAGATTACATACGCGATGCTGAGAATAGGTTCTTGATAGATTCCAATTCTAGACATTGATCAGTATTTCACTAACTTTACACTAATAATTTTTGTTTGTATTCTCTTTGAAAAATAAATATAGGAAGAAGGAAGCCACATAGCAATGGAACTACTTGGACCCCAAACACTGGGAGGAGTTTGTTACCCAAAGAAAAACAAATGAATTCAAGGTATTAAGCGCCACCACTCCCAATTTAATTAATATACATTTTTATGTATTCACCTATTCAAGATTAACCTTTAGTGTTACTAACCAAATCAACGTGCTAACTAACTAGGCTAAGAGTGATGCTCAATGAGCAAGGCGTGCACTAAATGTGCACGACCACACAATGGGTCCAAGAGGATATGCAGGCATTCGCCAAAGACTACATGCTGAGTCTACTCAGCCTACTGCTACTCAGGAGACTGCAGAGTCCTCTACTGCTGCTCCCGCACCTCTGCCTCATCATGTTATGTGGATAGTTGGGAGGCAAAACAAGAAGGGAGAGATACCGAAGCCCGAAACCGCTGAGGCGGCTGCAAAAATGGTAAAAATCAAAATCTTAGAGCAATCTATCGATATTGATTATTGTTATGTTTACTTATGAATTTTTGTTGATGGTGCTTAGAGGGAGCTACACGAGCAGAGGAAGGAAGGAAAGTTCATCCCTCAGGGCATAAGGGATGAACTGACAGTTGCTCTGGGTAACCCAGAGCATCCTGGATGTGTAAGGGGTGCTGGCACTGGTGTGGGCATCAAAGCGTTCTTTGGGCCATCCCAGCGTAAACATGTCCCAAAAGCGGGACTTTCACAAGCTGAGGTAACTTATTCTTATTTTAGAACGTTATTGCGAAAGGGAATTCAATAATCAGTAACTAGCATTTCTTTTATGCATGTATAGGTAGATTCCTTAATTGAAAAAAGACTCCAGGAAGTATTTCACAAGTGGCAGGTGCCTCAGACTTCCAGTCAGACAGTACCAGTGGTGAACCTCTCTTCTCCTACTCCTCGTACTGCATAGGTTGGGAGTAATCCTATAGACCCACCTAGCACGTCCTCTGTAAGTATTTTTATGGCATATATAATAGCTAGTCTGTTTAAGATGATATGTTTGTATATATAGGCATATAACATTCTTTAATTACGTAAATTTGTAGGGGTTCAAGCCATGTCGACTACAAAGTGAAGGATATATCATTGCAGATGCATCGGCTTACCCACCCCTTAAAGGGTTCATGTTTCATGGGAGTCCAGTACCAGATGGCATGGTACGTGTGAGCCCCATACATATACTCACTAGATGGACGGATCTTGCACTGCCTCATGCACACCCAGATGCTGAAACACTTGGTGAGGTAGTAGGCGGAGTGATACTGTGGCCCGAAGCGGATGTCCTCTATACTGATATTGTATGATAAATTTTCATTACTTTACTTTGTTAGTGTGTATATATATATGAGTCAATTGATATGAAATTATATATACAGGTCAAAAATACGAGACCCGCTACATCTTGACCTCCACCTCCTCGACTACCAAGTTGGCTTCCAGGGGACTTACATGCCTCGATAGGTCCTAATTGTAGGATTGTGGCAGTATGGATCGGCGAACATAATCTAAATTGCCCTATAAATGTTACTATTCCGGAGAATGATGCAGGTAAATCATACGAGAACAATCTATTTATACAAGTTTAGCATATGTATTAATGCATACGTAATAGAAGTTCTGGATACATATTTATGCAGATCAAACATTCGGAAATAACATATTTATACAAGATATTTTGGAGTTGTTTAAGTATGAATGGCTGAACACATCTATGATAGAGCTGTGGATATGGTGAGACTAATTAATGCATATGACAATCTGGTTTATACATCTATATACCTTGTTTTATATACAGCAATCTGATTTCTTATATATTAATGCATACGTAATACATGTTTTGCAGCCACTTATACAAGACATGTAAAGATTTTGGGTTTTCCCATGTGGGATTTTTGGTTCCATCTTTGATTAGTCTTGTGGAAAAAGACCCTGGTTCAATTACTTCATACTGATGTGATGCTTTTGAATATTTTAGTATAAATAATAAGACGGTGATAATAGCTCCATTCAATGTCGAGTAAGTTTACTTTGCTTGTAATTTGGACTTAAGAAAAATACATTTTATTGCGGATATTGAGGTATTAATTTTCTACTTTCTTACCTGTAGTTCTAAGTATTGGGAGTTATTAGTTATTGTCCCCAAGACATTCACCGTCTATTATCTAGATCTTGTGGGGAGTGAGTTGGATGTATATGGACATGCAATTAAAAGACCATTATTCTTGTGAGAAATATTTATGTTTTTATATCTGTTAACATCTGTTACTGCATTACTATTTAATTATACAATTTAATGTGTTACATTAAAATATATATAGGGCTTTACAAGAGTACAAAAAAGCTGGAGGAAAGGTCCCCAGAAAAAAACATCTGCAGCTCATTTGGAAGAATGTGAAAGTAATTTCCTGACTCCAATGTATATATTATTTATGTGAAGTGTTCTTATTTGTATTTTTGAATATTTTGTATGTTTCAAATTTATAGTGTGCTACACAAGACAACGGCTGGGCATGTGCCTACTATGTGATGCGATTTATGGACCTAATCATCAAACATGCTGTATTGGAAATCGATAACATACAACAGGTATTATACATAGTCTCGTTAGATAATATGAAATATATTAATCTTATTATATATTATTATAAATATGTATGTACGTCATTATCTTTGTAGGTCTTTAAAACTGAGGACTTCAACACAGGTGCAAATCGTTTCGATGTACATGCTCCCTATATGAGAGATGAATTAGATGTTGTAAGAGAAGATTGGGCAAAAGCCCTGCAAAGAGTGGGAATTTTTCAATATGATTTTGATGACAATGATGATGATGAATAAAGAATAACTTTTTTCTCATAATTAATTTTGTGTGAATGTGAATTAATTCTTATGAATTGTCATATATGTGTGTGAAAATCATCAATACATGAATGTTTCTACATGTGTCTGAATGTGAAAAGAGATGAAATAAATGGAGCTGCAGGTTGCTAATGGTTTCTACATGTGTGTGATGAAAAAATAATATGAATTAAATTTCTTATACATGAGTGTGAATCACATATATAATAATTTGTCCATCATGTTAATTTTGCAGGTTTGTGGTTGTTGTTGGCTGATATCAATGGATGTCGTAAAACCTACAGTTCATAACTGAACTGCAGGTTTCTCATCCTCCGACCAGCCACAGCAGGTCTGCAGACTGACAGGAAAAAAAATCAAATCATAGACGTTGGTTGTTTGTGTATAATTGACGACATACATTTATAGTGTCAGTTATCTATATAAAACCGACGATATATGGTTACAATGTCGGTTGCCATACTAGTAACTGACGTCGATTTACCAGACACCATGGTCGTGCTAGCTAGCACGGCCGTGTAAGCGGGTGATTCAGTGTCAGTTTCCTAGCAGATAATTGACGCCTATACCCCCTGTTGGCGCATTTTCAGCGCATTTCGGTGGCGCACGAAGGGTTGTGGCGTCGGTTTGAGAACCGACGTGTAAAGGTTGGGCTTTTAGCGGCGCCCACATAGGTGTCACTTAGAAACCGACACTAAAGGCCTTAAATAACCGACACTAAAGGTCAGTTATGTACTAGTGGTGGGATGCAGACAGGTGATGGGTGGATGAACCTTGCCACCTCGCAAGTGACTGGAGGACCGTAGTGCCCTCTTTGAGTTGACTGCTACTTGAATTTTCTATTTGGTTTGCCTCTGATGAGTTTCCACATGCCTTTTTGCATTTTTGGTTTTGACCGGTCCCTACTTTAGCAGTTTGTTCCGGTTGATCATCGTTGTTCTATTTTGGCCGTGGTGGCAGGGCCATGCCCAAGTTTCATGCTTGTTTGAGCTCACGCCTCCGTGGAGTACTGGTTTTGTGGTTGCGGGGATCGAAGGTATGGTTGGGCCTGACATGAAAGATGGTTTTAGGTTTTTCGTGACTGGTTGTCTCATAGCCCTCAATCATGGCAGTGAGGGGAAGTTGTTGTTGCTGAGGGTTGGGGCACTCCTATCCAGGTTTCTTCAAGTCCAACAAGGGGGGAGGTACAGGGGATGCCTCTATTTTTGGTCCTTTGTGGTTGGTCATGTTGGCCATGGGCAGAGGAGGTGTCCTGGTGATCCATGTTCTTACATGAGATGTCAGGTATCGGGGGTGAGAGGAAGGAGTCGAGTTGTTGTAGTGCTTTTCTGATGCGTGAGATTATATTGATTTAACTTAGTTCTATGTGATGATATACAATGATTATTTTGGGTATGTGATGTGATGAATTTGATTGACTGAATTGTCCCCTGTCACTCTTATGACTGAAAGATAGGATAAAGGGGCATATCAACCATTGCATTTTGTTTCATTGGGTTCCAGGAAAGTCTAAGTGAATTTATCTAAACTCTGATTAGAAGATTTCAAGAATTTCATATCTTTTGATTGGTAACTCCAATGGGTTCGAGTTATATATTAATTTTGATCTAATTTTTTGAGATCCATCTATTGGGCTAGGTTAGGGGTCATGATTCTTCCTCTGATTTATTAGATTTTAGATACTTGTCCTAGTTAGAGTTTATGAGACATTAATTAGGGTTCGGGTTACATGGATAGGGAAATGAAAGATTTGAGGTCACAAATCTAGGAGTGGGTGTTACATGAGAGATTCATTCATCTTCACTCTCTTAATCATGTTTAAAGTTTGTTTTATATATTGTATCATGTAAGCACCTTAATGTTTTAAGAGGTATTTATATATGCACATCTTATTAAGATTCATTGCATTAAGATTCATGTTAAGATCAATTCAGTTTAAAGAATATACCTCTTCATGTTTAATACTAGTAATGTGGTTATGGGTGAAAATCCTAAATAAGATAAGATCATATTAAGAACAAATAATTAAGCCCTACTCATGAACAATTTTATGGAAGTTTGGTGCCTTATGAACCCCCTTCACTTTATCGGATTGAAGCTCTATACTGTTCACATTTAGTGTGTTCGGGATGTTCATGTTCCTGTTCACTTTTAGTGTGTTTAGAAGAATGTTCATTTTCAATGTTTTCGGTATGATTATGTTCATGTTCACTTTTAGTGTGCTAAGAAGACTGTTCACTTTCAGTGTGTTTGGTATGATTATGTACTATTCACTTTCAGTGTGTTCAGAAGCTTTCACACCTTGTTTGTGTTGTGGGATCAAATAAGGTTCATTGAGTAGGTGAACTAATAAGAAAGATTAATCAAGTTAGTAATGCATCTTTAAATCATGAAAAATGTTGAAGTACTTTTCATATCAGTCTTAAGCTTCATTTTCAATTATGTTCATATTTATATGAAAACCCAACCACTTATAATCAATTTGTCAAATGCATGGATGAGGTTGTGATGCCCGCAGGTAGGAGCAAGCTTAAAGGATAAAGCTATCTAACATGAAAGGACTAGCTCAAGGTTCTATGTACAAGTTCAGGACCCGATGGGGCGCCATGTATGTGATCCAAGGAGATTTAGCTAGATCTCTAGTTTTATCATGTATCATTCTCTTGTTATAAGTTTAATGAAAAAAATGTATATATTAGAATCATTGTAAACATATCATGTTTAAAAGTTATTTTTATTATTCCAATGAATGATATATGTTATTTGTGATGTTCTCCAAGTATGATATTTATGATCCATACTCCCATGATATTGTTTTATGGATTGCACTTCACGGATGTTACATCAAGAATCTAGCAATGAAAAGATTCTTTCCATAAAGAAATGGCTCCAATCTCAATATTCTATGATTTCTTCTCAATAGACAATGCTAGCCAATCAGCAAGCCTACCAAAAGTCAATTGTCTCTTAGTTGACCAATTTTCATGTTATTTTCCGCTCTCCTATAGGTACCTTTACTGGGCATCCTGAGAACAATCCCAAACACCTCGGGTAGCTGAAAGTCATCTCCACACATTCATGAAACATTTATGCACCTCCCTCTCCAATAAAACTAGCACCATTTTTGTTGATTTTGATGAGGATGATACAATGTTGGTTGAGAAGGAACACGTGACAAGCCGATGCCACACAAGAGATATAACTCAAAATTAAAGCATGGAACTAATAACTAATCAAGCACATTACCACAAAATAGGGTAAATTAAAACCAATCTTATATAACCAATAGAAGAGGAAACATATTACATCATGATCCACAAATTATACCATATCACATGCCATATAAGGATTTACATATGTCCTCTTGGCATAAAGCCACAACCTGTTACAAAAGAACATGTTCACATATAAGAGCTACATATACAAGCTGCATGTACAACCAAGGCATACTGCCAAAAACCATGTGTCAATATACAAATATCTACAAAACACAACCCTCTCAGGACCAAAGAGTACATGGAGGGAACATATGACTCTACTACAACACTAGAAACTTATCTAATCATTTGAGCTTACTGATCTCCAAGCTGCTGCTCCTCAACAACACGATCTCTACCACATCAATGACGACCACCTAAAAAGCTATGGAAACCCATGAGGTGAGACCAATGTCCCAGTGAGATATATAACTCTCTGCCAATGATTATTACTACAGTAGGTTATATTACTATAATAGATTAAACATTAATAGCATATTCAACTAAATGAAATATTTAAACTAGTTACACATGTTAAGCAGGTTAAGTAGATACAACAGATAGGAAGCACATGATTTATGATTAGAAGGAATATGAAGAACATGTATAACAAATAGCTTCGAATACCTCACTACATAACATCTAAGTAGTATAAAGAGTATGGCAAGGGTAAACAACCAATATGAAGCATGTTTAACCCTAAATACCTATGCTACATGGTTGTGTTACATATTTGGTTTTTTGTGGGGAGTTTGAGTTGCCTAAAGTCCAACTGACCACTGCTTGGTCGCAATCAGTCCCATACAAGATCATGTAAGAGCCAAACTCAAAGATCTTCCTGGACTACTCAGTTAGTTTGAGTCTGCACCGCTATAACATATCAATCAAACTGCAAATCAACAACATATAGTCCTAAAAACTACTAACCCACCTTGGTACAGGTCACTATGCTGGAAACCAGGGTATTCAAACCCAATTACTGAGGTACAAATGCAGTTATCCTCCGATCACATCACATATACATAATCACCAAGACCCAACCACAGTCGTTCTCAAAACACTTGGGATTTGGATGACAAGGATGTACACTCCAAGCACCCCACATACTCAATAGTATGTTCTTCATGTTTCCCATAGGAATACTCATATCACTATCCAATAAAGTTTTGACTCTAGAATGGATCTATGACACATGATACTACATGATTAAGGTTTCACTTGATTAGTTAAGCCAATTGGGTGTCTTTTAACTGCATCAATCAAGTTACAAGCAAACCCTAAAAAAATATTCTACAAAAGTAAGGTACATTGCAACCTTAGAAGATATAAAATGTATTAAGCATAAAATTGATCACATCACCACATGGTAATGTTTCTCTTCCATACACAATGTCATCACCGTTACCACATTATCATGACATATCAATCCCTTATCACACTTCATAGAAGATATCACCTCACTTAGGGAACAAATCATTGACTAGGTTATAAGACCATTCACATTATTCCTTACAAGAAGTAGCATTATCTCCCCATGCCTCATCAAGGCTCATAATCACTATATATGTGTCACATAAGTGATACTCCAATCAAACATTGACATATGATGGTCATTCAAAAACAATTTAGGGTTACAACTTTAAGAGAGAAAAAGTACTTCATCATCATACTAATTACTCAAGAAAGCTAACCATTAACACCATGTACTCAAGTTAGGATTAGGTATCAAATTAGTTAAGAAATTTAGGGTTCCAAACAACAACTAGCATCAAATCCTAACTATTTTGATCTCCAAGATTTCTGGAACATATTAGGTCTTCTATCATTATTATACGTAAACTACATACATGATTCATGGGTCCATATAATCCCATCAAACAAAGAGGAATTTACCTCACCACCTTCATCGGTCAAAGAGCTAGGTTACCTCCATCATACACCTTAATCAACCATAGTGGCCGAGGAGATATGTTTTTGGCCAAAAAGGACCAGGTTGAAGAAAACATCTGCGACTAAAGACATTGGGATAGGACATCACCTTCATCGGTCAAAGAAACATCAAGGCAACATTGGCCATAAGGTCTAGGGTTGAACAACTGAAGAGACTAAAGAAGGTACATTGACCGAAGAGGACAACAACACTTTCATTTGATCGAAAAAGGATCAAATTCAAACCACTACAAGGAAGAAACCTTGAATACTGAAGACCAAGGTCAAAGCTCATCGATTGATGGAAAAAGGAACACCTTAGCGACCTCACAAGGGATCCATACATAGCGACCCAAAACCATAAAAATCCTTCAACCACATAGGCCATCTCATGATGGACATCAAGAGAGAAATCCAACTCCAACACATGATTAAAATGGGTTGATACCATCATGAAACCAAAAACTCATGGAGTAAAACACAAGGTAAGATGATCAATACCAAAACCCTAAAATCCGATCATCAACATTAGAGAAAAAACCAAACCAAAACCCTAGTTTTGTCTATCACCAAGAAAATTGTGAAATCAAGATCAAAAGGGGGAGAAACCAAACATATAGCACACTACACATGTCTCCAAAATCTTCATCATCAAACAAGAGACAAATCCACGATTAAGAGGAAAACCAAACCTAAGCACATGCATGAAAAAAACACCATTCTCATCATCAACCAGAGTTCGGCAACATATATTAGGGTTTAGCAAGAAGATTATCCATTCAATAACACAATAAAATGTAAACCCTAGAGTATAGATAATATCACTAAGGGACATAGAAACATGTTTTAGAGATGGATTAATTACATATAATATTAAGAGTAACAATACTCGAGGAGAAGGTTATATAACTCACCGTGATTGTGATGTGAGACTCCAAACATCAAGAATATCCAAAGAAGAGATGAAGACTAAAGATTGGTTCAACACCTCACGACCAAGATATCATCACCTCAAGGAAGAAAAACAACACTACGTTAAAGATGCACAAGGAAGAAGGAAACCCTAGGCCGAAAGATTAGGAAAAGAGAGGTGATCTTCAACGCAACCCTAGGCACTACCATGGAGAAACATGAATTTAGCCAAAGGATAGAGAAGTTCCTCAAGAAGGACCACCATGGTAAACCATGGGTTTGGCCAAGAGAAATAAGAGAGGGGTAGGGTTTCAGGAAAATAGAACCAAGAAGGACAGATCACTTACCAAGATCAAGAAGCACCAAAGAATCACCAAAGGATCGAACACCTTCCTCCAAGGTGGAGCTCTTCTCCTTAGACAAGAACACAAGGGACGAGCTCTAAGGATAAGGGATAGATTAGAGGGTGCAAAAGGATCATATGCATGGAAAGAGAGAGGTATATGTACCATAGGGTAGGAGAGAGATGGGAAAGATTAGGTGTCCAACTAAACATGACATGTGTCTATCATAACTCAACCATGCAAGTACTAAGACCATGCAACAAGGCTTGTTAAAAACAAGGAAAGTCATCAATTGACTTATCCAGGAAAACCTATCGGTCACATGGATTCTCTGTTACCAAAACACCAAAAACCAAATAGTCACATTAAATCCATAGCCCTAGATTCTCATCTACCGAAGAGGGAGGTAAGAGTTCTTTGACTGAAGAGAACTTCAAGGCACACCCCAAAACCTCATTGACCATAGAGGCATGAATAAAGAACATCAAGGTGGTCACTGAAAACCAAAAACTCAATGGTCAAGTCAAATGGTCAACACCAAACTAGGGCATCAAAGCAAACCCTAGAAACATCATGTCACCACTTCCTTCCTCAACAACCAAGGTGCAACAAGGGCCCACTAACACCACTCACAAAAACATGATGGTAAAACATGAGGGACAAATCAAGCAAGTAAAAATTTGCAAGACAAACCCTAAACATGGGTAAATTTCAATTAGGTCCAGAACAAGCACACATATAACATAACTACCTCAAACAACATCCAAACTGGACCAAACCGAAAACATAAGCATGTCACATGATATTAAAGCACCTCAAAAGATAAGATCAAGGTTTCAAGCATATAACTATGCTAAGAAAGAAAGATAAAGAAAAAGTCTAGTAGGGGTCTTACAACCATAAACCCCTAAGGATTTCACCCCTAAAATCCTATGCAAAAAGAGACGAGTACTTCATATGCATCTCCTCCTCTAATTACCACGTGGATTAATACACACCACAGTGAGCCACAAAACCTTCAAAAGAACTATAACCTTCTTCTTCAACTTATTTACTCTCTGATCCAAGATCATGTAACATACTAGATCTCAGACCCTACCCTGGAAGTTGACGCTTTGGACTTAGCCAAACAAGGTTGAAGGTTACACCTAAATAGATGTTTAGTATAGTCCCAATGAGATAATGAACCAATAGATCACCTTAATGTAACCTAATGTTATAACATTAATCTTAGGTTTATAATAGATACATAAAATATGCCACATAACTCATTTTGGTGGTAATATGAAGATAAGAAACTTAATTGGATGAATAATTTAGATAATGGGCCGTTAATAGGCCATATGAAATATCTCATAAAAAGAAGTCTCAAAAGTAAAAACAAACTTCAAATTCAAAATCTACATATCAAAATTATCCTACATGTCAAATTTCATCTAATTTGGACAACCTTGAAATATTAGGATAAATTTAGGAGAGAGAATGAGTAAAAGGCATAAGTAAAGAATAATGTGATTATATAACTTAAAAATATGGAAATAATGTAAAATTCATATTCAACACATCAAAGATAACTTGTAGATAAGGTTTGGTCCAATTTGAATGTGGTTTGTGCAAGTTATGCAATTTTAGGTACATTCTAGACTTTTCTACAATTTACCCAATTGGGAGATTTTATTTGTAAATTGTCACAAGAATTATGATCCTTATAGGTTCTATTATCATTCCAGAATTTTTTGGGATTTTGGGCTCTTAGTTATACTTGGTTTGGAAGTATTTCTCTTCAAGGACAAGGATGAAGATAAGGATAAGGATAAAGGCCAAGATAAGGATAAAGATAAAGATAAAGATAAGGATACAGATAAAGGTCAAGATAAGGATAAAGATAAAGATAAGGATAAGGATAAAGGTCACGATAAGGATAAAGATAAAGTTAAGGATAAGGATATGGATAAAAGAGAGAAAGTGTGGATAGTAACCGAGCGAGGTGTTGCATGGACATAAAATCTCTAAGCTATTGACACATGGAAAACTACATGTACACCTCATGCTTGACCCCTTCCTTATCCATGAAGCTATATATACCCCTTACTAGCTCCAATTCAAAATCATTGTTCACTCCTTATTTCCTCTAGCTTAGAGTACCTATCTTTCTCTATTTTTCTGTGAAACAAGGTGGTCCAAGGGAGAATATGTTCCCCTTATTGAGAAAAAGGTCTCCTAGAGTTCCATCTTACTCTACCTAGGGTTTCTAAGGTCCTCTTCTAGGGTTTTTGACCAAGGCAAGTGATTTTCTCTCTTTCTTCTTCGTTTTTCTTATTCTTCCTTTTCCTTCAACCTTCCTCTAGGTTGAAGCCATGGTCTTCCATGGTGAAACCCCACCTAGAACCCATAAACACCTCATCTCCATGTTCTTTTGTTAGGGTTTTTCACCTCTAAAGTAGAGAAGGTGCTTCTTGCTCGAGATAGGAGCTTTGTTTGATAAACCAACCTCTCTAAGCTTGGAACCTTACTTATTGAACCTGTCTACCTTCTCTAGAGGTTCTTTGGAGGCCTAAGCTTGGACTTAGGTTGGACTTTGGACTGTATAGACTCTGAAGTTGAGGTATGATGTATCCCCTATTCCTCTATGTTGGGCAATTAACCTATTTTTATCTTACTCTTGGTCCTATGGATATTATCATGCACATTGCTCTATTCTTTTGATATCATGGTTCTTATGAAATAGATTATTATTATGACCTTGTATATTCACTTGGACTCTTATCTTGTGCTTTGTGCCCGCATTGATGTGGATGTTTATGCCCACCTTGTAGTGGATGTTTTGTGCTTATTTTCCCACCATGGTAGTGGATGTATATGTAGCACACCTTGTTGGATATTTTTGATTTCATATCTCTTGTTTATCCTTGTTATGCATCATGTGGTGACTACTAGTATAATGTTGAATGTGAATTTATGTGGATGTGAATATTCTCACATATGAATGCAGATGTAAAAATCCCTATATATTTTTATATATATTGGTAGATGTGAAAATTCCTACTAGGCAGATGTTGATAGACCCTGCCACTGCCCTATTATAGAGCATATGTATACAAGACCCTGCTCGCTCTACATTTTTGATAGGTGTGTATTTCCTACCTACATGATATATTATTCTAGTTTTGTCACAGGTGAAACACATGGATGCCTTGAACTTGTATTTTTCTTTCATCATGATATGAATGTTCTTTTATTTTATGCTCCTTTGGGTAGTATTTTCCTCTTCTATGGGAAGCATTTATAATTGATATCCTTATTTTCATATATTGCTCAATTTCCTATTTTAGTATACACATACCTGCTTTTGCTGATGTTTCTCTTTCTTCTCTTCTTTTATGGGGTATGCTTCCAACCCCAGATAGATCAAGGATGACTTGGACTTCAACATTGTAGCTGAGCTTTTGGGAGACTTTGAAGAGGTGGTCAAATGACCCTCAGCTTGATCTTTGGCTTATATTATTAGATTTCCTTTTTGACACCCATGTGTGGTGAAGTGATGTATAAAGATAACAATCTTTGTAATAGTTAGAACTTTCTTATTCCGCTGCTATATTTTTGGTACTATGATACATACATGTAGAAAGTATTGGTACACATCCCTTTGGTGAAAAAAATTTTGTGGTATTTATTTCAAGGGATGTGGCCTTTTCTTTTCTAGTAGGGAGTGGATCCCCTCTCGGGTCCCACTCCTTACATCATGGTATCAGAGCCATTAGCAGTCATTTATATAACTATTTGAGACTTGTCTCCCTTTAGGATGTTTACCTTTATCTTAGGTTGCTTACACATAGTATCCTTGCCTTGTGCAGGAAAACCTTATGGCTGGATAGAACTCATTAGTTGACAACCTAGGACGCTTTGAGACACCTCAGAACCCTAAGTACGGGATGCCAAAACAAGACCCTCCTATTACCCCTGAGAGTCAGACTTTTGATCGGGATACTCTTGTTGCTACTAATCTTACTTTTGATCAAGAGTTGACCATGTTGAGACAACTTCTCTCTTCACCTATGATAAGGAAGCTGAACAGTTCTTCTGTGCCTGATAAACCCAAGGAGTACTCGATCATCGACTTCATGAAGATGCAACCACCCTACTTCAAGGGTGAGGGTGATCTAGAGATGGTGGACAAATCTTATGATTGGGTGTTGTCCACAGATAGGACATTTGATGGTATGGCATGTCCTCCACATCAGAAGGTTATGTTTAGTGCTTATGTCTTGGAAGGACCCACAAGAGTGTGGTGGAATAAAATTTCAAGGACTATAGACATCTCAACCATGTATTGGGTGAAGTTCTTAGCTCTCTTTTGAGGAAAGTATATTTGTATTTCTGCTTTGAAGAAGAAGGAAGCCGAGTTCTATAGTTTGAAGAAAGGTCCCATGTTAGTTTTTGTATATGTGCAAAGGTTCCTCCTACTTGAGAGGTATGTTGAAGGTTTGCATGAATAAAGGAAAGTTGACCTTTTCCTTAATGGACTCAACTACAACATAGGTCATGATCTTATTCCACAACTACCCTTGACCTTTCAACTGATGGTGGATAAGGCCTTAGCTATGGAATCATATCCTGGTTTCCAGTCCTATAAGGAAAACAATCATAAGAGGAAGCACCCTGAAGGTGATTGTCATTCTGAGGACAATGTTGCCCAAAGAAGGGATAGGATGCCAATATGTCACTACTACAATGAACCTAGACATGTTCGCCCTGAGTGTCCTAATCTCAAGAATGGACAAGCACTAGCTCAACAACAAGTACCTCCCCAGAATAACGACAACAATAATGGAAATAATGGTAGAAGACCTGTGGAAAGAAAAACTGGAAGGGTTTTTGATATGGATGCTGAAGAAGTTCATGATGAGGACTAAGGACATGAATAAGTTGACTTATATTTCCATATTTAATATTTCCTAGTTATGTTTTCCTTTTGCATGTTGCTTTTGTAGTAGTATGTATGGAAGTGTAGTTGAACCTTTTGTACCTGAAGTTTAGTTTGATATAATAAGATGAACCCTTTAAGGGGTGGTGGATAAGTTTTCTTATGTATGTTTTGATTTCGAGGACAAAATTCCTTTAAGGGGTGGTGTGTTGTAACATACTAGATCTCGGACCCTACCTTGGAAGTTGACGCTTTGGACTTAGCCAAACAAGGTTGAAGGTTAGACCTAAATAGATGTTTAGTATAATATCAATGAGCTAATGCATGAATATATCACCTTAATGTAACCTAATATTCTAACATTAATGTTAGGTTTATAATGGATACATAAAATATGCCACATAACTCATTTTGGTGGTAATATGAAGATAAGAAACTTAATTGGATGAATAATTTAGATAATGGGTCGTTAATGGGCCATATGAAATATCTCATAAAAATAAGTCTCAAAAGTAGAAACAAACTTCAAATTCAAAATCTACATATCAAAATTAGCCTACATGTCAAATTTCATCTAATTTGGACCACCTTGAAATATTAGGATAAGTTTATGAGAGAGAATGATAAAAGGCATAAGTAATGAATAATGTGATTATATAACTTCAAAATATGGAAATAATGGAAAGTTCATATTCAACAAAGCAAAGATAACTTGTGGATAAAGTTTGGTCCAATTTAGATTTTGTTTGTGCAAGTTATGCAATTTTAGGTACATTTTGGACTTTATGCAATTTACCCAATTGGGAGGTTTTATTTGTAAATTGTCACAAGCATTATGATCCTTATAGGTTCCCTTATCATTATAGAATTTTTTGGGCTTTGGGGCTCCTAGTTATACTTGGTTTGGAAGTATTTCTCTTCAAGGACAAGGATGAAGATAAGGATAAGGATAAAGATAAAGGCTAAGATAAGGATAAAGATAAAGATAAGGATAAGGATAAAGGTCAAGATAAGGATAAAGATAAAGATAAGGATAAGAAAAAGTATAAAAGATAGAAAGTGTGGGTAGTAACTAAGGGAGGTGTTGCATGGACATAGAATCTCTAGGCTATTGACACATGGAAAACTCCATGTACACCTCATGCTTGACCCCTTCCTTATCCATGAAGCTATATATATCCCTTTCTAGATCCAATTTGAAATCATTTCTCACTCCCTATTTCCTCTAACTTAGAGTACCTATCTTTCTCTATTTTTATGTAGAACTAGGTGTTGGTATGTATGCCCTGAGAGCCAATCATGGGATTATTGGTGGGATACATTAAGATTGATTTGATAAACATCAAAGGCAAGCTTCCAATTTTTTCTGGTTCAGTCATATGAGATAGTGACATAATAGATTGAATGTCTAGAGAATGATAGTACTCAATGACGTATGCCTTTAGGTTCAGGACCTGAACGATGAGATCATACAGATGCTAAGAGTTTGTACATTCTTGTTATGTCCATAGTCAGATGTCATCATGGAAGGTAGATAGACAGCAATGACACACAAGACTAGATTGTGGTGTTGGTTGATGACAAAATCTCATTAGTCATGATATAGAGATATCAAACCAAACACATAGGTACTTGTTAGAGAACAAGTGTACCGGACAGACCCATCGTGAGTTTGACACATGGAACCATGACATGGTAGTCACAGTCAGTACTCACAATGATGGTGGTGAGTGTGATTCTTGGACCTGAAATCACTACACTCAACACATGTCGTTGGGCACACTTTGACATCATCAAACACAGTCCTGAAACATGGGTTGTTATAAAGTTGATGATTGGGTGGCTTTGACACATGGGGCTTTTGAGGGGTGAGTGGTAGATATGGGATTTGTCGCTCCTGAGGGAGTTTGATATCCAAGGCCACTTGATGAGTAGGATTGAGATAGGTGTGCGCTCGCATGTGTGAATTAGTATGTGATATTGATGTCATACATATCTCGTTCAATCTGCTCTGAGATCAAGAAAGTGAATGAACATTGACAGGATGACTCTTCCATGCCTCAAGTTCATTAGGGACATCAGTGACAAACGAATTATACATTCGCTGTAACACCATTCACAGATTGTAGGATTGAAAGTTGTTCTCCAACTTTCTACTTTCACCTGGGTAGAACTGATGTGTGACTAGGCACCGCTCTTTGCTTGTGAAGTCATAAGTGTTATGGACTTTCACTGCCAACGTGAAATGGACCTGCAGGGTCACACACATAGGATTTAACCTGGAAGAGGAGTTTTGTCCACAAACAATGTTTAGATTGATTACTAAAGGAGTTTAGTAGTTCAATTAAACACTCAATTGATTGATAGCTCAAAATCATAGTGTTCAAGGTGTTGGACAGATTGATTAGAGTATCAGATTGATTGAAATCGCAATTGACTGATTCTGCACAATCTGCACTCCCAACCGATCGGCTCATATGATGCACCGATCGGCTGAGCTTGGTGAACCAGTCGGCTCAAGTGTTGAGTCGATCGACTCATGGTCAGGGTGAAACGATTGCTTCAAGTGTTGAAACGATTGATTCAACTGGTACAACCGAGCAAGTTGGGAAAGTAGGATTGGTGAGAATTCTCCTTGTGTTTCACTTGCCCAATTTGATTGGAACAAGGATTGGTATTTGATACCAATTAGAAATAAAAGAAGGAAAGTCAATCGGGAACTGGTCAGGACCATGAACCGACCGGTTTAGAAGTGAACCGACCGGCTCATGGGTCCCAACCGATCGGTTGAGTGTCAACTGATCGGCTCAGATCCCCAACCGACCGTTTCAAAAATGAAATGACCGGTTCAGCTTGCGAGTTGGTTGTTTTTGTGGAAAATCTGGAACCCTTCTACTCCTGCTTTTAGTCCCGCATTGCCCGGGATGGAGAACCCTGTCCCATGGCCCTCCTATATATAGGGGTATTGGGGGCTTCTCAAAGTACAACTCAGTGCAACCAATTGCTCTGCAAAGTTGTCGTTCTC
Source organism: Alisma plantago-aquatica (assembly GCA_963693085.1). Taxonomy (NCBI): domain Eukaryota; kingdom Viridiplantae; phylum Streptophyta; class Magnoliopsida; order Alismatales; family Alismataceae; genus Alisma; species Alisma plantago-aquatica. Next base: position 118,028,101 of record OY856414.1, read on the forward strand.
TAGTTTTGGTAACCGACAGAGCCCGAGCAAGTGCTACCCGCAAAGGGAGGTGTAGCAAGGGAAAGACAACTGTAGTTGCAACTGGAGGCAGGAGAGTGTGTTGGCGACTAGTACGTCAATAGGAGGGTGTGAATCCTTCCAATTCCTTGTGGGACAACGAGATTGGAGTTCCAGGTGGTCCGTGTGGACTACTTCATAGGCGGGAGGTTTCTGCCGCTCAGGAGGACAACTGTCAATCTTGTCAGTCCCGATGTGACCAGGAGATGCACAGACACCGTCCAAGACAGGAAGTGAAGAATGCACGAAGCGCGAGGTATTGTCGCCGAGCAAGCCTCAGGACAAGGTTTGATTCCACAAACCATCCTTTCCTATTGTATAGACGTTGATGCGTTTCCTTGTTGCGGGTTTGGGGGAGAAAATTTTTGTTTCCGCTGCCTTCTCTGCCTCCCCTAAAACCCAACAGTGGTATCAGAGCCACGTCAACTGCTCTATATTTTAGGAATATTGATATGATCGATTTTGGTTTGTCGCCTTTATTTATTGCATACGATGCGAATAAAATTGGCTTTATGCATGTCCAATCCTAATTCACAAATCCCAATTACATATATGATATGTATTATTAATGCACTCGATAAGCATCGACCTTAAACGAGTTTTGTGGTGGATGTATAGCATGGTTATGGCCAATAAACCCTATCTGTGTATGGTTGAATGTGGTTGCTTGCATCTCGGTATGCGCACCAATCTTCCATCTCCTATTCCTGATGTAACTCGAAATAATTCGAGATTCTTTCCTACCTTTTCTCCCCCCGAATGTAACTCGGGGTTTCTCTTTTAAGCAATGTAAAATTAGGATAGATTTTATTTCATGTTATGTCAAAGAACGAAGGACATCCAGACGACAAGTGAGACGATCGGTTCAAGACGTGAACCGATCGGTTGACGTTCCAGACGATCAGTTCAAGGAGTGAACCGATCGATTGATGACCAGTTCGAGGAGCGAGACGAGCGGGTGGTGTCCATGATGAGATGTACGACGACCAGGCGAACCGATCGGTTGGAGGAGCCAACCGATCGGCTGGTGGCACCCAGACTACCGGGCCAGAACGAGCAAGTCATTCATGGGATGAGTTGATCTACTCAGAAGGCAAAGCACAGAGTTCATCTTGTACAGGTTGCATGTGATGTAGACCTAGATGACCGTGATTCCTCTTGGCTCGAGGAATCACATTAGGATGGCCATAATCATCACTTTTATCATTTTGCATGTTTTCTGTTGGATAAATTGGACTTTATGATAATCCCTTTATTTTGATGATGACAAACATTTCATTCTTGTAGTTTTAACGTGCTATTTGAGTATTTCAGGAACAAGCATATAAGGTGGTGGATAACAAAGACTTGGAAGAACAATTTGATAAAATCGCTTTATTTTCATGATCGTAATCAAATGTAAATGCTTGTACAAGTATATAATGTACAAGTAATTAGATATCATGTAAATCAAGCGTTTAGATCTTCCCAATCCACTCACAACACTTAGATAGGTCATTCATCAAGATAGTATCACAATTGCACATTGATACACACACTTACTAAATGAATACAATGAGTCAGTAATATTCTCGGTCGACAAATCGTCGATCGAGAAAATATCGGTCGACAAAAACTTCGACCGAGAAACTCTCGGTCGACAAAATCTTCGATCGAGAATAGACCCTACTAGCTGTTAGACCCAGCAGACAAGGTGGTTGGGAGTTGGAAATGAAAGTTGTAAACACTTGCTCTAGGAAGTCCCTCGGTCGACAAAACTTCGTCCGAGAAGGATTCTCAGTCGACAAATCTTCGACCGAGAAGAGTTCTGTCTGCACTTTTTAGGGTCAATTAACTAGCCGTTACAAATGCAATTAGTGGACACATAACGGCTAGTTGAGCACTAAGAACCCCCTAGAAAGTGTCTAGAACGTCCTTAAGCACTTGTAGGTCATTTCTATAAATAGGACATGCCTTAGGACACCTAAACTCACTAATCTTCACTTGTGATACACTTGAGCTTACACTTGCAATTGTGAATCTGTTTTGAGAAATTGAGCAACACTTGCATTGGCTATTCTTCTCCTTGCTCTAATTTTGTGTCCTATAGGCTAGTATCTCCTATCCACAACAATCACACTTCGATATACATTGATTAGGAGATCTACATGCTTGATATAGGCAAATCAAGCCTTGTGCTTCAAAGGTTAAGTGTAATTTCCTTTTTTTCCTTCTTGTTCCTTTTATCCTTTGTATTCTCCTTGCTACTCCTAGGGTTGGAGGCTGTAGATTGGAGAAGGTTCTTCTCAGAGGAGAAGGTGGACTTTGAACTACTTCAAGAAGGCTATTGCAACGGGAAGCTACTTCAAGAGGAAGGCTACTTCAAGGGGGAGCTTGAAGTTACTTCAAGAAGGCTGCTTCAAGGTTGGTGCAATTACTTCTAGGTGAAGGCTGTTCGAAGGGTTTGGTGAAAGAATTATAATTTTATGTAAAGTCCTTGCGAGGTAATAAAATTTAATTCTTTCAAAATCCCGGTTGGGTAAGAAACCGGGTAGTGGACTGACTTCCTTAGTATTTGCTAAGGTTGGAACCACTCTAAATCCTTATCCCCTTGTCCAATATATTTGTGGTTGGTTGTTTGAGTTAAATAATTGTTAAATTAACTTTAAAACCCTATTCAACCCCCCTCTAGTGGTTTTTCATTTTCTGTGGGATATAGCATGTATATGATACATACTATGTATTGTGGTGATTGGATATGTATATGTATATAAAAACCAAATCCCTCATTAAATATTAAGTTTTAGATGCCTTCCAAATGCGACACATGTGAAAAGCTTGATCGACCAAGTGTGGGCATGCCCTAGCATGGTGCACCGTCTATCTCATGGAAGCGTGAAGGATGAATGTGTGGGTCTGCTCTAGCAGGGTGCATATTCATCGTGTTTTCTTTGGGTCGGACTTAAAAAGGCGATCTAGGTGGGATCTTGTACCTTGAGGCATGGAGATCATCATGGCAAGGAGTTGCATATGACATCTTATCAAGAGTTGCATATGATGCAATTGGCAGGAGTTGCCTACCTGAGAGATCTATGTTGTGGGTGACAGCCCTAGCTGGTCCATGACTTAGAGGATTTCAGGATCTTGCCCACTAGAAGGTTGTACGCTGCAATCTTCCAAATTGATGGCGAGGGCTATCAATTTGAAGTAAAATAGTGGGAGCGATAATTAATTAAAGGTCTAATTATATCGTCAATTTTTCAAATCAATCAAATAAGTCAAAAATGAGTTTTTGGACTAAAATTGCATATTTTCCTTTTATAGTACAAATGGCAACAAACAACAATCACTTTTCTTTGCGATCGGTCCTTGAAAAGGACAAGCTAAATGGGACAAACTTCCACGACTGGTATCAGACATTGAGAATTGTTCTCACTCAAGAGTGTAAGCTCTATGTCCTGGATACTCCAATTCTAGAGGAACCCGCTCCTAATGCACCAAAGACAGAAAGGGATGCTTACAAGAAGCATTTTGATGATGCCATTGATGCAAAGTGCTTGATGTTGTGTTCTATGAACTATGAGTTGTAGAGACAAAATGAGAACATGGGTGTCATTGAGATGATTCAGCATCTCAGGAACATGTATGAAGATCAGGAACAGCAAGAGAGATACAATGTCTCAAGGGCGTTGTTTAAGTGCGTCATGAAAGAAGGAGATCCAGTTGGTCCTCACACACTCAAGATGATTGGGTATGTGGAGAACCTGCAAAGACTGGGATTTCCACTGAGCCAAGAGTTGGCTACTGACGTGATACTGCAATTGTTGCCAGAATCCTACAGTCAGTTTGTGATGAACTACAACATGAACAACTTTGATAGGCCACTGTCAGAGTTGTTGGGCATGTTGAGGACCGCCGAGATACATATGAAGAAGGACAAGCCTAAGTCTGTGATGGTGATCACGAACAAGAAAGGCAAGTCCAAGCACATGGACAAGGGAAAAGCTAAGAAAGGTTCTGATGCTAGCCAGGAGCCCAAGACATCTTCAGCTCTCAAGGCCAAGGGAGGCGTGACCAAGAAAGGAAATTGCCACCATTGTCAAAATCCAGGACATTGGAAAAGGAATTGTCCTCTCTATCTGGAAGAACAAAAGAAGAAGGAGGTGACTGACGTTTCTACTTAAAGGTGTCATGAAAGTAAACTTGTAACACTTTTTGAGGTATATGATACCAAGATGTAAAGTGTAAAGCACTCATAAATGGGGCAAGTGTTGCCTCCATAGATAGGAGTACTTTAGTTTATTTTCAGCCTAAAAGGCATGTAATACAGTTATGAACTGCTATTTCATATTTGCCAATAGATAGAAACACTTTATTTTTGCATATTGTATGACAATGATGGCAATCAATAAAGTTGATGTTTCAATATTTTAAAGATATTATCTTTGTGGCAATGCCTTGTTTAGCTTGTGGTATTTAATATGCATAAGATAAAATGATACCTAAAAGTTATAGATAACTCAAACAATCAAATTAGCATCAATCATGAGAAATTCATTTCTAGTGTTCATATGATGGATAAATCTAGTCTCTTTTGGTTAGAGAACTAGTAAGAGACATGAATATCTTGGACATGATTAATCAATCTTCACTAAAGGTAGTGGGAGAATGATTATCCTATTAGGTATGATACATGTGATGTATTAACATACCTATTGGAACAAATGCTAATACTTCAATTGGTGTTTAGAGAAATACCAATATGAATATCTTGAAGTATTCAAGATTATCATAGATGAAGTGCAAATTTGGTAAAGTGCTAATTCTTGATGAGATCAATGAATGAAATACTTGGACCAAGTGTTTGAGATCCTTATGAGTGATTATGATAGTGTATCATAGTGAACTCATGATTAAGGCATGGTGATGTCTAAATCAAGAAGGAATCATACTCTAAGGAGTTAGAGAATGATTATCAGATAACTGAATTCTTCTTAAATAAAGAATATACTTCAATAATAAAGGACATTAAGAATCACAAGGAGTTGTGAGTTCTTATATCCTTGACAGATACACCTCAATTATCTATGTGATGAGTTGTTCATGTGATGAGTCAGCTATCTAGATGAATATGAGGAACCGAATTTTGAGTCATGGTTTATCATCATTACATCCTAAATGACATCCATGTAAACCATAAGGTATGATCTTGATGGTAGCACTAATTGGATGAAATCCATAAGTGCAAATGAGTCTTAAGTGTTAAGACACATGGATAACATTTTGAGAAGGATGAAGCTTGTTAATTGCAACTTAATGACTAAGCATTTGGCATATGGATACTAAAATTGTATTCCTATGAGGAATAAAACAAGGATGTGTATGTGACACAACCTATAAGGTTTATGAATCCACTAATGCAAATGAAGTCTATAAGTTACAATGGACTAATCAATGTGATTGATTGAGTACAAGCAACTCAGAATTGGATCCTTACTTTGATGATATGGTCAAAGGGTTTGACTGACATGTCAAAGATAAAGAAGGGATCTGTGATTTAGTGGGAGTGTGTTCACATTCCACATGTTGATGTGAAATGGAAATGTTCTAGAATGGAAATCCAAAAGTGGAAATTATCTTTAAGGAAGATAGATATGCTTCCTATGTGATAGGAATAGAGATCTATAGAGATAGCTCTCAAAAACCTCTTGACCTGAAAAGAGAAAGCATACATTGGCAATATGTACTGAAGAGTTCAGTATGCACAGATTCAGTGGGAGAAAACGTGTCCATGTTACATGGAGTTGGTATCCCAAGGCCAAATGTCCAATTCTTATTAAGAATGGGAACACTAAGAATAGATATGGATCTATCATGTATGTAATCATCCCATTATCTTGCATGTATCGACATGGCAAGAACAAAAATCATTCATCATCTTGTATGTAGGACATGGCAATATGATGTGCTCATCCAGATAGCTCGTATGTGAGACATGACGAATGGATGTCTGTCAACTTCCAATAAGGGGTACTGGAATACCATGAGAACTTGATAAGTACTTGGGAATTACTAGTTCTATGGAGATAAGGAAGAGTTCGATGTAAAGAGTTACATTGATGCGAACTTCCAAAAGGATAGAAAATTAATCGCAAAATATATATATAATATATAAAAGTGAAAGTTTGTTGATAATTGGAAATGTTCCAATAAAACCATTTAAAAGGAAATGTTGAGTATCTATGTGTTATAGAACAGCAGTGGATACTATATGGATTTGGAAGTTCATGAGATGAACTTATAGATATTCCGCTCATTGATGACAAGTCTGGAATCCTTGATCATGCAATGAGGCTAAAGGTTAGCAAAGGAATACAAGATCGCATATTACGACAACTCCATCTCATACGTATGACGTACAATGAAGAGATGAGAGACATGCAATTTATACTGACTTTGGCAAAGTGTTTCCATTACTCACTATGTTGGCACTAGAGCACAGTAACATGTGGGACATGTTTGAAGATCACTATGAATATGATTCAAGGGTGATTGGCTCGCAATGCAAGTGGGAGTATGTTGGTATGTATGCCCTGAGAGCCAATCATGGGATGATTGGTGGGATACATTAAGATTGATTTGATAAACATCAAAGGCAAGCTTCCAATTCTTTCTGGTTCAGTCATATGAGATAGTGACAGAACAGATTGAATGTCTAGAGAATGACAGTACTCAATGATGTATGCCTTCAGGTTCAGGACCTGAACGATGAGATCATACGGATGCTATGAGTTTGTACATTCTTGTTATGTCCCTAGTCAGATGTCATCATGGAAGGTAGATAGACAGCAATGACACACAAGTCTAGATTGTAGTGTTGGTTGATGACAGAATCTCATTAGTCATGATATAGAGACACCAAACCAAACACATAGGTACTTGTTAGATAACAAGTGTACCACACAGACCCACCGTGAGTTTGACACATGGAACCATGACATGGTAGTCACAGTCGATACTCACAGTGATGGTGGTGAGTGTGATTCTTGGACCTGAAATCACTACACTCAACACATGTCGTTGGGCACACTTTGACATCATCAAACGCAATCCTGAAACATGGGTTGTTATAAAGTTGATGATTGGGTGGCTTTGACACATGGGGCTTTTGAGGGGTGAGTGATAGATATGGGATTTGTCCCTCCTGAGGGAGTTTGATATCTAAGGACACTTGATGAGTAGGATTGAGATAGGCGTGTGCATGCATGTATGAATCAGTATGTGATATTGATGTCATACATGTCTCGTTCAATCTTCTCTGAGATCAAGAAAGTGAATGAACGTTGACAGGATGACTGTTCCATGCCTCGAGTTCATTCAAGATATCAGAGACAAAGGAATTATACATTCGCTGTAACACCATTCACAGATTGTAGGATTGAAAGTTGTTCTCCAACTTTCTACTTTCACTTGGGTAGCACTGATGTGTGACTAGACACCGCTCTTTGCTTGTGAAGTCATAAGTGTTATGGACTTTCACTGCCAACGTGAAATGGACCTGCAGAGTCACACACATAGGATTTAACTTGGAAGAGGTGTTTTGTCCACAAACAATGTTTAGATTGATTACTAAAGGAGTTTAGTAGTTCAATTAAACACTCAATTGATTGATAGCTCAAAATCATAGTGTTCAAGGTGTTGGACAGATTGATTAGAGTATCAGATTGATTGAAATCGCAATTGACTGATTCTGCACAATCTGCACTCCCAACTGATCGGCTCATATGATGCACCGATCAGTTGAGATTGGTGAACTGGTCGGCTCAAGTGTTGAGTCGATCGGCTCATGGTCAGGGTGAAACGATTTCTTCAAGTGTTGAAACGATCGATTCAACAGGTGCAACCGAGCAAGTTGGGAAAGTAGGATTGGTGAGAATTTTCCTTGCGTTTCACTTGCCCAATTTGGTTGGAACAAGGATTGGTATTTGATACCAATTAGATACAAAAGAAGGAAAGTCAATCAGGAACTGGTCAGGACCACGAACCGACCGGTTCAGAAGTGAACCGACCGGATCATGGGTCCCAACCGATCGGTTGAGTGTCAACCGACCGGCTCAGATCCCCAACCGACCGTTTCAGAAATGAAACGATCGGTTCAGCTTGCGAGTTGGTTGTTTTTGTGGAAAATCTCAAACCCTTCTACTCCTTCTTTTAGTCTCGCATTGCCCGGGATGGAGAACCATGTCCCATGACCCTCCTATATATAGGGGTATTGGGTGCTTCTCAAAGTACAACTCAGCGCAACCAGTTGCTCTGCAAAGTTGTCGTTCTCTGGTTTTGGTTACCGAGAGAGCCCAAGCAAGTGCTACACGCAAAGGGAGGTGGAGCAAGGGAAAGACAACTACAGTTGCAACTGGAGGCAGGAGAGTGTGTTGGCGAATAGTACGTCAATAGGAGGGTGCGACTCCTTCCAATTCCTTGTGGGACAAGGAGATTGGAGTTCTAGGTGGTCCGTGTGGACTACTTCAGAGGCGGGAGGTTTCTGCCGCTTAGGAGGACAACTATCAATCTCGTTAGTCTCGGTGTGACCAGGAGCTGCACAGACACCGTCCAAGAGAGGAAGTGAAGACCACGTGAAGCGTGAGGTATTGTCTCCGAGTAAGCCTCGGGACAAGGTATGATTCCACAAACCATCCTTTCCTATTGTATAGACGTTGACGCGTTTCCTTGTTGCGGGTTTGGGAGAGAAAAGTTTTGTTTCCGCTGCCTTCTTTGCCTCCCCTAAAACCCAACACTAGGTGGTCCAAGGGAGAATATGTTTCCCTTACTGAGAAAAAGGTCTCCTAGAGTTCCATCTAGCCCTACCTAGGGTTTCTAAGGTCCGCTTCTAGGGTTTTTGACCAAGGCAAGTGGTTTTCTCTCTTTCTTCTTCGGTTTTCCTATTCTTCCTCTTCCTTCAACCTTCCTCCAGGTCGAAGCCATGGTCTTCCATGGTGAAATACCACCTAAAACCCATAAACACCTCATCTTCATATTCTTTTGTTAGGGTTTTTCACCTCTATAGTGGAGAAGGTGCTTCTTGCTCGAGATAGGAGCTTTGTTGGAGAAACCAGCCTGTCTAAACTTGGAACCTTACTTATTGAACCTGTCCACCTTCCCTTGAGGTTCTTTGGAGGCATAAGTTTGGACTTAAGTTGGACTTTCGACTGTATAAACTCTGAAATTGAGGTATGATGTATCCCCTATTCCTCTATGTTGGACAATTAACATATTTTTGTCTTACTCTTGGTCCTATGGACATTATTCTGCACATTGATCTATTCTTTTGATATCATGGTTCTTATGAACTAGATTATTATTATGACCTTGTATATTCTCTTGGACTCTGATCTTGTGCTTTGTGCCCGCATTGATGTGGATGTTTATGCCCACCTTGTAGTGGATGTTTTGTGCTTCGTTTCCCACAATGGTAGTGGATGTATATGTAGCACACCTTGTTGGATATTTTTGATTTCATATCTCTTGTTTATTCTTGTTATGCATCATGTGGTGACTACTAGTATAATGTTGAATGTGAATATATGTGGATGTGAAAATTCCCACATATGAATGCAGATGTGAAAATCCCTGGATATTTTTATATATATCGGTAGATGTGAAAATTCTTGCTAGGAAGATGTTGATAGACCCTGCCACCACCCTATTATAGAGCAGATGTATACAAGACCCTGCTTGCTCTACATTTTTGATAGAAGTGTATTTCCTACCTACATGATATATTATTTTAGTTTTGTCACAGGTGAAACACATGGATGTCTTGAATTTATATTTTGCGTTCATCATGATATGAATGTTCTTTTCTTTTATGCTCCTTTGGGTAGTACTTTCCTCTTCTATGGGAAGCATTTATAATTGATATCCTTATTTTCATATATTGCTCAATTTCCTATTTTAGTATGCACATTCCAGCTTTTGTTGATGTTTCTCTTTCTTCTCTTCTTTTGTGGGGTATGCTTCCAACCCCAAGTAGAGCAAGGAGGACTTAGACTTCAACATTATACCTGAGCTTTTGGGAGACTTTGAAGAGGTGGTTAGATGACCCTCAACTTGATCTTTGGCTTATATTATTATATTTCCTTTTTGACACCCATGTGTAGTGAAGTGATGTATAATGATAACAAGCTTTGTAATAGAGGTGGTTAGATGACCCTCAACTTGATCTTTGGCTATATTTTTGGCACTATGATACATACATGTAGAAAGTATTGGTACACATCACTTTGGTGAAAAAAATTCTATGGTATTTGTTTCAAGGGATGGGGCCTTTTCTTTTCTAGTAGGGAGTGGATCCCCTATCGGGCCCCACTCCTTACATATCAACATTGGACCCTCTATCTAGGACACATCCTCCTCCAAATCAAACTCCACACGATGCAACACCAACTCGAGATTCGGATGACACTTCCTCAACATGGAAACATGAAAGATAGGATGAAACTTGTGCAACTCAGGTGATAGATGCAAACTGTAAACCACCTTCCCAACATGTGACACCACAGGGTAAGCTCCCATAAACTTGGGAGAAAACTTACCTTTCCAACCAAATCTTAGGATGCCTTTCCAAGGGGATACCTTAAGATACACCTTATCTCTGACTTGGAAATCTAAGGGCCTATGACAATTATCAACATTTGAGTTTTGTCTGTCCTGTACTGCCTTCAGCTACTCCTGTGTCACTTTGATCTTCTTTTTAGTCTAATGCTTAAGGTCAAAACCCAAAAGATGATAACTATTTCATACCAACACAATAGAGATCGACATCTCCTCCCATACGAAGCCTCATATGTATTCATGTCAATGCTCCTCTGGTTGCTATTGTTGTAGGAAAACTCTATCAAACTCAGGTGCACATCCCATCTGCCCAAAAATTACAAAGCAAAAGCTCTCAACAAATCCTCCAAGGTCTGAATAGTCCTCTTAGATTGGCTATCTATCTGTGGGTGAAATGTTGTGTTGAACCTCAACTGTGTACCCATGGCTATATGCAAACGTTCCTAAAAACACCCGGTAAACTGAGGTCCTCTGTAAGACACTATGGTAGTTGGTATACCATGCATACGAACTATCTCATCTACATATATGTCTGTAGGATTCTCCAATGAATATGTCATCTTAAATGGCAATAAGTGTGCTGACTTGGTCAACCTATCAACTATCACCCAATTGGAGTCTTGACCTTTGGTTATCCTAGGGAGACCAACAATGAATTCCATAGTGACATGGTCCCATTTCTACTACGGTATAGTTAACAGTTGCAACGTTCCTACATGCTTCTGATGCTCAGCCTTGACCTATTGACACACATGACATCTTTCCACTAACTCATCCATGTCACACTTCAAATTGGGCCAACAATATAGATCCTACAAGTTATGGTACATCTTGGTACTGCCTGGGTGAACCACGTAAATCGAGGAGTGAGCCTCCTTCAAAACCATATTCCTCAGACCCTCAACATCAAAAACCATTGTTCATCTGTGAAAACACACTGTCCCATCCTCTGACTCATGAAAACCATCACACTTCTCACTGCCAAACTCTACTCAGATCCTCTGTATCACAATATCATCCCATTGTGCATTTCTGATATGCTGCCTCAATGTAGTCTTCACATGTAATTGTGTCAACAAGCCAGCCAATAAGGATACCTACAACTGTACATTCATTTGACGTAAGGACACCAACATGTCTCACTTATGGCACACCAAGGAATAGAACTATGCCTTATCAGTAGAAGATGAAGATAAAGATTTCCTACTCAAAGCATCTGCCACCGTGTTTACTTTCCCTGGATGGAAGTCTATGGTGCAATCATAATTTTTTATCAACTCCATCCATCATCTATGTTGCATGTTTAGGTCCTGCTTTGAGAAGATGTACGAAACATTCTTGGGATGACCCATTTTTTTAGGTTTCCCATAACCAATTCAATATTTGAGGTTCAAGGATAATCCTTGTTGGTTAAACCCAAATCAGGATGAACTTTATTTAACAATGGACTCTTTTGACCCCCCCTAAGTATAACTATAATGCTAGTAGAGGTAAAGTGAGGAATTGGTTGTTTAATTATTGACTCTTTTCACTCAAAAAGTATAACTAGATATGCAAATGATGATGAGAACAATAATTGAGTTCAAGTATGATGAATAATTTTAGTTAATTGTTTTGTGCACATATGAGTCCAAGGGACCTATTTAATAGTACCAATAGACTCAAGTGATATATTAGTGAACTTTGAGGTATTAGTATCATAACAAGTAATTTTGGACTTGTAGGATTAACATCTTATAATTATTAGATTTGAATTCAAGGCTAATACACCTATTTATGAGGTTGTTTGAAGAATTTATTCACATGGATAAATAATAGACTTTGAGTCTCAAACTTCGACAGACGATATCTTAGGATTTTGTGAGCCTATGTCAAAAATTTCAGAATGTTTGGAGATTGCTACAAAGAGATGTAACTATTTTGAAATTGGGGACATTTGATGCGATGATTTTGAGTCGCATTTATAGACTTATTTTATATGTGTTTTATGCATTTATTAGTCATTTCTGTGGTTAATGTTTTATAATTCATCTACTTTGGTCTGTGATCATTCTCTATGTCAAATCTCCATTATTTCAGTATTTTGAGCATAAATTATTACAAGAATATGTTTTGTCTAGGCTTATTTGGTTTCATGTTGAAATTGCAGGAAAAACAAGTATCTGCTGCTGTCGATACCATTGACAGTGGTCGATACCATCGACCAGACCACAGGCAGCCAGCTACAAGGAGCAGCAAAATCTCGATACTATAGACAGGAGAGTCGATGGTATCGAGATAACATCAGGTTGCTTCAGAAAAGAGAGTTGATACTATCGACACAAATGTCGATACCATCAACTAGTGGAGCTACAGCGACGGTAAAAGGACAAAACCGATGCATATGAATGTCGATACCATTGACCTGCGTCGATGGTATCGAGGTGGCATCAGTCGCGACAAAGAAAAGAAAAGAAATCCAGCCGATACAGTGCAAGGTCGATACCATCGACTCGCGTCGATGGTATCGACACCGTCAGATACATGTTTGCTTTAGATTGATCCAAATCTGATGGTTGTGATTATTTGGCGACCTAACTGAGGAATTATACCTAATGACGACGGCCAAGAGCAGGGGATCACGTCATTAGCCACTGCACACATCCCGAGAAGGTGTGGAGAGAAGAACGGAGCCCATAAGCATGACCCAGTCGATCCGGACACTGAAGAAGCTGATTTCCACCACCGAAAGGCGGGAGAACGCATATTCTACGCCAAGGAGCGATTGGATCTTCTCCGTTCAGGGGTTTCACCACTCAATCACGTTTTTCTTCATGTTTCCCCTTTTCTCTACCATGTTTTGCTTTGAGATGAACATGCGGGGCTAATCCCCTTTATCTTTAGGACCGGAAGTAGCCCGGGAAATCATTGTATGACGATTTTATCATAGTAATTCATCATTTATCTCTTAAATCCGTGGTATAATTTCGTTTTCTCAATTATATTGTTATGCTTGATCACCATAATAATAATCCAATGCCCTTAATTACTTTGAAAGAAGAATTAACGGTTGAAAAGAGACAAAATTCATGTTAATTGACAAATCCCTTGAACAAGGTGGTGTAAGGTTAATGGTGGATACCGAGAGATCGATTTTAATGCACCTAGTTTAGGGTATAGGTTACTACGATGGTGGAACCGACCTAGACATAGGTAGTGAATTGTACCACGACAGTGGGCAATTCTGATTTCAGGCCACTACCCGGATAGAGAGATAAATTTGAATGACTGAATAGAATTTAATACAATGAAAACCTTCGGTGAAACCGCAATCCTAAAGATCTCATCTTGAATTGATTAAACCAAACATTTAATCGATTGTTTTGTTTTGTTTTATTTCATTTTCTTTTAATTTTAACAACAACTTCCAACTCTTTAATCGGTCTAGCTGATTGCAAGTAGTTAGTAGTAGTCTTCGACAATTCACATATCCCTGAGTTCGACTCGGGCCTCACAAAGGCCTATATTACATTGATGCGTACACTTGCGTTTCTACGCACGTAAAAAGTGTGTCAAGTTTTTGGCGCCGTTGCCGGAGATACGGAAAGTTGTCGGCACTACGAGTGCTGCAAGCGGCCACTCTAGGCCACATTTTTATTTTTTTTATCATTTTAATAATTCATAGTCTATTTTCTAAATTTTGTAATCGTCAAGCACGGTACTGAACTTAAATTTTCACTTTGCAGGTATTGTGTATGGTGCAGACGCGTAGCACCGACTACATGCGAGAGGCACCAGAGGTTCCATTGCTGGGACTGGAAAACAAGGAGGATTATAATCAAGACCATCTGGAGGATATAGATTCTGAACCCGAACAAGAAGAGATGGCAGAGCCACAGACAATATGGGAGAAGATCAAGGCTTCTTCTTCATCTACTTCTAAGGGGCCGATCAAGAAGCAGGCGGTCAATATTCTGACATACAAGATTGATCATGCATTAATCAACTTGGTTAAGTCGAATGCATTCCATGGGCTCAAGAATGAAGACCTAGTCGTGCATATAAGTCAATTTGTGGAGAATTGTGATATGATAAAAATAGACAGATTTCCACAAGATGATCTCTACTTGAAGCTCTTCCCGAGTTCTCTAGCGGGAAACGCACGGGAGTGGTTGCACAACCTGTACGATGAATATGTGGAATCCTAGGACCACATGGTGGAGGTTTTCTTTGAAAGTTTCTTCCTACCCAAGAAGACCAATGACATGATCAGGAAGATCCAAAACTTCACTCAGAAAGTAGGGGAGACCTACTCTGAGACCTGGGAAAGGTTTCAGATCATGCTTAGGCGGTGCCCACATCACGGGCTCGACATAGAGACACAGGTCAAGATTTTCTATTTTGCTCTCTCCGAGCACGATAGAAGTAACCTCGATTCAGCAGGCTCAGGATTCTTTTTGAACAATACCGACACGAGGTGTTGGGAAATCCTTAAGAACATGGCCAAGAAGCAATCATGGGGCGACAAGGACGTCGTGGAGCATGTTCGAGTAGCAGGGGAATCTAAAGCAATCAAGGAGCTGAATGAGAAGATGGATCTTCTCGCGAAGAAACTGCTTGCAAAGGAGGATACTGAGTCCAAGGATGATGCTCAAGTTAAATTCACGAGGCAGCAACAAGGCTAAGAAATAATGATTATTCATGGAGGAAGGACAAGAAGTTCTCCTGGAAGGATCCAAACAAATTCTTGCAGGATCCAGATGAAAAATCCCAGCCAGTAGAAGAGGATAAGAGCACAGAGTTGCTCAATCAAGTGATAAAGCAAAATCAAGAATTAATGACTACTTTTGGCCAGCAGATAAAGAAAGAAGGGGAGTTTATGAACCAATTCGGGCAGACATTGCAGAGCCATGGGGCTCAAATGAGGACAATAGAGACGTCCATGGCGCAAATGGCAGCGGAGATAGCCAATTTGAAGAAGCCGGTGCACCAAGGTTTTCCGGGTAACACTAATATTCCAGGAGAAAACCAGCAGGCGAAGGCCATCTTGCTAAGGAGTGGCAAGAAACTGTTAAACCCCAGAGCCGATGAACCAAGCAAACCCCAAGCAGAAATTGAAGGTCAGGCCACTGAGGAGCTGCCCATACCAGTCACAGAACTAGTTGCGGATATAGCAGTGGATGCTACTGAAGATCCGATTGCAGATGAGGAGGAGACACAGAAAAGGACACCTTATGTGCCACCGCATCAAAGGGCACAGGCTGTCCCGGTCCCATATCCGAACAGTGCAAAGGCAAGGAAAGTGGATGCCCAATTTAAAAAGTTTCTAGACAGTTTCATAAAGCTTTCGGTCAACATCCCGTTATTGGAAGCAATTGAGAAAATCCCTTCTTACGGCAAATTTCTGAAAGACATCATTACCAAGAAGAGAAAAATCCCAGACACGGAGGTTGTTGTGCTCAAGGAGTAGGTGAGTGCCTTCATCATGGGCACATTACCGCCAAAGAGGCAGGATCTAGGCTGTTTCAACATCTCATGTTACATTGGGAAAGTTAAGTTTGGTGAAGCATTATGTGACTCAGGGGCGAGCATTAACTTGATGCCCCTCTCTACATTCAAGAAGCTGGGATTAAAAGAGTCACGGCCGAGCAACATGACAATCCAATTGGCGGAAAATTCTGTGGTGAAGCCATACGGTATTTGTGAAGACGTGCTCGTGAAAGTAGATCGATTTGTATTTCCAACAGATTTTGTCATCATGGAGATGCAAGATGAACAAGGCAATGAGCTACTTCTCGGACGACCCTTCCAAGCTACAGCTGACATGATACTTGAGATGGGGAGAGGTCGTTTGACCTTAGGTATAGCCGATGATCAATTCGAGATGGTCATGCCTTCTAGCGCCACTTCACCTAAAGCCAAGGAGCAGTGCCACATCGTAAAGCATTTTGATCACAATTTCTCACTTTGTCTAGGGAAGCCATTTTTAGATATAGCTCATGTAATGACCAAGGTGGAAAAAGGGACTTTGGCTGTGGACATCATGGAGCAGACCAAGGTGATATCCCTTAGCAAGGTTGTAGGTTTTCTGAACAATGAGGAGGAGGACATTCCTCCCTATGCTGAAGATGAGGCTATAGCAAATTTGAGTTTTGACGCATATCCAGAATTACCACTTGAGGCCAGCTTAGTCAATATCACTCATGATTGGATGAGAATTAAATCACTGAAGGAGTGCGCCAAGATGCATCAGATGTTGTCGTGCTTCTATGCGAGGTACTATGAAGACTTAGGCGAACTCTCACTACCGCTTAAATCATCCTTAATCAGCCTGCCAGAATTAGAGTTGAAGTCGTTGCCACCGCACCTCAAGTACACATTTCTAGCTGAGGAAGAAAAGTTGCCTGTGATTATATCTGCTTATCTGAGTGCTGAGGAGGAGGACCAGTTGCTGATAGTGCTGAAGAACCACCGGGGAGCATTTGGGTGGTCTGTTGCAGATATCAAGGGGATCTCCCCTACTTTGTCCCAGCACAAGATTCGGCTCGAGGAGGGAGCCATGCCGATGATTCAACCGCAACGTCGACTAAATCCGAGCATGATGGAGGTTGTTAAGAAGGAGGTGATTAAGCTTCTTTCTATAGGTATCATCTATGCTATTTCTGACTCGACATGGGTGAGTCCTACGCAGGTAGTCCCTAAAAAGGGGGGAATCACTGTTACCCATAATCTTTTAAATGAACCTGTCACCACCCGCTTGGTAACCGGGTGGCATGTTTCCATAGATTACCGATGATTGAATGCTGCTACGCTAAAGGATCACTTTCCTCTTCTGTTTATTGATCAAATTTTAGAGCACTTAGCCGGCCGATCACATTTTTGTTTTCTAGATGGTTATTCGGGGTACAATCAGATTTTGATTGGTCCTAAGGACCAAGAGAATTCCACCTTCACTTGTCCTTATGGAACGTTTGCATACCGCCGTATGCCTTTTGGGTTATGTAATGCACCAGCGGCCTTTCAGCGTTGTATGCTCGCCATTTTTTCTGATATGGTAGAACGCTGTCTAGAGGTTTTTATGGATGATTTCTCTGTTTATGGTGCATCTTTTGACGAGTGTCTTTACAATCTAGATAAGGTGCTACAACATTGTGAGGACACACATTTGGTCCTCAATTGGGAAAAATGTCACATGATGGTGAGTGAAGGAATAGTGTTAGGACATAAAGTGTCTAGCAAAGGTTTGGAGATAGACCCGGTAAAAATCAAAGTGATTTCCAAATTGCCCCCACCAAAATCGGTAAAAGGGGTGCGGAGTTTCTTAGGTCACGCAGGTTTCTATCGTCGTTTTATAAAATATTTTTCTAAAATTGGCAAACCTTTATCTGAGCTTTTAGAAAAAGATGTTGTTTTTGACTTCAATGAAAAATGTCTACATGCGTTCAACGTGCTTAAGGAAAAATTGATTTCTGCACCGGTTGTGCAAACACCGGATTGGACCAAGCCGTTTGAACTAATGTGTGACGCATCCGATTTCGCGGTCGGGGCTGTGTTGGGACAGCGGGTGGACAATAAACCCGCTGTGATTTTTTATGCATCTAAAACTTTGAATGACGCCCAACTTAATTACACGACTACCGAGAAAGAATTGCTTATTGTTGTTTTCTCTTTTGAAAAATTTCGGCAATATCTAGTTGGATCGAAAGTCATGGTTTGGACGGACCACACCTCCATTAAGTATTTGATGGAAAAAAAGATGCCAAACCTAGATTGATTATGTGGATCTTGCTTTTACAGGAATTTGATATCGAAATCAAAGACAAGGCGGGGATTGAAAATGTGGTCACAAACCATTTGTCTAGGTTAGAGATGGTAGATGAAAAAGATTTACAGATACCCATTACCGAGACATTTCCGGATGAATAGATTTTGAAAGTGACATCTAAAGATCCATGGTTTTCTTATATTGTGAACTATCTTGCCTACAAAATCATCCCGGATGATTGGACGTATCAAGAGAAGAAGAAATTTTTCCATTCTCTACGATATTATTTTTAGGATGACCCTATTCTCTTGAAGCTATGTAGGGATGGTGTCTTATATAGGTGTGTACCTGAGGTGGAATACGAGAGTGTTCTTCATCATTGCCACACACTACCGACAGGCGGACACCATGCAAGCTCTCATACGACAACGAAAGTACTGGAAAGTGGCCTATACTGGCCTACTTTGTTTAGGGATGCTTATGAGTTTGTGAGGCAATGTGATTCCTGCCAAAGGGCGAGCAACATTTCGAAGAGACAAGAGATGCCCCTTAATGTATTCCAGGAGGTTGAGGTATTTGACTTATGGGGCATACATTTTATGGAACCCTTTGTGTCCTCAAATTCTAATTTGTATATCCTTTTGGCTGTTGATTATGTTTCGAAGTGGGTAGAGGCAATACCCACAAGGACTAATGATTTTGTTGTAGTGTGCAGGTTTCTTAAGGAATATATTTTCTACAGGTTCGGTGTGCCCCGAATGATCATTAGTGATGGGGGTACACACTTCCGGAATCAAAAGTTCTCGGCACTATTGAGAAAATACGGGGTCAAACACAACATTGGTACCCTGTACCACCCGCAAACTCAAGGACAAGTGGAGGTCTCCAATCGAGAGATTAAGAAGATCTTGGAGCGTATTGTGGCTTCCACAAGGAAGAATTGGAGTACTCTACTACCGGGTGCGTTGTGGGCATACAGGACGGCATACAAGACACCTATAGGCACCACTCCTTTTAGGTTGGCTTATGGACAGGCCTGTCACTTACCGGTGGAATTAGAGCATAAAGCACATTGGGCGCTGAGGAAGCTAAACCTGAGTTATGATGAAGCGGGAAAGAAGAGGTTACTTGAACTAAATGAACTTGATGAGCTGCAAATGAATGCATATGAAAACGCTCGGATATACAAGGAGTGCACAAAGTTGATTCATGATCGCCACATTCAGATGCGCATTTTCAAGAAAGGAGATCGTGTCCTTTTGTTCAACTCCAGGCTGAAGATGCATCCCGGGAAGCTAAAATCCTGATGGAGTGGACCATTCACAGTAGAGGAGGTCAAACCACATGGCGTGATCCTGGTGCGTGATGGAGAGACCACATTTTTGGTCAATGGACAAAGGTTGAAATTGTATTTTGGCGAAGATTACACGAGGAAAGTGAATGAGGTCAAACTCATTGCACTTCCGGATGCATGATGAGCTTCAAGTCGTCTAGCCTAAGACGTTAAATAAGGGCGCTTGTTGGGAGGCAACCCAGCCATCGGTAATTTAGTTTAGTTTCTTTTACATTCGTAGTTTGATTTGTTTCGACTTTGTTTTTAGTGTAAAAAAGATACCGTGATCGTTTACTCATTATGCAGGACTAAGGAAGGGTCGATACCATCGACCTTTGTGTCTATGGTATCGACCGGGGTACAAGTTGGAGACGACAAAAATCGCACTGCGTCGATACCATCGACGTCGATAGTATCAACACACCAATAGGCAAGTCAAAGTCGATAGTATCGACATGCCAGTCGATACCATCGAGATCTATGGAGATATTTAGAAGAAACCATCTCAGTTAAGTCGATACCATCGACGGGCCTGTCGATGGTATCGACACAGTTATAGGCAGAAGGCGGCGGTTGGGCCTTGCGAGGGTGTTTCCCTAAATGGAAGTCGATACTATCGACTTGCATCGATAGTATCGACGCGCCACGTCACCGATCTGCGAAAGGAGATCAATGGAGATCGCTGCAACCAGAAATTCGATCCGGGGGACGGGTCGATACCATCAACACCTATCGATAGTATCGACACGTCAGCGATCCGGGTCCCGTAGATCCAGCTATCGACGACCGTCGATACCAGCGGCAGTACGGATTGTGCTATGCATGTTGATACCATCGACCCGTGTCGATGGTATCGACGGGTACACAACAGCGCCGGCCACAGCTATATATGAGAAGGATTGTCATCATATGACGTCACAACTCTAGAGAAATTCTTCTCCACCTGTGCCAAGCGTATTCTAGAGCAATCCAAGCCCAGCTACGAGCATCCAGGAGCACGTTCTTCATCGACGGAGATTTCCTTATTTGATCTTCACCGAGCTCTTTCTCTACTCCTCCTTCTTCCGCAACCATGGTGCATGTTGCTGGTGCATCTTCTTCGCGCGCCAATCCGATGGACATCCCAGAGTTCGTTCCTCCACCGACTACATCTATCTCACGTCCGTGGATTGTCCATCCGTCTGCAGAGGTCAAGAAGATCTATGAGGAGATCATGAAGAGGAAAATTGAGCCGACCCGCTATGTTGAGCGGGAGACAATCCGCAACTTGGGGTTCGACGCTAATCTCTCCTACGTCTTGAAAGGGCAGGCGAGGCACACGAGCAGGATGCCCAATGAGATGGAGTACCATGCCAATGGCCAGCCGTTCTTCAGTGACTGGCCCACATACAAGGAGCTGGTGGCTGAATTCATGGCGTCGCTGGACATCTGTGTCGTGCCAAACAACATCATAGCCACAGACCGTGAGTGGATCAAGGGCCGTGTGTCTTTCCAGCTGTACAACAATGACTACAATCTTACACTCCGTCAGTTTAATGAGATTTACAATTGGAATCATTCACGAAGTGACTACCGGCGGCCGGACAACCGTACCGATTACGACATGATCTTCGATGAGCTTGTGACGGTGCCGCCGGGCAAATCAGTGAGCTACCACAATGCAGCGGTAGCTGACTTCGAGCATCCATTCGTGTGGGTTCTTCATCGGATGTTGTGTTCTACCCTGTTTGCTAGGGGTGATATGTCTCTTAGCAAATTCTAGGAGACAGACCTGTTCTTCTTGTACAAACTACTCAAGCGCCAAGAATGCAACTGGGGAGCTTTCTTTCTGCAGCGAGTGTTGGCGGTAAAGCGGAGTACGCGGAAGGCTCCAATTCACTTTGGAGGACTCATCACTCCACTGGCACACTACCTTGGGCTGAACTTCACAACCTAGACTCTGCTCTCCAACAGAAGCAAGGTCAATTTGCAACATCTTCACCGATCAAACCTCATCTTGCTTCGGGATGGTTTACCTTATGCTCATTGCCATGTAAACCACGCATACCAAGAATGTTCGCTTCTCGATTCTATCTTCAATATCGAGGGTGCTCAACATTTTCGATGGCCCATCATAGCCATTGCTGACTCCGATGAAGACGGTGGCAACGACGATGACAACAATGATGACGAGGCTGAAGAGGAAGAGGAGACCTACACTCCTCTTCGGGCATGAGTGGCACCTAGGAAATGTCCTCGCATGCATCCGGGTGCATCTTCATCTTCGCAGCCTCTGCCACCACCACCGCCCTCGCAGCCAAGAGAGGATGTCTATTCCATGCAAGGAATGTATGCAATGCTGCAGGACATACAACAGACGCAGCAGCATCACACTACAATGTATATCGGTATTCAGGATACTACGAACCGGTTACTTAACAGTCAGCAGGCGATCTTCGAGAACGAGCGCCTCCTCCTTGGCAACCAAAAACAGATTCATGATAGGTTGCATAGGATGGAGATGCAACAGCAACCTTTCTATGATCACTACCGGAGCCAAAACTACTTTGGGGGGTATCCACAACCTCCACCTATGCCCCAGTTTGATCTGAGCTTTCAGGGAGAGTACCCATCCTGGGACCCCACAGCCCCACAATACCCGCCTCCGCCAGAAGAGTAAATCGGTATCTCTTTTCCAACCTTTAAGATTGTTTTTGACTATGAGGCCATAGTCGAATTCAAGCTTGGGGGGGTAGTTGGAACAACTCTATCTTTTATTTTCTCAGTTTTTAGTTTTATTTTGTTTGTTCTTGTCATTTATTTCTTGAAATCTTAGTCTGTTTGTAGGATCCACATGCTATCTAGTGTAATTGTGGATGTCTTAAGTCATGTGTCATATCACTTGCTTGTACATGGGAATTAAGGGAAAATTAAAAATTTGAGTGTTCGCAAGCTTGTGTTGTTCAACGTTGAGCACATAACTTAAGAAAATGATTGGTTTTGTCAACTCTAAAATAGAAAATCACAACTGTACATTCCTAATGGTTCATGAAAAGTGGACGAAATTGGTTGTTTGAGCCTAAACTGACCAAATGATAATGAGACTCTAATTTGAAGTAAGAGAGAGAAACCTCTTAACTACTACACAGGTCAGTAAGGAGGGACACATAATACTTTTCAAAGGTTCAGTTAATTAGTCTTGTGATCTTTCCACCCAATTGTTTTTCACAATCCACCATAAGAATTGGAAGTACTTTACGGCTTTAACCTTTTTGATTGCATATCATGTAGATAGGTCTTGCATTGCAACCACTTTCATATGTTTTGCATAAAAAATAAAAAATAGAATAGTTATACATGCACATTATCCTTAGGTGCATGTCATTTAGTTGCATTCATAATTCTTATGCATAGAGTATATCATGTACCTCATTTCTTCTTTAATGGTGAATTAAAATTGTTCCATACCTTCTAAATAGTTCAAATATTTGAGTTATGCAGAAAAAGCAAGCCCAATAAATTATCCATTGTCATTTGTGGATATAAGGGTCTAAAAAATGAAAAAAGAAATGAAAAAGAAAAAGAAAGTTATTAAGAAGCAATTAGAATTAGAGGGAGAAAGGAACATAATCTCACTTGTATCTTAAGATGAATAATTACATGATGTAGCTCAGTTAGATATCCATCTCATTTTGAGACGAGATGTTAGTGCATGCATCATTCCACCCAATCTTAGGCATTAGGGCATGTTCATGTGCAAATGTATCATTTAGGGCATTCTTGTTTTATGCATGTTGAAACCGTATAATACTTCCATTTCTTCCATGAGCCAACCATTCCATCCACTCGTTGCTCGAATTGGTAGGCCACCATGATTTTCGCCTCACTTGTGAATATCAGGAGAGCTGCTTCCATGTAGATGGTAGTTAGGGCGAGCAACGTAGTATAGGAGATCACAAGATGCATCGAGTCTGGACCGGCGAGTTTTATTATGTTAACTGCCTTATGTGATAGTGTTCATCAGTTTTGAGGTAGATATCTTTTATGGATGATTATTGTCGCCTTTAGGGTGATTGTCATTCTGTGGTTAGTGAGGGCCGAAATGTGAATGTCTGGTGGGGATCATATGGGATGTCTGTTGTGATGATTTGTTCTTTAGTTGACTCTGGCAATTCTATTCTAAGGTTTAGTTGCTCGAGGGTGAGCAATGTTCAATCTTAGGGGAGTTTGATGCGATGATTTTGAGTCGCATTTATAGACTTGTTTTATATGTGTTTTATGTATTTATTAGTCATTTCTGTGGTTAATGTTGCATAATTCATCTACTTTGGTCTATGATCATTCTCTATGTCAAATCTTTCTTATTTCAGTATTTTGAGCATAAATTATTACAAGAATATGTTTTGTCTAGGCTTATTTGGTTTCATGTTAAAATTTCAGGAAAAATAAGTATCTGCTGCTGTCGATACCATCGACCGGACCACATGCAGCCAGCCGCAAGGAGTAGAAAAATCTCGATACTATCGATAGGAGAGTCGATGGTATCGAGATAACATCAGGTTGCTTCAGAAAAGAGAGTCGATATTATCAACACAAATGTCGATACCATCGACTAGTGGCGCTACATCGACGATAAAAGGACAAAACCGACGCCTATGAATGTTGATACCATCGACCTGCATCGATGGTATCGAGGTGGCATCAGTTGCGACAATGAAAAGAAAAGAAATCCAGCCGATACAGTGCAGGGTCGATACCATCGACTCGCGTCGATGGTATCGACACCGTCAGATACATGTTTGCTTCAGATTGATCCAAATCCGACGGCTGTGATTATTTGGCGACCTAACTCGGGAATTATACCTAATGACGGTGGCTAAGAGCAGGGGATCACGTCATTAGCCACTACACACGTCCCAAGAAGGTGTGGAGAGAAGAATGGAGCCTAGAAGCATGCCCCAGTCGATCTGGACGCCGAAGAAGACGATTTCCACCACCGAAAGGCGGGAGAACGCATATTCTACGCCAAGGAGTGATTGGATCTTCTCCGTTCAGGGGTTTCACCACTCAATCACGTTTTCCTTCATGTTTCCCATTTTCTTTACCATGTTTTGCTTTGAGATGAACATGCAGGGCTAATCCCCTTTATCTTTAGGACCGGAAGTAGCCTGGGAAATCATTGTATGATGATTTTATCATAGTAATTCATCATTTATCTCTTAAATCTGTCGTATAATTTTGTTTTCTCAATTATATTGTTATGCTTGATCACCATAATAATAATCTAATGCCCTTAATTACTTTGAAAGAAGAATTAACGGTTGAAAAGAGATGAAATTCACATTAATTGACAAATCCCTTGAACAAGGTGGTGTAAGGTTAATTGTGGATACCGAGAGATCGATTTTAATGCACCTAGTTTAGGGTATAGGTTACTACAACGGTGGAACCGACCTAGACATAGGTAGTGAATTGTACCATGACAGTGGGCAATTCTGATTTTAGGCCACTACCCGGATAGAGAGATAAATTTGAATGAATGAATAGAATTTAATACAATGAAAACCCGCGGTGAAACCGTAATCCTAAAGATCTCATCTTGAATCGATTAAACTAAAAATTTAATCGATTGTTTTGTTTTATTTTATTTCATTTTCTTTTAATTTTAACAACAACTTCCAAATCTTTAATCGGTCTAGCTGATTGCGAGTAGTTAGTAGTAGTCTCTGACAATTCACGTATCCCTGAGTTCGACTCGGGCCTCACAAAGGCCTATATTACATTGATGCGTACACTTGCATTTCTACACACGTAAAAAGCGTGTCAACATTGATGATATTTTTTTATTGGACTTTGGTCTTTAGGTATCCAGTACTTAGTTTTGTGACATATTAATGTCACACAACCTTTTACAACAAGCCACTGATCTAGGGAACCGGTCATCCCTAAATCCATAAAGGGGGGAACAGAACATGGGTGACATGTCACTAGATCCGGAGAAGGTGGGGAAATCAAAGGGATTTTCGTACACAATATCATAAATTGAGCAACAATCTGAACAGATTGATCATTGATTTGATTTTGGAGACCCCTGTCATTGAGAGATAGTATCTCTCCTCATCATCCCCTTCTCCATAACCTTTCAGAGAGGCTGCTCAAGGTGGAGGTGAGAGGTTTCAGATCACCCTCTTCACCACCTAAGGGTTGATTGGGGTTGAAGAAACCCATTAGAAGTCAGCATCCACAGATTCCAAGATTTAGATATATAGAGATCCTCCTCAACACCTTGTCTTGCTATAGAGAATGTGGGAAAGCCAGTCTCTCTTCCTCCTTCCTATAGTGGTGCCCCATGCTGGAAAGATAGGCTTTATGAGTTGTTGGCCCCAACCATAGTGTCCTCAATCGACAGGATGAAGAGGGATAGAGTGAGCTCATACCCTCCTTCCCCATCTACAAGAACCCTAATCTCTGTAGTTTCTCATAGATGATCCCCTTTCATGACAACTACAACATGAATCATCCTTTGAAGTAGGTAGCGTGTCAGCCTACAAGGATGAGGGGAGAAAACTCCCTTCTTATTGTTGTAATCTCCACCGTAATACTAAAAGGAGGTGCAACATCAAGCTTCCTTGCCACTCACCGTCGTCATGGATTGGGTGCCAGAGGCATGCTACATGATCTGAAGTAGAAGAATCCACCACCTTTAGACTTGGAGGAGGACATCATGCTCAGCAACCTCAGGCCGACACCCCTGCTATACAACGATGTCCTCCATGCATCACACAACATTAGGTGCTATGAACGTGAGAGCGTGAGCGAATCCAGTCCAAATCCTAGACTTGCCCAGCTAAAAAATGATTAGGACGACTTGCTTGATCTAGCTAGGTAGACCATCTACATTTGCCTACCATGTGGTAGCGATATGAGGATGGACGAAAAGGATCCTATAGATCCAATAAATTCCTAAAGGTAAATGCATGTTTACCATTTCAATATTACTTAAAAACTTAGCAAACGCCTAGTAAATAGAACCCCTGACATAAAAGTATTTTAAAAATATCCTCAGAACCAAAAAAAATATCCTCTATAATATGTGATACTTAGATAAGACCTTTTATGCATATAAATTGATGGTATCTAAATAATATGATAATAACCCGGTCAGCGTTAGCGCAGTTGGTAAGGCACGGTGTCCCCCTCCGGGGGGAGCTGGGTTCGAACCACGTTGTGGAGCGCTGGATTTATCACCCGCCAGTTATCCGGGCTATGGCTGGAAAAAGGATGTGGGCTCTGCCTAAGGCAGTGAAAAAATCCTTTAAATAATATGATAATACTCCTTTTTAGGGTTTATATGAACGAAACAAATAGCAAATAATGGAAATAAAATCTGAGAAAAATACTACTAAATCCTAATATCACTTAGAAACTTAATATGGACTCAGATCTAATTATAATTTTTATATGTTAGGTATTTCCAAATTAATGCATATTTATATGCTTTAAACCTCATATTAATTCCAAAAAATATTGCAAACATCAGAAAATTATGAAAATTAGACCACATCCTAATTATGACCCTCATATCAGTATAAAAATAATTAATAGCAAGTTTTGGTTAGTTTCGACCTAGATTTGGAAAACCCTAGTTTGGACCAAAATATCAAGTTAAATGATTATCCTATAATTAATGATGGTTAAATTGCTTTTAATCAGGTGGTGACCAGAGATGTAGATGATCCACAATATAAATATAAATCTTTGAACTCAGGTATGTGGATATAATTATATGATGAGTTTTGCTGGATGATATAATTATAAGTAATTGCTTGCATGTAATTGAATAATCTTGTTGGATGTATATCTATAAATATTGTCACTTTTCCACCTTGAACACTAAGAACACTAAGGAAAGAAAAATGGAAATGTAGCAACTGATGGTTCATTAATCTCCCTATTAGAGAGGGAAAGTATTAATGTTGACCAGAACCTCCCTAATGGTACAAGATACGTGGGGAGATCCCTAATGGTACAAGGTACGTAGGGATATGGCCCAATAATATAAGTATTGATTGTACTAAGTCCACCATAGTAATACATGTCCATTGAAATATGATTTATAATGTGGGTTTACCTTTCTGCCTTAAATAGTGATTTCATTTTATTTCTTCCTTTTCAAGTATTTTAAATATGACAGCATAGTATAGAATCTTTCAACCACATACCAACTTTATGTTGATTTGTCTGTTTCACATATTTTTTAGGTTCAGAGCTAGCATGGGAGAAAAGTGTGAGTGAACAGTTGTACAAGTTTACCTATTGTGTTAAGATCCTAAAATACATGTTATACTTGTATAAATATTCTTTTAATATGTGATTTGTAAGCCATGTTGTTTAATTCATTGTGTAACATATACATGTTGAATGTTGAGAATGTATGGTGTATGCATTATATTTGAATGTTCATGTATGTGTATTATGCTTCCACGTCGCTCTCTGAAACAATTAGCTAACATTTTTAGATTTGTCCTCTTGGGCCTTATAAGTCTCGAGATGATAAAATATGGGGATGTTACAGTTGGTATCAGAGCATGAACAATAGTTGCACCTAACAATTACTCATCATGAAACATAAAAACTAAATTTCACATTCCACATTAAACCTTAGAAACTTGGTAAGTTGTTCTATAGGAATAATGTTTGACTTAGCCTCTAGGTTATAACCCAGATGTTCGAGAACTAGATTTAGACAAGTGTATGAAACCATATCCATATAGAGCTCATATGTATAAGGTTTATGCACTGGTATACACCTTGGTCTCACCATTTCACTAGGTTACATGGCATTGGACTATCTACTGTGTTTGGGACACTTGTTTTTCTGATTTGGTTTTGTTTTCCAATTGACTCGAGCCTCGACAATTTTCTCTGACATCTTCTTTCTCATAGAAAAACTATATAATATTTTATTATATATATGTAAATATAAAAATGTGTGCCTCTCACAGGATAGTAGGAGGTGTTCAGGCAACCTAAGTGAAAGGGAGTGACATAAGTCTAGAAGAAATAGTATATCTAGAATATATGTCTAGAGCCTTAATAGGATATGTGATAGATAGATAGAGAATAGAATGATAGATGAGATAAGCAAGGATTATCTTATGTAAATTTGGTATCTGAGATATAAGTTCTTTATAACAATATAAGTTGTATACAATTTTAAATATTCTAAGCTAAGTCTTGATGATGAAAGTATATTCCCTTCCATAGTTAAGATGATCCAAGTTAAGATAAAGTTAAATATGTATGAGCCTCAAGCTCTTTTACGAAGGAGACATCTAGTGTTAGGACAAGATACGTGGTGAACTCCAGAGAATGTGAGACCCACAAGGAGAGGGTCATAGGACCTACCGTACACTATATGAAAAATAATAGATATATGTGAAATGATGTGTCCTAAGTTGGGTTACTCATGAGTAGATGAGTTGAGTCCTTTTGCATGATTCAATCCTATATGTGAGAGTTGGGTTAAAAACATTGTGATGGGTAGAAGACCCGTGATGAGAATTCCAATCCTTTGGCTGACTTAGGTCCTAGCTTGAGTCACTTATGTTTTTGAATCTCATCATTAGCTACAAGTGAGGTGATATATGAAACTATAGTCACGAGAGAAAACTGCCTTGTGCATAAGATACTCATAAATGTTGTTCACTCCTCTTTCTTAATATATGATGCTAGAAACCTCACTTGATTTATATAGATGATTTATATATGATCACTCATAGAAACTTGACCTATTCTATATTCTCTTCCTATACCATACATTTAATATCCATGTTTGTAATCATGATAACCTTAGTTGAGTATATTATATTTCCCTTCATATCATACATGAAAGATGTAAGTATGAAATCATGAGATCACAATAAAGATATCTTTGAAACATCGATTAAATGATCACAAAATATAGTTCTGAACACCCATCCTTCTAAATCTAAGCTTCTAGTTGATGATAAATCACTTAATATATTGAACCCCTAATATTTAAGTATGATAAGTAAGCCTTTCTATGATGATGAAATCATAGTCTGATGTTGATCATATACCACATT
This sequence comes from Alisma plantago-aquatica, assembly GCA_963693085.1. Classification (NCBI taxonomy): domain Eukaryota; kingdom Viridiplantae; phylum Streptophyta; class Magnoliopsida; order Alismatales; family Alismataceae; genus Alisma; species Alisma plantago-aquatica. Next base: position 118,057,913 of record OY856414.1, read on the forward strand.
AATGATCTAAGTGTGATAGTTTTGGTAAACATGAAATATTGAAATCACCTTGCATATATTAGTGGCGTGAAATAAAAACCTTGAAAAAAATGATGCCTTCTAAACATCGAATATGGAAACATAACCCCTATGCTTAGGGTACTCATGGAATATTGATATTACCTTACATTGGTGACTAGAGAAAAAACCATGTTGACATTCCTTCTCAACTTCAAGGTTGTAAATGAACCCTTATCCTTAAGGGACTATGATGATGTAAACCCTAAAAATAAGAATGTAATGTTATGACTAAGACTTTGAATTGTACTTTGACATTTATAAGGTGGGGTAGGTCCATGCTATATGCTTTAGATCCTAAGATGCAAAATTAGGGAAAACTCAAAACAATGAAAGCTTTGACACTTAAAATAGTGGCGACCTAGAGGCATCATGAACCCCTTGATATTAATATTACTTGAATTTCAAGGACAAAATTCTAATAAGGTGGTGTGAATGTGATGACCTGATTTTTTTAGGTTTTCCATAACCAATTCAATATTTGAGGTCTAAGGATAATCTTGGTTGGTTAAACCCAAATTAGGATGACCTTTATTCAACAATGGACTCTTTTCACCCCCTAAGTATAATTATAATGCTGGTAGAGGTAAAGTGAGGAATTGGTTGTTTAATTATTGACTTTTTTCACTCAAAAAGTGTAACTAGATATGTAATTGATGATTAGAACAACAATTGAGTTCAAGTATGATGAATAAGTTTTGTTAATTGTTTTTTGAATATATGATTCCAAGGGACCGATTTAATAGTACCAATGGACTCAAGTGATATATTAGTGAACTTTGAGGTATTAGTATCATAACAAGTAATTCTGGACTTGTAGGATCAAGATCTTGTAATTATTATATTTGAATTCAATATTAATACACCTATTTATGAGGTTGTTTGAAGAATTTATTCACATGGATAAATAATAGACTTTGAGTCTCAAACTTTGATAGAAGATATCTTAGGATTTTGGTAGCTTATATCAAAAATTTCAAAATGTTTGGAAATTGCTACAAAGATATGTAAGTATTTGAAAATGGGGACATTGATGATATTTTTTAATTGGACTTTGCTCCTTTAGGTATCTAGTACTTAGTTTTGTGACATATTAATGTCACATGACCTTTTATAGCAAGACATTGATCCAGGGAATCGGTCATACCTAACCTCCGTAAAGGGGGGAATAGAACACGGGTGACATGTCTCTAGATCTGGTGAAGGTGGGGTAATAAAAGGGATTTTCATATGGAATATCATCAATTGAGCAACAATCTAAACAGATTGATCATTGATTTGATTTTACAGACCCTTGACACTGAGAGATATTAGCCCTCCTTGTCATCCCCTTCTCCATAGACTTTCAGAGCACCTGCTCAAGGTGGTGGCAAGAGGTTTTAGATCACCCTCTTCACCGCCTAAGGGTTGATCATGTTTGAAGGAACCCATTAGAAGCCAGCACACATGGATTCCAAGATTCAGATATGCAGAGATCCTCCTCAACACCTTGGCTTGCTACAAAGAATGTGGGAAAACTCATCTCTCTTCCTCCTTCCTGTAGTGGCACCACCCCATGCTGGCAAGATAGGCTTGCTGAGCTGCTACCCCCCAACCATAGTTTCCTCAATCTGCGGGACTAAAGAGGGGTAGAGCGATCTTGTAGCCCCCTTCCCCATCTGCAAGATCCCTGATCTCTATAGTTTCCCATTGGTGATCCCCTTTCATGATAGTTGTGACCTGAATCATCTTGGGAAGTAGGTCATGTATCTATATGTGAGGACAAGGGGAGCAAAACCCCTTCTTGTTGCTATAATCTCTGCCACAATACCAGAAGTTGGTGTGACATCGAGCTTCCTTGCCACTCACCTTCATCATGGATTGGGTACCCGAGGCATGCTACATGATCTGAAGAAGAAGAATCCACCACCTTTAGACTTGGGGAGGCCATCGTGCTCATCAACCTCAAACCGACACCCCAGCTCTGCGACGGTGTCCTCCGTGCGTCGCACAACATCGTGTGCTATGAACGCGAGAGCGTGAGTGAATCCAGTCCAAATCCTAGATCCCCCTAGCTCAAAAATGATTAGGAAGGCTTGCTTGATCCGTCTAGGCATACCATCTACATTCCCCTACCATGTGGTAATGATTTGAGGATGGACTAGAAAGATCCAACAACTCCAATAAATTCCTAAAGGTAAATGCAAGTTTACCATTTCAGTATTACTTGAAAACTTAGAATGTCTAGTAAATATCTCCCCTACCTTAAATATATTTTAAAAATATCCTTAGAACCAGAAAAATATCCTATGTAATATGTGATACTTAGATAAGACCTTTTATGCATATAAATTGATGGTATCTAAATAATATGATAATACTCCTTTTTAGGGTTTATATGAATGAAATAGTTAGCAAATGATGGAAAGAAAATCTGAGAAAAATACTATTGAATCCTAATATCACTTAGAAACTTAATACGGACTCAGATCTAATTATAATTTTGAAATGTTAGGTCGTTCCCAATTTATGCATACTTATATGCTTTAAAGCTCATATTAATTCAAGAAAATATTGCAAACATCAGAAAATTATGAAAATTAGACCACATCCTAATTATGAACCTTTGATCAATATAAAAATAATTAATAGCAAGTTCAGGTTAGTTTCAACCTAGATTTTGCAAACACTAGTTTGGACCTAAATATCAAGTTAATTGATGATCCTATAATTAATAATGGTTAAATTGCTTTTAATCAGGTGGTGACCAGGGATGTAGATGATTCGGAACATAAATATAAATCTTTGAACTCAGGTATGTGGATATAATTATATGACTAGTTTTGCTGGATGATATAATTATGACTAATTTCTGGCATGTAATTGAATGATCTTGTAAAATGTATATCTATACATATTGTCACTTTTCTGCCTTGAACACTAAGATCACTAAGGAAAGAAAAATGGAATGTTATTGATGGTTCATTAATCTCCCTATTAGAGAGGGAAATTATTAATATTGACTAGAACCTCCCTAATGGTACAAGGTACACGGGGAGATCCCTAATGGTACAAGCTACACTGGGATAAGGCCCAATAATATAAGTGTTGATTGTGCTAAGTCCACCATAGTAATAGATGTCCATTGAAATATGATTAATAATGTGGGTTTACTTGATTTTCTTCCTTAAATAATGCTTTAATTTTCTTTCTTCTTTTTGAAGTATTTTAAAAATGCCAGTGTAGTATAGTATCTTTCAACCACGTACCAACTGATGTTGATTTGTTTGTTTCACATATTTTTTAGGTTCATAGAAGAAAAGTGTGCGTGAGCAGTTGTACAAGTTTGCCTAATGTGTTAAGATCCTAACATACATGTTAGACTTGTATAAATATTCTTTTGATATGTAATTTGTAAGCCATGTTGTTTAATTCATTATGTAACATATACATGTTGAATGTTAATAATGTATGGTTTATGCATTATATTTGAATGTTCATGTATGTGTATTATGCTTCCGTATCGTTCTCTGAAACAATTAGCTAACATTTTTGGTTTTGTCCTCTCGTGCCTTCTAAGTCTCGAGATGGCAGAATCTGGGGACGTTATAGTTCTAGTATTTAGTGAAGATTTGGCACTTCACACCATAAAGGTAGTGTCTCTAAATCTTCAAAGCATGGACCACAATTGCAAGCTCCAAATCATGTGTCTTTTAGATCTCCTTGTGTTTCTTAAGCTGTTACGAAGCAAAAAAAATCACATTCTCATCCTGCATCAACACACATCCTAAGCCATTATTCGATGTATCACAGAAGACGATACAACCTTGCTCAAACAACACTGACACTGGTGCACTGGTTAGCTTCTCCTTCAACAAATGGAAAGAACACTGACACCTATCATCCCAAATAAAAGTCACATCTTTTCTCGTCATCTTTGTTAGGGATAACACTATAGCACTAAAGTTCTTAATAAACCTCTTATAGTATCCTGTCGGGTCTAGGAAACTGCAAAGTTCTGTCAGCTTCTTTAGTTTCTCCCACGCTAGCACGAACTGAACCCTCTTAAAATCCACACAAATACCTTCAATAGATATTACATATCCAAAGGACACCTCCTTAAGCCAAAACTCACACTTGTTGAACTTGGCATACAACTTGTGACGCCTCAACAACATAAATGCCACACTCATGCTCCTGGTTGTCTCTGGAGTATATCAAGATGTCATCAATGAACACAACCACAAACTAATCAAGATACAACATGAACACTCTATTCATTAGGTCCATGATGATGGTGGTGCATTGATTAGCCCAAACGTCATAACCACAAACTTGTTATGAGCATACCTAGTCTAAAATAATGACTTGGGTGTGTCATCTACCTTGATCCGTAAATGATGATATCTAGACCACAGATCTATCTTGGAGAACACCATGTCACCTTGTAGCTGGTCAAATAGACCATCTATCATAGACAAAGGGTACTTGTTCTTGATCATCACTTTGTTCTACTGCCAGTAATCAATCCACAACCTCATAGAACCATACTTCTTTATGAGCAACAAGGGAGAACCCCAAGGGGAAGTGCTCAGCCTGATAAAGCCATTCTCTAGAAGATCCTACAATTGCTTCTTCAACTCCTACATCTTCATTGGTGCCATCCTGTATGGTGACTGTAGTGTTGGTTGTGTACTAGGAACCAAAGTGATCTCGAAATCAATCTCTCTAGGAGGGGGAACATCGAGAAACTCTTCAGGGAACACATCCTTAAGCTCTCAAACAATAGGCACCTCCTGAATACTAGGAATACTCACCTTAGTATCCACCACATGTTCCAGAAAAGCCTTACACCCTTATCTCATCAACCTCTCTGTTATCACCATTGGCACCAAACATGTTGGAAGAATCTTCCTATCTCCTTGGAAGATCCATGAAACATCACCATAAAAGAACATTACCACCTTGGAACTATAGTCCAAGACCACCTGGTACTTCTCCAAGGTATCCATTCTAAGGATCACATCAAATTCATGCATGTCAAGTGGCATAAGGTTCATTTGAATGTTGCGTCCTGAGAGAAAAAGAACACGGGATGGACACACCTCCCACAACTCGATGGAACCAACAAGAGTGCTTTTGTAATGACCGTGAACTGGGTTTTGGGATAACCCTAGAAGTTTTTCCTAAGTATTATGATTTGAACATTGTCTTAATATTTGGAAAAGTAATTCGAACTTAAGGAGAGATCAAGTTTCAAGTTTGAGTTTGTATGAAGGCTGTTTGTGTTATATATGATAGTTTTGGTGCAAATTGCAAAGTACCCAATATATGGGGATGAAGTGCAATTTACCACCTCTAGAGTGTCCCTTCTTTCTGTTAGCATCATATAGAAGAAAGAGAAAGGAGGGGGCGCCTTATTTGAGTCTTGGTTAAGTGATAGCACTCTTAGTGGTGAAAGAACCAAAGAATGTTGAGTATCTTGAACCTTAAATGAGGTTGTCTCGAGTTCTGTAGAGTATATGGGAGTTTCAATCGATTTAGAAACCATAGAGAAGGTCCCCTATCATTTATTAATTTAGATGCTCCTTTAAAAAGTTGTATCGGTTTGTGCATAAGTGATATTGGGTTGTGATATCTTGTCCAACAATATACCCAATGGCCGAGATCTCACCCTTGAATTATCCACAAGAATTTTTCATGATGATATAATCATGATTGCATGGTGCCACCATGAATGGACACGTGTGACCTAAGTGCATATGGTGATGAAACCTTACACATACTCTCTCTCATGAGCCTCAACTATATAAGCCTCTCTTTTTACAAACAAGTAAACCTTTCGACTTCTTTACCATCTCCTTCTTGGTGGACGACCCTAGGATCTCAAGGATCAAGAGGAAGGTGGAGCATCTTGCCGAAGGTGAAGCTATGGTCAGCTTTAACGTTGGATGGACTATGCTTCTCAGGTCATGGTTCCTTTCTTTCTTTCTTTCTTTCTTTCTTCTCCACCAAGTTCTTAACTATGGTATCTTCTTTCATATAGAGGTGTAGTGATCAAAGTCTTGGACTTTTTAATAAGTCATCTTCAGCCTTGGGAACGTGGAGCTTTCAAGATTGAAGCTCTAGTGGTGATTTTGAGGTGGGTTATATAACTTGAACTCAACTCTATTATTATTAACCTTTAATCATGCACTACTTGATGATTCCTTTTCAATTTCGACTTCCCTTGATTGAATGATGGTTCTAGGAGATCTAAAAGATATATGGGGCTATTATCCATGAACTAGAGTGTTAGGGAATAAAGGGTTAAAGCATGAAGATGAAAAAGTCAACACATACATTATGTTGTGGCTGGTCATCATGACCTAGAAGTGCCTAACCGATATGTGATGCTTGGAGGGAGTTAGGTCGTCATGACCATGGCAGTATCTTGTATGAATTGGTCTACTTGAGTGCTAAACCATGACTCCCTAATTGAGTAAAGATCAACACACATTAGACAAGGGGTTTCCTGATACACCTTGAAGTGGTAAAACATGATGCCTTGCTGAAATTCTAACCCTAGTAACTCGACAAACCCATAAACCAATACACCTCTAGCCTAACACAAGTATGATGGGTGACACACCTAGGATGACACACCATATAAAAGTATGTACAACATACTCTTTGAAGTCATGACTGATACATAAAGGGATAGCTAACCCGACACACTAGATAGTAGTATGGCTGATACCCTAACATACATTGTAGCCGATACTGAAAGTGATTGGATGTTCGATACCTTAAAAGTGGGGTCAAGTTGTGATGCCTAAGTGAGGAGAAAATATTTTTCTAAAGTATGAAGGAGGAGATGCGCTAAAGTATGGTCAAGATGATACATCAAGATGTGATTCATGGCCGATATCACCCTTAGCACCTTACAACTAATATTCCCCTAAGCATCTCTAAACCGATACCTCTTTGACACACCTTTGCCGACACAAGCAATATGGCTTGGCCAACACTAGTAGACATTTTAGGCTGACACTAGAGTAAGTATGTAGGCTGATACACCTTAATGAGTGTAGGCCGATACACCTTGATGAGTGTAGGCCAATACACCTTAATGAGCGGAGGCCGATGCACTTTGAATATAATCAATTGATACACTATGATGTAATGAGATGAATATACATTTTAAAAAGTGAGGGCAGATAAACTATAAAGAGGATTAAGCCAATGTAATAAGTATGTTGGATTCAATACTTAGTAAGGATGAAAGAGAAACATATACTACTCATGAGAAAGGTTGTCACAGAACCGTTCTTACCCCAATCCCAATATCACTACCTAGACAGTGGTAAAGGGATTGAAGCGCCCGTCCCTGAGTGGCCCGATGGGATTTATGACACTGGAATATACAATAAGAAATAATAACTCAGAAACTGGATATATACAGAACAAACTAACCCAATATGGAGATATAACTAATTTGTCTTTACCATCAGAGTATATGAGTGTGGAAGCGATCTTATTCAATTTTCCATTTGTATTGCCTAAAATCAAGAAAATCGAGACACAATCATGCAATTGCACGGTACACTATCAAAATCAAGCAAAGAGATTTATAACAAAATAGTATACTTGGAAGGACTTATATTTCAAAAGAATAACAAGCAATTTGCAAAACCAACATTTATTCGACAAGTTTTTCAAGGAATTCAACTTTTATTATGAGTTCCCATTATGCTGTAATTTGAGAAGCATGCTTATATATTTTGTGTGACTCTATTACCCCAACGCGATGGGGAAGGTCACTAGGCTCCTTCTCACCATAGGAACATAGGAGGCCAATGTACAAGTCCCACCTCCAACTGAAGGGGTTGTTGCACTCAATATCAACATTATCAACATTATCAATATCATCATCATTATCAATATACGGGCAGTCATAATGGGCATGCAATTTATGTTTTCATGTTTTTCAAAATATAGCATAGAAAAACAGAAGACTAATCATAGGGAACAGTAGCTCATCCAATAAAATAGCCAAGTATACAATCAAGAGATACATAAAAGTATCTTCAATACAATCAAGGATGAGTTATATAATAACGTACATTTCACTTAAGATTTTGAGTATAAATCAACAAGAGTAGAAGATCAGGATCTCAAGTAGTTCCTAGATCAATCAAGATATGGATCAAGGGTCAAGATCATATTATAGACCAATACCAAGTACACCAGATTAGGGTTTTCCAATCCTATTCATCCCTAAGGTAGATCATTCATTTAGAGCCAGCATTATATCAAGATTTCAATATTTACTCAAGTGTCAAGCATATTCGAGGATGGATGATTTACCTAGGTATTTTAGGAATATATTTGCTAACCCTAATTATTATCATCAATATTTGAGTCATCATTCAAGTTTCTAGATCATCATCATGATACTTAGCATCATTGGAATTCCAGATCATGTCGATCAGTCAAAGTATATCAAGTGTTTAGCAAGATTAAGATCAATATCAAGATTACTCATATTCATTATAATCAAGATTGAATCCAGTAAAAAGATCTAGATCACTAATGATTCATTTTCAAGAGTAGATGATTCAAATATATTAGATCTAGGTTACAAGATAATCATCAGAGTCCAAATCTAGGGTTTTCAACATTTAGTCAAGATTAATCACAAATAGAGTCATTTAGACCAATTATATAAGCAATAGATCAAGATTAAGATATATCAGTGAGAATCCTTTGGAATCAGGTTTCCAAGTATTTTTAGTCAATTCACTGGGTTTTTCTGATCAAGATTGACTATTTTTTCATAATTTTTGAAGTTAGGAATTGATAGATATGATTTTTGCAAGATCCAATCATTTATTTGAATTTTGAGCAGAGAGAAGCAGGAATACCTTAAATAAGGAATATGAGGGTCGTTGGATCCAAAATTGTATGGCCAAGATTGCACCATGTGGCCCGCTGGTCCAATATATTAAAGAACTTAGTTCAACAGCTAAATTGGTTGGTTCAGACTTGATTTCTTGGTTCATACCTCAATTCAACTAAGTATTGGACCGGGGCTCCCCTTCCTGGACTAGCCGGTCTGGGACCCTTACTTCCTCGCGTAGCAGTCCCTCACGAGCGTGGAAACTAGGTAGAGGGAGGCTCACCGGTAAGTGGGTTCCTGGGGAAGGAAGCATCTGCACGGCCTGGAAAGGTGTCGTAGAAGCTTATTTCTCCCTCGCAAAGCAGAAGGGGGTGGTGTTGTGGGGAAAATGGTCGAGGAGGGAGAACACCCAAACAAGCTGCTCGGTGGCACTACACCAGATCAGAGGAAAATAGTGAGGAGAAAAAGGCTTCCTGAGGCTGAAATCGAGAGCGAGAACAAGGCTCGTTACTTGGTGAGGTGTAGACGAGTCTTAGGAGGCCTTTATATAGGGTCGAGGGTTAGGCTTTAGGGCAAACCGAGTTTGGGGCAGCAACCATGGACGCTATAAAGAGAGGAGCAAGCAAGAAACTCATGGGGAGGGAGTAAATATGCAATAAAGATGGCCAAACAAGGGATCGTTGAGTGTGAAATCACGAGACTAAGAGATTTTCTCGGTTAGAAATTCGAATCGAGTCTTATTTGAGAGATTTGCAAGTCTCGGTCCTCCTTAACTCCTCCCCACTGATTACGGGAGGTAGGAGACAACCCATCGGCCGTCAAATTTGGCTGGATCTCCGTGGGTCGGATCCAAGGGCTATGAATCTCCCCTGATCGTTTGCCACAGATTGCTGACATGGAAAAGACCAATTAAAAGGCAAATCAAAGGATTTTCCACACATTAATTTCAAGAAATCATAGAAAATCATAGGAATGTCCAATTGTTGTCAAATTTGGACTACAACTTCATTAAAATGTAGAGAACCTTTAGAAAAAGTTTGAGAACCAGAAAACGAAGTTTGATGGACAAATTTTCTTCTTTGTACAAAGTGATGAAATAATCAAATATAAGGTGTTATAATGCGTATAAAGTTTACATTGTTCACCATATTTTGTATTTGAGTCTCAACTTTGATTATGTAGCTAAGAAAAATGAATTGGGACCATAAGTGAGTATAATGAGGGCAAAATAGTAATTTCATCATACTTATGCAAAATTCCACTTTGTCACATCCTTCCCTCCTTTAGAAGGAATTTTGTCCCCAAAATTGAAAAACATCCTCAAAATCAAGACTATTGAAAAACTAGATCATATCCTCAAATAATGGTGAATCTCAACTATACAATCAAAATCATGTCCTCAAAGTTCAAGTAATACAAACATCATAATTGGGATTTCATGTTCCATATCATAATCAACTTGGTACTAACACCATTTCATCATCAAGTAATTGAGTATCAAGATCAATGCATATATTGTCCAAAGTCATTATATGAGTCACAAATATGGAAAGAATCCTATTGATCACAAAGTTGGAGAGATCATATTTAGGTCAAACAAATAGAGTTCAAGTGTATAAGGTGACTTTTAGTCCTAATATCTCAGGGTCTTAAACTCTCCATTGGCCTAGGTGGGGTTATACATCCATGATTTGAGATTTGAGATTTCAATATTTCAAGACCACATCATACTTTCAATATCATGATTTTTGGGCTCAAAATCATTGGGAGGTCCCACACTAGTCCTAATGGGAGCTAAACCCTAATTCATAAATCGAGAAGTCAAAATAGTCATCATTTTGAAAATTTCAAATTTTGGGATTTTGAAGTCATTAGTCATATATCTCAAGGTCCAAATAGTGTGATCATAGGATTTGTATCGTTATTGAGATTGATAATCATGAGTCACAAGTCCATTAATCAAAATCAAGAGTCGATATTTTAAGCATCAAAAGTTATAGGTCCAAAATTTTGAAGCTAGGGTTTAGATTCCTATTTAGACCTTGGGGGAGATCACTCATCTATATTCAATTTTGAGCAACAATATTCGAGCAACATATCAAGATTTCATTATCATTGTATCCAATGTTGATGAATGATCTACACCTAGGTCTATCTAGGAAGTCAACCACAAGCTATAGTCAATATTGTCATATATCAAGATCATTATCAAATCAATATTCAAGATTGAGTATCAACCATGGGTTTAACCTATTAGGCTTAGGTCAACCAGTCAAATTAGGGTGGAAGGGAATACCTTTCCAAACTCTAAATAATCAATAGGATGAAAACTTAGAGGTAGTCATAATAGGGATGTGACCTAGGTTAGGGGAGTCATGAGTCAACTACCACCCTAATCCGGTACATTACCAACATTAGTCATTATCAATTGAGCTTATTCAAATAAGGAGAGCATCCATGATTAAATCATATTCCATAAGGTCATGAGATCAAAATTCAAGACCATAATAAGGCAATAATGTCAATATTTTACAAAGTCAAGTTAATATTTGCATTCCTTTCCTTTCATGATGAAGGTAGTGATATAATTTGTAAATTGAGGATTTCAATTTGGTATTCGAAGAATTAGAGCACAATAGTGTAAAATCTAGCCCATCATCATCATATAAAAATTGAGATTGCAAAAGGCATCAATAGTCAATAGAGAAACTACTTTTTGCATCATGGTCTTACATCATGATTTTGTGAGTCCTAAGCTTAGTCACTTGATGTCTTAGTCATGCTATGTATCAAATAGGGTACACGTTTGCTTAACTATGTATGAGGTTTAATCAATAATAAGGCAACATGGACATTAATCAAATCGAGACCTCATCAGCAATGAGGTATAAGGTATAAGTCATCCTTATTTCACCATATCATAATTCATATCATTTACCTCAAACATAGAAAGCATCTAGTCTAGTTTTGATTAAATCAAGTTTTAATGAAGGGTCAAGCATGAGTATTTGATTGCATTGATCAAAAATTGAGTTTTCAAATTTTGGTCAGATCATGGTATCAACTTTTAAAATTTAGTGATATTCATTTTTCCCATGCATAAGCTACCCATAATCGAGACATCATGTGGTAAAAGGTCACAAGAAAGGACCACATGAGGAGATGAGAAGATTACCTAATCTTCATTTACATGGGAAGCTTAGGATAGTCCTTAAAGAAGATATGAGATGCTAGAAGACTCTATAAGGTTCATTTACATGGGAAGCTTAGGACCAGTTCTGGATCAACTGAGGCCAGGTAGAGCGGGGGATCTCAACTACTGTGAAAAAGGATAGGAGAAATTATGCTAGGACCCTGTGCTGGGTTTTAGGGGAGACAGAGAAGGTAGTGGAAAAAAAAATTCTTCTCCCAAACCCAGAATAAGGAATCGCGTCAACGTCTATACAAAAGGAAGGATGTAGAGGCATACCTTGTCCTGAGGCTTTCTCGGTGACGTTACCTCACGACTTGTGCGGTCTTCACCTCCGGTCTTGGATGGTGTATGTACAACTCATGGTCTCACCGGGACTGTCGGCTCCTGGTCTCACCGGGATTGTCGGGATTAACAACTGTCCTCCAAGCGGCAGAAGTCTCCCACCTCTGAAGTAGTCCATAAGGACCACCTAGAACTCTGATCTCCTTGTCCTATAAGGAATCAGAAGGAGTCACACCCTCCTTTCAGCATACTAGTCACCAACACAATCTCCTGCCACCAGTTGCTTTTCTATAATTGTCTTTCCCTTGTTGTGCCTCCCTTATCGGGTAGCACTTGCTCGGGCTCTCTCAGTTACCAAAACTAGAGAGAACGACAACTTTGCATAGCAACTGGTGCACTGAGTTGTGTTCCTGAGAAGCCCCCACTACCCCTATATATATAGGAGGGTCATGGGATAGGGTTCTCTATCCCGGGCAATGTGGGATTAATGCAGGAGTAGAAGGGTTCGAGATTTTCCATAAAAAAACCAATCTGCACCAGTTGAACTGATCGGTTCACACCCTAAAACGATCGTTTCAGACCCTGAGCTGATCATTTGGGACCTGAACCGATTGTCTGGGCTCTAAGCCGATCGGCTGGTGCCCTGAGTCGATCGGTTCACGGTCCTAATCCAACTCAAATTGACTTCCATATTTGTTTCCGATTAATCAAATATTAATCCTTGTCCAAATCAAATTTGTACAAGTGAAACAAATTGTATTTGCAAAATAGTCTTCTAACTTTCCAAATGATCTCGGTTGGTCAGTTGAGCCGATTGGTTCAACCCTTGAACCGGTTGTATCAGCCTGTCTTGAGCCGATCGGTTCATTACATGAGCTGATCGGTTCACCAACCTGAGTCGATCGGTTCATCACATGAGTTGATCGGTTGGGGCAACTGACCGTGCAAAATCAGTCCATCACAGTTTCAATCAATCTGATACTCTAATCAATCAGTCTAACACCTTGAACACTATGATTTTGAGCTATCAATCGATTGAGTGTTTAATTGAACTCTAAATTCCTTTAGTAATCAATCTAAACATTGTTTGTGGATAAACTCCTCTTCCAGGTTAAATCCTATGTGTGTGACCCTGCATGTCCATTTCACATTGGCAGTGAAAGTCCATAACACTTATGACTTCACAAGCAAAGAGCAGTGCCTAGTCACACATCAGTGCTACCCAAGTGAAATAGAAAGTTGGAGAACAACTTTCAATCCTACAATTCATGAATGGTGTTACAATGAATGTATAATTCCTTTGTCACTGATATCTCGAATGAACTTAAGGCATGGAACAGTCATCTTATCAATTTTCATTCACTTTCTTGATCTCAGAGTAGAATGGAGGAGATATGTATGACATCAATATCACATACTGATTCACACATGTGTGCACACGCCTATCTCAATCCTACTCATCAAGTGGCCATAGATATCAAACTCCCTCAGGAGGGACAAATCTCATATCTATCACTCACCCCTCAAAAGCCCCATGTGTCAAAGCCACCCAATCATCACCTTTATAACAACCCATGTTTCAGGACAACCTTTGATGATGTCAAAGTGTACCCAACGACATGTGTTGAGTGTAGTGATTTCAGGTCAAAAAATCACACTCACCACCATCACTGTGAGAGCTGACTGTGACTACCATGTCATGGTTCCATGTGTCAAACTCACGGTTGGTCGGTCTAGTATACTTGTTCTCTAACAAGTACCTATGTGTTTGGTTTGATATCTCCATATCATGACTAATGAGATTCTGTCATCAACCAACACCACAATCTAGTCTTGTGTGTCATTGCTGTCTATCTACCTTCCACAATGACATCCGACTAGGGACATAATAAGAATGTACAAACTCTTAGCATCTGTATGATCTCATTGTTTAAGTCCTCAACATTTGAGCCGATCGGTTCATTGTACATGAGTCGATCGTCTCACCTATTGAGCCGATCGGTTCACCAACCTGAGCCGATCGGTTCATCACATGAGCTAATCGGTTGGAGCAGCAGACTTGTGCAAATCAGTCAATCACAGTTTCAATCAATCTGATACTCTAATCAATCGGTCCACCACCTTGAACACTATGATATTGAGCTATCAACTGATTGAATGTTTAATTAAACTACTAAACTCCTTTAGTAATCAATCTAAACATCGTTTGTGGAAAAACTCCTCTTCCAGGTTAAATCCTATGTGTGTGACCCTACAGGTCCATTTCACATTGGTAGTGAAAGTCCATAACACTTATGACTTCACAAGCAAAGAGCGGTGCCTAGTCGCACATCAATGCTACCCAAGTGAAATAGAAAGTTGGAGAACAACTTTCAATCCTACAATCTGTGAATGGTGTTACAGTGAATGTATAATTCCTTTGTCACTGATATCCTGAATGAACTCAAGGCATGGAACAGTCATCCTATCAACATTCATTCTCTTTCTTGATCTTAGAGTAGATTGGAGGAGTGTGTATGACATCAATATCACATATTGATTCACACATGTGTGCGCACGCCTATATCAATCCTACTCATCAAGTGGCCATGGATATCAAACTCCCTCAGGAGGGACAAATCCCATATCTATCACTCACCCCTCAAAAGCCCCATGTATCAAAGCCACCCAATCATCACCTTTATAACAACCCATGTTTCAGGACTGTGTTTGACGATGTCAAAGTGTACCCAACGACATGTGTTGAGTGTAGTGATTTTAGGTCAAATAATCACACTCACCACCATCACTGTGAGAACTGACTGTTACTACCATGTTATGGTTCCATGTGTCAAACTAACGATGGGTCTGTCCAGTATACTTCTTCTCTAACAAGTACCTATGTGTTTGGTTTGATATCTCCATATCATGACTAATGAGATTCTGTCATCAACCAACACCACAATCTAGTCTTGTGTGTCATTGTTTTCTATCTACCTTCCACAATGACATCCGACTAGGGACATAATAAGAATGTACAAACTCTTAGCATCCGTATGATCTCATCGTTCAGGTCCTCAATCTGAAAGTATGCGTCATTGAGTACTGTCATTCTCTAGACATTCAATATGTTCTATCATTATCGCATATGACTAAACCAGAACGAATTGGAAGCTTGCCTTTGATCTTTATCAAAACAATCTTAATGTATCCCACCAATCATCCCATGATTGGCTCTCAGGGCATACATACCAACACACTCCCACTTGCACTGCGAGCCAATCACCATTGAATCATATTCATAGTGATCTTCAAACATGTCCCACATGTTACTATACTCTAGTGCTAACATAGTGAGTTATGGCAACACCTTGCCAAAGTCAATATTAACTACATGTCTCTCATCTCTTCATTGTACGTCACACGTTTGAGATGGAGTTGTCATAATATGCGATCTAGTATTCCTTTGCTAACCTTTAGCCACATTGTATGACCAAGTACTCCTTACTTGTCATCAATGACCAGAATATCTATAAGTTCATCTCATGAACTTCCATATCCATATAGTATCCACTAATGTTTTCTAAAACACGGATACTCGACATTTCCTTTTAAAACATCTTTATTGGAATGTTTCCATTAACAAACATTCACTTTTATATATATCTCATATATATTGCGATTAATTTTCTATCCTTTTCGGAATTTTGCATCATTGTAACTCTTTACAGTGAACCCTTCCTTATTTCCATAGAACTAGTACTTCTCAAGTACTTATCAAGTTCCTATGGTATTCCAGTAACCCTTACTGGAACTAGACAAACATCCACTCGTCATGTCCCACATACGAGTTATCAGGATGAGCACATCATATTGTCATGTCCTACATACAAGATGATGTATGCATATTGTTCTTTCCATGTCCATACATGCAAGATAATGGGATGATTACATACATGATAGATCCATATCTATTCTTAGTGTTCCCATTCTTCATAAGAATTTGACACTTGGCCTTGGGATACTAACTCCATGTGACATGGACAAGTTTTCTCCCATTGAATCTATGTACATTGAACCCTTCAATGTAGATTGCCAGTGTATGCTTTCTCTTTTAGGTCAAGAGGTTTTTCGAGAACTATCTCTATAGATCTCTATTCCTATCACATAGAAAACGTATCTATCTTCCCTAAAGATAATTTCCACTTGGGATTTCCATTCTAGAACATTTCCATTTCACATCAACATGTGGAATGTGAATACGCTCCCACTAAATCACATATCTCTCTTTATCTTTGACATATCAGTCAAACCCTTTGACTATATCATCAAAGTGAGGATCCAACTTTGAGTTTCTTGTACTCAATCAATCATATTGATTAGTCCATTGCAACTTATAGACTTTATTTGCATTAATGGATTCATAAACCTTATAGTTTGTGTCACATACACATCCTTGTTTTATTCCTTATAGGAATGCAGTTTTCGTATCCATATGCCAAATTTCTTAGTCAATAAGTTGCAATCAACAAGCATCATCCTTCTCAAAATGTTATCCATGTGTCTTAATGCTTAATACTCATTCGCACTTATGGATTTCATTCCAATGGGTGCTACCATCAAGGTCATACCTTATGGTTCACATGGAAGTCATTTAGTATGTAATGGCCATAAACCATAACTCAGAATCCGGTTCCTCATATTTATCTAAACATTTGATTCATCACTTGACCAACTCATCATATAGATAATCGAGGTGTCTCTGTCAAGGATATAAGAACTCACAACTCCTTTTGACTCTTAATGTCCTTTATTAGTGTGGGGTATTCTTTATTTAAGAAGAAATTAGTTGTTTGATAACCATCCTCTAATTCCTTAGAGTATGACTCCTTTTGATTTAGACATCACCATGACTTAATCACGAGTTCACTATGATACACTATCATAATCACTCATAAGGATCTCAAATACTTGGTGCAAGTATTTCATTCCTTGATCTCATCAAGAATTAACACTTTACCAAATTCGTACTTCATCTATGATATTCTTGAACACTTCAAGATATTCATATTGGTATTTCTCTAAACACCTTTTGAAGTATTAACATTAAGTCTATTAGGTATGTACATACATCACATGTATTATACTTAATAGGATAATCATTCTCCCACTACCACTAGTGAAGATTGATTAATCATGTCTAAGATATTCATGTCTCTTACTAGTTTTCTAACCAAAAGAGTCTAGCTTATCCATCATATGGAAATTAGAAACGAATTTCTCATGATTTATGCTAATTTTATTGTTTGAGTTATCAATAACTTTTAGGTATCATTTTATCTTATGCATACTAATACTACTACAATAAACATTTTTTACAATAGTTCCTTTTCTCAATTTACAACAGGTGTTAACCGTTGTATTAGATCACATGGTATTATTGGGGGGGGTGATTTACACAACACGTGATCACATGTTGTAATATATGTATTTTATACAACAATTGAAATATGTTGTCTTTTAAGGAATGGCCTGTTGTAATATGGGTATTTTACACAACATGTGGTGCACCTGTTGTAATATATATTATACAACAGTTGAACGACATTGTCTTTCGCTAAACACACCCTTTGTAATAGGGGTATTTTTTACAACATGCGGTTCACCCGTTGTAATATATATTATACAATAGTCGAAGCATGTTGTCTTTCACTAAACACACTTGTTGTAATAGTTAGGTCTATTATAACATGTAGTGCACCTGTTGTAATATACATGTTTATACAACAATTGGAGTATGTTGTTTTTCCATACATTTAACCATTGTAATAGGATTGTTTAGACAACATGGTGTGTGTCTGTTGTAATATACACAATTGATACAACATGTTATGCATGTTGTAGTTCACTAGAAACACTTGTTGTAATAGGTATATTTTTTTCCTGACACAGCTGTTGTAATAGGTGTGGATAACACAACATGTGCTATTTGTTGTAGAATCATACATTTTATAACATATCATTAATTGTTGTCTTTGATTAGAGTTTGACAGGTCATATATCGAACCAATTGTATTGATCAAATTAACCATATTATTAATAAATTATAATAAATATGCAATTATACTTTTTCATTTCACAAACAAACACATAGTTGAACCAAATTTCCATCAAATCTTGAAAGAAACTCGTACTAAATTTAATTAATATTAAATCATCCATACAATGATTCAATAATACAAAGTACTGAGTATCCACTCTAGAATCGAACTGAAAACTAACTAAAAAAGTTTCACACATTGGTCTATGCTAAAGAACAAATGTCTCCCCCACATGTCACATAAATTTATGTGTGCTCAAGAACACATGTCACCCACTCGTTTCGGACCTCATCGATTTCTTATTGATTGAAGCAACGACCAATATACTTCAAATAATGCTGCAATCATATGACAAATATATCAACATATTGTGATTTTTTCAATTTATTTAGAAATTTGAACAAACTAAAAGAATATAATGTTAAGTAGCTTACACATTCAGGAATATTTCTATTTCTCGCATCAAAGATGTCTTTCATATACTTCAACACATAATACCCACAATCTGTATTGTTCGCCTGCTTTAGACATTGTACAAAATAAATATTAATTTGTTATCCAAATAATTGTGAGAACTTGTTAGCAAATAAGAGGATGGAAAGGTATAAATAGCCAAAAAACTTAATAAAAGGTATGTGTAAACAGAATCAAAAATGCTATAAGAGTGAAAAATGCATGGTTTATTGCTGAAGAAGGCGTGGTTTATATGCCATACTGGATGATGCAAAACTTGCTCTTACAAGAGAGGGATTTTGTAAGAGTGAAGAATGCCACCCTTCCAAAAGGAACCTTTGTTAAACTGCAGCCTCACACGAAAGATTTTTTAGATATATCAAACCCCAAAGCTATTTTGGAAACAACTCTCAGGAACTACTTTTGTTTGACAACTGGCGACAATATCATGGTAGCTTATAACAAAAAAAATACTACATTGACATTATAGAAACCAAGCACATTATATAACCTGAGCATCTTGCAGGACGAGCTATATATTTCCTCCAACAGTCTAACCATCCTGAAACGGAGTAGTTCATGCATTAATTATCTTGTCTTCCTCCCAGAAATCCACAATATTTCTACATCCTCCCATGACAAAAATTAATGTTTATTAAGCTTATTGCGTATGTTATCTAAGACAACTTTATTGTTACCTTCCAGTGTGGGAAACATGAATTTCAAAGTGCTTAGAGTTTTTCCTCACAGAGTTCCCTGAAGAGGCTTCGGAGATGGCACTTTGAAGTAAGATGCATATGCATTGGTTTGGAAACAATCTGTCTGGATGCTATGGCTCGCTCAGGCTTCTTCCTATATGAAATCCTAACCAGCAGCTTTGGATAGCAAGTAGCAGATCTAGCATTGATCCTTTGCTCTTACTTTATTCATTGATAGTTTTTTATATTGGCTACGCTATCATTTATGTTCAATTTATTGTTGTCTAACTGGTGCGGATGTATGTAGTATTCACAATGATACATGAAATTATACGATTATGCTTTCCAATGTGTGTCATATGGTCTTCTGTATGCCCGCGGAAACCAAGAAAAGGAAGCTTTCCAAACACATTGGTTGGTCCAACATAATTATCACCTTATACAAAAACCTATAGCTGAAGCAACCTGGTCACTCCATTACAAATAAGCTATGAGGGTTCAATCCGTTCAGGGACACAGAAGCCTCTTATATCTATCTGACATCTACCAAAACAGTGTATAAAAAACCCAAGTTTATTTGGGGGGTATCATCCATAAAATATCGAGATGTTCGTTCTTAGATTTTACATTTTGAAGTAGTAAACTACATATTAAGGGTTGATAGTCATGCCTCCTTTACGTAAGTTAGTTTATCTTGTTTGTCAAAATTGATGAATAGATAGGACATACTGATGAGGAGTGGCATGATTCACAGGAATCAGATATTTCAGTTGAAATGTTTGAGGCTTCATTCTGTGGAAATGATTTGAGCCTATCATTTATGCACCCGCCCTCTGTGTGGATTTTGCAGCATTTACGAAATTAAACAATTGGGAGATCCTGTTGTACCTTGTTAAGATGCATAGACCAAGTGACTCTACTACGGAAGGGCTTCCAATTCAGGAAACAAAGAAGCAATCAGGTTAAAATATGAAGAAGTTAGAAATATGACAAAATTGAGTCGTATTCAGAGGTACTTCGAATAGCATGATGTCTATTACAACTGTAGTGACAGTCATAAACTCAACCATTCATCAAACGATCGAGTTAAACTACATCTTAAGATAAGTAAAGTTATTGATATGTTAAATAGAGATCTTTATTTTTCTTACTTGCTGTCCATGTTCACGGTCAAGTGTCTAATTATTGACATATATTGCACAGTCATACATATCTATACTATATAGGAAAGTGTGTGGATGGGGTTTCATGCAATGTTTTTATTTATTTTTTTAAAATACGATTCAGTCCTCTGTACCATATACAAAACTCTGCGGAGGGGGCGCTGTGCAATGTTTTTCCTTAAGCATCTTGCATTCAGGTCGAAAAGCAAGAGTCCTTCCCAGACTGGTCCTTTGGTCTGAAAAAGACAGTAAAGGGGTCTGCTACAATTGTCACATATTTCTTATCCCTACGAGAGGGCAGTCTGTTCCTCATCTCTGCATCGCCGACTTCACATTCGCCTCCTTCCTTATCTCCCCCCTTTGACCCGAACACCGTTCTGCTCACATGACACCCCACGCCGGCCACCACAAGCCTTAACTCCAGCCGCATGAACTTTCTCCAACCGACGCCAGGAGGAGCTGCGCACCTTTCTAGAGGAGGAGCTGCCTGATCTGAAGTAGGAAGCCGTCGTCATGCCCGCAGACGATGTCCCGAAGAAGAACGACAGCGATGTCAAGAATGCATGTTTCTCTCTCAGGTAGACCGGCTGTGAGACGTCAGGCAAGATCGCAAGCCACTGACCAGCGGCTTTTTGGCACCCCTTTCAATCTCGAGGTCCATATAAAGGTGAGCATTATAACCCGAGAGAAATTAATTTTATGCGTATGTGGTGGTTTGTTTGATCCTCTCATGTGTTCTTGTGAATGCCCCGTCGACCTGGGTAGTGTTTCTCACTTCACCGATTTCTAAGTGTCTCTCTCTCTCTCTATCTTATCTGGTCTTCCGTACAGAGGTCTCCCTAGCATCCCCAATTTGGGAACTGATTTACTTGGGTTTCGTATGTGAAGGATCTGATTGATGACACTGTAGGAGAAAAGTTCATTCTCACTGCAGAACCAGTTATCTAAGATGCATGTGTGTTTCTCGCTTCACTGATTTGTAAGCGTCTCTCTCTCTGTCTTATCTAGCCTTCCATACAGAGATCTCCCTAGCATCCCCAATTTGGGAACCGATTTACTCGGGTTTCGTATGTGAAGGATCTGATTGATGACATCATAGGAGCAAAGTCCATTCTCGCTGCAAAACCAGTTATCCTAGATGCTTGTCAGCTCATAGCTTCTTGCCCTTTCCATTTCATCAGGGTATTCAAGAGCCTATTGTAGTTTCCACAATACTGTCACTTTTCTCCATGGTCGACCAAGTACATATTTCTCTCCCTAAGCCCCATCTTCTGTCACTAGCTAAAAGCAATTGGGTGAAAGCTAAAATGCTAATTTCAATGGTCTTGGTTTCAGTTGGAGAAAAAAGTAGACGATGTTTTACACGCTTCGTCATAAGTTGTCGAATAGGGGAGCTACAAGGAAGAAAGAGAGGACGCTTGTGGTGTTGGCTGAGAGTCCCAGAGGAGGTTGTAGGTCGAGACAGGTTGAAAAGAAAGCTGCAAATGCCAATAAGGCTCAGGCACTCGTGCCAGTTCTGTAAGGTGGTTCCTCAAAATTGACGCAAGATGATTAGAGATTATATCGCTTGATACTGTACCAACATTATCCTAAGAATGCCAATGAGGTATGCAGTGATTGTGTTTCCACATAATTAAATCTCTCCATTTCTTAAATTACCAACGTAGCCTTTCTTTCCATGACCATTATTTCCAGTGATTAGGTGATTATTCTGCGCTATATGCATAATTGTCATTGCCTCATTTATAATCTACTGATGTCCTATATTGATAATTTGTATGACATTTGCAGATCTTTTGTAGGAAATTATACTCTTCATGTGACGTCCCCGGGTTTTCAACTTCTCAAACCCTACTGGGAACGAGATGTCATAATCCGAAAACATCAGCCAAATAATATCAGAAAGCGATGCGGAAGCATAATACGCATACATGAACATACAACCATACCATTCTCAACATTCAACATGTCAATTTATACAAAATGAATTATTACAACATGATTTACAGTTACATATTGGATAAAACTCTACAAGTCTGAACATGTATGCTAACTAGGATCTTCACAATAGGTACAACCTGAACAACTTGCTCACATCATGTACTTTTCCTCCCATGCTATCTCTGAACCTAAAACATACATGAAACAACAAATCAACACACAAGGTGTTGTGTACATGGGCAGAAAGATACATATATTTATGGCTTTCATAATTTTGAAAAAGATTTGCAAAAGGAAAGAAAATCATAGAAAACACTTCTTTATTAAGCGAAATACGCCAATTTAAGTCATTTTCCTAGATGAATTGCATTATCAAGGTGGACTAGTACCAAAACATAAATATGGGCCCATCCCCGTGTACCAAGTACTCTAGGGAAACTCCCCATACACCGTGTGCTCTAGGGAGGTGTACTAGCCAACATTAATCCATTCCCTCGTAAGGGGGATAATGAACACCTTAAATAACTACAAAACACCTACTCATAATTTATGTTTTCAAGTGACAAAACAATGGGTATTACATAGCAATACTACATCCAATATTTGCAAATAGAAGAGAGCAAACATACATATCATGATTGCAAGCAAGAAAACCATAGTCATATAAATAAATAAACCCACGTACCTAAGTTCAGAGATTTCTAACTTATCCTTGATCATCTAGAAGTCTGGTCATCACCTGATTAAGATAAGACCACATACTATCATCAGATTCTCATCATCTTAACCCTAGTCGTATCCATTTTAGGATTTTCTTAATTCATTAGGATATTCTCATCATTACTTGCATTCTTGTCTTAGAATTATATTAATGATGTCATTTTCCAGATTATTGCTCATTATCTGAACATTAGGTTCCATATCCTTTTTATGCACATATTAACCATGGGTTACATCATTAACCTAGGTTAGGGTTTTATAACATGCATTAAGATTCATCTTCATATAACATAGATTTTGTTCATCATGATGATCTCAAAATTAAATCTGAGGTTCAATATACTGATATGAGCTTTCTTTGTAAATTTCATCATTTATAGAGTACGTATGTATTTATTATATTTTATTAGGGTTATTAGCCCTAATTATCCATATTATTCAAATTACATAATTTTGTGCATCAACATAATGATATCTGACATCATATGCATTCTATACATAATTGTGGACTTACTGATATTTTTCCATGATTTTATATCATCCTTTGATATTTATTTTCCATTAAACAAGCATTTCATAACTTATATGATATAAGTGAGATTAGTGCATAAAAAGACAGATATTATGCTTCCAGTGCATTCTACGCATTTTTCTAAGAATTTCAGTATATTGTACTTATTTTTCTAAGCATCGAGCTAATTTCTACGAATTATTGAAGATATGTTCATTTATTGAAATTATCTACCTGATCAGGCCAATCAAAATTGGCCACGTGTCTAGGTGGTGTGGCTTCTCTGCTTTACTGGGGTCCGGCCGGTTTAAGGGTATTGAACCCGGTCTATTCTGATTGGTAGGCCGGTCTGACTCGTCTGAACCCGGTCCTTTCTCGCGATCTCGCACGCGAGGACTCTGCTTCCTCTATGGAGCAGGGCGCCGCCGCATGCCAGCTCCTCTGGGAGCAAAGGAGGCCAGTTAAGTTTGGCTCGAGTGCAGTTGTTTGCGTGGTCACCTTTGCGAGGTCGGACCAGATTGGGTTGGCAGAGTGTCAGAGGGTGGCTCCCCTTGGAGCGGTGATCCGCCGAGGTTCAGCGAGGAGGTCGTCGGCCGCGGAGGAGAAGAAGAGGAGGGGAGCGAGAGGGGGTGCTGGGAGCTTGAGAAAGGGTCTGTGAGCTTCCGTGTGGCCTTTCACATCTTGAGGAGGGGTTGGTCTGGATATGTGGATGACGGGGCGGCCCAGGGCAGGTGCTATGCCGCGGCAGAGCGGTTGGAGGAGGAAAGCTCAAGGGGAGAGGTGTTGCGGGTGATTTTGGCAGAATTGATGGTCGAAAAAGGGGAAAGAAGGGTTGGAAAAGCTGATGGTGGCCTTAAATAGGCACCACGAGGCCTAGCATTGCCTCCCCTAATGTGGCCGATGGGTCCATGGCGCCGCCATTTGGGAATTTTCTAATCCCTGACTGTTAGGGATATTTCTGGGGCTTGTTGGAAAGAGGAGGTCGAGCCGGATCTGAGGAACCAACTTTGACGAGGTTTGAGCAAGATACGAGAGAGAGGTGTGAGTTTGAGAATCGGCACAATAGCTTGGTTGGGCATCCACGGGAAGCGGGTGAGGAGGACGACTCAGTCATCCCTCCCACCGGATCCGGGTTCAGGTCAGGATCCATTTAGGGTGAAAAAGGGCATTATGCACAATGAATGAATTTGCTTATATCTCTCAATTAGATAATCCAATTGCAATGAAAATTTAGGAGCAGCTTCATAATGTCATGATGTAGATGTGGTATAAATTTGGGAATGAAATTCGAAGGTTACACATGGTTATTGACTAAGAACATTAATACCTAAAGTTCACCTTCATGTGAGACTTAGGGTTTTACATTATGTGAAAACGATATGCCATTTAATCCAAGTTGACTCCAAAACTTCAACATTGGTTCATATGTATATGATTCTTCAAAAGAAATTAGTTCACTACTCACTGGATCACTAAATGAATGATTGTTCTTATGAGGACTTAATTATTCAGAAAGGGTATTCATTCACAATTGAATCCAATTAGGCATCATAGTCCTCCATCATATTTCCAATAACCTAACTTGGGTGAAGGGATCCATGATTGTATTACGAATTCCTCAATTTGGTATTTGGACATCTTACATAGAATTCTTGTCTCTCAATTATTGTATTAGTTATTAAAACTCAAAAATCTAGGTTATCACATTCACCCCACCTTATTTGGAATTTCGTCCTCGAAATTCAACTAATCACATCCTTAAGAGGCTATTTAGGAGTTCAACTTCACATACATCATCATTGCTTAGGTTCTAAGACCACCATAGTTATACGCACTCTAAGTTGTCAGCTTAGGGTCTAGTGATTCTTGGGTGTGTCCACCCCACCTTACATATGTGGGAGCATCACTTAATGTCTTAACCATAGCATGACATTATGATATCTTAGGATTCTATCACCCCTAAGGATACAAGTTTTGCTCATGCTTGCAAGGTTCAAGAGGACTTCATCTATATGCCATGGTATTTAGATAATTCAAATTTAACATCATCAATATGTTTTATGATCAACACCTTACAATAATTTTGGAATCAGAGGATATTTATCTTCATCCTTAATATTAGGATTTTTCTTAAGAAGGCTTACGTAACATGTTTGACCATTAGGGTTTCACCCTATGGTGTGATATTCATACTCAACTTAGAAGCATACATAGAAAAGGATCAAAGTTACAACTATATTTCTGATCATATATCCTATGATCCAAAAATATCTTTATATCAAGTTCATGAGTTCAACTTTTTATGTCTTGCATGTATTATGTGAAGGGAAAGAGATAATATACTAAGTTTCTCCCATGGTCTCAACATCATATCTTTCATGTTTCATATGAAGGGGAAGAGAATATTTTAAAGTCAAACTTATCATGTTTTCAATCTTGGATGCTACATGTATGATATAGGGGGAAATATAGAATAGGTCAATCTTATGCGAGTGACTCCTCATATATAAATCATCTATATAGCTCAAGTGAGGTTTCTATCATCCTATATTAAGAAAGAGAAGAAGAAGGGAGAACATGTATGTTGAGTATCTTTTGCACAAAGCATCATACTCTTGTAACTAGAGTTCATATATTACCTCACTTGCAACTAATGATGAGATTCACAAAATATGTCACTCTAGCTAGGACCTAACTCAGCCAAAGGATTGTCTTTATCATACGGGTCATCTACCCATCATTTTTTTTACCCAATTCTCACATATATATATGAATCATGCATAAGGACTCAACTCAACACTTGAGAGTAATCTAGTGTAGGATTTTATTTTTAACACATATCTCATATATTGGAGACTAGGTCCTATGACCTTCTCCCTGTGGGTCTTACTCTCTCTAGAGTTCACCACATATCTCATCCTACCACTAGACATCCTCCTTGTATAAGAGCTTGAGACTCATGCACACTCATCTCTATCTTAACTTAACATATCTTAAGTAGGAAAAGGGAATGTACTTTCATCATCAAGATTTTGCTTAAATTCTCCAAAATTGGATTCAACTAATATGCAACTTAAACCTATATAAGGAAACTTATACCATCAGAGATCAAACTTAGATAAGATTTCACGTGCTTATATCAACTGTCATTCTATCATATGCTCTATGTATCACAGATCTTGATAAGGCTCTAGACATCTAATATAGACTACTCTCTCTTCTAGACGGATGTCACCCCCTTTCACTTAGATTGCATGAACACTAACTACTCTTCAGTGTGAGGGACACATTTTTATATTTACATATATATAATAAAATATTATATAGTTTTTCTCTGAGAAAGAAGACGTCAGAGAAAACACTCGAGGCTCGAGCCGATTGGAAAACAAAACCAAATCAGCAAAACCGAGTGTCCCACACACAGTAGATAGTCTAGTGTCATGCAACCTAGTGAAATGGTGAGAACGAGATGTAGACTAGTGTAGCTACCCAATACATATGAGCTCTATATGGAAAGGGTTTCTCACACTTGTCTAAATCTAGTTCTCGAACATCTAGGTTCTAACCTAGAGACTAGGTCAAACCTTATTCCTATAGAACAACTTACTAAGTTTCTAAGGTTTAAAGTGAAAGGTGAGATTTAGGTTTAATGTTTCATGGTGAGCAATTGTTAGGTGTAGCTACTGTTCATGCTCTGATACCAACTGTGACGTCCCTGAGTTTTCAACTTCTCAAACCCTATTCGGAACGAGATGTCATAATCCGAAAAACATCATCCAATTAATATCAGAAAGCGATGCGGAAGCATAATACGCATACATGAACATACAACCATAACATTCTCAACATTCAACATGTCAATTTATACAAAATGAATTATTACAACATGATTTACAATTACATATTGGATAAAACTCTACAAGTCTGAACATGTATGCTAACTAGGATCTTCACAATAGGTACAACCTGAACAACTTGCTCACATCCTGTACTTTTCCTCCCATGCTATCTCTGAACCTAAAACATGCGTGAAACAACAAATCAACACACAAGGTGTTGTGTACATGGGCAGAAAGATACATATATTTATGGCTTTCATAATTTTGAAAAAGATTTGCAAAAGGAAAGAAAATCATAGAAAACACTTTATTATTAAGCGAAATACGCCAATTTAAGTCATTTTCCTAGATGAATTGCATTATCAAGGTGGACTAGTACCAAAACATAAATATGGGCCCATCCCCGTGTACCAAGTACTCTAGGGAAACTCCCTGTACACCGTGTGCTCTAGGGAGGTGTACTAGCCAACATTAATCCATTCCCTCGTAAGGGGGATAATGAACACCATAAATAACTACAAAACACCTACTCATAATTTATGTTTTCAAGTGACAAAACAACGGGTATTACATAGAAATACTACATCCAATATTTGCAAATAGAAGAGAGCATACATACACATCATGATTGCAAGCAAGAAAACCATAGTCATATAATTCAATAAACCCACGTACCTGAGTTCAGAGATTTCTAACTTATCCTTGATCATCTAGAAGTCTCGTCATCACCTGATTAAGATAAGACCACATACTATCATCAGATTCTCATCATCTTAACCCTAGTCATATCCATTTTAGGGTTTTCTTAATTCATTAGGATATTCTCATCATTACTTGCATTCTTGTCTTAGAATTATATTAATGATGCCATTTTCCAGATTATGGCTCATTATCTGAATATTAGGTTCCATATCCTTTTTATGCACATATTAACCCTAGGTTACATCATTAACCTAGGTTAGGGTTTTATAACATGCATTAAGATTCATCTTCATATAACATAGATTTTGTTCATCATGATGATCTCAAAATTAAATCTGAGGTTCAATATACTGATATGAGCTTTCTCTGTAAATTTCATCATTTATAGAGTACGTATGTATTTATTATATTTTATTAGGGTTATTAGCCCTAATTAGCCATATTATTCAAATTACAGAATTTTGTGGATCAACATAATGATATCTGACATCATATGCATTCTATACATAATTGTGGACTTACTGTATTTTTCCATGATTTTATATCATCCTTTGATATTTATTTTCCATTAAACAAGCATTTCATAACTTAAATGATATAACTGAGATTAGTGCATAAAAAGATAGATATTATGCTTCCACTGCATTCTATGCATTTTTTTGAGAATTTCGGTATATTGAACTTATTTTTCTGAGCATCGAGCTAATTTCTACAAATTATTGAAGATATGTTCATTTATTGAAATTATCTACCTGATCAGGCCAATCAAAATTGGCCACGTGTCTAGGTGGCGCGGCTTCTCTGCTTTACTGGGGTACGCCCGGTTTAAGGGTATTGAACCCGGTCTATTCTGATGGGTCGGCCGGTCTGACTCGTCTGAACCCGGTCCTTTCTCGCGATCTCGCACGTGAGGACTCTGCTTCCTCTGTGGAGCAGGGCGCCGCCGCATGCCAGCTCCTCCGGCGAGCAAATAAGGTCAGTTAAGTGTGGCTCGAGTGCAGTTGTTTGCGTGGTCACCTTCGCGAGGTCGGACCAGATTGGGACGGCAGAGTGTCAGAGGGTGGCTCCCCTTGGAGCGGTGATCCGTCGAGGTTCAGCGAGGAGGTCGCCGGCCGCAGAGGAGAAGAAGAGGAGGGGAGCGAGAGGGGGTGCTGGGAGCTTGAGAAAGGGTCTGTGAGTTTCTGTGTGGCCTTTCACATCTTGAGGAGGGGTTGGTCTGGATATGTGGAGGACGGGGCGGCCCAGGGCAGGTGCTATGCCGTGGCAGAGCGGTTGGAGGAGGCAAACTCAAGGGGAGAGGTGTTGCGGGTGATTTTGGCAGAATTGATGGTCGAAAAAGGGGAAAGAAGGGTTGGAAAAGCTGATGGTAGCCTTAAATAGGCACCACGAGGCCTAGCATTACCTCCCCTAATGTGGCCGACGGGTCCATGGTGCCGCCATTTGGGCATTTTCTAATCCCTGACTGTTAGGGATATTTCTGGGGCTTGTTGGAAAGAGGAGGTCGAGCCGGATCTGAGGAACCAACTTTGACGAGGTTTGAGCAAGATACGAGAGAGAGGTGTGAGTTTGAGAATCAGCACAACATCTTGGATGTGCATCCATGGGAAGTGGGTGAGGAGGACGACTCAGTCATCCCTCCCACCGGATTCGGGTTCAGGTCAGGATCCATTTAGGGTGAAAAAGGGCATTATGCACAATGAATGAATTTGCTTATATCTCTGAATTAGATAATCCAATTGCAATGAAAATTTAGGAGCAGCTTCATAATGTCATGATGTAGATGTGGTATAAATTTTGGAATGAAATTCGAAGGTTACACATGGTTATTGACTAAGAACATTAATACCTAAAGTTCACCTTCATGTGACACTTAGGGTTTTACATTATGTGAAAATGATATGCCATTTAATCCAAGTTGACTCCAAAACTTCAACATTGGTTCATATGTATATGATTCTTCAAAATAATTAGTTCACTACTCACTGGATCACTAAATGAATGATTGTTCTTATGAAGACTTAATTATTTAGAAAGGGTATTCATTCACAATTGAATCCAATTAGGCATCATAGTCCTCCATCATATTTCCAATAACCTAACTTGGGTGAAGGGATCCATGATTGTATTACCAATTCCTCAATTTGGTATTTGGACATCTTACATAGAATGCTTGTCTCTCAATTATTGTATTAGTTATTAAAACTCAAAAATCTAGGTTATCACACTTCATGTCCCTGTCAGTTCTCCGAAGAAGCTTTTGCAGCCATAACTTCATGGTAATATAAATAAAGCTAATATGTAAGAAAAGTCAAAGAAAGTTGAAGTATTTCTGATGTTTTATACATTCTTTGCAAGAGTTTAATGTGGATAATATCCTCTACACCATGGCGGCGTCTCCAATGCCTCCACTTAACACTTGGGGTAGTGGTGTTATATCTCATCATTGACTTGATTTTATGTGGTGTAGTTAACCATATATTCCCAATTTTTTGTCTGATAAAATGCAACTTCATTTCCATTTTAAAAACTTCTACGGCTATTTCTCCATGAGCTAGGGCCAGCCTTAAGCAAATTTGGGCAACCAACTTACTCCGCTGCTAAGGTTGGAAGTCTCCCAATCATCACACAATCTGTAATTATTTCTCCATGGCTATCAGGTCAGCACGTCTGATCTAATTTGGTTTTTTTATATCATTTTTTGTGTTTTATCATTGCTTGTGTAATTCACTTTCAATTTGCTAACTAAATGGACAAACAAACCCACTAACCCTTCTAGCGCCTGATAGTCTCTGGTGGAGCTTTAGTCTAGCCCATATGGTGGCATCAATTTTGAGTTAATTAGATTGATTCTTACTGCTAAGACACGATGCAGTGTCTTTGATGTCATTTCCTTTTCTCCTTGAACTACCATAAGTACTCCTTTACCTCTCTGCTTCAAGACAATTCTTAATTAGTTTACTGCTAGCCTTGACTAATCAATAGAAAGAAAAGAATGAAGGTCTCATCAAGTTATGTATTCAAATTCCTAAAGGTCTGCCATTTATATCAGCCTACGAGGACAGTTTTCGGATCTATACTTACTCATCTTTTTCTGCATGGGTGGTAAGTCTTATAAAATTCTGATTGATATTTTAGGGTCATCAGGGGCATTTCTGATCTCAGAAAAACACTACCACTGTTCTATATATATATCTATTATCCTACTCTTCTATTCTATAATCTATATTATGACGGGGTCTTTCTTATTGGCAATATCATTTGGATTCAAAATGGATATTCTATTTGGCTTGGAGGTCTCCACATGACTTATAGTTATTGCCAATTGAGTTCTCTGCCAAGTTGCTTGCTTCATTTTCCATTCATATTCTAGATACATGTTGCAATTTAATAAGCAGAACATAAATATGTTTTAGTAGAAGTGCTTATGTATGCCCTTCAACGAAGTGATTTGAGGTAAATATTCTAAATCACATGTTCAGTTTTATGCACTTATTGATTATGTAGTTTCTGATGGGTCTTTGATAGTGTGTGCAGATGAGATGGTTGGAGCTAAAGTTGTTGTGTTCACTATTACTATCTTTGGAGTACCTGACTGTTGTGATTCTAGAGTTGGCTGAGAATGCCATCAAGGAAATGAAGGTGAAGCATGTAAAATCCAAAGCGTTTCAAGTTGGCAATTTATGGAGATGAGGAGCTCGATACCCTCATGCTAGCGGATGTGGGGACTTTTGATGCTTTGTTATGTTGGAATTTTTTGTTGTAACTGAAATGTTCTCAGTGAGATGTTCCACCTGGTGTTATTTGACCTTGGGTTCGTTCCTTGGTGTTGTGTAAAGTGGCTTATACGGAAAAGTTGATTTACAACCAATTACACACTTTTTGAATGGTGTTATAACTCAGATCCGGATAAAACTAGCTCAACATCTCCTTGGGGATTTCTTTGTAAATTAGAGAGATGACTAATTTAGTTTACAAGTTAAGAGCAGCATGTATATCTTATATTTGTTATTTTCATTATGAACACAAGCTGCTACGTGAAACAATTGTTTCTCTGGTTTGAGCACTATGACATTTCTATGGAGTATAATATTAAGTTCGTGCATCGCACGGGTTTAATAAGTTGGTATTAGCTTTTTAGCCATGTTTATGTTTATGATTTCTGTTGTGTTTGTGCATGCATGTTGTAGGTAATAAGGCTAAATACTGTAGAAGGTAAATATCATACAATTGCATTGTAGGTATAATTAAGTACCACATTGCTCTTGTGACAGTACTATGTTGAATGCATAATTGTAGCTCTAAAATATTTGGAATCTAAAATAGTTGTGAAACACCAGTGAGCTTATCTCCATGCTTTAGTAATGAACTTTTCTTGTGATGATCTCATTGGTACCAATGGAGTTGAGCATTACAGTGTATGTTTTAGTCAATAACTCGTCACATTAATGAAAAAAATTCTTCTTTGACATTGGTAATAGTCATTTTCTGAAAAAAGATAATTTTGTAGCTTACCAATTGCCTTATGCTTTAGCTATAAGCTTTCTCATTATTCTTTTTTAGAAAGTCCTTTTGATAAGAATGTATGTTATTCAATACTAAAACAATAAAAAACTGATCCTACATTTATTAGCACAAAAGAGGTTGCACCCACAAATAGCGGATCCTATATTTCCGATTACAAAAGAAGTTGTAGGATATGAGAAAGGATGCCATCAATGAGATAATTGTTGCTACGGCCATTTAGAAGGACCACTACGGTTCATAACATGTGTTATCAGTTGTATATAAATTGAGAATCTAGAATTGAAAAATCATGTGTACTTCTATATTTTTATTTTTGGTTGTAAACAAACAAGTAGAACTTTCTATGAGAAGTTAAACAAGTAGAACTTTCTGTGAGAAGTTACTTATAATATATATTATACATTCCTAATCGTATCTTCTAAAATTTTAACCTATAATTCACACCTTGTAGTCTACTAAGACACATGTGCTTGCACAAGGTTATGACTAGTATATATATACAAGAGAATTTTATTTAAAATAAAAATTATTGCAGTTTTTGGTCCCCTTCAATTTATAACTTGCATATTTTTCTAAAAATCTATCAATTTAGTTAACACACTCATATTCTATGTTAAACTACATGTATTCAAGTTTAAAGAACAATAGCAAATGAGGTAGTAGTTCGGGTTGTAAAGGCATTGTTCCCCCCCAATAAAGGGATTCAAATTCAAAATCCATATTGTGAGCATCGAAAATAAATTAACCCATTACTCTGACCAGCCCACTGGGTGATTTACAATGTCCCTTTCCAAATGTGAGGATAGTTGAGGGAGGACAAACATTTGTGTGAGGATAGATGATGAGGATGAATCGACACCATTTCTGATGGTCTACATACAGAATATCACAGGAAATTCAACAAATATTCTAATAATTATGTTACGGACGGTGGCAATGTCGAAATGGAATTAACTCATGAAATTTTACTAGACCTAACAAGGTGACACCGAAATACATTTGTATATGCATAATATCACATATTGGTTATGTTTTGGGGGCAAGGTTCTCCTACATGTGTGAGTTAAGGAAATTGAATTATTTGATTGGGATTTTCATGCCAATCTAGATAGCCAGGTCAAGGCTCTAAGTTATGAAATTTTGCAAGCATGATACATAGGCATAAAGAAACAACATTTGGTAGTAAATTAGTGATATTGTATATTGGGCCCTTAGGGGAGGGTCTCCATTGCTCCATGAATTGGTTACATAATACAAACAACTTACAAGTTTGTAGAAGTCTATCACACCATGCCAACAATCGATTCCTTAAATGAATCATAGATATATAATTTACTTACTTAGCTAACTGCTGCTGCATTTTAGTGGTTATTTCCCTTGATGTTCATAACTTTGTTGATTTTATCTACATATTGGACCCAACTCTTTTGGTTCATATTCAAGCGGTTTAGTAACCCCCTGACCCATTCAAAAAAAGACCTTATTTTAGGAGTATTAAAGATTATGTGTTGAAATATGGAGTATATTGTGTCATCCAATTACTGATGACTTACTATCAAACATGATTCTAAAAGTGTGCAAGTGAATGGAACCAAATTGGTTATACATTTAGTTGGCCGCAACAAAAACCTGACAAGCTCTCCAAGATCTGAAGCTTCTAGTTGGCAAAGAGAACACGAAAAAGCACTGTCCGACTGTATGTATTTAAATCATTTGGTTGTTATGTAATTATGGTAACTAATACTCTGGTTAATGCTCATGTTAGGTCGTGAAGACTTTTGTTTCAGTTGTTGCGCTCAAATGGTACAAGACACAGATGAATTAACATTACAAGAAGAAGATATCTCTGCTTAAACTGATTAAGCAGAACCAGGTAGCATCTCAATTGCTGAATGCACTTAGTTTTTTTTATGATTCCACTATCTTACAAGAACACTACAATAGGATCCTCCTTAGAGATGAGGTCGATTGTAAGCAAAAGGCTCACAATGATTGGATGAAACTTGGTGATAATTAATACTAAGTTCTTTCAATCCTATGTCAACGCCCAACAATATATTAAACTGCATATAGGAATAATAGGTTTAACAAATAGTAAGAGATACATGTGCACTCTCATAAAAGCACCTACCCCATGCATGCAAAAGTAGACTGTATGCCTAGAAGAATGGTATATCTTCCACAAAAAAAATGTGTGTTAACAATCAAATGAGGAGACATCATCTTAGTTTATTTGATCAATAATGATATTAGCACGAAAGTAATATTTGAAGTCAAGAAATTTAGCCAAAAACTCAAAATTATGAATCACTCTTCTATCTTAGAAATGATAAAGTCACCGTGACTTTGGTGGTCATCCCAAGTCTAGAACACAACATTTAAATTCAATTCAAGCAGACCACTGTCAAGCAAACAGTCATTAAACTCATGCATACATTCTAGAAGAAGGCTCTTTACAAACTTATTAAAAGTAGCAGAATCTGAAGAAACTAGAACAACACTTCTATTGGTGAATCAGAAAGTAGTATTTTTCTAGATCAAAATGGTAAATTACCTTGATAATTTCCCATTTCAAATTCTTACTATATAGCACATCTCTCTTTTGATAAACTTTATGAGTCCTATTCAAATTCATATCAAGAATTCTATGCATTAGTAACTATATATGGAACTTTCAATACATTTATTATGTAATTGAAATTGTTTTATGAAGTACTTACAACTCCATGAGTTTTTCCATGTTCCCACGTAATTTTCCTCGTAACAGATCAAGATAGTGGCACTTACCCCACATAGGGTCGAAGACGCAAAATATCCAATATCCCCTACGCATACATGAGTATTACATTTTAAGATTAATGTATTTTTAAGCAACATTTAAAGTAAATAAATAACAGACAATTGATAAAATGTATGCATACCCCAAATTATAAGGTATAAAGAACAATTCTAATCTTTGTTTCTTCCCTATAATGAACTGGTCTGCTATGTACTGTGCCCGAGTCTCCACTTTATCATTGTATAACAGATCTATAAAATGTGGACATATAAATCCAAATATATTAGATATATTTCCCGAGGTCACTTTGTTGAACAAATGCCTACAAAAAAACACATATTTAGTCTTTGTACTTGTATAGAAACACTTATTTAGTCTTTTTACTTGTATAGAAACCTGTATAGAAACACATATTACTCGTATAGAAACTTACTTTATGTACACTGATATGTGCGAGGCTTCTAGTTATTCTTTATCATGGCATATTTTAACGAATTCCGGTGTGATAATCAACTCATGTGTGTAACCTACTATATCTTCAGACATCTGAAGAGATATGTTACGATTCTCATCATCTTCCACATACACCATCAATAGTTTCAGCTTTGTTGGATGATTTTTGCATGTTGGCTTGACGGGACTTGAGACTTCATCACAATTTTTTCTAGTTTTTGAATTTCCTATTTGTGTGCTTATTGATTCCCTCACTTTTCTTTGAGACAATGAGTCTTGGGATTCCTTGCATATGATTATAAAAATAAAAAATATAGTTTATTAATATCATGATTCATTTCAATAAATTAATAAAAACATTGTCAAGTTATCGCATATACCTTCATATTTATTTTGATCAATTCTGCAGGCCAAGGAAGGTAGGTGCCTATGCCTTGACAAACTTGATAAACTTCAGCCATATCTAAAGGTATTGGCACACTTTCTTCAGGCATCAACGGGGTATCAATTATCACTTTTTTTGTGTTTTGGATACAATGCGACATTGTGAAGGATAATTGGCTCATTTGTATGAGATATATACACCCTTCCATCAGCTACTGAATGTAATGGATTATCCAACATCAAAATACACTTGTGATAGCCCTACAAAAATCAAATATAGATATTGTCAATATGAGAAATCACTATCTCTAAAATTTACTACATAATAGACTTGTTGATCACCTTAGGTAGATGTGAGAATTGTGCAAGTGGGCAATTAGATTTGGAAGTAGGGTATTGGTATGTATCCCCAACATTGTCAAGATCCCTGCTCATATTCTTCCCTTCAAGATACTTGATCTTCATGGCCAAAGCTTTAATGGTTTGTTGCATTTGTAACAGCATATGGGATGGTTGATCATCTGTTCGAGCCACACTATGACAATATTTTGTAATTGTTATTCCTGGTTCGGTTGCTCTCACATGTCCTGGGTGATCCTTTTTTCCCAATGCCATTGTTAACACATCATTACATCCCTTCTTACTAACGAGTCCCTCAGAAACTTCCTGAGATAGAGCATCCTTGCAAAATATAAAACATACATATGTAAAAATAATAAAAACTATATATTATGATGAAAAATCAACGAGATAAAAAATTAAACTTACAATCTTGTGCACCACTTCCTTGACCTTGTCACTAGTAACAACACCAGTTTTGTCCATTCTGGCTCTTTTCCATAATTCTTCTCTAGAAATCTTTGAAATAACTGGATCTAAACAATTCTCACCGTTCTGTTTATAATATGATAAAACCACAATACTTTTATACCTCTATATGAAATTTCAAAAATCGCTTTAAAATGAATCAAATCTTACAATTTCTTTCTCTAGGCCAACATATCCCTTACGAGAATTTCTAGGCCGATACTCATTCTTTGACGATAATTCTCTTCTAGCCTTACTTCTTCTCTGGTTATTTTTACAAAAAATAAATATGAAAATATATTTAAATGTCTTACAATAAAAACAACAAAAAGGATTTTGTACACTAGTTTATATTATCACCTTAAATTCTTCGAACAATCGACTCATGACAAAATCCTCCCATTGATCTGCAGATATAAAATCATATTCTTTGAGTGGGTGTTTGCATATGTTTCCATCTTCGTCCCTTATGCTTTTTTTTATAACTGAGATTTGAATTCCCTCCATCTATCATTGGCTCTTTGTAATACCCACTGCTTTCTGACAGATCCAATCGAAAAAACACCCTATAAATAACAAAATCACATACACATAAAATATAATATAATATTTTTATACAAAAATTATTAACGTCTACATACTCACCTCAATCTCTTCCCAAATAAGGTCCTTGAGACCTTCTCCCACATCAATCCAAGTATCGATGTTGATTGGAACTCGCTCTCAAGATGTGACTCCAATATAGCTGCTGAAAATGTTTCGGGTTTTCCCAATTGGTTGTCCTTCTGAATTCCATTCCAATTGAATTTTTTGTCCTCTACGTCTCTTTCTCAAAACTTTAGGCATTGTGGTATGGCCCCTACTAATCTTTGTGGTCATTGAGTCGTCTTCATTGGAAGACATCTACAACAAAATTTGGAACAAAAAAATATTAGCAAACTGTGTATAAAACAACAATTACAAACACCATAATAAAATCTTACAAAATTTAAGACATATTTATATTCATTACAGAAAGATATTAGTGTACATCAAGAAAATGATAATACTTACTCTCACTTATGCGTACACTGTTTTTTATTTTTATGCACACTGACATCATCAACAAATGTCCCATCATTATGATCTTCTCGAGCACATCTCCCTTCTTCTTCAACAACAAGATCATCATTTATAGACATAGATGGAATGATTGAAGACAAAGAAGTTTCTTCTTCTAAAATGATGTCATTGTCATCATCATCTCCTTCATGGGGCCTTCTTCTGTGAGATAAGACTACAAACCAGCCCTTGTTAGATGTGCCTATCACATAGAAAACTTGTTTTTCCTGTAATGCCATTATAAATGGATCGTGTTTACATCCCTCATCTAGGTTCACTAAGATCAATCCATCTTCTGTGCATACACCCTTATCATTTTCAGCCCACTTGCAAAGAAAAATAGGAATCCGAAACGTGTTGTAGTCCAACTCATATATATCTTGGATCACACCATAATAGGACATGTCACACTAGACTGGATTTTTGTCTTTAGCACTAGCAATGTGCAAACCTTCGGAGACCAAAGACACCCCACTGTTTTGCATCGTGCTTTTGTCATCTTGACATTTTGTATAGAAGGTGTATCCATTTATAAAATAACTAGCAAATGACAACACGGTTGATTTAGGCCCCACAGATAACCATTTCAAGGTCTTTGAAACAAAATTTGGTGAATGATCAATCTGTTCACTAATATGATTCTTTAACCAGTTAGTGAAACAACGGATGTGTAAGTTCATTATATCCTTCTCATTCTTAGATCGGTAATGAGTTTGTAAATAATCAATGCGTTCTTTAACATATGGTTCAACCTCGGTTGTATTACGAAGGGCATACACATGCATGTGCTGTGTGTAATTCATCAACTAAAAGTCATACAAACTTGCATCCTGTATTGCCTTGTCCATCAATTTTTCTGACATGCCATGATTTAGGAAGACCAATGGCTTCAACATTGGATAAATGTTGGACACAAAATTCAATAGCCTCTTCTACTATGTAGCTTTCCACCATACAACCCTCAGGTCGATATCTATTCTTCACATACCCCTTTGATATCTTCATATATCGCTCAAACAGATACATCCAACGTAAAAATACCGGACCACATAGTTTGACCTCTCTAACCAAGTGCATAGTCAAATGAACCATTACATCAAAGAATGAAGGAGGGAAGTACATCTCAAGCTGACACAAAGTGATGATGATATGATTTTGCAATGAGTCCAATGTCTTAGGGTCAATGACTTTTGAGCATAAAGCATTGAAGAACATACAAAGTTTAGTGATTGCATTTCTAACCCGCTTAGGCAAAATGTAACTGATAGCCAACGACAAAAACTGTTGCATTAAGATGTGGCAATCATGTGATTTCAAGCCCAACAGTTTCAAATCTTTCATATCCACAAATCTACTCATGTTTGAAGAATATCCCTCTGGAACCTTAACTCCTTTTAAGAACCCGCAAAATACAGCTTTTTCAGACTTTGAAAGTGTGTAACATGCTGGGGGAAAGTAGGTCTGACTTCCCCTCATTTGTGGAGCCAATCTATCTCTAATACCCATGTCAACCATGTCCAATCTTGCCTTGAGGCCATCTTTTGTCTTCCATGGGATATTAAGTAATGTTCCAATCAGACTATCACATATGTTCTTCTCTATGTACATCACATATAAACAATGCCTCACATATAAAGACTTACAATAAGGAAGATCAAAGAATATAGACCTCTTCTTGTAGAGACCTTTGAGAATTGGAGATTTATTCTTTTTTCTGAATTTTACTTTCAGCAGTTTCACCTTAGTGAAGATTTCTTGACCGGTTAATGGTTGTGGAGCTCTTCGTAGTTCTACTTTTCCGTTAAAAGCTTTCTTCACTCTACTATAATGATGATCCTTAGGCAAGAGCCTGCGATGGTCGAGATAAATAGTTTTCTTCCCATGTTTCAGTTGGTAGAAAGAGGCCTCGTCTTCACAGATAGGGCAACCAAGATGTCCTTTAATACTATACCCAGATAGATTTCCATATGTTGGGTAATCATTTAGCGTACAAAATAGCATCACCCTCATATTAAAATTCTCTTTGTGGTATGCATCATACAACTCAACACCCTTATCCCACAAAATCTTTAATTATTCAACAAGTGGGGCCAAGTAAATGTCAATATTGTTTCCAGGCTGCTTTGGTCTTGAAATCAGCAAAGTCAAAAGCATATACTTGCATTTCATGCATACATCTGGATCAAGATTATATATAACCAAAATTACAGGCCATGCACTATGACTTCCGAATTATGGGGATTCATTCCATCTGCAGAAAGTGCCAGTCTTAAGTTTCTAGGATCACTACCAAATTCTGGAAATATATTATCGATTGTCATCCATTGCAGAGAATATGTAGGGTGTCTAAGAAAACCATCTCTTTTTCTATCCTTAGCATGCCAAACCAACTTCTTCGCATCATCAACATTATTGAACAAACGCCTAAGTCTCAGTATTATTGGTAAATACCACAACACCTTACTAGGGCTACCATCCTTCTTGTATCGTGGTTCTCCACAGACTGGACAACTGTCCTTCAAAGCATGATCATTTCGATACAAAATGCAATCATTGGAGAATGCATGTATCTTTTCATAATCAAGGCCCATGGATGAAAGCACTTCTTTTGCCTCGTAAGTGCGATGAGGAAGCACATTATCCTCGGGAAGCATATCTTTCAAGAGATGTAGCAAGGTTATAAAACTTTTATCAGACCAACCATTGCTCGCCTTCATGTGATATAACTTTAAAATAGTAGATAATTTGGTGAACTTGACGCAACCATTGTATAATGGTGTTTCAGAGTCAGTCATTAACCTTTCAAACATTTTAGGACAGTCTCGTATCTTTTCTTCTACATTATAAGTCATGTCCTGCAATGTGTCTCCTTCGCCTCCCTCAATTTGTTCACTCTGATCTACAATATGAAAATCTTCCCTCTCGCCATGATGTATCCATTGAGTGTAAGTCGTATCAATGCCGTCTCGAAATAAGTGATGACGCAATGCGTCTTTGTTAATCTGCTTATTGAAATCACACTTTGTGCAAGGACAAAGAAGTCTAGTATCATTTCCTGCATGTTCAATTGCACACCTTACAAATTCATCCACTCCTTTTTCATACTCTTCAGATAAGTGATTTGAAGACATCCACTTTCGATCCATTGCTACACAACAAATATGTGGAGAGTTCTTATATGTGATTTCAGTAAAAATATATAAAAAATTAGATGTTATGTGTACATGGAGAATAAGCGATAACAAAGATTTTATACCATATTTACTTGTATAGGGAATAATTATTTCTATTATTTTGAAACACCCAACATGTCTCCATACATCACCCTGTACAGTCATGTTTGTTGAAAAATTGCATATAATTTTATTACAATAATGTCTAAAAAATTAACTTGCAATTGGTTCACGTAAAAATAAATCACTTTCAATGGAATCAACAGGTAGATGATGCTTTAGTCACTGCATTAGGACAAAAATACTATATCAGAAGAACTACACGTGGTCATTTCAACCCCAGGCTTGGTGGAAGCCCCTTATGATATCCACATAGCAACATGGAGGACCGATACAGTCTAAACTAGGTACAAAATTTTGACAGTTATACCACAATCCCACACACCTTCTGGATAGTTCATTGTACTTATGCATTCGGGCTAGTGTACTAGCCATAGCAACTAGGAATCTATCAAATGAATCTGATAAACTTACAAGCACCCTTCAGATAGTTCACACATTAGCCAAACAACAATTCCTGATGATGGACTGCACTCAGTTAAAGAAACCCTACAAAATCCCTACAACATCCCTTCCTAATGACTAATTGGTCAAGTATCCCTTTGGGAGGAGAGGGAAACAGATGCATCATAATATCCTCTTATACCCAATATTGTAATGGTTGTACTATAGAAACCGTCCCCAAACTCAGCAGGGCCTTTGCCGACAATTCACTGACAGCTAGAAAATATAGCAGCAATTCAAATGTCTTTTCGTCGAAGTAGTTGAATGCAAAACAACCTTTTTGACTCATTTGACAAGTCCAATAAGACCATGCCCACCAGCCAATATTCTACCATACAAATGCACCCAACGCCAAGCTTTCCTACAATGTTATTTAGCTCAAACATAGACATGGGAGAGTGTTTTGTCCAACTGAATGATACATGGATTCTAAAAGTGATTATGATCTCCACATATTTAGGTTCATTTGATGCATCCTATAGGTCAACACTCATCATATTCATGTCCTTCTTCGGCTCATTTGTAGGGTACTCCATACACCCCCCTCGTGGCTAAGATGCCAAAGATTTCAGCCACAAATGTAGATGGATTCCTTGAGGTCAACACTCATCATATATAGCTATAGTGAGAATGGCAGT
Organism: Alisma plantago-aquatica; assembly: GCA_963693085.1. NCBI lineage: Eukaryota > Viridiplantae > Streptophyta > Magnoliopsida > Alismatales > Alismataceae > Alisma > Alisma plantago-aquatica. The sequence continues at coordinate 118,100,835 of OY856414.1, forward strand.
ATGACTGTCATTTGATGAGAGTGATTGCATGATTAATCAGACACTTACATGACATACATATATTATATAAATAAGGGCATGCAGTCTCACAAAGGTATGTTAATAAACTTGAAAAAGTGTGGATGTATTTTCTTTACATACATTTCAAAACTTGCATGGGTCACCTTTCTAATCAGGATGGTAGGTGATGCGATGATTTTGAGTCGCATTTATAGACCTTTTTCATATGTGTTTTGTGCTCTAATTACTCATTTTTATGGATAATATTGCATAATTCACTCATTTCGGTCTTTGCCATCATTCTATGTCAAATCCCCTTTGTTTTACCAGTTTGAGCATTATTTATCATATTATCATAATTTGTGTGGATTTACTTGGTCTTATTGTGGAATTTCAGGAAAAACAAGTATCTGCTTCCGTCGATACCATCGACGGAAGTCGATACCATCGACCAAGCCACAAAGTGCCAGCCGAAAGGAGCAGCACAGAGTCGATACCATTGACGAGAGTCGATGCCATCGACGCATGGAGGCTACAGTGTCGCTAAACGACAACAACCGATGCTAAAGAGAGTCGATACCATCGACCCTAGTCGATGGTATCGAGATGACCACAGGCGCTCAGACGAAAAGAAAAAGAAAGCTGCCGCTAATATGCTGGGTCGATACCATCGACCCGCGTCAGTGGTATCGACGCCGGCAGATATGCGTTGGATTCGTTTTGATCTCAATCGGACTGCTGGAGTTATTTGACGACCTAATTAGGGACTTATACCTAATGACGGCCGCCGAGAGGGGAGGATCATCTGATTTTGCATTGCACGATTGCCGAGGTAGGAGAGAAAGGAGAACGGAAGCCAGAGGCTCATCCCGGGTGATTCGGACGCTGCCGAAGACGAATTCCACCACCGATAGGCGGGGAAGCTCGTATTCTACGCCAAGGATCTACCGGTTCTTCTCCGTTCAGGGGTTTTCCCACTTGTTTCACGTTTTTCTTATGAATTCCCCTATTTCTACCATGTATTCGTGTGAGATGAACATGAGAGGCTAAAACCCTCCATCTTTAGGACCGGGAGTAGCCCGGGAATGCATTGTATGACAATTTTATATTGATAATTCATATTTTCTCTCTTAAATCCGTGGTATAGTTTCGTTTTCTCCATATATATTGTTATGCCTGATCACCATAATAATAACCTAATGCCCTTAATCACTTCAACAAAAGGATTAACGGTTGAAAAGAGACGAAACCTACATTAATCGATAAATCCCTTGACAAAGGAGGTGTAAAATTAATGGTGGAAACTGAGAGACCGTTTGTAATGCGCTTAGTTTAGGGGAATGATTACTACGACGGTGGAATCAACCTAAACCTAAGTAGTGAATTACACCACGACAGTGGGTAATTCTGTTTTCAGGCCACTACCCGGATAGAGAGAGAAGAGTGAGTAATTATATAAAACCTAATGCAATGTTGACCCGCGGTGAAACCGCAATCCTAAAGATACTCTTTTGAATTGATTAAATTAATCTTTAATCGATTGTTTTCTTTGTTCCATTTTGTTTTCTTTTTAATTTCGACAACGAACCCTATTCTGTCATTCGGCCTAGCTGATTGCGATTAGTTAGTAGGAGTCTCCAATAATTCACGTATCCGTGAGTTCGAATCGGGCCTCACAAAGGACTATATTACTCGACGCGTATACTTACGTTAAAGCGCGTAGTAAAATACACGTCAAGTTTTTGGCGCCGTTGCCGGGGATACGGCGAATTACTGGCACTTTGAGTGCTAAGAGCGGCCACTCTAGGCCACATTTTTTTTATTTTTTGAAACAATTTTAAATATTCTTAAATTTCTCTATAATTGTGTTTACTCGTTCAAAGCGTAGTACCGAACCCCGATTTTCTTATTTCAGGTACTTTGCATGGTGCATACACGTAGCGCAGACTAAGCGAATCGCACACCTGAGGTTCCACCTCCGGGACCAGAGGACGAGGATTACTACGAGAAAGATCACCAAAGCGACATAGATTCTGAATCTGAGCAGGAGCAAGCAGAAGAAATGGACGAACCACAGACGATATGGGAGAAGATCAAAGCCTCTTCTTCATCAGCTTCAAAGGGGCCTATAAAGAAGCAGGCGGTTAACATACCCACATATAAGATCGATCCGGCATTGATCAACTTGGTAAAATCAAATGCATTTCACGGGCTGAAAAATGAGGACCCATTTGCACACATTAGCCAGTTCGTGGAGAACTGTGACATGGTGAAGATCGACTGATTCCCACAAGATGCTTTGTACCTCAAGTTATTCCCAAGTTCCTTGGCAGGAGCGGCAAGAGAGTGGCTCCATAACCTCGATGACGAATTTGTTCAGTCTTGGGATCATATGGTGGAAGTTTTCTTCGAGAGGTTTTTCCCTCCTGAGAAGACCAACGACATGATTAGGAAGATTCACAATTTCACCCAACAGGCGGGTGAGACATATTCTGAGACCTGGGAGCGATTCCAGGTTATGTTGAGGAGGTGCCCACATCATGGGCTGGACAGGGAAACGCAAGTGAAAATCTTTTATTTTGCTCTCTCCGAGCACGATAGAAGTAATCTTGATTCAGCTGGATCCGGATTCTTTCTGAATAATACAGACACCAGATGTTGGGAGATATTAAAGAACATGGCTAGGAAACAGTCATGGGGTGACAGAGGTGCCGTGGAACAGGTCAAGGCTGTTGGTGAATCCAGAATAGTTAGGGAGCTGAACGATAAGTTAGATCTTCTAGCCAAGAAGCTGCTAGCTAAGGAAGATGCATCTGAAGATGAGGAGGCCCAAGTGAAATTCATGCAACAACAGGGCTATAGAAATAATGACTATGCATGGAGGAAGGATAAAAAGTTTTCATGGAAGGATCCAAATAATTTTCTACAGGATCCGGATGCCAAGCCACAGCCAAGAGTCGAGGATAAGAACACTGAACTACTGAGTCAAATGGTACAGCAAAACCAAGAGATGATGGCCATGTTTGGTAAGCAATTGCAATCTCAAGGTGATATTCTAACCAAGTTTGGGCAGACGCTGCAAAGCCATGGAGCACAAATGCGGGCATTGGAAACCACCGTGGCACAAATTTCGAGTGAAGTGGCGGCCATCAAGCACGCCAATCAACAGAAACCAGCCGAGAATGCAAATGTGGCCCAAGCACACCATCAGGCCAAGTATATGTCTGTGGTAAATAGTGAGGAGGAATCTCAGGTGAAAGAAGCTGTAGAAGAAAGAAAAATGACTTTCAATGTGCATGCAACACTGGCGATACCATATCCACGCACGTACTATGGATTGCCGGGCGGAAACCCTTTCTTCAGAAAATCACAAAGAGTTGTGAATATTGTATCTCCACCTAGGCAGGAAGAACAAGTGCAAGCGGTTTGTGCACATGTGGAGACATCTAAGGCGAGAGAGGAACCACAACAAGCTGCTACTATTGAGGATGTCTCGCCAAAGCCCACGTCAGAGGGAGTGATTGAAGCAAGCTTAGGGGAGGTACCCCCGAAAAGCGCTTATGTGCCACCTCATAGGCGTGTTGATGCAGCTGATGTTTCAGATCTGGTCAATTCTAAGTCAAAGAAAGAGCATCGTCATTTTAAGAAATTCCTGGAGATATTCCGAAAACTCCACATCAATATTCCCTTAGTGGAGATGATCGAGAAAGTACCCGCCTATGGGAGGTTCATCAAGGAAATCATCACTAAGAAGAGGCGGATAAAAGACGATGAAATTTATTGGATGAATGAGACAGTGAGCTCTATGATTCATGGGAGTTCACCAAAAAAGAGAAAGGACCCAGGAGGTTTTTACATACCGTGCTCAATAGGTGGTCAACATTTTCCTAAAGCGCAATGTGATTCTGGCGCTAGCATAAATCTCATGCCTTTGGTGACATTTCAAAAGCTGGGGTTAAAAGAGATAAAGAAGTTGGCCGCAACAATTGAATTGGCGGATGGGTCTACAGTGAGACCATATGGAGTATGTCAAGATTTTCTAGTCAAAGTGGACAGATTCATATTTCCGGTGGACTTTGTCGTCATGGATATGCCACCACTCCAAAGCTGTGAAATTCTCCTAGGAAGACCGTTTCAAGCAACGGCGGATGTAGTGACTGCCTTAGGGAGAGGTACTTTGTCTTTGGGAATTGGAGGAGATCGAGTTGAATTCAAATTACCGCATGATCCTTTAAGCGCAGTCCCCAATGTGAAAAGATGACGAGTTTCAAGACGTCTAGCCTAAGACGTTAAAGAAGGGCGCTTGGTGGGAGGCAACCCAACCATTGGTACATTAGGATAGTTTAATTCTAGTCATAGATTGTTTTCATTTCGTACAAATTCTAGTGTAAAGAAGATACCTTGATCCGTTTGTTTAATGTGCAGGCACAGGCAGGGCCGATACCATCGACGCACTGGTCGATGGTATCGACATAGGTTCAGGTTGACAGCTGCAGAAATCACTCTGAGTCGATACTATCGACGCTCCCGTCGATGGTATCGACATACCTACAGGCAGGTTGCACAATAATGGTCGATGGTATCGACATGCCAGTCGATACCATCGAGATCTCTGGAGATTTTCAGAAGAAATCGACTCAGTGGAGTCGATACCATCGATGGGTGTGTCGATGGTATCGACATTTTCAAGTGAAAAAGGCGGCGGCCGGACTCGCGAGGCAGTTGCCCTAATCAGTGAGTCGATACCATCGACTTTCGTCGATGGTATCGACGGGCACACAGCAGTGTCGGTGTCATTTATTCAAGACGGGGTTATTGGCCAAATGAAGTCACATCATCCAGAGCAAATCCGGACCCCACGACCCTAACAGTACCCACCTCCGCCTCCACAAGAATGATCAGGGTATCTCTGTTCCACTCTTAAGATTGTTTTTTACTATGAGGCCATAGTCGAATTCAAGCTTAGGGGGGTAGCTGGAACAGCTCTATCTTTTCTTTTGTTGTTTTTAGTTTTCGCTTTGCTATTTGTTCTTGCATTTTTAGTTTTTGTTTAGGATCCACATCTATCTAGTGTAACTATGGATGTCGTAAAAGTTGTCATCTCGCTGTGTATTCATGGGAAATTTAAGGGAATTTTAAAATTTTTGTGTCTTTTGGATAGCTTGACTTGGTTGTCCTTGGGGAACTTATCCTATGAAAATGATTGATTATGTCAACTTTAAAGCAACATTTCACACCTATACTCCCATTGACTCTTGAAAAGTGGATAGTAACGGTTGTTTGAGCCTAACCTAACCAAATGGTAATGAGACCTTAATTGGATGTAAGAGAGAGAACCCTCAAAACCACTACACAGGTCAGTGAGGAGGGACACATAATATCTTTCTAAGGTTCAGTCATTTAATCATGTGATCATTCCACGTCATTTTTCCATAATCCACCTAAGAATTGGAGGTAAAGTACAGTTTTAATTCCTTCTTGTTTGCATAGCATTTAGATAGGAATTGCATTGATATTTTCCATACTTGTGTAGAAAAAGAGAAAAATATAGGGATTCATGCACATTCCTTTTAGGTGCATGCCATGTAGTTGCACTCATGACTTTCATGATTATCATGCATAAAGTACACCATGTATCTCAATTTTTCCTCAAAAGTGATCTAAACTGTTCCATACCTTAGAAATATTGCAAAGATTTCCAATCATGAAGAAAACAGCCCAATACATGTATCTCTAAGCAATTATGGATATGTGGGCTAAAAGAAAGAAAGAAAAAAAAATCTGAAAATCTGAAAAAAAAATTGAGAAAAGAAAAAAAAAGAAAGAGAATTTAGAAGGAAATGGAATAAGAGGGAGAAAGGAACATGATATCACTCGCATTACAGGAAAATTGAGTACATTATGTGACTTAATTAGATTTCCATCTCATTTTGAGGTGGAAGGTTAGTGCATGCATCATTTCACCCAATTTAGGCATTAGGGCATTTTTATTGTGCATTTGCATCACGTAGGACATTTTGTTTTATGCATATTGAAACTGTGCAATACTTCCAAGTTCTTCCATGAACCACCCATTTCCATCCACCCGTTGCTCGGATTGGTAGGCCACCGTGAATTTCTCCTCACTAATGATTATCAGGAGAAATGCTTCCATGTAGATGGTAGTTAGGGCGAGCAACGTAGTATAGGCGATCACAAGATGCATCAATGCTGAATCGGCAAATTTTATTATGTTAACTGCCTTATGTGATAGTGTTCATCTGTTTGGAGGATAATTTCTCTTATGGATGATTATTGTCGCCTTTAGGGTAATTACTGTTATGTGGTTAGAGAAGGCCGGTTTGAGAATGTTCAGTGGGAGTCACATGGGATGTGGGTTGGTGTGTTGATTTTCAGTTGACATCTGCAATTCTATTCTAAGGACTAGTTGCTCGAGGGCGAGCAATGTTTAAGCTTAGGGGAGTTTGATGCGATGATTTTGAGTCGCATTTATAGACCTTTTTCATATGTGTTTTGTGCTCTAATTACCCATTTTCGTGGATAATATTGCATAATTCACTCATTTCGGTCTTTGCCATCATTCTATGCCAAATCCCCTTTGTTTTACCAGTTTGAGCATTATTTATCATATTATCATAATTTGTGTGGATTTACTTGGTCTTATTGTGGAATTTCAGGAAAAACAAGTATCTGCTTCCGTCGATACCATCGACCAAGCCACAAAGTGCCAGCCGAAAGGAGCAGCACAGAGTCGATACCATCGACGAGAGTCGATGCCATCGACGCATGGAGGCTACAACGTCGCTAAACGACAACAACCGACACTAAAGAGAGTCGATACCATCGACCCTAGTCGATGGTATCGAGATGACCACAGGCGCTCAGACGAAAAGAAAAAGAAAGCTGCCGCTAATATGCTGGGTCGATACCATCGACCCGCGTCGATGGTATCGACGCCGGCACATATGCGTTGGATTCGTTTTGATCTCAATCGGACGGCTGGAGTTATTTGACGACCTAATTAGGGACTTATACCTAATGACGGCCACCGAGAGGGGAGGATCATCTGATTTTGCATTGCACGATTGCCGAGGTAGGAGAGAAAGGAGAACGGAAGCCAGAGGCTCATCCCGGGTGATTCGGACGCTGCCGAAGACGAATTCCACCACCGATAGGCGGGGAAGCTCGTATTCTACGCCAAGGATCTATCGGTTCTTCTCCGTTCAGGGGTTTTCCCACTTGTTTCACGTTTTTCTTATGAATTCCCCTATTTCTACCATGTATTCGTGTGAGATGAACATGAGAGGCTAAAACCCTCCATCTTTAGGACCAGGAGTAGCCCGGGAATGCATTGTATGACAATTTTATATTGATAATTCATATTTTCTCTTTTAAATCTGTGGTATAGTTTCGTTTTCTCCATATATATTGTTATGCCTGATCACCATAATAATAACCTAATGCCCTTAATCACTTCGACAGAAGGATTAACAGTTGAAAAGAGACGAAACCTACATTAATCGATAAATCCCTTGACAAAGGAGGTGTAAAATTAATGGTGGAAACTGAGAGACCGTTTGTAATGCGCTTAGTTTAGGGGAATGATTACTACGACGGTGGAATCAACCTAAACCTAAGTAGTGAATTACACCACGACAGTGGGTAATTTTGTTTTCAGGCCACTACCCGGATAGAGAGAGAAGAGTGAGTAATTATATAAAACCTAATGCAATGTTGACCCGCGGTGAAACCGCAATCCTAAAGATACTCTTTTGAATTGATTAAATTAATCTTTAATCGATTGTTTTCTTTGTTCCATTTTGTTTTCTTTTTAATTTCGACAACGAACCCTATTCTGTCATTCAGCCTAGCTGATTGTGATTAGTTAGTAGGAGTCTCCAATAATTCACGTATCCCTGAGTTCGACTCGGGCCTCACAAATGCCTATATTACTCGACGCGTATACTTGCGTTTAAGCGCGTAGTAAAATACACGTCAGTAGGTATGACAGTCATCAAATGAAGGTGATTGAAAAATCTAAGAGAGAATTATGCATTGCAGGTTCCTGGACTATCCATGCAAGAATTAGAAGCTGAAGTTGATAGTAATCTGAGTCATTAGAACAATTAAACTATTTGTATTGACAGTCTTAGGGAATGCAGAAAACTCAAACTTAGAGAATGCAGTTGTAACATACTGAAATCTCCTATGAACCTCTTTGTACTCTTTTCTATAAGTTTTGTCCTTCATTTTCGTTCCATTTGTCCTTGGTTTTGATTTAAAAGAAATTAAGATGGTTATTGGATAAATGTTTCCCATATATTCTTATTTCAAGGTTACATGCACAAATACTCCAGTTAGAATTAGATAATGGGTCTAAAATGCAATTTCACATTAAGTAATAAAAAGAATAAAATAATTCGTCCTAGAACTTTCTAGCATTTCCTAGAATATGAGAGATAAGAAGAAAATCCGAATTTTATATAAAGGAGAAGATAAATGTAATAATTAAAGGTAATATGAGAATTTATGGGTAAAGAAGATAATTAGAAAGATTTTTGCAACAAATATTATAATCTGAAACCATGATGATAATTTGATAATTAAATTCGTTTCCTTGAGCAAAAAGTAACTTAAGGGCCAAGTATAATTTAAAATGGAACATAAATATAAATATTAATAAAATTATCAAAAGAATATAGGAAATATGCCAATAAAGAGAAATAAAATACTTAATGTCCTCAAATCAGGAAAATAACTTCAAATTCGTATTCTAAACATAAAAATAAGCCTCTGTACAAATTTACAACTAATTTGGATAATATATGAATAATGAGTAAAATAGGAGAGAGAGAAAGTGTGTAGAATGTTCTATTTATTTAATAAATATAAAGATAATTTCAACTTGTGAAGATAATTGCAAAATCGTGTTCCAAACCTTTAAGGAGACTTATGGGTGAAGTTACACTAATTTTAGATAATGTTATCACCTCTTTTGAAGGAGGAAAGAGAACATGATATATTAATTATTTCACCTATCAATCTTTCTCAAAATGCAAAACTAACTCCATATTTGGATTCTACGCGTCGAAATAAGTCAGGATATAAAATTTGATAATTTTTGAACGACGTTTGAGCCTCCAAATGAAGAGAGAGAAAAACCTTTAAAAATTTAATAGATTTAATCGACTTTTGCTGAGGGTTGTTTTCCTAATCTAAAGCGAGATCGGACGGCTCAGAATCCTTGATGGACTCGGGTCCATCGATCAGACGATCCGCAATCGTCTTCCACCTCTAGCCGAACAAGGAAACAGGTCCCTTGTTTTCGTTTTTTTTAAATCGACATATCTCGAGTTTTACTCGATGATTTTCGCTCAAATCAGTTTCGTTGGACTCCTTCCGAGTTTCCGCTCCGAATTATCCCAAAAAGTTTGGGATTAGACGCGTATTTTAGTAACGCCTAACTCGGTCGCCGACCTCCTTACGTTGCTCCTACCTACATCCTAGTTTAGGGTTCCTTGCCTATAAATAATGCAACCCCAGCGACCGCCATCACCTTAGCAACTCGTTCGTGTTCTTAATTTGGAGTTTCATGGACGAACCGACCCCCAACAGGCCCCCGAAGACCCCTGGCTTGCGGCGCCTCTAGTGCTCTTCTCCGTCGACCTCGTTTCGAATTAAAGGTACCATTAGCTTCGTCTTTCTCTCCTCTTTCTTTCGAGTATCTGGTTGTCGAGTTTGGTCGCGTATTGCGGTTTTGCCCAAATTGGGCTGAGCATGCTGCTCGCGTTGCTTGGGCGAGGGGAGGAAGACAACCCCTGTCGTTTTCCAATTTTGCCCCTGGTCGTCTTCTTCTCTTGAGTTTCCGCGCGAGGGTGTCCTCATCTTTTCTTCGTCCGCCTGACCGCACCGCACGACCGGTAGCGAGCGACCGCGGGGCGTGGGTCACCGCTACCGAGCGCTCGCCACCGCTCGGCCATCCGGCCTTGCCTACGTGGCAGGCTGTGATTGGTCGAGGTAAATTATTTTCTATAAATTAATCTGTTGGTCAAAAATTAAAAACAAGTAGTGTTTTGAAATCAGGAAAATGAGATCTATCTAATAAAAATGTTTTTGAGATCTGGTTTTGAGGTTTGTGAAAATGTGTTTTTAAAGTCGATTTAATTATCTTAAAATCACTAAAATTAACCCTAAGGATCCATATTTCCAAAATATACAATATTATATGTTATTTTGATCAGGAAAACCTAACTAAGATGGTTATGAGGTTTTTGAAGTCTGAATCGAGAGTTTGCGCAAAAAGTTAGTGAATTAGGGTTTTTAATCTTTTAAATGAATGTGTGTAATTCTAATTTATGAATATAATGATGTATTAGGGAAATTGGGTTTATAATTCGTGTGAAGAGTTGAAAAGGGGAATTCTAGAACACCTGAGGCTAAGGTATGTGTTTTTATTGTGCATCTACCTATCAGTTGGGAAATCATTAATCCATTACCTATATTACCTTATGAGGTTTAACTTGATCTAAACCCTTGAATCTTGAAACCTGAATTGCTTATTTGCCTCAAAAGTAGATGTAGTATTCTCTTGTTTGGGTATTCATACCCCACTGCCATGTTATATATTCTTTTGCTTATCCTTGCCATAAATCTTTTGTTAGCATGAAATTAAATATTCTATTTAATGTTTAAGTAGTGGTACTTATGTACAACCACCCATAGAGGGCATGTATAAAATCGCCCTAGGGGGATGTTTATAATTCTCCCCATTAAAAATTGTAGGTGATTGGAAATGTTTTTATTCTTCCCTCACCTAAGGTTAGAGGTCTGGTAGGTGCCTCAACCCTACTTAGTTAGGTAGACATATTAATTGACATGCTAAAGACTTTATTTATTTTGTTAATGGCAAGTTTCCTTATAAAAACCTCATACTCTTTGATATCTCTTTTTACACCAAATATCTAGCCTAATTTACTTGTTATAACTTTCTTTAACATTGTTAGAATAATCTTGTAACACATACTTTCTTTGTTTTTCCCTCTTGCTGGGTGTCTTCCCAACCACCCAGGTGTTGGTGCTGAGCAAGGAGAAGGAAGGGCTTGAAGAAAGGTTCCTCTATTGTTGATCGTTAGCTTGTCAATAAGGATGGCTAGGTTGCTATAGCTAGATCCTCTTATCTATCTTATCTTTTCTTTTAGAAAGCTATTATGTAATAAACAATGAAGCCATTAGAAGGCTTATTATTTCTTTCTTTCCGCTGCTATTGACATTTTATTATGTATCTGGAATCATGCTTATTTACTTGGAATATTATGCAATCATCCTCAAAGTCTAAAATTTTGTTAAAAATTGTGGATGTTGTATTTCCTTTAAAATTTTCGTAAAGGGGTGATCTCTCCTCTTTACAGCATGGTATCAGAGCCTTTAGGCCACTATTAGGGCATGCAGTTGAGGCAAGGGTGTCTAGAAAGGATCAAGGTATCGGGGGCTGACAAGATTTTCCTCCGCCCCACTAGCTTGGTATACGAGGACTCTCATGCCCATATGATCCGGCCTCGCCTGCGCCGAAACGAACTACCTGAAATAGTATGCTTTTAGGCAATAGCATTCTAGTTATCCTTTTTCTCATCTCTATTTCTTTTCCCTCTCATCTATGATTCTTTACTCCTGAGAATTTAATATGTTAACCCTAATTTCAGGAGAGGTGACTTGTTTGACAACACCAACCAGGAGTCAACCACTAACAACCCTGACACTCGTGCGACTCCTGCTGGTAACCAACCAACTTCTGGTGTTCCCGCCTTCACACCTGAGCAAGAGCTGGCGATGTTGCGACAGTTGTTGTCCTCCACCATGATGGGACAACTCAACACCATTGTTGTTGTTGCCGCCAAGCCGAGGGAGTTAACCCTCACTGATTTCATCAAGATGCAGCCACCCTATTTCAAGGGTGAGAGTGAGCCTAACATGGTGGACAAAGCTGACGACTGGGTGTTGGCCCTGGATCGGACCTTCAAGGGTATGGCATGCCCTCCTCACCAAAAGGTTCGGTTCGCGACGTACGTGCTGGATGGACCTGCGCGTGTTTGGTGGAACGGTGTTGCCCACACTCGAGACACCTCCTCCATGGAGTGGACCCAGTTCTTGAAGTTGTTCAGAGAGAAGTACATATGCCCTGCGTTCCTGAGGAAAAAGGAGGCTGAGTTTTACAGTCTCAAGCAAGGAAGCATGAGCGTGGCCGACTACGTTCAGAAATTTCTGCTGTTAGAACGTTACGCCACCGACCTTGGAGCTGACAGAAGAGCGACCTTGTTCTTGGAGGGCCTGAACTATCATGTTGGTCGAAGCCTCGTTCCACAACTGCCACTCACGTTTCAACAAATGGTGGACAAGGCTCTCGCCATTGAGTCTTACCCGGGGTTTCAAGCTTCCAGTGGCTTCAAAAACAACAAAAGGAAAAATCCGAACCAGCATGAGAACCGTGGACGTGATCGCTACAACATATGCAATCGCTACCATCCTCCTGGAAGATGCCCCGCCAACAATGCACCTTCTCGTATTGGCAACCGTCCTCCACCAACCTGCCATGAGTGTGGCCAGGTTGGGCATATCCGACCCAACTTCCCCCGTTTCCAGCAAGGCCAGAATAATGCTCCGCAGCCACAACAGCCGAGACAGAACCTGCCACCGCGGAACAACAACAACAATAACAACAACAACCAGAACCCGAGGCGTCCGCCAACTGAGAGGCGGAATGGGAGAGTGTTTTCTCTCAATGCTGAAGAAGATGGTGAAGGCAATGAAGTGATTGAAGGTACACTACACCTCAATATGCATCCCTTAAAAGCTCTGTTTGATTCTGGTTCCTCCAATACCTTCATATCTAGTCAGTTTTCCTCTATGCTTGAAATCGAACTTGATTTTATGGATAATGTGTTATATGTAAAAACTCCTAGTGGAAAAATCTGCTCCTCGTACCTCCAAACTCCTACCTTGAACCTCTGTATATCCGGAATAATGTTTCCCACAGTTTTTGTCTTGCTTGATATGACCGTCTTTGACATCATCATGGGTATGGATTGGTTAAAGAAGTATAAAGCAGTTTTGTACTATGAGGAATCCAAGGTTAGTCTATTTCATCCTGATGAAGGAAGAGTGTGTGTCAAGGGCAAGAAGCGTGGAGAGCGACAGTTCGTCATCTCTACCATCAAAGCTGAAAAACTCGTCTCGCAAGGGTGTAGAGCCTTTCTATCCTCCATAGTTCTCGATGTTACACCTCCTGCTCTAGAACATGTTGATGTGGTGAAGGACTTCCCAGATGTCTTTCCTGAGGAGTTACCCGGGTTGCCACCAACTCGCGAGGTGGAATTCTCCATCGAGCTCATACCTAGAACTTCACCGATATCGAAGCCACCTTACCGCTTGGCTCCTGCTGAGCTGGCGGAGTTGAAGAAGCAGCTTGAAGAGCTTCTCGACATGGGCTTCATTCGCCCTAGTGTTTCCCCTTGGGGAGCCCCTATCCTGTTCGTGAAGAAGAAGGATGGCTCTTTGTGGATGTGTATGGACTACCGCATGCTCAACCAGGTGATAGTGAAGAATCGTTATCCGTTGCCACGCATCGACGACCTATTTGATCAGCTGAAGTCAGCCACCGTGTTCTCCAAAATGGATCTGCAAAGCGGCTACTACCAGATGCGTGCGAAGGATGATGATGTTCCGAAGACAGTGTTCAGAACTCGCTATGGGCATTATGAATTTATGGTCATGCCTTTTGGGTTGATGAATGCCCCTGCTGCGTTCATGGAATTTATGAACCGAGTATTCCGCCCATACCTCGACAAGTTTGTAGTGGTGTTTATTGATGACGTTTTGGTTTATTCCGAGACGTTGGAACAACATCGCGAGCACCTGCGGATTGTACTCAACACATTGCGAGAAAATCAATTGTATGCAAAATTCTCAAAATGTGATTTCTGGATAAAAGAAGTGATGTTTCTTGGTCACGTGATTTCTGCCGGCCATATAGTTGTTGGTCCTGCAAAGGTAGAAGCTGTGACAAAGTGGAATGTTCCGAAAAACCCGTCAGAAATCTGTAGTTTCCTTGGTCTTGCTGGTTATTATTGGAAGTTTATCAAAGGGTTTTCTGAGTTGGCCTTACCTTTGACCAAGCTGACTCGGAAGGAAGTCAAGTTCTCATGGACCCCTGAATGTGAGGACAGTTATCAGAAGTTGAAGATGAGTTTGACTTCTGCTCCCGTGCTTGCTTTTCCTGTTCAGGGAATACCCTATGTCATCTACACCGACGCATCCCGACAAGGCTTAGGGTGTGTTCTGATGCAAGATGGAAATGTGATCGCCTATGCTTCTCGACAGTTGACACCTAATGAAGCTAATTGGCCTACGCATGATTTGGAGCTTGCTGCCATAGTTCATGCTTTGAAGATCTGGCGACACTACCTCTATGGCAAAAAGTTTGAAGTCTTTTCTGATCACAAGAGTTTGAGATATCTATTGACTCAGAAGGATCTAAACTTGCGACAACGTAGGTGGATGGAATATCTTAAAGATTACAACTTCACCATCACCTATCATCCTGGTAAAGCAAATGTCGTAGCTGATGCTTTAAGTCGCAAGAAGGATGTTGTTTGTGCTGCTCTGAGATGTTTTGTGTGGGAAAACCTTAAACATGTGGCCAGTTGGAGACCTCAGCCTGTCGATTCAGTGGATGAAGATAAGTTGTGTGTTCATATGGCCAGTTTGACTGTTACACCAACCTGGATCTCAGAAGTCGTGTCTGCACAGTTGGAGAGTTCCGAGCTTGAAGAGTTGAAAGCTTTATCTGAGAAACCGCAATCTGACTTCTCTGTCGGAGTGGATGGTGCTATCCGCTTTAGACAAAGGTTGTGGATACCCAATGTTGGTGATCTGAGATAGAAGGTTCTGAGTGAAGCTCATGGGTCCAAGTACACTATTCACCCTGGCACAACCAAGATGTACAAGGACTTACAGTGAAGCTTCTGGTGGAAGAACATGAAGAATGATATAGCTTTGTTCGTGGCGAAGTGCTTGACATGTCAGCAAGTCAAGATTGAACATCAACGACCCGGTGGTCTTCTTCATCCTCTTGAGATTCCAGAATGGAAGTGGGAGAAGATCACAATGGACTTTGTTACCGGTTTCCCTAAGTCAAAGAAAGGTTATGATGTTGTCTGGGTGGTGATTGATCGGCTTACAAAATCTGCTCATTTCTTGCCTTTCAAAACCACGTATAAAGTTGTTGAGATGGCTCAGTTGTATGTGGAGTGGATTGTTCATCTGCATGGTGTCCCTGCTGTGATAGTTTCTGATCGAGACCTGAAATTCACTTCTCGCTTGTGGGGTCAGATTCAGGAAGAGATGGGTACTGATCTGCGTTTCAGCACTGCTTACCACCCGCAAACTGATGGTCAGTCTGAGAGAACAGTTCAGATTCTGGAGGACATGCTACGTGCTTGTGTGATGGATTGGGGTGGTGCCTGGGATCGATATCTACCATTAGCAGAGTTCGCTTACAACAATAGCTACCAAGCCAGTATTGGTATGCCACCTTTTGAAGCTCTCTATGGTAGACCTTGTCGTTCACCTTTGCACTGGGATGATGTGGGTGACGTTCCCTAGTGAAGACTGATGACATGCAGATGATGCTTGAGAAGGTGCAGTTGATAAAGAAACGGATGAAAGCTGCTCAAGACTGACAGAAGATGTATGCTGATAAAAAGAGGTCTGATGTAAGCTTCTTAGTGGGAGACTAGGCTTTTCTAAAGATCAAGCTTATACGTTCTATTGCAAGATCTAAAGTAAAAGTCAAGTTGAGTCCTCGCTATGTTGGACCATTTGAGATCTTAGATAAAGTGGGGGATTGTGCATATCGTCTAGCTTTGCCTCCTACTTATGATAAGATTCACAATGTGTTCCATGTATCTGTGTTGAGGAAGTACGTTAAGGATCCGTCTCATGTGCTCACCATTGAACCTGTGGAGATTAATGAGAATCTGACTTATGAAGAACTACCTGTGAAGATCCTTGACTCCCGAGTAAAGCAGCTGAAGAGTAAGGAGATAGAGTTAGTGAAGGTGTTGTGGTGATACCATGGTTTAGAAGAAACCACTTGGGAGTTGAGAGATGAGATGTTACGTACTCACCCTTCCCTCTTTGTATGAGATTTCAGGGACGAAATCCTTTTTAAGGGGTGGAGTGTTGTAACATACTAAAATCTCCTATGAACCTCTTTGTACTCTTTTCTATAAGTTTTGTCCTTCATTTTCGTTCCATTTGTCCTTGGTTTTGATTTAAAAGAAATTAAGATGGTTATTGGATAAATGTTTCCCATATATTCTTATTTCAAGGTTGCATGCACAAATACTCCAGTTAGAATTAGATAATGGGTCTAAAATGCAATTTCACATTAAGTAATAAAAAGAATAAAATAATTCATCCTAGAACTTTCTAGCATTTCCTAGAATATGAGAGATAAGAAGAAAATCCGAATTTTATATAAGGGAGAAGATAAATGTAATAATTAAAGGTAATATGAGAATTTTTGGGTAATGAAGATAATTAGAAAGATTTTTGCAACAAATATTATAATCTGAAACCATCATGATAATTTGATAATAAAATTCGTTTCCTTGAGCAAAAAGTAACTTAAGGGCCAAGTATCATTTAAAATGGAACATAAATATAAATATTAATAACATTATCAAAAGAATATAGGAAATATGCCAATAAAGAGAAATAAAATACTTAATGTCCTCAAATCAGGAAAATAACTTCAAATTCGTATTCTAAACATAAAAATAAGCCTCTGTACAAATTTGCAACTAATTTGGATAATATATGAATAATGAGTAAAATAGGAGAGAGAGAAAGTGTGTAGAATGTTCTATTTATTTATTAAATATAAAGATAATTTCAACTTGTGAAGATAATTGCAAAATCGTGTTCCAAACCTTTAAGGAGACTTATGGGTGAAGTTACACTAATTTTAGATAATGTTATCACCTCTTTTGAAGGAGGAAAGAGAAAATGATATATTAATTATTTCACCTATCAATCTTTCTCAAAATGCAAAACTAACTCCATATTTGGATTCTACGCGTCGAAATAAGTCAGGATATAAAATTTGATAATTTTTGAACGACGTTTGAGCCTCCAAACAAAGAGAGAGAAAAACCTTTAAAAATTTAATAGATTTAATCGACTTTTGCTGAGGGTTGTTTTCCTAATCTAAAGCGAGATCGGACGGCTCAGAATCCTTGATGGACTCGGGTCCATCGATCGGACGATCCGCGATCGTCTTCCACCTCTAGCCGAACAAGGAAACATGTCCCTTGTTTTCATTTTTTTTTAAATCGACATATCTCGAGTTTTACTCGATGATTTTCGCTCAAATCAGTTTCGTTGGACTCCTTGCGAGTTTCCTCTCCGAATTATCCCAAAAAGTTTGGGATTAGACGTGTTTTTCAGTAATGCCTAACTCGGCCGCCGACCTCCTTACGTTGCTCCTACCTACATCCTAGTTTAGGGTTCCTTGCCTATAAATAATGCAACCCCAGTGACCGCCATCACCTTAGCAACTCATTCGTGTTCTTAATTTGGAGTTTCGTGGATGAACCAACCCCCAACAGGCCGCCGAAGACCCCTGGCTTGCGGCGCCTCTAGTGCTCTTCTCTGTCGACCTCGTTTCGAATTAAAGGTACCATTAGCTTCGTCGTTCTCTCCTCTTTCTTTCAAGTATCTGGTTGTCGAGTTTGGTCGCGTATTGCGGTTTTGCCCAAATTGGGCCGAGCAAGCTGCTCGCGTTGCTCGGGCGAAGGGAGGAAGACAACCCCTGTCGTTTTCCAATTTTGCCCCTGGTCGTCTTCTTCTCTTGAGTTTCCGCGCGAGGGTGTCCTCGTCTTTTCTTCGTCCGCCTGACCGCACTGCATGACCGGTAGCGAGCGACCGCGGGGCGCGGGTCACCGCTACCGAGCGCTCGCCACCGCTCGGCCATCCGGCCTTGCCTACGTGGCAGGCTGTGATTGGTCGAGGTAAATTATTTTCTATAAATTAATTTGTTGGTCAAAAATTAAAAACAAGTAGTGTTTTGAAATCAGAAAAACGAGATCTATCTAATAAAAATGTTTTTGAGATCTGGTTTTGAGGTTTGCGAAAATGTGTTTTTAAAGTCGATTTAATTATCTTAAAATCACTAAAATTAACCCTAAGAATCCATATTTCCAAAATATACAATATTATATGTTATTTTGATCAGGAAAACCTAACTAAGATGGTTATGACGTTTTTGAAGTCCGAATCGAGAGTTTGCGCAAAAAGTTAGTGAATTAGGGTTTTTAATCTTTTAAATGAATGTGTGTAATTCTAATTTATGAATATAATGATGTGTTAGGGAAATTGGGTTTATAATTCGTGTGAAGAGTTGAAAAGGGGAATTCTAGAACACCTGAGGCTAAGGTATGTGTTTTGATTGTGCATCTACCTATCAGTTGGGAAATCATTAATCCATTACCTATATTACCTTATGAGGTTTAACTTGATCTAAACCCTTGAATCTTGAAACCTGAATTGCTTATTTGCCTCAAAAGTAGATGTAGTATTCTCTTGTTTGGGTATTCATACCCCACTACCATGTTATATATTCTTTTGCTTATCCTTGCCATAAATCTTTTTTTAGCATTAAATTAAATGTTCTATTTAATGTTTAAGTAGTGGTACTTATGTACAACCACCCATAGAGGGCATTTATAAAATCGCCCTAGGGGAATGTTTATAATTCTCCCCATTAAAAATTGTAGGTGATTGGAAATGTTTTTATTCTTCCCTCACCTAAGGTTAGAGGTCCGGTAGGTGCCTCAACCCTACTTAGTTAGGTAGACATATTAATTGACATGCTAAAACCTTTATTTATTTTGTTAATGGCAAGTTTCCTTATAAAAACCTCATACTCTTTGATATCTCTTTTTACACCAAATATCTAGCCTAATTTACTTGTTATAACTTTCTTTAACATTGTTAGAATAATCTTGTAACACATACTTTCTTTGTTTTTCCCTCTTGCTGGGTGTCTTCCCAACCACCTAGGTGTTGGTGCTGAGCAAGGAGAAGGAAGGGCTTGAAGAAAGGTTCCTCTGTTGTTGATCGTTAGCTTGTCAAGAAGGATGGCTAGGTTGCTATAGCTAGATCCTCTTATCTATCTTATCTTTTCTTTTAGAAAGCTATTATGTAATAAACAATGAAGCCATTAGAAGGCTTATTATTTCTTTCTTTCCGCTGCTATTGACATTTTATTATGTATCTGGAATCATGCTTATTTACTTGGAATATTATGCAATCATCCTCAAAGTCTAAAATTTTGTTAAAAATTGTGGATGTTGTATTTCCTTTAAAATTTTAGTAAAGGGGTGATCTCGCCTCTTTACAGCAGCAATTTTAGGTTAACAGAAAAAAGAAACTTAAGAGAATGCAACATTCAATTGTTGAGACTTACATTGACCCCTATTTTTAGAACCAAAGAATTAAAGAAGGGAGCTCGAGCTTACCAATTTGGATTGAAGGGAGCTCGAGTTATGGCTGGAGAAGGCAGTTCCGATGCCCTGAAAAATCCAGAGGAGACAGGCTTGCTATCTTCATGTGCGGCCATCTCTCATGGTCAGCAGACCCACACTGCGGAGAAGGAGGAGGACGCAGGGAGACTGGGGAATGAGGCGGTGGAAGAACGAGGATGAAGACACTACCGTAGCAATCGGCACCGAAGGAAGGAGGACGAGCAGACTGCAGAAGAAGTCCAGCGGTGGAAGAGTAGGAGGCGGGGAGACTGGGGAACGAGGCGGCGGAAGAATGAGTACGAAGACACTGCGGCATCAGTCAGCGGCGGAGGAAGGAGGATGAGCAGACTACAGCAAAAGTCTGGTGGTGGAAGAGTAGGAGGCGTGGAGAGCTGGGGCACCACACGATCGATTTTGGGGGGAAATTGAAGGACTAGCGTGCGGAGGAGGAGAATAAACGCGTGTGGGGTTATTTTTTTAGCGTTTGGTAATGTGTCTGGGTAGAGATGAATGATTGTGGGTAGCCTGGGCAGTTATCAGTAGCACATCCAATGGTTTGTTCCAAACATCAGCGGACAAACACTATACAAATTAAAGGCTATTAAAATAACTAACAATTTGGTATTCCAGAGTGGCTAGCTCTCGCTGAATATCCTTCTGTTGCCACCGTATAAAAATTATGTGGTACGAAATTGCATTGCGATCGGTACAATCACGTTCTAGAAAGTAGCATTTGTATGTATTTTAGTATATATATATATATATATATATATAGATATATATATAACATGTAAATATATGTGTATGATTCATGTAGGTTAATTAGTTACTCTATGACACATAGGGTGTGACACATAGGGTGGTTGATAATTCATTTCGAGTCAGTCGATTTTGGGTCCAAACATGACCCGGTCATAGAGTTCAATTGTCAGTATCACACCCAAAATTGAAACTAGATTTTTTTCGATTGGTGTCTCAATTGAGAATGACCCAGATTGAAAAAAATAATCCCTGAAAGCAAACCTGGACCCAGATTTGACAATTAATTAATTTATAAAAAATAATTCTTTAATTCCACGTATCTAACAAAAACCATATTGAGAAAGTTAAAACCCAAAAAGAACTTGGAGCTATATAAGACAATAATTTTATATGAAAAAATAATTATATGATTACATGTTCATGAAAAAATTCTTTGAAAACAAATTGGGTTCGGCTGGTCCCCAGTATATAATAAGAAGTTAGAGTTTGTTGTATGATCTTGACATACAACAACAGCTTATATCATGTTGTGTGATTATGGTCTATTACAACATGTAGCTATTACAACAGGTGATCTCATGTTGTGTGATAATGATATATTACAATGGGTTAGTTTACGTTGTGTAATGGTGGCCTATTACAACGATTTGTTATGTGTGGATATTACAACAGGCCACAACATGTTGTGTAATTATAATATATAACAATAGGTTGGAGTCTGTTGTGTCATCTTGGTATATAATAACGAGTTTAAATATGTTGTATTATGGTGGTCTATTACAACATGTACCAAATACAACATGTGAAGGCATGTTGTGTAATTACTATATATTACAACGGGGCAGTCTGTGTTGTGTAATGATGGTCTATTACAACATGTTATCATGTGTGATTGTTACAACGGGTCACAATATGTTGTGTAATTAACGTTTTTTCCACATGTTTGAATATGTTGTGATACTACAACCTATTACAACACTTTAGAACTTGTTGTAGTATACCCCTATACTACAACGGGTTTGGCATGTTTTAAATGATTTGTGTTGTATAAAATATACAATATATAACACGAAAACAGGCTTGTTGTGATAAGTATGCTAACTACAACACAATCATCAGAATTGTTATCTATCTCCCGTTGTAAAAAGCATTTTTTGTAGTAGTGTAAGTACCACAAGATAAAAAAAGGCATTTCCATAAAGATCATATCTTTGAAATAGAAACATCAACTTTATTAATTGCTATCATTTTCATACAATATGCAAAAAAAATAATGTGTTTCTATCCATTGGCAAATATGAAATAGCAGTTCATAACTCTATTACATGCCTTCAAGGCTGAAAATAAACTAAAGTAATCCTATCTATGGCGGCAACACTTGCCCTATTTATTAAGTACTTTACATTTTATATCTTGGTATCATATACCTCAAAAAAATGTTGCAAGTTTATTTCATGACACCTTTAGGTGGAGGCGTCTGTCGCCACCTTCTTTAGTTCTTCTAGATAGAGTTGACAATTCCTTTTCCAATGTCCTTGCTTTTGACAATGGTGGAAATTACCTCTCTTGGTCACGCCTCCTTTAGCCTTGAGAGATGAAGATGCCTTGGGCTGCTGGCTAGCATCAGAACCCTTCTTAGCTTTGCCCTTGCCCTTGCACTTGGACTTGCCTTTCTTGTTGTTGATCATCATCACAGACCTAGGCTTGTCTTACTTCATCTATGTCTCGTTTTTCCTCAACATGCCTAACAACTCTATCAATGGCTTGTCAAAGTTGTTCATGTTGTAGTTCATCACAAACTGACTGTAGGATTCTGGAAACGATTGTAGTATCACGTCAGTAGCCAACTCTTGGCTCAGGGGAAATCCCAGTCTTGTCAGGTTCTCCACATACCCAATCATCTTGAGCGTGTGAGGACCAACTCGATCTCCTTCTATCATGACACACTTGAACAGTGCCCTAGAGACATCATATCTCTCTTACTGTTCTTGATCTTCATACATGTTCTTGAGATGCTGAATCATCTCAATGACACCCATGTTCTCATGTTGTCTCTGCAACTCGTGGTTCATGGAGCACAACATCAATCACTTTACATCAATGGAATCATCAGAATGCTTCTTATAAGCATCCCTTTCTGCCTTTGGTGCGGTTGGAGCAGGTTCCTCTGGAACTGGAGTATCCAGGACATAGAGCTTTTGCTCTTGAGTGAGAACAATTCTCAATGTCCTAAACCAGTCGTGGAAGTTAGTCCCATTCATCTTGTCCTTTTCAAGGACCGGTTGCAATGAAAAGTGATTGTTGTTTGTTGTCATTTGTACTACAAAAGGAAATATATGTAGTTTAGTTCAAAACTCAATTTGACTTATTCGATTGATTTCAAAGCTTGACGATATAATTAGTACTTTAATTAATTATCGCTCCCACTATTTTGTTCAAATTGATAGACCTCACCATCAATTCGGAAGATTGCAGTGTACAATCTTCTAGTGGGTTAAGATCATGAAATCCTCTGAGTCATGGACCAGCTAGGGCTGTCACCCACAACTTAGATCTTCCAGGTAGGCAACTTTTGCCAATTGCATCATATGCAACTCTTAAAAGATGTCATATGCAACTCTTTGCCATGATAACCTCCATGCCTCAAGGTGCTAGATCCTATCTAGGTCACCTTGTTAAGTCTGACCCAAAGACAACACGATGAATATGCACCTTGCTAGGGAAGACCCACATATCCATCCTTCATGCTTCCACGAGATAGATGGTGCACCACGCTAGGGCGTGCCCATACTAGGACGATCAATCTTTTCACGTGTGTCGCATTTGGAAGGCATCTAAAACTTTAATATTTAATGAGGGATTTGGTTTTATAGGTACATATGCATATCCAATCATCACAATACATATTATGTATCATATACATGCTATCCCATAGAAAACATGTGAAACGATAAAAGCGATGATTATGGCCATCCCAATGTGATTCCTCAAGCCAAGAGGAATCACAGTCATCTAGTTCTACATCACATGCAACCTATCCATGATGAAGTGCTATAGCTGTCCGAGCTGATCAACTCATCACATGAATGACCTACTCGCCTTGGCCAGTCGTCTGGGTGCCACCAGCCGATCGGTTGGCTCCTTCAACCGATCAGTTTGCCTGGTCATTGTGCATCTCATCAGGTCGCCACCCACTCATCTCACTCCTCGAACTGGTCATCTGGATCACCAACCGATCAGTTCACACCTTGAACTGATCGTTTCAGTCATCATCATATGGTCCTCCATTCTTTGACATAATAGGAAATATAAAAAGATCTATCTTATTTACATTTAAATTGGGAAACCCCGAGTTACATTCGGGGGGGAGCAAAGGTAGGAAAGAAATCTCGAGTTATCTCAAGTTACATCAGGAATAGGATATAGGGAATCAGTGCACAGACCAAGATGCAAGAAACCACATGCAACCAAGTACACATATATAGGGTTTATTGACCATAACCACACTATACATCCACCACAAAACTCGTTTAAGGGTGATGCGTATCGAGTGCATTCATATTACATATCATATATGTATATTGGGATTTGTGGATTTAGGATTGGACATGTATAAATCCAATTTTATTCACATCGTATGCAATAAATAAAGGTGACAAACCAAAATCGATCACATCGATAATCCTAAAGTATAAAGAAGTTGACGTGGCTCTGATACCACTGTTGGGTTTTAGGGGTGACTGTAACATCCCTGACCTGGGTTATGCCTTAACCCTAGGATTTTTTCTTAATAAATCTAATTATATCCTTAATTTTATCTTGTGAAAAGTAATTAAGGCTCAAGATGAACTTATGTTTCAATTTTGGTCTTGTTTGAATAATGATAAAGCAATGTTTGCTTATTTTGGACTAAAGTGTAAATTACCCAAGTTGAGGGGTTCATTTACAAATGTTACATGAATAAATGTTCCTCAAGTATTTTTTCATCATGATAATGAAGATGATGTAGAGGAATGGCTTGTGATAGCCTGAGTACGAAGAAAGAGCTGATAAAGCAATGTTTGTGCATTAAAACCTAGTTTTGGAATAAAGTGCAATTTACACAAAACCTAGGGTCCAATATGCAAATTACCACTTCAATAAGGTCCCTAATATTTCTTGGCATCATGTAGAGTAAATAAAATGAGAGGGGCGCCTCATTTGAATTATTTTGGAGGAGAGAGAATCTTTCTATTAAAATAATCAAGATTTAAGCATAAATGGAACATTATTTCAAATTAATGCAAAAATAAATAATATAATTGAAGGCATTTCAACCAAAATTATAATGGCTGGATTTATTCAAGTTTGAACACCCTTGTTCCTTTCCTAGGTTCCGAAATATCCTAAGGAGGTGAAAACTCCACTCACCTTATTATAAGAAAAAGAATTATCCACTCATTTATGGATACTGATATTATAAAGGTTAAGGTGCTTAATTTCTTTTCTATTAATTCATGGATAATGGAAGGGAGTTCGGTGGTGATAAAAATATTTTTCCATGCAAGGAACCAAGGAGGAAGAGGTGGCATGAATTTTGGAATTAAAAGAGTTTTATAAGAAAATTTCTCTCTCATTGATTTTTCTTATAAAAAAACCTTTTACCACTCAAACCAAGGACTTTTTTCGGACCCACTTCCTTCCTTTGCTTGCAAAAACGTTAAAGGGAGCTAGGAATAGCAGGAAGACGACCCCCAACCTGTTGGTAAGCCTCTTGACCTCCTTTCACCTTGAATCCATGGTGAAAATCGAAAATCAATACATGATTTCTTCATATTTCGATCCCCTCTTCAATTCTAACCATTCCTTTTCACTCAAAGCTTGAGGATGAGCCTTGAGATAGTGAAAGGAGTTCCATCCACCATTGTTGAAGTGATATTGAAGATTTGGAGTTCTATTGGAGGTGGGTTTTATAACTTGAACCCCTTTACATTGTTATTCAACTATCAATCTTGCAATTTCGTTGATTCCTTCATCTTTTTTATTAATTGTTTGTTGTAATTGGTAATTCCATGAAATCAGAAGTACTAAGATCTTTAGGGACGAAGGTAGATTATGATGACATCATCTTGGACACAATTCCCAAAGAAATTGTACTTCATTCGGTTTCAACAAGTTGCTCATTCGGTTTCAACAAAACCGTTTGAAAGCAAATGGTTTCATCAAACTGTTTGAAGCTAAATGGTTTCAAACCATTTGGGAAAGTTGACCAGGGTTGACCATTTGGAGAAATTGATTCTAATATTGATGATTGATGACCCATCAAATTTGATGGATTAATTCCAAAGGGTTCATCTGTTGAAGGTTAATCAATTAGCAAACTCTAATTGGATTAAGTGCTGAATTCAATTTGGTTAATTTAGATTTTTGGGTGATTGAGCCCAAACAGTCTCAAGACCATTTGGAGGTCACCCAAACAGTCTCAAGACCATTTGGGGGTCACCCAAGACCGGTTGGAGGTCTAGGGTTAAGTATGGATGAGTAATTGAAGGTCCAAAGATACCAAATTGAAATGCAATTAAGTGATGATTTGTTGATCAATCTAATGATCTAAACCCTAATGGAATTTCACAAAATCCAAGGATAGGATGAGAAAAACGGTCTCAAGACCATTTGGAGGTAATCCAAATGACCTCAAGACCGTTTGGGGTCTGGCCATATCAAAAATTTGATGATGATTCATTAGTTGCAATGAAATCAATTCCACAATGTTGATCATTGATGGCTATTCGATTCAAAGCCCTAATTGAAGTTTCCTTGAGTTGAAATCCTAGATCAATTGGGTTCACAACCCTAATTGATGGTCTAATTGAAGGTTGATTCAATAGTTCAAGTAATAAAGAAATCAAGGACTCAATTGATAATTGGTTCATCCTTTGAAATCATGAATCGTGTAGGTGTTGAAAAGACTTTTTGGTCCATGCGGTTTTGAGAGGGTTTGGACCAAACAGTCTCAAGACCGTTTGGACCAAACGATCCCAAACCGTTTGGAGACCCAAGCTCATGCGGTTTCAATACTTTCTAGCTCATTCAGTTTCAAGCCAATGATTGCTTAAACAGTTTCAAGGGCAATATGCCCAAACGGTTTTAAACCGTTTGAACTTTGAAAATCCAAGACCGTTTAGGGTCTATATAAGCAAGACCGTTTGAGGTCCAACATGATTAATCCATTTGGATATCTAATATAATTGAAGATTCAATTGATCAATTCATTTGGATATCTCATGTAATTGAAAGTTCAATTGATCAAATCTCCTCGACATCCTAGAAGAGGATGAGAGAGAGATTTATACATGTAAGATAATCATGTAGCAATCAAGTCTAACACATTCAAAATAAAGGTGATGTACAATTAGGGTATGATCCTTGGTAAAGAGATCATGAAACCCTAATTGAGTTAATTGATGAACTCAAACCCTAAATTAGGGCAATTTTGAGAGAAACCCTAATCTAGGCAGATAATGTGATATGAATCTAGGGTAATGACATGAGTAACCCTAATTCATGGTATGTGATGTAAAACCCTAATTAAGAACGATGTTATGTGGAACCTGATGAATGATGTGATGTGAGACTCAAATCTAGGGTAATGTCATGTAATGACATATGAAACCCTAGTGATGGTATAATAGTCAATACATTAAAGTAGGGTGTGGTTAATATAATCAAGTAAGATGAGGATGTGATATCCATGAAGGGTAAAATTGATGAACCATTTATATGGTAATGTTGATACTCTAATGAATAAGGATATAAGGGACAAAATGATTCCTAGATCATTATATATCTAACTCCATGCATGTGTAACAACCCTATATACCTTACAAAGATGAGAACTTGAAATTCTTAGGAATGATGTATGCAACACTAATCAATGATGTGGATAACATCCTAAGAGTTGAAATACCTAAAGTGGTTGATAATGGATTATTCTATACCAACAATGCTTAACCATTAGATAAGTCCATATCATTAAAGATAGCTGGACGATTCTAATGTGTTACCTATGCACTACATGATAAAGGTAATAGGTTAGTGGTTAAAGTATTAAGAGGAAAATACCTTAATACAAGATCTGTTGATTGACCTAAGTAATATGGAAATGAGAAGAAAAGTGATACATTAAGACATGATAGATATCACATTTAGCATTTCAGGGTTGATATACCTTGATGAATTTTAGTCCAACATACTTGGATAAGAAACACAAGAAGTGTGTGTTATGTAAATTATTACAATGAAGATGTAATGAATTCAATGCACTTTGAAAAGTGTTGACTAACCTTCTATGAAAAGGATATTAAGCCAATATAATGGGTATGTTATAAACATACCATGGCAAGGTTGAGAAATGAACTCATACCTTGAATTGATGATCGTTAATGATATATAATGATAATAATGATCATGAGTAAATACTTATGATATCATTGAATGCTCCTAGAGGAATGGAACAATAAATTAGGGTTGGATAGATAATATAAAAATGAAACCCTAATTAATGTGAAATGGGAAACCCTAACTCTAATTTTTGGGTAGAGGGATGAAAATCCTATTTGATAGTAAACCCTAATCCTGATAAAGGAATGGTTGTGTTACTATTGTATCACATGATGTGGTAAATGATTTATATGACTATTATCATGTCTATTAACCATGCAGATATCATGAGATGATGATCATAGCTAGATTTGATCTATGGCTTTTACATAATAAAAGTGTTGATTGGCCTTGTGTGCCTTAATGTTGTTGTTGCTTATTAAAAGTAACAAAATGTGCATGGACTTTATGAGTCATATGAGTAAGTTGTTGCCTAGTGAAAGGTGACCAGACACTTAATGGTCCTTGTGAGCCATGTGAGATGCTTGTGCAACAAGTATCATGTATACCTCGGCCTGAGGACCTAGAGGTGATAGTTACCTAACAAGTGGTAACAGTGATAGTGATGAACTGATGCCTGACCAAAATCAGAGGATTTGAATCAAATTAAGATACCTTTAGGACTCTCTCATCTATTGGAACACCCTCAATTTAATAGCTAATGTAAGCCTTTAATGATGGGTTTTCTAGTAAGTATACCAAGGGACCTAGTGAACCTAACATGGCTAGGTATGTAATTCAATTCACAAAATTTGTAATGCAAGTCATTTGGTCAACCAATACACACAGAATGGTTTAAATGTGTTTGATTGTAGTCGGGTGTAGATGAATATGATTGAATTATTCCATGAACAATAATGTGATGAATGCATAATATGATGACTTCATTTATTGGTTTGATCTCTAGACCAACTTTGGTCTCATTATTAAGGAAGTAAAGTAACCATGACCTAATTTATTATAAGAAAATTTTGATTGGAAAATATTATTGGTTCAAGAACTAGTTTCATAAATAAGAATATGATTAAACTTATGGACTCCTTGAAAGACTAGGGAATGGGCCATGTTCCCTAGAGCCTGATTTTAGTCCAATTGGGCCAATTAGGTTTTACAAATAGGTCCTTGAGGTACAAAATTTGGGAATAGAATATCTAGTGCTCATAATAAATGTTCAAAATATTTTTAGTAGATGAATAATTAGAATATACAATAATGGAAGAAATTTTAGATAATTATGATTTAACCAATGGCCAAGGTAATTACATAAGTAATTACCTAATATTTATTTAAAAGGTAAATTTAGGGTGTCTATCTAGTTAGTTTGACTTGATATCTTTCTCACATAAAGATAATGACAATGTGGTGTTTAACCCAAAATTTGGGATTAAAAGGAGTCTTTATGCGGCCTATATAATTAATTGTGTAAACTGGACTTTTATCTAAAATAGAAAAGAAAAGAAAAATAAAAAAGGGGGCTGAGCGGCCGAGACTCCAGTCCAGTGCGGACCAGAGAACTGGCGCCCATATGCCCCTGCTTTTACAGGACCAGAACAGAGTCCTAGAATAAGGGGACCTTTCCTGAGATCCTTAGGATAAGAGGTTATAAAAGCACCCGATTCTAGAAGAAAAGAAGCTAGCGACTCCATATCTAGGGTTTCGGTTGAATCCATGGGAAGAGCACGAAGAGGAGGAGTAATATGAGTAGTGACGATAGCTAGGGTTGTAGGACCGAGTTCTTTGACCTTGCCCAGGCTGCGCCCAAAGAAGGCAGTACCCTGGGGTTCAAGGTCTGCCAGAGTGACGAGGAGCTTCGGCATGCTCCGCATCGCGCTCGGAGCCGAGTTTGAAGATGCTCCAGCTGGGGGCGGCGTGAATTGGGGGGTCTGAGGAAAAATAGGGGAAGTACCCTCCTTTTCAACGGGCAAAGGAGACACACCTTCCTCCTGGATCCACTTGAGTTTAAGGCTGAGATCATGGATCCCTGTCATCCATTGGATCTTATGTGAATGACCATTACTGCTTTGATAAGGTGATTCTTTAAATATTCATATCTTTGGATAGGAAACTCCATTTTTAGCAAATAAGACATGTATGGAAAGATAATGATGTCTAGTATCTTATAAAAATATATTTAGATGGTGTTTTGGATGTCTAATTATTATTATAATTAGATTACTAATAGTTGTGAGATTTTAAGGTGTTGTGCATTAAAAATATCAAATGAATTCATTAATTTATGAAAATTAGTATATTTTGATATGGTAATTATGATTCTAAAGCTTGATCTTTCAAATATGATATTTTACTAGAATTTTTATGTAAACCCTAATAAGGGCATTTTTGGTATTTCACCCATGATTTGATTATGAAACAACCTAATATTTTTATACAAGACCTTACTGCATTATATGATTACTTTTTCTAGAGATTTGATGGAGTTTATCGTGTTATTATATTAGTATGTAGTTTTGGACCTGAGTGGCCATTATGTAACATGATTTATGACTATTTGTGTGACAAGATATATTTTATGTGCCAATTTGGTATTGGACATGATTCTAAGTATATTTTCAGTTGATTTCATAACTAAAATAGTAAATGAAATATATGTGAGTATGTTTGAGGTTTCCTCTTAATATATGATGTATATGCTCGTATTAGGGCATTATGTGATTATTATGACTTATTTAAGTATGAAGCTTATAGTAATTATACAATGTGATTTTTGAGATATGTTCAACGGCAATATTTTATGGTGATTTTATGTTAAAGATATGTTTGGTCTAAATGATAACCCTAAGCTGGTATGTAAAGTTAGGAAGATGGGTTTTTGAGATTTAAAAATGAAGAGAGGAGAATACACATGGACTTATACAATTTTGTTGATGACTAGGTATATATGTTGTGAATCAAGGAAACAAGGTTATATTGAGAACATCTTTAATATTAAGGTAAGTGGTTCATGCCCATGAGTATTTCTATTTTAAGCTCAAAATGTTTACATTAGACTTTCATGGTTTATGCGGTTCAATGTTCTAATATTTTTAATGTAAAGGTATACAAGTAAGATCTTCCTCATACTTCTATGGTTACCTAAGTTCATGTGCTCAAAATCTTAAATAGAGATATGTTGCTCAAAATGGTTGTGACTCATGTACCAGGTCCATGAGAGAGTTAAAGAGTCATGTTTCTATAAGATTTCTTAGAAATGATTTGAATTTATGAATAAAGATTCAAGATGAGATAGCGATACTTAGCTGATGATTTGGGATACATTTATTGTGCTTTAAAGTATAATTATGCTATTAGGATTTCTCATATTTATAGATATAACGTTGTATTTGGATTTCAATTAGAAATATGCGATTAATATGTCTTATATATGTAGAAAATCGAAGAGCTAATAAGTTAATCAGATTTCTTATAATGAGTAATATATATAAGTTAACTATAATGTGAAAAATATAAGTTTTGAACATATGGTCCAATTTTTAGAATAGAGGTACTACTGGGATCAGAATAAATTGTAAAATGAGTTTAGAATAATATTATAAGATGACGATGCATTAAGATATGATTAAGTTGCAAGACAATATTTTATAAGATTTCTATTTTGATATTTAAGGTTTAATATGTAAGTTCATATGCAAATATTAAGGTTCAGGGTGATATCATATTTAATAAGAAGGATTGAACCATCTTGTCGGAATTCATATTTTAGGTATGTTGTGCTTAAGATACTTTCATAAACTTTACTTAAGCTACTTGGTATACATAGTATTTCAATATTCATTTCAAATCCTTTCTCCTAAGATATTAGACTCATTTATCACATAACTGGTATAAATGAAGTAAGTTTACCAAATCAGAGTTTTAGAATAAACTTTACCCAGGTAATGAGAATACCAGATTTAGATTCAAACTTAAATTACTCAGTGCCTGAGTAGTCAAATATTGAATAAAGATACATGCTAAGGGTTATAGACCCCAAACTCTATTATGTTGTAATTTGAGATACATATTCAAATTCAGTAATAGTTTCAGTTCAAAATTTAAGAGCAGAGATTTAGTTTTAGATTTCAATACATGTTTAGTACTCAGTTTCAGATAAGTTCAGATTCAGAGTTTAGTAAGACTAAGATAATTAATTCAAAACCTTCACATAATACATTATATAAAAAGTCCTCACTAGAGAGTCTAGGGACGATTCAAAGGGTGCACTACGCCAGACACTGCAGGTGTCACAAAGGGCATTTATGCCAACAAAGGGTGTGTTGCACCGTAGAGGACACTTTGTTGTCAACAGAGGGCACGTTGTGTCAATAGAGGGTGCGCTGCACCATAGAGGACACTTCAGTGTCAATAAAGGCCATGTTGTGCCAACAGAGGGTGTGCTGCACTATAGAGGACACTTCAGTTTCAAAAGAGGGCACATTGTACCAACAGAGGGTGCTTGCACCATAGAGGACACTTCGGTGTCAACATAGGAGGACTTATTGTATAATGGTGTCCACAAACAAATAAAAATCATAAGTAAAAGATACTTAAGATTAGAGCATGTCTGTAATATCATCCACAAGTGTGATGAGATCCATACACTTTAGTGTATGCCATGAGACCCAGAGTATAGGTCTCTAGAAAAGATAGAGTAGAAAATAAGAGTTTAAGAAATGAGAGATAATATGTTTCTAGATTTAATCAGAGTTTAATGTTCGTTTCATATTTATGATGTTCAAGAATCATTTGTAATATTCCAATTCTTTAGCAATGTATAGTTTAGAATACTCATGCCACTTACTCGAATGATTGTTTTTCCCAATGCATGGTTGGGGACGCGATGTCCGTAGGTTTTGCAACAATTGAAGAATAAAAGGATAAGAAAAGGACTAGGAGATTTCAAGCTTGCCTAGTGGGGTGCCATCTACCACGACAATCCAGAGTTTAGACATCTTTTATTATGTATAGTCTTGTTATCATGGTAGATTAGATGATTTATTTTTCATTGTCAAACTATGTTTGAATCAGTTTTCTAGTTATGCAAAGTGCTTCATTTTCGAAATAATGGAATGTCTTGGGATCCAAGGAGTCCAAATAAAGAGGAAAGAAAGAGAAAATACTAAAAAGGAAAAATAAGAGGATAATGTGTTGCATTATTAATGAATTATGAGGCATTGTTAAAAAGAAAGTAATTTTGATTAAAGGAAATATGAAAATTCGTGCCAATGGTTTAAAAAGAAAGATGAAAGAGAATAAGAAAGTGAATTTTCATATTTCTAATTATCCATGGAAATATGTATAACAAAGAAGTTATGAGGAGAGAGAAGAATACTTCTCCTTAAGGAATGTGATTCCTATTAGCAGAGGGACATCGTTTCTTTGAGGAAAACCATCCTAGGGCTCCTTTGACCTCCTCTATATAAGGGATGAGACTTGGGGTCGAATCCAGAGGAATTCCACACAGCTATATCTCCCTTCTTCATCTTTTTCGTCAAAACCCTAACCAAGCCAACGTAGGGCTATCTTGGGAGCACCTAGCGGCTGTGGTGGATCTTGATGAAGGCATGACTCAACCATGAAGGTCTAGGATGGGCTGCTACCGTTCCCTTGCTCTCATCTTCACTCAAACCGCCCAGCAGGCCTACAGGTCTTGGCCGCGGTGGACGCAACTTCTAGTCTGACTTCAGACCACCTCAGCCACAGATAGAGACCTTCGTAGGTGAGGAGGAGGGTGGCGGAGGTAGTGGAGAAGTCACAGGTACGCTAGGGACCAAGGAGAAGAGGTGGGAGCTTCCCCCAAGCAGCAGCAACACGACAGCAACTGCGGATGAACCTCACGCAAGAACGACCACCTTGACCTCGTTTTGGGGATGCTTCGCATGCGCCAAGGGGCGGCGGAGGCATAGGAACCCTTCCCTGTGGTTGTCGGGGTCCAGGAGAGGAGGTAGGAGGGCCGCAAGCTGCGGCTAGGGCTGTTGCGGCGGCCGTTCTGGAGGTTGAAGAAGGAGAGTTGGTGTTGGACGATTCTGCTCTCTGTGGGCTAAAGAAACCTCAACTTAAGCGAGGGGTAATCACGTCATTTCGTCATGTTTCAAAGACACGCGAGCTTGCATGAGAACAAGGCGACGTGGTGCCCTCTCATTGGTTGTGGTAAGGTTTTCTTGTAAAAATCATAGTTAAATATTCGTAGCTCGTATGACAAAAGTTTATATATGAATTTTGATCCTCAGAACGAGGGGAATTCAATAAAAACATGTTTAGGAGCTAATTACTCTTGCAATTTGAAAAGTAGTGTACTTTAGCAACTTTAACATAATGATGATTAAAGAAACCCTACTTTCATATGATTAAAGTGAGTAATAGGGTTTAATGGATCATTAGAGTTGATATTAACCTGTTAAATGCAAAAAGATACATTATGTTCAAAAATGAAGAACTTTGCACGTGATTAGTCTAATTTGGAGTTTATGTGCATAAATATGATTAAAAATTTAAAAGTACATAAAGCTATCATCTTTAATTATTTAATTAATGAAAAACCCTTAGATTTGAGGATAGATGGTTTTAATGTTGTGTAATGGATAGTTTAAGCCAATATTAACCTGTTGTTGATAAATGAGGAAATATGATCTAAAAAGATGATCTTTTTATATAATTGGCTTAAGTTAGGGTTGTGTGCATGATTATGCATTAATGAGCTTAAAAACCCTAATTTAAGTGAATATGACTTTTAAATGTTTTAATTGTTCAAATCCATGAATAAATAAGGATATGATGATCCTAAGTCAAATTGGGTATAAAAGACTATTAAAATGAATAGTTTGAGCAATTAGAGTTTACATGA
This sequence comes from Alisma plantago-aquatica, assembly GCA_963693085.1. Taxonomy (NCBI): domain Eukaryota; kingdom Viridiplantae; phylum Streptophyta; class Magnoliopsida; order Alismatales; family Alismataceae; genus Alisma; species Alisma plantago-aquatica. The sequence continues at coordinate 118,135,440 of OY856414.1, forward strand.
GTAGAAAAGAGTATTTTAGGGTTTGTTGATCTAAAAGGGATAAAGTTTGAGAAATTGGTCTAAGAAACCCTAATGAGTATTAATGGAACCTTAATGTGGATTAGAAACCCTAGAAAGAGAATCCAAGTCAATAAAGTAGATTCTTGATAAAGTGTGTAATAAATAGAGTACATATTCTTTTCAGGAATTATGTGATGATTGAATTACTTGCTTGGATCTGTTGAATGGGTTGATTGTATATACATGAAGTATATGTTGAAAAATCAGCATGACTCATCAAATCAGGTATGTGGTTATGATTATGAATAACAGCTATAGTTTCCCAATGGATTCTTGGGTGTTTAATCGCATGGAATGCAACTAAACTGTTGGATGTTTATTTATTTCATGCAACTATAAAGTGACTATGATTATCACTATAAATGAGTATATATAACTGGCTAGATCCGAGTCCACCTCTGTTACTTTGAAAGGGCTAAAAAAAGGGGTAATCCTAGAGCAAGGTCTAGGTTACCATGAGTTAGAAACTGGGCTACCTATGTGTAGTGCCATGAGACTCTTTAGCATATCCCGAGTTAAGGAATGGTCTACTTACGAGTAGTGCCATGTGACTCAACCCTAGAAACTGGTTCACTTATAGGTGGACCATGAGGGTTTTAATGGGGTCAACACAGAGGATAGGGTACTCTTGGATCACGGAGTTATATCTAAAATGTAATCTTGGTTGTTAAATGATTAATTGAATGATTACATTGTTATCGTAGTTGCATGTTTATTGTTTCCCCCACATACCAGCTTCGGCTGACCGATGTTTTTTTTGTCGGCGTTTTAGGTACAATGAAAAGAACAAACAGTAAAGTGGCACATGTGATACTAAATGAGAATTAAAGTGCAAAGGAGGATTAGATAGATTAGTATCGGTGTGGATAGAAGTTTAGAGATCCAAGTTTTCAAAAGGTATGCAAAAATTGATTTTCTTACAGCTTTCAGTATAGTATGTTAAAATTTGATAATTATTCTTGGTTAATTGCCGAACCTTTGATCCGGAAGTCATGGGTGCGGCTTCGACCTCTCGGTCTCCCTTAATTGGGGGTTATCGGGAGGTGGGGTCGTAACATTTGGTATCAGAGCTTAGGTTCCTCAGTTAACCATTAATAATTATTAAATTTTACAAACTCCATAGAACCCAAGGGAGTTATTAGAGGAGTATCCGAAAGACGGAGGTGTCTAGAAAAGGATCACGACTGGGGGCTGGCAAGATTTTCCTCCACACCGCTAGTCAGAATACGAGGACTCCCGGATCCGTGTGACTGTCTGGCCAAAGTCTTAGGGTATGAATCGAAATAAGATACCTTTAGGACTTCTCATCTTATTCATCCCTTCTCATCACGAAATTCTGTTAAGGACCTAAAGGATTAGGATTTTCTTTCTCCCCCTCACCCTCTCGAGGTATGGGTAAGGTTAATAAGGTTTAAGGAACCCTTCACCAAATTAATGAAAAGCATGTAAATAAGATGCCATAGACATAAGATTAATAGATTAAGCGCAAATTAAAGAATAGATACATGCTTAGGTCGTATGACATAAGTTGTCATGTTCTCAGAAGAGACCTGAGGCTAGACCTTCTTGTCAGGAGGATGAGTTAATCTTGGAGATAGAGATCTCCATTGCAAGTAGAGAGCTGGCACATCCTTTGAGGATGATGCTAACCCTAACCCTAAGTGAAGGTTAGAGAGAGATGAGTTGGACCAGGTGTTTGAAAGGACATGCCTTTGGGATACCATATGATCCATGGGTGACCTAGCACCTTTGGCAACCCAACCCTAGGAAGGGTCGTGCATGTTAGGGTAAAGGATAGCTCCTTATATGATGAGGTTAGTGAAGGACCTTATAAACCCTATGGGCTCGTACAAGTAGGGTATAGCTGGCACCTAGGGCACGTCATGGTGCTGACAGTAGGATGAAACCCTGGATAAGGAATCGTGAGGGAGCACAAAGGGTTATGGATGTCTTGAGCAAACATACGTTCGAACCTAGGCTTCACCTATGTAGGTCATGCTTTTGAGGTTGATCCTTCATGAAGAGAGGACCTCTAATGGTGAGGTTGGATGTAGGGTTAGCCCTAGAGAGAGCAGGAAACCCAGCAAGAAGGTTGGAAGCCTAAAACCCTGAACAATGGATGATAGTGGTTGCTTCATGATCAATCCCTGAAAGTTGATGATATCTTGGTTGCCTTTAGAGGGACCAAACCCTAGAGATAGAAGATGAAGCATCTGGTGCCTATGTTCCTACGGTATATGTGTTTACCTTCTGAGGTAGGAAGAAGAGTTCCTTAGACCTAGAAAGGTTTAGTAGCAGGTTATGAGGCCTTGTACCTTGTTAGTTGTCCTTAAGGAGGACCCAACCCTAAGTGTTGATCGAGAAGAAGGATGATAGGAAGTGCACGAGATGCCTTTTGCAAGCTTGACTCATGGTTCAGAGATAGAGCGTGCAGTTGGACACCTAAAAGTGAACCTAGGGTTCCTAGGCCTAAGAGGGGAAGTGGTATACCTAATGCTCATGATGAGAATTAAGTTTCTATAGTTTCGAGCATGGTACGCCTCATGAATAAAGGAAAAGGGAAGTCCCTTAAGTTTAAGGTATGTGTAATGAACCCCTCATAGCTAGGTTGATGATAAAGGAAGGTATGATCTCGATCCAGCATTGAGGGAAGAGGACAAGTATGACCTAGCATGCTTTAGTAGGTGATCTTATTATGCCTTAATAGCTTACTAGGGCTAAGTAGGCTCATGTGGATGTAAACCCTAGACCTAAAGAGATTTGTAACCTTGTTGTCAAGAGATAGTTTTCCTCCCATCCTGGGAGAGGGACCCCTTTGGTAGGGTGTATGTCAGTTTTGTCAGTTAAGGTAACCTGAAGAGGTCTCATAGGATCTTGAGAAGCTAAGTGAAAAGTACATGGTATGAGAATGAACCCGTAGACCCATAGATATCCATCTCTATGTGCATGCAGATGTGTTACCATGGAGGTAACTGGTATAGGGCTTGACCAAGGTAGGCAGGTTGCCATGATCCTGATGAAAGGATGAAAGTCAGCCCATGAATGCAGAGAGAGAGATGATAAAGACTTGGGTAAGGTTCTAAGTGAACATGTACTGTTATGGAGAATCCTAAGTCTATCCTAGGGTCAGGTAGGGATAAGACCGATGAAAATAGGAGTTGCCTAATTCCCCAAATGCACATGACCATAGGGTCGGGAGGTAATAGCTATCATTGTCTGAGGGCCATGGGTTAGGAGATTGATCACCTTCATGAACTCATGGGACTCAAAAGGCAGATGAGTAGGGCACTCCCTTGATGCATAAGGGAAGAGGGATGACCCCAAAAGAGTCGGTATCCTATAGACCTAGAGGAGATGAACAAGGATATAAACCTCAGTAGGTTCAAGACTAGTTTGATATCATGATGTTTGTGATGTAGAGACATATGTGGCACGTTGCAACTTAGATGTAAAGGTGTATTGGCAAGGTGGGATGTACCATCTCTACTCTTGGAACAGGAAGAACTCTGTATTTGGACTGCATCCAAATGCTTATTTCCTCTTGTTATGGGGGTGAGAGATAGGACATTACGCATGCCATACACCAAGGATAAGAGGTGATGTAGGTTGGAACGTTGCCACGAGAAATGGGGATAGAGAAGATAACCTACCCTGGTAAAGTGAATGATACATGGATGGTTTGCAAACACTAAGAGGAATGAGGTAGTCAACTTATGAGGATGTTTTTTTATCATGGGCTATGTGGAACTTACGAGTTATACCAGGTTGAGGTTGATCACCATGATGATGAAATCAGAGAGTGTTCTTATGAAGATAAACATATAGTTTGAGGTGACATGATAAGTGAAATACATGGAAGTGTAATGTTACCTAAGGATGTGAAGTGGTAATGGATGCTCTGGTTGAGATACATCTGACTTGTTTGACTAGAAGCTAGAAAGGGTTGATTGGCTAACCTTAAGTTCGAAAAGGAGAGGTGTTTGGATAACACTCAGATGTAACAAGATACATTGAAAAGTTATGGTTGTTTAGTTAGCCAGTCTAGTCCTGGGTGCAATGAAAGGATGGTGGTAAAACCTCAGATGTACTTCTTTGGAAGAGAAGGTGATGAAACCCCGACTAGAGTGGTTTAGGGTTTTGGAGGAATCGATCTTGGAAGAATCATGATTGAAGATCACCATATACCATGGAAAATGGCAATAGCACTTTGGATGCTTAAGATGAAGTTTCATGTGGTTTATGACCATGCAAGCCAAGAGGTAAAGGACGAACCCCAGTAACCCAGTGTATCGATATAGAGGACAAAAGAGTCCCTGAGAAGGAATGGGAGTTCATCACTATGAATGTTGTGATAGATATTCCCTAGACCAAGGAAGGTCAAGATGCAATATGGGTTATGGTAGGTCGCCTTACCTAGATGACATGAGAAAGAAGAGAGTTTTGTCAAGAGACAGATCGGGTTGAACTACATATGAGAGAGATGGCTCAACTACACCATGATGCGAGTTCAAAGGATCTGAGTTTGACCTAGAGGTTCACTTCCATAAAAGTGGAAGTAGGTGCATGAAGAACTCGATGGTACAGTTTATCACCCCTAAATAATGGTTAGTATGATCTGGACTAAAGGGTCTGATGAGAGCATATATGCTCGTTCAGGGTGATAAGTTAGAGATAGTTTTGTCCTACGAAAGATGTGAAGATAACCACCATAGCCAATATCGGGATTTATAAGAAGCTCTGTAAGGGAGGTTGTGTCGGTCACCACTTCAGTAAGGTGATGTTGGTGAAAGGACCACATGATGGTTAGAAAAGTACCACATGATGGTTAGAAAAGGGACCACAGTGCATGTAGATGAAGTCACTTTGATTGTGTAAGGGCTGAAAGGAGCCTCCAGACGATGAGTGTCATGAGCAGATGCAAAGTAGACTGACATGCAGTTCACTGTGGGAGAATATGTGACATGAAAATCTGACCCCTCTAAGTTATGACTAAGAGAGTTGAGTCCTCGATGCATGGGTTCTTTTGACATGGTTTGGTGGAAAAGGTTAAGTTTGACTTTACCCCTCAGGATAAAGTAATGTGTGATGAGTTCCATGTGTCCAATTTAGAGCACTATGTGAGGTACCCCGACCATGTGCTGAGCAATGAACCTAGTGAGCCCCAAGGGAGGCTGAAATGGCCTGAGTCACCTGTGTAGTTTATAGACGCTAGGATGAAAGAACTTAGAGAAAAGAATATGTGATGATAAAGGTTCTTTGGAAACGCCATGAGTACGGAAAAGCCACATAGGGGCCAATGATGGACATGGAAAGTCTTATCCTGAATTGATTCTTTGTTTGCTTGTTTGAATTTTGAGGACAAAAATCCTATAAGAGGGGAAGGATGTTATAACCCCAATTTTTGGGATCATTTGGTGAGAAATGTGATTTCTCATATTAAAGATAACTGAACAAATAAAGATATGATTTGGTTCAAATAAATGGATTTTTGTTTACAATAGCCTTGATGTTTGTATTGTGGGCTTTATTGGCTATTGGGCCCGAATAACAAGAAAATTCAATGAATAAATGGATAATTGAAGAAAAGAAATATGTGGAAACCTCTAGAAGGAAAATCCAAAGAGGATTTCGTGCCTCTTGGGTTCCTTGGGTACCAAGGAGTCCAAGGTTGCAAAAAGAAAACAATGAGAAAAGAAAAGATTAAATAAGTATTTCTTTATGAAGAAAGAAATTGAAAACATTGATGAAATGTGGAAATTAAGTGAAAAGATGAATAATTGAGTTACCCTTTATGGAATTTCGTATCCCAAGGATTTCTTATGATAAAAGGGATGCCAATGAGGAAAATAGAAGGGAAATAAAAGAGAAATCCTCAAAAGAGATAATTTAATGAGAAATAAACAAGATAACGGGAAATAATGCATAAAGATGCATCTAGAAGGATAATAAATATCCTTGGAAAGTAATTTCGAAATAATGGAATGTCTTGGGATCCAAGGAGTCCCAATAAAGAGGAAAGAAAGAGAAAATACTAAAAAGGCAAAATAAGAGGATAATGTGTTGCATTATTAATGAATTATGAGGTATTGTTAAAAAGAAAGTAATTTTGATTAAAGGAAATATGGAAATGCGTGCCAATGGTTTAAAAAGCAAGATGAAAGAGAATAAGAAAGTGGATTTTCGTATTTCTAATTATCCATGGAAATATGTATAACAAAGAAGTTATGAGGAGAGAGAAGAATACTTCTCCTTAAGGAATGTGATTCCTATTAGCAGAGGGACATCATTTCTTTGAGGAAAACCATCCTAGGGCTCCTTTGACCTCCTCTATATAAGGGATGAGACTTGGGGTCGAATCCAGAGGAATTCCACGCAGCTATATCTCCCTTCTTCATCTTTTTTGTCAAAACCCTAACCAAGCCAACGTAGGGCTATCTTGGGAGAACCTGGCTGCTATGGTGGATCTTGATGAAGGCATGACGCAACCATGAAGGTCTAGGATGGGCTGCTACCGTTCCCTTGCTCTCATCTTCGCTCAAACCACCCAGCAGGCCTACAGGTCTTGGCCGTGGTGGACGCAGATTCTGGTCTGACTTCGGACTGCCTCATCCACAGATATAGACCTTCCCGGGTGAGGAGGAGGGTGGCGGAGGTAGTGGAGAAGTCACAGGTACGCTAGGGACCAAGGAGAAGAGGAGGGAGTTTCCCCCGAGCAGCAGCAACACGACAGCAACCGCAGATGAACCTCCCACAAGAACGACCACCTTGACCTCGTTTTGGGGATGATTCGCATGCGCCAAGGGGCGGCGGAGGCATAGGAACCCTTCCCTGTGGTTGTCAGGGTCCAGGAGAGGAGGTAGGAGGGCCGCACGCCACGGCTAGGGCTGCTGCGGCGGCCGTTCTGGAGGTTGAAGAAGGAGAGTTGGCGTTGGAAGATTCTGCCCTCCACGGACTAAAGAAGCCTCAACTTATGCGAGGGGTAATCACGTCATTTTGTCATGTTTCAAAGACACGCGAGCTTGCATGAGAACAAGGCGACGTGGCGCCCTCTCATTGGTTGTGGTAAGGTTTTCTTGCAAAAATCATAGTTAAATATTCGTAGCTCGTATGACAAAAGTTTATATATGAATTTTGATCCTCAGAACGAGGGGAATTCAATAAAAATACGTTTAGGAGATAATTCCTCTTGCAATTTGAAAAGTACTGTAATTTATCAACTTTAACATAATGATGATTAAAGAAACCCTACTTTGATATGATTAAAGTGATTAATAGGGTTTAATGGATCATTAGAGTTGATATTAACCTGTTAAATGCAAAAAGATACATTATGTTCAAAAATGAAGAACTTTGCACGTGATTAGTCTAATTTGGAGTTTATGTGCATAAATATGATTAAAATTTTAAAAGTACATAAAGCTATCATCTTTAATGATTTAATTAATGAAAATCCATTAGATTTGAGGATAGATGGTTTTAATGTTGTTTTATGGATAATTTAAGCCAATATTAACCTGTTGTTGATAAACGAGGAAATAGGATCTAAAAAGATGATCTTTTTATATAATTGGCTTAAGTTAGGGTTTTGTGCATGATTAGGCATTAATGAGATTGAAAACCCTAATTTAAGTGAATATGACTTTTAAATGTTTTAATAGTTCAAATTCATGAATAAATAAGGATATGATGATCCTAAGTCAAATTGGGTATAAAAAACTATTAAAATGAATAGTTTGAGCAATTAGAGTTTACATGAGTAGAAAAGAGTATTTTAGGGTTTGTTGATCTAAAAGGGATAAAGTTTAAGAAATTGGTCTAAGAAACCCTAATGAGTATTAATGGAACCTTAATGTGGATTAGAAACCCTAGAAAGAGAATCCAAGTCAATAAAGTAGATTCTTGATAAAGTGTGTAATAAATAGAGTACATATTCTTTTCAGGAATTATGTGATGATTGAATTACTTGCTTGGATCTGTTGAATGGGTTGATTGTATATACATGAAGTATATGTTGAATAATCTGCATGACTCATCAAATCAGGTATGTGGTTACGATTATGAATAACCGCTATAGTTTCCCGATGGATTCCCGGGTGTTTAATCGCATGGAATGCAACTAAACTTTTGGATGTTTATTTATTTCATGCAACTATAAAGTGACTATGATTATCACTATAAATGAGTATATATAACTGGCTAGATCCGAGTCCACCTCTGTTACTTTGAAAGGGCTAAAAAAAGGGGTAATCCTAGAGCAAGGTCTAGGTTACCGTGAGTTAGAAACTGGGCTACCTACGTGTAGTGCCATGAGACTCTTTAGCATATCCCGAGTTAAGGAGTGGTCTACTTACGAGTAGTGCCATGTGACTCAACCCTAGAAATTGGTTCACTTATAGGTGGACCATGAGGGGTTTAATGGGGTCAACACAGAGGATAGGGTACTCTTGGATCGCGGAGTTATATCTAAAATGTAATCTTGGTTGTTAAATGATTAATTGAATGATTACATTGTTATTGTAGTTGCATGTTTATTGTTTCCCCCACAAACCAGCTTCAGCTGACCGACGTTTTGTTTGTCGGCATTTTAGGTACAATGAAAAGAACAAACAGTAATGTGGCACATGTGATACTAAATGAGAATTAAAGTGCAAAGGAGGATTAGATAGATTAGTATAGGTGTGGATAGAAGTTTAGAGATCCAAGTTTTCAAAAGGTATGCAAAATTTTATTTTCTTACAGCTTTCAGTATAGTATGTTAAAATTTGATAATTATTCTTGGTTAATTGCCAAACCTTTGATTCAGAAGTCATGGGTGTGGCTTCGACCTCTCGATCTCCCTTAATTGGGGGTTATCGGGAGGTGGGGTCGTAACAGTCGCCATGCCCTAAGGATATCTCTAAGGTTAGACCTTCTTGTAGGAGAATGAGGAGAGAGTTATCCTTGGAGGAAGAAGCCTCTAGGAAGAGGAAGAGACCTGATACATCCTCTAAGGGTGATGCTGATCCAAACCCTAAGCGGTGGATAGAGAAAGAGAAGACACGATGAGTTGGATATCATAGTTGTCCGTGCATGCAAGTACGTGGGTTGAACATGCATGCTTTACATAAATATTTTGAGTACACATGAGAAGCATGAGCTATGTGTGGTTGACCTTAGTGGCTTTTAGTGACCCAACCTCGGGTGGGTCATGTCTATTAAGGGTAAGGGATAGTTCCCTCATAGAAAAGGTAGGTGGTGACCATATGGGAACCCTAACGAGCATATATATATGAAAAGAAAAGAGGTATGTACCTACATATAAGAGAGTGGTAGTAAGGATGGCAGCAAATTGAGACCTAGTCTAGAAGGGTTATGCGTGATAGTTTATGAGATGGGCATGCAGAGCTTTGGATGATCTTGGTCGAACATAAGTTTTGATAGTACGTTTCTCCCAGGTGGGGAATAGATGTGTATCCTTAAGAGCTTGACCCATATTCTGAGAGAGAACATCCAGTGGTAGGACCAGTTGTAGGGTTAGCTCTAAAGAGAGAAAGAGTGAGACCAGATGAAGAAGGTTGAAGACCTCAACTTTGAGACATGAGGAATCATGAGAAGTGAGTATGATATGGCCTAGAATGGATGAATCTAAGTGGTTGTATGTGGTTGCCTCATGCACGATCCTTAGAGGCTTGTCATACCTTGATTGACTTTAGAGGAACCAAACCCTAAAAAGAGAGAGGCTTCTTGAACCGATGTACATATGTTATAAGTGCCTACCTTTTAGGTATAGGAAGGTGAGTTATGTAGACCCTAAAGAGGAATGGTAACAAGTTGTGAAGACTTGTACCCTATTGGTTGTCCTGGGGTAGGACTCTAAAGGTTGTTCATGTGGAGGAGTGTTAGGATATATATGCCCTATCTGGTAGAGGTTTGGTTCATGGTTGAACAGCTAAGCAAGCAGTTAGACAACTGATGCATAAGAGGTGAAAATGGGGTTCCTAGGCCAAATAGGGGAAGTAGTAGTACCTGGTGCAAATTATGCTCATCCGGATGATTGAGTTCATAGTATTTGAGTATGACACCCCCTCATGTGTTATAGCAAAAGGAAACCCCACTCGAACTGAGATATATATATGCTTGAGGAACCACTCACAAAAGTTGGTGACATATGTATATATGATATTGGTCCAACCTTGAGGAATGATGAATATGTATGACATACCAAGGAACTTAGCATGGTTTAGTAGGTTGTCTTCTTGCTAGATACATTCATAAGTATCATGATAGGGCTAAGCATATCGATGATGATGTAAACCTTGGAGATAAGAACGTTTTGTGACCTTTGTTACTATCAAGAGATAGTTTTCTCCTATCTTGGGAAGGGACCCTTCTTGTTGGGATGAGCACCAACTCTTGTTTAGGTTTGAGGTAACCTTTAGAGGTCACTTATAAGAGCTTGATGAGCTAAGTATAAGAGCACATAGTGTTAGCATGAATCTATGGACCCATGTGTGACCATCTCTAAGGGGCATGAGGATATGTTGCCATGGAGGTAACCTGTGTGGGGCCAGACCGAGATAGGTAGGTCTCCATGATTCCCACAAAAGGAATATAAGTTTGACCATGAGTGCCTATAGATATGGTGGAGATATGGGTGAGGATTCAAGTTTGAGACTTGCTATGGTAGAATCCTAAGTCAACACCAAGGTCAAGTAGGGATAAGACTGATGGGAGTAGGAGTTGTTTGTTCCCTAAATGCACAAGACCATAGGGTCGGGAGGTAACAACTACCTTTGTCCAAGGCCCATGGGTTAGGAGGTTGGCCACCTTCATGATTTCATGGGGCCTAAGGGGTAAATGTAAGAGGCACTCCCTAGACGCATAAGGGTCACATCACCCTAAAAGTACCGAAACCCTAGAGACCTTAAGGTAATGACTAAGGATTGTACATACGAGAGATGTTAAGATCTAGAGATGATGGAAAAAAGTCTTCCCATGGGTGTAGACCCATATTGGAGATGTTCATGGTGAGGAGTCATGTGAAGTATGTTTCAACTTAGATGGGAAAGAGTGAGGTCGATGTGTGATGCACCATCTCTACTCTTGGAATGGGATGAACTCTATATTTGGACTACAACCAAATGCTTATTTCATCTTGTTATGGGTGTGAGATACATGACAAAGCACATGCCATATACTAAAGATAGAGGTGATTTGAGTTGAAACCCTTCTATGATGTTTGAGGATTGAAGGAAGTACCACACCCTTTAGAGAATATATGGGATAGGTTATTTGAAAGCATAAGAAGAAAAAGGATAATATGAGAACATACCTATCCAGAGGATTTTAGGATCTATGAATTATAAGTTTGGGTTTGATAAATGAGATGAAGAGCTCAAAGTTTTCTTGACTCAGTTAGACCTAAACTCGAGATGAGGATGATGAGTGGAGTATAGGAGGGTTTATGTCTTCACCATCTCCTAGCACACAAGGAAGCTAATGCACTAACAACATGCTCTCAGTTGAAAACAACTCAAGTGTATAACTGTCTTGTCTAGATAGTGGGGAGAGATGAAAGAGGTTTCTAGGTGGACCCCATGACCATTTGAGGATTAGACCTATGTGGCTAACACCCAAATACAACCAGACCTGTTGGTCAAGTTTGTGGTTGCCCAGTTAGCCAGCCCAGAGCTTGACAAGATAAAAGGATTATTATAAGAACCTCAAATACATCTCCTAGGAAAAGAATATGGTGAGACCCATGACTAGAGTGTTTATGGTTTTTGAGGAGTCACCCTTGAGGAATCATGTCATGCATGAAGCTCATGATTTTAAGTACACCGTACACCATGGTACTACCAAGATGGTTATGGTTTGCAGTAGTACCTTTAACAACTGGGATGAAGAAGGATATAGTGTTGCATGTGGCGAGTTTCCATACATGCTAGAGGATGAATGCCAAACACTAGTAACCCAGTGAGTTTCTACATATAATGAGGAGCCCCCGAGAGGGAATGGGAGAAGATCACCATGGACATTGTGGTGGGTCTCCCCTGGACCAAGAGAGGTCATGATGCAGTATGGGTTATGGTAGATCGCCTTACCAAGACGACACATTACAGTATGACAAGATCGGGTTGAACCATATATTTGAGAGAGAGAGATAGTTCGACTGCATAGTGATTCGAGTTCAAATGGACTTGAGTATGACCTCAAGTTCACTTCCATGTTGTGGAAGTAGGTACATGAAGAGCTTGGCACTAGATTAAGGTTCAGTACAACATATCACCCCCAGACTGATGGACGGTTAAGAGAGTATGAGCCAAACTTTAGAGGGTCTGATGACAGCATGTGTGCTTGTTCAGGGTGATTCATGGGTGCAGTTCCTGCCCCTAGCAGATTTTGCTTGTTATGATAGCCACCATAGCCAATATCGAGATGTATGCATTTATTTAAGGGAGGCCATGTCGGTCACTGCTTCACTAGGATGATGTCGATGAGAGGACCTTATAAAGGTCATAGAAACCACAGTGTATGCAGATGAAGTTGCCTTGATCGAGCAATGGTTGAGAAAGTCCATGATCGACAGGAGTCACATGTTGATGTGAAGCAGACTGACATGCAGTTCACTATGAGTGAATATGTGTTATGAAAACCCGACCCCTCTGAGCTATAGCTGAGAAAGTTGAGTCCCCGATACATGGGTCCATTTGAGATGGATTGTTGGAGTTTCTTATGTTTAGCCTTATCCCTCATGATAATATGATGTATGATGTGTTACATGTGTCTGATCTAGAGCACTATGTGATGTACCCAAGCCATGTGTTGAGTAATGAACCCATTGAGCTCCAAGGGAGACTGACATATCACGAGTGAGGATTCTAGATACCAAGGTGAAAGAACTCAGATGTTAGAATATAGAGATGATAGAGGTTCTTTGGAAGCACGATGGAGAGGATGAAGCCACATAGGAGATGATGATGGATATGGAAAAGTCTTAGGCTGAATTGTTTGTATGTTTGGTGGAATTTTGAGGGCAAAATTCCTATAAGAGGAGAAGGATGTTAGAACCCAAATTTTGGTCTTATATGATTTAAAATGCAATTTCTCCAACAAAATGTATTATTATGAAAATTGTATGATTTATGTGTAAGGAATATATTTCTTTGATAATATTTCCTTTAAATATATGTTTTCGTGGACTCGATGGAGTTAGTGAGTCCACTTTTGGGGTGCCATCTAAGTAATTTGTAATCAATTGTGGGTATACCATGTTGGGGATATACTGAATAAAACCATGCATGCGTCCCCTATGCATATTTATAATTTCGATAAGAGAGAAAAGAGGTAAATCAATTAAAAGGAAGAAAGGGATAAATCTTTGAAGGGTGCCACCCTTTTCACACTCTCGGCAAGGAGGCAATACAATTGGGAAGTATTTGGTACATGAATATACTTTATATAACCATGAGAAAAAGGAAAGAAACAAAGAAGGTATTGATTACTTCCCAAATAAGGGTCCTAACTACATACAACTTGGGAATTATACTAACGATCACTAAACCTAGAACTATATAAGCAGTCATGCACTAAAGAGATCATTGACCCCTTATCTTCACCTTCCCACGAAGGCATCCCCTACCCTACATGGCAGCAGCCAAGGACATTGTGGGCAAGTTCTTTCTCCACAAACGGACCTGGTAAGGACCCTGCTGACGGTGCTCCATTATGGGTAATCACCCAAGGAATAGCGAAACTGATGGGTAATCACCCAAGGACCTGCACCATGATGGATCATGAGGGAAGCTAGGATCAACAAGAGGGGATGGTAGAGCCTTGTGTTGGCATCTCATCCACCACGTTGGAAGCGGGGCCACAGGCGGTCGGGCCTATTCGTGCGTGCAGGAGTAGTGGGCCCGGGAGGATGAGGATCATTGGGAGAGGCAGCTGGGCAAGGGAAGAAGGGAGGACCTTGCGCCTTTGGTCTCTAGTTTCTCAAGGGAAACTAGGTGGTGACGGTGCAGGCACCCCAAGCCCAGGCATTTCATGGATCAGCGACGTCGCGAGAAGGAAGACGAGCTGTACCAAATGACGAATTGACCCTCCTGTGTCTACAGATCGAGATCAGCAAGGAAGGGTAGAAAGATCTTTTGAGGCTTTACTTAAAGCACCGGCCAACATGGCACATGTGCTGAGGTGGCTTCAACATGTTGGTCAACCCAGCCTCACAAACCAAAGGTGTAAGGTAAGGATCTATTGACATGTCACGCTAGGATTGGTCAGATTAGATTTAATCTTATGAATATTCTAGAAATAGTTTGGTAAGATTGCAATAAGTTATATATGAAAATTTATCAAAAAAATATAAGGAATTCAATAAAAATAGAATTGAAGCCTAAATTTGTCTACAATTCAAAGAGTATATAAAGTTATCATCTTTAATGGTTTTATGAATGGAAAACCCTAATTTTGATATTAATGAGATTTAGCAAAGCTCTATGGATTATTTAAGTTGATATTAACATATTGTTAATAAAAAGAGAGCTTTAGAACTAAAAAGGATGGTATTTGTGATTACTTGGTTTAATTTAGGGTTTCATGTATATAATGTGCCTTGTTGGGCTTAGAAACCCTAATTTAAGAGAATATGACTTTTAATGGTTTTAATCAAGAAAACCCATGAATAAGACAGAGATATGTTGTTACAAAGCCAGATTGAGTATAAAAGATCCTTAATGTGGATAATTTGAGTAGTTAGGGTTTTTATTGTGTAGAAAAGCTATTTTAGGGTTTGTTGACCTAAAAAGGATAAAGTTTGAGAAATTGATCTAAATAGCCCTAATGAATCCTAATGGGGCTTAGAAACCTTGGAAAGGTGTCCCAAGTCAATAAGGAGTTGTTTGGGATATGTTTGTGACAATTAGACATTATATATGTTTTCAGGATCAATGTTTGCTTGATTGATTGATTGTCTTGCTTAATTGGACATCTGGTTGGATTTGGATATATTACTTCTTTGAGATATCCAAAATAGGTATGTAGTTATGATTATGACTAATCACTCTAGCTTCATAGTGATTTCTGAGGTTTTATCAATTTCTTAGAAATAACTGATTGGTTGACTTTTATTTCATGCAATTATAAAGTGAGTATGAATATCACCATAAATATATGTACATGACTAGCTTAGATCATAGTTCTCCTCTGTAGCTTGATGATGATGAGATGGATGACCTAGTACATGGTCTACCCTTGGGGTAGGATCATCAGGTTATCATGAGTCAATGTGTTGGTCTACCCTTGGGTAGGACCATACGACTACACATCCCTAGGCCGTGGTGTACCTATGAGGTAGGATCACAGAGGCTATATGAGATCTACCATAAGAGAGAGGTAGTATACATGTCCACTATAGGGACAACAAATAGGCAAGGATATGTAGGGATTGAGTAGTTATGTTTAATACGTAAAGTTTGATCTGTTAAGCAATAATTTGGTTGTATTATATTGTTACAAATAGATGTAAGATTTTGGTTCCCCCACATACTAGTATAATTCATTATACTGAACGACATTTTGTTTTTCAGTGTTTTAGGAATATCTGAAATTGGACAAATAGTAAAGTGGAACTTGTGAAGAATAAAGTTAATTCATAAAGGAGGATTTAGTTAGATAGAACTCTATAGTGGGTAGAAGTTCCAGATTCCTATTTTTGAAAGGTATGTGAAAAGTAAATTTTTAATCCTATTTTAAGCTTAGTCTTTGGTAGAATTTATTAATTATTTTTTATTATTTGCAAAACCATTGATCCTATTTTGGGATAACGGCTCTGACTTCTTGGTCTTCCTTAATTGGCGGTCACGGGGAGGCGGGGTCGTTACATGATGTCAACTGTGTCTTGTTGTAGATAGAAGTCCTATGTATTATCCATGTACTCTCAGGTCCTTGGGGGATGGTTTCATATCTAGTTTTATGATCGATATAAGATTTTGTCTAAGAACTCTTCAATGTATAATGTTGCTTTTGTATATGTTTTGGTAAAGAAACTAATATCTAACATCCTTGCAATGTAATGAAATGATGTATGTATGAAGTAAACCATGATGTATATAGGGCTTTGGGGCTTCTGGAAAAAAGTTTTTGGCAATAGATCTCTTTGTAAAAAGGTTTGAAGTTTTAGTGATTTTTGGTAATCCACCAATAATGGTTGTTTCTGTGTGGTTTTGTGCGATGTCCTTATCAGTTCGATAACATTTGTCATAATTTTGGTGTCAGAGTGATAGGTTCACTGAGTCTTTAGGGACATAGGATTAAGGATGTTGAGTATGTTCTAAGTGTCCTCCAATATTTCTAATAGTTCCTTCTTCTCATGTAGAAGAAAGGATAGAGCCTAAGGATGTATGGAGAACATAAGGAACATGTTGCTGAAAGTAGTGTTGCTGCACCAGGAGGAGGTGTAAGGGATCAAGAAAGAGGAGAACGAGTGCTTGAGAATTCCCAGTTGGACCAGACTATGCTAGAAAACCCTAGTTTTCATGCTCTCGTTGGACATGTTATGACAATAGTTTTGCATATAGTAGACCAGACACTAGCAATACCACCTAGGGCACCAGTCCCCAATATAGAGTTTTTGAGTTCTGGTAAGTCCTTTGAGCAGATATGCCATGTTAAAACAATGACAAATATGGGAAAGACTAAAATATGGAAAGAAAATAGAGACTGCCACAAGTGTTGACAAATAGGATATCTGAGGAGGCAATGCCCAAAAAGGATCAATGAACTAATTATGAAGAAAAAATGTGCACAAACTTAGGGGAAGTTGTCTAGAAGCTTTAAAAAGACATATTTTTTGATGCCACCAGTACGAAAAACACCTAGTGCACCAGGGCAATGGCCACTAAGTAAGGGAAAAGGTCCTAAATTTCACTTGTAAGAACTCATGACTTAGTTTTTGCATCAGTAATAAGAAAGACAAGACCATCGTATGAGGACAAGACATGTTATAGATGTGGACATGTTGGGCATACTAGACCATTTTATCCAGAAAGAAAGGTTGAGGTGGCCCAACAGTCGAGGTCGACTCAGTAGGGATTACACGAGTTGTAGCCCAATAATGAAAAAGGCAAAAGCGACAACATGAAAAAACTAGACTCCATGCTTCGAGTCAACCTGAGACGGTAGATGACCCAAAGGAGTGACAGGTCGGATAGAACTTTTTCATTTTGATTTGTTTTCTCCTTATTTTACCTGTTAATCATAAGAAGAATAGTTGTTGTTAAGTTCTCTTTGGTTAGTCCTATGGGGACATGAGAAAGAGATGGAGATGACTAAATTTATATTTTGTCTAGTAATCTCTAAAATGTTTTATAATTCCTTCTTTTCATATTAAAGAGAAAGAGATATAAAACAAACACCTAGAGGGAACCAAAGATACTATGTTTTTAAAACTAAAAGAAAAGTTTAAGGTGAAGAAACATGATATAAAATAAAGTGCATATTACCTAATCTCAGTGTTTGGATACCCTGGCTAGGTATTCGATTATTGAAGGAAAGGTAAGTATGGGACTCTTAGTTTTCTATCTTTCTAATTACTTTGATCAAGTAGCCATTTTAATACAATCTAAAGAGCATCATGAAACTGGAAATGTTGCACATGAATTCTTACCACATTATAAATTATGATAAAGTGGAACCTGAGTTAATCTCAGACCAACCTATGCATATAAGAAAGTATAATGAGTAATTCTTATGATATGTAAACAAGGAACAAAGAAGATAATCCCTTCTCAATAAAGAATATGAAAAGAATAATGATCCTTCCCATGATATAGAGATGAAATATGTGGTAAAACAAGAAAATGTTCATAAACATGAAGAGAAAAAATCAAATAAGGAGTAATGACATGTAATCATCTTTACAATTCCTATACCAATGACAAGGAAACCAAGATGAAATCAAATTAAATGATACATGAGCAGTGAAAGCTCGTATAATAACCAAAGTAAGTTGGTAGCCTCCTTCTCCCTATTAGGAGTTCTTAGATAATAAGGGAAAGCATGTTTCCTTTATACTCCCTTTCTAGTGATGTGATATTCGAGTGAGTTTCATATCACTTGATATGTGTGGTTTTGAAGTGACATTTAGAAGGATACTCAAAAAGTATCATCTAGGGATTGGACTTTAGTTCCAAGATTGGTGACATCTGAGAATAGTGATGTTTTATGAACCTTAAAAGATGTTAGAAAGGTTCTTCTGATATGCTTGGGTCTAGCAGTAATATAATAGGGTGGATGTGATAAGGATGTGATGTTTTTTTGACACGTGTGATGGATACCAAGGTGAGGAATCCTAGTTTCCAAGAAGTTTCAGTTGTGTGTGGACCAGAGAATATGCCTCTTGATAAGATTATTCAGTGCTTGATTACCTAAGAAGGATTGACTGTGAGATCAATTTGGTTATAGGTGCTCCACCTATAGTATGGGTATCACATGTTAGGAGTTTATGCACCACATAAGATGATGTCGGTGAGGATACATAGGTTGAAGAGATAGTTGTAAGAACTACTTGGGTAAAGTTCATTAGGTTAAGAACAAACCCTTGGAATACACTTATCAGGTTTTCAAGTAGGGAGGATTCCAAAAGGGGTGTACATTGATGAGTAGAATTTCCAATCCCGAGTCTAGAACAACTAAAAAGAAAGTACACCTGGAAGTGTACATAATAGTAGGCCAGATTGGTACAAATCATATGTGATCTTTGTGTTGAATCAACAGATCAGAGTACCACAGTGGAAGCATGAAGGGTCTTGTAGTTTTAAGTAAGTGACAAAGTGCATCTTTAGTCTTTCCTTGGAAGAAGACATGCTGAGGTTTGAAAAGGGTATGGTGAACCATCAAGTTTGAGAATCTTATCATGTGATATGGTAAGTTGAGAAGGTGAAACATAAGAAAGACTTGACCCCTGAGATAAATAAGGATAATTATGTATAGTGCTTCTACGACTAAGAAAGTATCACCTGACATAGGGTTGACTTTGCAACCAGTATGTGCCTTGTGCAACAGATATTGTGTTGACCTTGGATGGAAGAACAATATGTTGTTCAAGTTGTATTACATTACCCTAACATCAATAAACTATGTGAATGTTTGAAGGTGCAATGCATAAGTAATATCTATCTCCTTTCGCCTGGAATTTTGGGGGCAAAATCCTTGTTAGGGGTTTATGACTTATAAGGACCCTAACTTGGGTTTTGGGATAACCCTAGAAGTTTTTCCTAAGTAAGATTATTAGAACCTTGTATTAATATTTTCAAAAGTAATTAGGACTTAAGGAGAGCTCAAGTTTCAAATTTGAGCATGTTTGAATGTTGTTTTTGTTATATATGATAGGTTTGGTGCACATTGCAAAGTACCCAATATATGGGGTTGAAGTGCAATTTAACACCTCTAGAGTGTCGCTTCTCTCTCTTAGAATTATCTAGAAGAAAGATAAAGGAGGGGACACCTTGTTTGAGTCTCGGTTAAGTGATAGAACTCTTGGTGGTGAAGGAACCAAAGAATGTTGAGTATCTTGAACCCTAGATGAGGTTGTATTGAACTATGTAGAGTATATGGGAGTGCCTATTGATTTTGAAACCATAGAGAAGGCCCCATATTGGTTTATAAACTTTTTGGAAGTATTCATATTGGGCTAAGCACCTCTAGTAGGTAAAGCCTATCAGTTTAGATGCTCCTTGCAAAAGTTGTATCGATTTGTGCATGTGATATTGGGTTGTGATATCTTGTCAAGAAAGATACCCAATGGCCGATATCTCACCCTTGAATTATCCACAAGAGTTTTTCATGATGATGTAATCATGGTTGCATGGTGCTAGAATGCATGGACACATGTCACCTAAGTACATATGGTGATGAGACCTTACACATACTCTCTCTCATGAGCCTCAACTATAAAAGCCTCTCTTTTCACAAACATGTAAACCTTTCAACTTCTTTACCATCTCCTTCTTGGTGGACGACCCTAGGAGCACAAGGAGAAAGAGAAAGTTTGAGAATCTTGCCTAAGGTTTATCTATGGTCATCTTCAACCTTGTATGGACTATGCTTCTCCGGTCATGGTTCCTTTCTTTATTTTCTTCTTCAGTGAGTTCCTAACTATGGTATCTTCTTTCATATAGAGGTGTTGTGAACAAAGTCTTAGACTTTTTAATAAGACATATTCAACCTTGGGAACATGGAGCTTTGAATCTTGAAGCTCTAGTGGTGATTTTGAGGTTGGTTATATTACTTGAACTCAACTCTATTGTTATTCACCTTTAATCATGCAGTACTTAATGATTCCTTTTCAATTTTGACTTCCCTTTATTGAATGATGGTTCTAGGAGATCCAAAAGATATATGGGTCTATTATTCATGAACTAGAATGTTAGGGAACGAAGGTTTAAAGCTTGAACATG
Organism: Alisma plantago-aquatica; assembly: GCA_963693085.1. Classification (NCBI taxonomy): domain Eukaryota; kingdom Viridiplantae; phylum Streptophyta; class Magnoliopsida; order Alismatales; family Alismataceae; genus Alisma; species Alisma plantago-aquatica. The sequence continues at coordinate 118,155,935 of OY856414.1, forward strand.
GCAAAGTCAGCACATGCAGTATGTTGTGGCTGGTTGTCATGACCTACAAGTGCCTAACTGATATGTGATGCTTGGAGGGAGTTAGCTCATCATGGGAATGGAGGTATCTTATATGAGTTCGTCTTCTTGAGTGCTAAACCATGATGCCCTGATTGAGTAAGGACCAACACACTTTAGAGAAGGGGTTGTCTGATACACCTTGAAGGGGTAAAACATGACGCCTTGTTGAAATCCTAACCCTAGCAACCAGACACACCCATAAATTGATACACCTCTAGCCTGACACAAGTATGATGGGCGACACACCTAGGCCGACTCACCACACAACATACTATTTGAAGTCATGACCGATACACACAGGGATAGCTAAGATGACACACTAGATAGTAGTATGGTTGATACCCTAAAGTACATTGTGGTCGATACTCAAAGTTATAGGGTGGCCGATACCTTAAAAGTGGGGTCAAGTTGTAATTCCTAAGTGAGAAGAAAATATTTTGCTAAAGTATGAAGGAGGTGATACACCAAAGTATGGTGAAGATGATACATAAAAATGTGAGTCATGGCCGATATCACCCTAAGCACCTTACAACTGATATTCCCCTAAGCATCTCTAAATCGATACCTCTTTGACACACCTTGGCTGACACAAGCAATAGTGCCTTGGCTGACACAAGTAGATGTGTTTAGACTAACACAAGAGTTAGTATGTAGGCCGATACACCTTCATGAGTGTAGGTCGATACACCTTGATGAGTGTAGGCTAATACACCTTGATGAGCCTAGGCCAATACACTTTGAATATAATTAATTGATACACTCTGAGGTAATAAGATGAATGCACTTTAATAAGTGTAGGCGGATAAACCCTAAAGAGGATTAAGCGAATGTAATAAGTATGTTGGAATCAATATCTTAGTAAGGATGTAAGAGAAACATATACTACTCATATGAGAAAGAAAAAACTTCATGTTGATAATCAATTGATGATAATTGATGAGAGTAATTAAGTATGCTTAAATATTTATGGAAATAATATAAGCTCTTATGATATGAATTAGGGTTTGGTTGTTAAATATGAACTTGAAAGCCCTAATCGACCATAAGGGGAAACCCTAACCCTAATTATGAGAGGGTTGCAATTTGAATGATTCTGTTTATGGCATGGTGATGATATTTACTTGGTATTGCTTTTACCATGAAAACCTAACCATGCAGGTATTATGAAATGATGAGCATAAACAAGTATGAGCTATAATTATTTAGCATGATATGGATTATATAAGGCTTTGTGAGATATGTAAAATACTTGTACAACATATATTATAGGTATGATTACCTAGAGATGATTGTTGCCTGGTAAGAGGTGACATTGTTCAATGAAGAACCAAGGGTTTGATACCCAAAACATGTGATCATGATAATGATAATGTTGAAGGGATGGGATTTCCTAGTAATATGTTTAAGGGATGGAAATCCTAGGATAAGGGTAACAAAATGTGTTCCAATTGATACAAGATTCCTTTTAAAACATATTACACCTTTCTACGTGGCATTTATCTATAATTCATGCTTCTGGATTGATTGATGCTAAAAGATGTTGTAATGCACTTAAGTTATCAAGTGAAACTAAAAATGTAGTTTTGCCTAGCCAGAGATCCATTTAGTTTCATAACTTGCTAGATGGTGAAACGAGTTTTACTTAGAGTGCATATTTTTTAATATGCGAGGGTGCAAGATGAGTATTTCCTTACTTCCTTCAAACCTCAGGATTGGCTATAGGCTATACCCTAAAAAGAGTGTAGTTGTAGGCCTTAGCTCTAATGCAACATCGGGATTGGCGGTAAAGACATACCCTAAGAAGAGTATGGCTGCATGCCATGACTCAGTATATATCTACAAGATTGACTATAGGTCATACCCTGGAAGAGATAGTTGTAAGAACTACTTGGGTAAAGTTCATTAGGTTAAGAACAAACCCTTGGAATACACTTATCAGGTTTTCAAGTAGGGAGGATTCCAAAAGGGGTCTACATTGATGAGTAGAATTTCCAATCCCGAGTCTAGAACAACTAAAAAGAAAGTACACCTGGAAGTGTACATAATAGTAGGCTAGATTGGTACAAATCATATGTGATCTTTGTGTTGAATCAACAGATCAGAGTACCACAGTGGAAGCATGAAGGGTCTTGTAGTTTTAAGTAAGTGACAAAGTGCATCTTTAGTCTTTCCTTGGAAGAAGACATGTTGAGGTTTGAAAAGGGTATGGTGAACCATCAAGTTTGAGAATCTTATCATATGATATGGTAAGTTGAGAAGGTGAAACATAAGAAAGACTTGACCCCTGAGATAAATAAGGATAATTATGTATAGTGCTTCTACGACTAAGAAAGTATCACCTGACATAGGGTTGACTTTGCAACCAGTATGTGCCTTGTGCAACAGATATTGTGTTGACCTTGGATGGAAGAACAATATGTTGTTCAAGTTGTATGACATTACCCTAACATCAATAAACTATGTGAATGTTTGAAGGTGCAATGCATAAGTAATATCTATCTCCTTTCGCCTGGAATTTTGGGGGCAAAATCCTTGTTAGGGGTTTATGACTTATAAGGACCCTAACTTGGGTTTTGGGATAACCCTAGAAGTTTTTCCTAAGTAAGATTATTAGAACCTTGTATTAATATTTTCAAAAGTAATTAGGACTTAAGGAGAGCTCAAGTTTCAAATTTGAGCATGTTTGAATGTTGTTTTTGTTATATATGATAGGTTTGGTGCACATTGCAAAGTACCCAATATATGGGGTTGAAGTGCAATTTAACACCTCTAGAGTGTCGCTTCTCTCTCTTAGAATTATCTAGAAGAAAGATAAAGGAGGGGACACCTTGTTTGAGTCTCGGTTAAGTGATAGAACTCTTGGTGGTGAAGGAACCAAAGAATGTTGAGTATCTTGAACCCTAGATGAGGTTGTATTGAATTATGTAGAGTATATGGGAGTGCCTATTGATTTTGAAACCATAGAGAAGGCCCCATATTGGTTTATAAACTTTTTGGAAGTATTCATATCGGGCTAAGCACCTCTAGTAGGTAAAGCCTATCAGTTTAGATGCTCCTTGCAAAAGTTGTATCGATTTGTGAATGTGATATTGGGTTGTGATATCTTGTCAAGCAAGATACCCAATGGCCGATATCTCACCCTTGAATTATCCACAAGAGTTTTTCATGATGATGTAATCATGGTTGCATGGTGCTAGAATGCATGGACACATGTCACCTAAGTACATATGGTGATGAGACCTTACACATACTCTCTCTCATGAGCCTCAACTATAGAAGCCTCTCTTTTCACAAACATGTAAACCTTTCAACTTCTTTACCATCTCCTTCTTGGTGGACGACCCTAGGAGCACAAGGAGAAAGAAAAAGTTTGAGAATCTTGCCTAAGGTTTATCTATGGTCATCTTCAACCTTGGATGGACTATGCTTCTCCGGTCATGGTTCCTTTCTTTATTTTCTTCTTCAGCGAGTTCCTAACTATGGTATCTTCTTTCATATAGAGGTGTTGTGAACAAAGTCTTAGACTTTTTAATAAGACATATTCAACCTTGGGAACATGGAGCTTTGAATCTTGAAGCTCTAGTGGTGATTTTGAGGTTGGTTATATTACTTGAACTCAACTCTATTGTTATTCACCTTTAATCATGCAGTACTTAATGATTCCTTTTCAATTTTGACTTCCCTTTATTGAATGATGGTTCTAGGAGATCCAAAATATATATGGGTCTATTATTCATGAACTAGAATGTTAGGGAACTAAGGTTTAAAGCTTGAACATGGGAAAGTCAGCACATGCAGTATGTTGTGGCTGGTTGTCATGACCTACAAGTGCCTAAATGATATGTGATGCTTGGAGGGAGTTAGCTCATCATGGGAATGGGGGTATCTTATATGAGTTCGTCTTCTTGAGTGCTAAACCATGATGCCCTGATTGAGTAAGGACCAACACACTTTAGAGAAGGGGTTGTCTGATACACCTTAAGGGGTAAAACATGACGCCTTTTTGAAATCCTAACCCTAGCAACCAGACACACCCATAAATTGATACACCTCTAGCCTGACACAAGTATGATGGGCGACACACCTAGGCCGACTCACCACACAACATACTATTTGAAGTCATGACCGATACACAAAGGGATAGCTAAGATGACACACTAGATAGTAGTATGGTTGATACCCTAAAGTACATTGTGGTCGATACTCAAAGTTATAGGGTGGCCGATACCTTAAAAGTGGGGTCAAGTTGTAATTCCTAAGTGAGAAGAAAATATTTTGCTAAAGTATGAAGGAGGTGATACACCAAAGTATGGTGAAGATGATACATAAAAATGTGAGTCATGGCCGATATCACCCTAAGCATCTTACAACTGATATTCCCCTAAGCATCTCTAAATCGATACCTCTTTGACACACCTTGGCTGACACAAGCAATAGTGCCTTGCTGACACAAGTAGATGTGTTTAGACTGACACAAGAGTTAGTATGTAGGCCGATACACCTTCATGAGTGTAGGTCGATACACCTTGATGAGTGTAGGCTAATACACCTTGATGAGCCTAGGCCAATACACTTTGAATATAATTAATTGATACACTCTGAGGTAATAAGATGAATGCACTTTAATAAGTGTAGGCGGATAAACCCTAAAGAGGATTAAGCCAATGTAATAAGTATGTTGGAATCAATATCTTAGTAAGGATGTAAGAGAAACATATACTACTCATATGAGAAAGAAAAAACTTCATGTTGATAATCAATTGATGATAATTGATGAGAGTAATTAAGTATGCTTAAATATTTATGGAAATAATATAACCTCTTATGATATGAATTAGGGTTTGGTTGTTAAATATGAACTTGAAAGCCCTAATCGACCATAAGGGGAAACCCTAACCCTAATTATGAGAGGGTTGCAATTTGAATGATTCTGTTTATGGCATGGTGATGATATTTACTTGGTATTGCTTTTACCATGAAAACCTAACCATGCAGGTATTATGAAATGATGAGCATAGACAAGTATGAGCTATAATTATTTAGCATGATATGGATTATATAAGGCTTTGTGAGATATGTAAAATACTTGTACAACATATATTATAGGTATGATTACCTAGAGATGATTGTTGCCTGGTAAGAGGTGACATTGTTCAATGAAGAACCAAGGGTTTGATACCCAAAACATGTGATCATGATAATGATAATGTTGAAGGGATGGGATTTCCTAGTAATATGTTTAAGGGATGGAAATCCTAGGATAAGGGTAACAAAATGTGTTCCAATTGATACAAGATTCCTTTTAAAACATATTACACCTTTCTACGTGGCATTTATCTATAATTCATGCTTCTGGATTGATTGATGCTAAAAGATGTTGTAATGCACTTAAGTTATCAAGTGAAACTAAAAATGTAGTTTTGCCTAGCCAGAGATCCATTTAGTTTCATAACTTGCTAGATGGTGAAACGAGTTTTACTTAGAGTGCATATTTTTTAATATGCGAGGGTGCAAGATGAGTATTTCCTTACTTCCTTCAAACCTCAGGATTGGCTATAGGCTATACCCTAAAAAGAGTGTAGTTGTAGGCCTTAGCTCTAATGCAACATCGGGATTGGCGGTAAAGACATACCTTAAGAAGAGTATGGCTGCATGCCATGACTCAGTATATATCTACAAGATTGACTATAGGTCATACCCTGAACAGAGAACAAGCTACACACTATATCTCATAGCGATGAGACTATATACCCATGCTAGATAATTGCAGTTTAACTCATGATGTCACTACCAATATTCTTCTATTTAATGAGGGGTTGAGGTTGTGGAGTCCCGCTTTTCCATGGGCCTTGTATGGAACCAATGCTACCTAATTTTAGGTTGGTTGGAGTATGAGCAGTATACCTCACCTCCTCAGGGCATAAGATTGATTGTTGAAAGATGTAATAAGCCATGTAGCATATTTTCTTAAGGATCAAATATGGAAACATTGAATGAGGTTGCTATTGCTTTTGTATGTATTAGTTGATAAATATTATACATGTTCTTCATATTCCTTTTAAAAGTGATTAAATGATCTATTGATCAGTTATAGATATTTGAACTACTTAGATGATAAGACTTCTCTACCATGCATATAATTAGTAGTTATACTATTTAATTCAATAAATGTTTCTTCCTCTCTCTTTCATAAATGTTTATATATGATAATAATATTGTTGGAGGAGGGTTATATCTCCCATTGGAACTTTTCTTTCACCCTGTGGGTTCCACAAGTTTTAGGTGGATGGGCACGAGATAGAAGAGATCATATAGATGAGACAGGACAACAACAAGAAGAAGACTTGTATTTTTGAGGAGGTCAGGTGTGTCTTGTTGTAGATATAAGTCCTATGTGTCGTCCCTATACTCTCAGGTCCTTGGGAGAAGGTTTCATATCTGGTTTTACGATCGATATGCGATTTTGTCTAAGAATGTTGCGATGTATAATGTTGCTTTTGTATATGTTTTGCTAAAGCAACTCATATCTAAAATCCTTGTGATGTAATGAAACGATGTATGTATGAAGTAAACAATGATGTATATATGGCTTTGGGCCTTATGGTAAAAAGTTTCTGGCAATGGATCTCTTAGTAAAAAGGTTTTAATTCTTAGTGATTTTTGGTAATCATCCATTAATGGTTGTTTCCGTGTGGTTTTGTTGGATGTTGTTATTATTTAGATAGCATTCAACACAACTTTCAAGAAGAAGAAATTCAGATCCATGACTAACAAGCAAAGACCAACTAGCTATCACCTCTCTAGTGATAAAAGAGTGCTTTGTACCCAGGTCAACCAAACCAGATACAAAAGAAGATGGAGGAAAAATAGAATGAAAAGGCTCCTCAGACTTGTCATGAATCATGGATTGACCACTCCCTCTGGAGGACTCATAGAATAGATTTGAACCATCGCATGTTTTCGTCCTCTTCCTCTGTTGTCTTTCCCAAAAGATCCTCCCTGTGACACTTGACCGTGTGGTCGGCCTCGACCACTATTGAATTGCTACCGTTGGGAACCCTATTGACTGTGTCTTACCTACTGTGTCACGTCCACATCCTTCATAGGGGAAAACCACTTTGTATGTCTAATCTACCCACACTTGTAGTAGGTCCTACTCTCATACCATGGCTTGGACAACCATGTCACTGAAACTAGTGATGCACTATGAGCTCCTGTCAGTGGAAAAGTATGACCTCTACCCTTGCTCAGTGAGCACCGAGGTGACACTCCAAATCTCTGTTGTGACTGAGGTGATGAAAACCTAGGATTTTTTAAGCCTCCAGAAGACTAGTCCTAAAACTAAGATGGTCTCTTCTTAGCATTAGCCTCACACTTCTCCACAACCGACCTCTCTATCCGTCTCACAGACTCCATAAAGATTGTAAATTGATCTTGGTTCTCCAAAGAAGACACTGTCACCATCAACTCTATGTTCAACCCCTTCTCAAACCATTTGACCATCTCCTTGTCTGTCGTAGCCATGTGAGGGCATAACCTTAACAACGCCATGAACTTCACTTTGTACTCATTAATTGTCATCGATCTCTGGCATATCTTCAAAATTTTGAGATCTTCTTATCCAGATATGTCTCCAAAAAGTATCAGCTCATGAACTCCCACTAAAACTACTACTAACTGATCACTAAACTAGGCTTGTTCTCATCCTCAATGAGCCACTAATGGCCAACATTTCCTTTTAGTAGATACACTGCATGCTTCACCTTATCCTCTTCTAGGATATTGAGGATCTTAAAGGCCTTCTCTAGCTTTGTCAGCCACATATTTACTTATTTTGGGTATGTCGTACCCGCATACTCCAACACTCCAACTTGCCACAACATCTCAAAACTCTTCCCAGAACAATGGGATTTCGCATTGGGAATTGCTGCCTTAACTTGGGGTACGGGCACCCTATCTGCATATGTGTGATTGTGTCCATAAATTGTCCAAACATGGACTAGAAAGTGGGATTGGCCATAGTTTCTAGGTCAAATTGAGGCATCACAGGCATTCCATCTACTCTTTCCTACCTCCTAGCACCACCTCCTGGTGCAACAAAACTACTCTCAACATGTACTTTGTGTTCTCCAGACATATCTTCTTCTTCTTCTTCTGCACAAGCAGAAGCTGCAATGAGATATATTGGATAACACAAGAACAGACACAAACCCTAGTTCTATGTCCTTGTAAACTCAATGAACCTAGATCTCTGATACCAACATTTTCATGTGACAACCCAATGCCACACGAGTGAGATAACTCAGAATTAAAGTGTGAAACTAAGAATTAATCAAGCACATTACCACAAAATAGGGTAAACTAAAACTGATCTTATATAATCAACAAAAGTAGAAACATATTACATCAAGGTCCACAAACTATACAATATCGCATATCATATCAGGTATTTACATTTGTTTACTTGGCATAAAGACACAACCTATTACAAAAGAACATATTCACATATAAGATCCACATATACAAGTCGCATGCAAACCAAGGCATACTACAAAAAACCACGTGCCAATATACATATATCTACAAAAGACAACCCTCCAAGGATCTGAGAGTATAGGGACAACACATAGGACTCTACTACAACATAGTAGCTTATCCAACCTTCTGAGCTTACTGATCTCCAAGCTGCTTTTCCTCAACAATGCGATATATAACACGATGCTGATGACCACCTAAATTAGTGCAGAAACCCATGAGGTGAGACCAACATCCCAGCGAGAGATATAACTCTCAGCCAAAAGTTATTGCTACAACATGTTATATTACTATAATAGATTAAGCAGTGGTAGCATATTCAGCTAAATGAAATATATAAATTAGTTACACAAGTTAAGCAGGTTAAGTAGCTACAATAGATAGGCAATACATGCTATATAATTAGAAGGAATATGAAGAACATGTATAAAAAATGGCCTATAATACCTTACTACATAACACCTATACAATATAAAAAGCATGACAAGGGTAAACAAAAATGTGAAGCATGTTTAACCCTAAATGGATATGCTACATGGATGTGTTAGGTCTTTTATTTTCCTGAGGAGTTTAAGTCATACCACCCAAGGTCCAACTGACCACTGGTTGGTTGTAATTAGTCCCATACAAGATCATGGAAGAGCCAGACTCCAAGATCTTCCCACACTACTCAGTCAGTTTGAGTCTACACCGAAGTGACATATCAATCAAACTGTAAATCTGCAACATATAGTCCTGAAAACAATTAGCCCACCTTAGTACAGCTCACTGTGCTAGAAACCAGGGTATTGAGACCAAATTACTGAGGTACAAATGTAGTTGTCCTCCAATCACATCACATATACATAATCACCAAGACTCGGTCGCATTCGTTCTCAAAACAATTGGGATCTGGATGACAAGGATGTACACTCCAAGCACCCGAAATACTCAAAATTATGCGCTCTGAGTTTCCTGTAGGAAGACTCGTTTGACCATCCAACAAAGTTATGACTCTGGAATGGATCTATGGCATAGGGAACTACATGATTAGGGTTTCACTTGAGTAGTTAATCCAATTGGGTGTCTTTTAATTGCATCCCTCAAGTTACAAGAAAACCCTAAAAAATATTCTACAAAAGTAAGTGTAAATTGCAACCTCAGAAGATATAAAACATATTAAGCATATTTTTTACTACATCACCACATGGTACTCTTTCTCTTCCATACTCAAGGCCATCCCCACTATGACATTATCATGGGATATCAATCCCTTATCACACCTCACAAAGGATATCACCTCACTTAGGGCACAAAGTCATTGACTAGGTCCTAAGACCATTAATATTGTTCCCTGCAAGAAACATCATTATCTCTCCATGCCTTATCAAGGCTCATAATCATTATACATGTCTCACATAAGTGATACTCCAATCATACATTAGCTTTTGATGTTCACTCAACAACAACTTAGGGTTACAACACTAAGAGAGAGAAAGTACTTCATCATCATACTAATTACTCAAGCAAGCTAACCATTAAGACCTTCTACTCAAGTTAGGATTAGGTTTCAACTTAGTTAACTAAATTAGGATTTCCAAACAACAACTAGCATTAAACCATAATTATAATAATCTCCCCCATCAAATGAAGAGGAATTGACATCACCATCTTCATCAGTCAAAGAGGTGGGTCACCTCCATCATACACCTTAATCAACTATAGAGACCAAAGAGGACCAAGTTGAGGAAAAACCTATGCGACCGAAGACATTAGGATAGGACATCACCTTCATCTGTCGAAGAAACTTCATATTTTTATTGGTCAAAGGGACTAGAAAACTCATCAAACAACATGTGTAGAAACCCCTCAGAGCATACATACCATCTGGTCATCACTTTGAAGGTTGTTAGTGAGAAGGAAGTAGGGCATCATACTATAAATCATTGGTCTGTATGCATCTAATTTTTCAACAGAGGAAAGGTATCCAATATATTTGTCGACACCCCGCGCTCTGCCCTCTCTCTAGCGACAGCCGGACATGGCAGGCGGAGGTAACCCCCCTCCTCGCGCCTCCGCATCAGGGGACAAACCCGACTGGTTCGCTCCAGACGCGGACGTAACGGTGGCGAGAGCTTGGGTCCGGGCAGTGGAAGGTCTACCCCCGACTATCAGGGGTGTCGTGGCGGATGACCCGAAGACCCCTTTCCGGCGGGAAGGGGACCAGCGGACCTGGACGAAGATGACGGACTCCATCCTCAACGAGATGGAGGACTACCACCGCTTCTCAGCGATTGTGCAGATCCTTGGCAAAAAGAGCCATCCTTCGCAACTTTGGGGGTGGATGATCCGGAACTGGAGGCCGAGAGGTGATCTGGAGGTCTTCACCCTGGACGGGGGCCTCTTCTTGGCTCGATTTGCATCTGAGGATGATCGGAGAAAAGCAATGCAGAGGGGACCCTGGTTTTTCGACGACCAGCTGGTCCTGGTCCGGAAATGGACAAGGGAGGCCGACACGAGACGGGCGGCATTCACTACGGCCCCCGTCTGGGTTTCCCTTCCGGATGTGGGGCTCCATTGGACCCCTAGGGCCATTGCTGTGATCGCTCACGCTATTGGCGAACCGAGGGCCATCGACCGGAAGTCTGACGGGACGACAATGGGATGTGCTCGCTTCTGCGTGGATATCTCAGCTGTTTCCACCCCGCCGTCTGTGGTCATGGTGGAACTGCCCAATGGCGAAGAGTGGGAGGTCAGAGTTAAGTACGAAGCGCTGTCGGACCGCTGTGCTGACTGCCTTGTTTTTGGGCATACTTCTGGACAATGCCCTGGGGAGCGGCGTGCTGTCAATCCCTCCCCACCCATTGTTCCGGAGCCACCCAAAGGTCGGAGAAGACAGGACAGATCGAGACCTCCTCCCCAACAGAGGAAAGGCAAGGAGAAGGCTCAGAATGTTTCTGCTGCTCGGGTTCAATCAACTACTCCCTCTGTGGTCCTCCTGGAGGAGGGGGAGGTGGCTGCCGTTTTGCCTGAGGCGGGAACTGTGATAGCTGAGGCTGTTTCTACTGGTGACCCCGATGCTGGTCTGTTGTTGGCAGGAGGTGCTGAGGCTGTTTCTGCTGGTGAACCCGAAGCTGGTCTGTTGTTGGCAGGAGGTGCACGAGTGGAGGCCACTGAGGAACCCTCTGGAGGTGACAACGGGCTTGGGCGTGAAGCCCCTTCTGCGCCGAGGACACCCGTTGTTAACACATGCAATGGAGAGAAGGACTGCAACCCCTTTGCTGCTCTCAAGGAGATGGAAGATGAGGTCACAGAACCAGGCCACTCCAGGAGCAGAAGTCCTAGATGCACCCGCAACACAAACAAGAAGAAGAAGAACAACCCGGGCGGCTCCATCGAAGGGAGCAGCTCAAAAAAGAGATAAGTATGTCGATCCTCGCATGGAATGTGCGGGGGGCCTCGCTAGCTAAGAAGCAAAGAAAGCTACGAGCGATTCTGAATGAAGAGAAACCTACCCTTGTTTTTGTGTTTGAAACAAGGATTAGAAGGACTGTGGAGGAAAGAGTTGACACCTTGTTTCCTCATGGGTGGTCGGCCATGTCCAATATACAGCATAGAGATGGAGCTCGCATTGCAGTGGGATGGAATCTGGAGATTTGGGACATTGACCCTATAGATGTTAATGACCAGATCTTCACGGTTAGCTGCTGCAATAGGGGAGGAATGTCTTTCATCACCTCAGGGATTTATGGTGAAAATCTTGAGCGTGATAGGGTGAGGTTGTGGGAAAGCATAAAGAATACTAGCCAGAACGAGGTGCCTTGGCTGGCTTGGGGTGATTTCAACAACATCAGGAAAGCAAAAGAAAAGCATGGTGGCTTACCGGTTCCTGACCGTATCATGGAAGTGTTCAACAATACCATGGATGCAGCAGGCCTTATGGAGCTAAACTCTATTGGCGGAGGAGCCTCCTGGTCGAATAAGCAGGGGAGAGGTAGAAGAATATCAAGTACGCTGGATAGGGGTCTGGTGAACGAAGCTTGGCTCAAAGTGTGGCCCAACGCTGTTATTAAACATGGGGCTGACCCCCTTAGCGATCACAGCTGGATGATGATGGACCTCACGCCCAAACCCAGAGTGATCAGACCTTTTAGATTCTATAATTGGTGGTGTGATTGGGTGGGTTTCAAGTAGATTGCTCAGGAAGCGTGGGATGTTGACGTGGTTGGCAACCCTTTGTATGTTGTAACTAAGAAAATCCAAAACGCGAAGAAGGTGATCCGTAAGTGGTCTATAGAGGTGGTGAACCTGAAGAACACGATCATCACTGCTAGGCAGAAATATGATGACGCTGCTACCAAAGCAAGAGCACAACCTGACGATGACAACATTCACGAAGATTGGATGAAAGCTGAGGAGAGACTAACAAGAGTGCTGAAAGCTGAAGAGGTGTTTATGTGGCAGAGGAGCAGAATGAAATGGCTTACTGATGGTGATCTTAATACACGCCTTTACCACACAGCAATTCGCAAAAAAGAAATGAAAGAAACTGTACATCAACTCATTGATGAAGAAGGGAGAGTTGCTGAAGGAAGGAATGAGTTGAAGACCATGACAATTAATTATTTCGAAGGGTTGTACAACAACCACATTAACAGCAGCAGGAACATTGACGGTGCCATATTCCCTACGCATAGAGTTAATGCTGTCATGAATGAAGATTTGTGTAGGGAGGTGGATGAAGATGAAGTTAAAGCAGCAGTGTTTTCAATCAGCCCTGCCAAGGCACCCGGGCCCGATGGCTTTAACAGCAAGTTTTTCCAATTTATGTGGACTCATATAAAGCATGATATAACAAAAGCGATTGTATGGCTGATGAACGGTGGTAATATGGTCAGGGCTACAAACCACACCTTTATTAAGCTGATACCAAAGATTAAAGATGCAAGCACGATGAACGATTATAGACCTATTTCCTGTTGCTCAACTATGTACAAGATTTGGGCCAAGATACTTGCGTGTCGGCTAAAGAAGTGGCTACCCGACCTGATATCTGAAGAACAATGCGCTTTTGTTAAGGGGCGCAAGATTGCTGACTGTGCCCTCCTGGCGATGGAGTTTATGATGGGTTTCAACACAAGAAGATCAAATGCCAAGGCGTGTATCAAGATTGACCTTACCAAGGCGTATGACCACATTCGTTGGGATGTGTTGTGGGGCATTATGGATGCGATGGGCTTCTCAAGTAGGTGGGTTAATCTCATAAAGCAGTGCGTGACTACGACTTCGTTTTCTATCCTGCTCAATGGTGCCCCTGAAGGTATGTTCAGGGCCACAAATGGCCTTAGACAGGGGGATCCTTTGTCCCCCCTCCTTTTCACCCTGGTGATGGAGGGGCTGACCACGATGATTAAAGAAGCGGTGACGAGGAACAATATTAGATCTTTCAAGATCAAAGGCACAAGAGTTCTCAACCATCTAATTTTCGCGGATGACGTGATGCTCTTCTCCACGGGTCACGCGAAGAGATTGAAGGAGTACAAGAAGCTGCTTGAGCGATTTGGTAAGGCTACTGGTCTTTACATCAGTACCATAAAATCGCACATATACCTTTCCAAATCTTACGACAGCAGACGTGGAAGACTCAAAGAGGCAGTCGGTCTTCGCATAGGCAAGCTACCTACCAAATACCTTGGGGTACCGATAGCTGGTGGTAGAGGTAACTCTGCTGATTTTATGTTTTGCCTTGACAGAAGCAGGCATAAAATTGCTGGATGGATAGGGATTCATATGTCGATGGCTGGGAGGTTGTTGCTCATTCGCACTGTCATCCAGATGATGATCAGGTACTGGAGTGAGCTGTGTATCATTCCCAATCCGACCTCGGACAGCATTACGAGACTGATTACCAATTTTGTATGGGGTGGCAAGCACCATGGCATAGGGTGAGGGACTATTGCCAGAAGCTACAACCAGGGAGGTTTGAATGTCAGTAAGGTGGAAGACATCATTAAATCTGCAAACCTTCGTAGACTGGACAGATTTCTAACTGACGGAAAAAGTGTTTGGGTGAAGTGGATGAGATAGAGATATGGGTCTATCCCCCAACCCTGTTCTTTGCCCTCTAGAGTTTGGGATGCTTTGTGCAAATCTTGGCAGCAGGTTGGCCACCTGTATAGTGTGGACTCTGACGATCTCTACCTACTCTCCAGTCAGTTGAAACCGTGGATCCACATTGACACAGGTCCCCCTGTCCTTTGGGCTAAGGTTTTGTGGGGCAAAGGCTTTGTTCCTAAATGGAGCACAACCTGTTATAGAGTCTTTCTTGGCAGGTTACCCACTAAAGACCGCATGAGGAGATGGGGTCTAAATGTACATCCGGCCTGCTGCTTTTGCCAAGAAGATGAAGACCACAACCACCTTTTCCACAAATGCAGCAAAGCAAGACATATCTGGGCGTTGATTTGGCTCAAGAACGGCTGGGGTCTACACACATCCAGTAGCCTGCATGAGACTATGATGCAGATCATAGCAAGAAGCTCAAATCAGTATGAGTTAGCTTTCGGTGGTCTTTGCCTCACAAATGCTTGCTTTAACATTTGGAAGGTCAGGAACATGCTAATTCATAAAAGAACAGAGAACCAAGACGTGTTTCATGAGGTGGAACGCGATCTGACTGCTGTGATGAAGGCTAAGAAGAGCCTCGCCAGAGGGCTAAGCCCTTTAGCTAGTTTATACTGGGGTTTTTTGTATAGATAACCCGTGTATACTTTTGTTATGACTAGCTTTTGTATAGTATAGCCTTGCTATACCCCCTTTTTGGCAATATATTTACCCATTTCCAAAAAATATATATATATTTGTCGACCTATTTATTTATAATTGCCACTGACTCACTTGCTTGAGGCTTCTCCGGGATGCTTTTGTTGATATTTTCAGTCTGAGATGCTCATGTTACCTTGTCAAACCTCCTATCAAATCCTTCCCCATTCAACATCCACTGTTCCACCAGCTAATGAGTATATTAGTTCAGCAACAAGCAAAAGCAATGATCGTTGTTTTCTACTACAACAACTTTTGTCAATCAAAGTGGAGTTGACCAAAGGGATTGTCGGTTGAAAGAAAACTCATCACAGTCACAAGAGTAGTGGAGTCTCTTAAGATCATCAAGTTGTGTAGATTTATGTTTCATTCAAGAAAATGGGATGGAATATTAGTAAAGAATATCAAGATCAATAATTTGACATTGGAAGATAAGATAGATAAATTGGAAATATTTTAATGTAACCTTGGCTATGAAACTAAGGCTGCAATGGACCTTTTGAACCCACTTTGAACCCATGCCACAGGTGAGGTCCATGGGATTATTTTCTTTGCAAGTAGGTCCTTATGGAACAAGCTTAAGAAATAAAAGAATTAATGAATGAATGTGAGATAATTGATTTGTGAATTGTTAGATATTTGAACTATGCGATAATAGACAAGTTCCCAAAATATTCTGAGATAATCTATGACTTAGATAATTAACGAAGTCATTATCTAACTCTATATTACAATAAAAGTTTTGAGCAACAAAAAAGGATTTCTCAATCTGATTTTCGGAACATTTGAAGATAATAAGTAAAACAAGATAATCTTAGAATTTGAGATGAAATGGACATTCCATATAATGTGGCGATTGTTTTAAGTAAATACTTGGAGAGCAATTTTCATCTATGAGATCTATCCTAATAAATCCCTAAACTTAAATATTCATTGGAGAAAGTATTATTGAGTTACTCTCAAGTTTCATTGCCTTAGGACACTATTAGTTGCCTATAGAAAATCATGAAGGAAGAAGGGCATAATTACAATAAAGACACATTTGTCTATAATTGGAAATCAATTAAATGATTTGACTTCAATTATGATAAACCCATGCCTCCTAGATGTGTCAAACTACACCTGACAACTGGATTAAATATCAACAATGTTCAGTTTGTCATGTACCTCCACTCAAACAAGGAAAGTGAAGTCGCAATAACTCATTTCTTCTTAGGTTTCTCTCTCTCTCTTTGTACCATAGTCATCACTGAAACCAATCCCGTTATATTTTGAAGAACAAAGATCTGAAACTCAATTATTGTGGATCATTTCATTAATGCCCAAATCCCATTTTGTCTAGGAAGCTGGGGCTAAATAAGGATCCCTCTAGACTGTCCCACATGCATATATAAGGCATTGGAGAGTTCAATTTCAACCCTTAAATCATGAAACACCTCTCAATTTCCATTTACATGCTCCTAAACCCCCAACTGATATTTGGTTCTATATATGGTGGCGTTAACCTCAACTCAATCATTCAAACACCATCCGACCAATTAGTTGGTGGGGAGATTTGCCAAGTATCCCCAAGGGGGTAACAGCCTTTTTTGAGGTGCTAGGAAGACCAAGTACCTATCTTCTACAAAGGCACCCCTCCAACCTAAAGATCCTCACTAGAGGATGACCTCCAAACCACTGGAAGATCCCACAAATGGTGGGAGAGGTTCCTAGATGTTGGTATATATTCTGAGAGAGCAAATCATATGATGATTGTAATGTCATAACTTGTAAATTATTTGATTAATAATAAATGCATGCTTCCAATTTATTCTATTTTATTCAATTATGAGATAATAAAGTAAGATAATAAATGTCTAAAGAATGATATTAGTCAATGACATATGTCTTCAAGTACATGACCTAAACAATGAGATCATACAATTATTAAGAGTATACATTCATTATGTCCCTAGGTAGATGTTATTATGGAAGGCTGATAGACAACAATAACACATAATACTAGAGTGTGTGTTCTTTGATGACAAAATCTCATCAGTCATGATATGGTGATATTAAACCAAGCACACATATACTTTTTAGAGAACAATGACTCAGACAGACCCACCATGAGAGTAACACATGGAAAACATTGATATGGTGGTAATAGTTAACTCTCATAGTGTTGGTGGCGATTGTGATTCTTAGACCTGAAGTTACTACACTCATCACATGTCGTTCGGTGTACCTCAAAATCATTCAACATAATCCTAATTAAGTGCTACCATAAAGGTGATTATTGGGAACACTGTGACACATGGGGATGATTGTGTGTGTTGTAGATGGTATCCTGGAAACTTGATTAGTGAGACTTAGAAATGCATAACCAATACACATGTGAGTCAATATATGATATTGAGTTTACACATATCTCAAACATTTTACTATAGCAAGGAACGAAGATTGAATGTTAAAGAGGATGACTATTCAATGCCTCAATTTTGATCTGGATATTAGAAACATAGAAACTATACAAACACTACAACACTAAACATAGATTGTAGGTTGTAGTTGTTCTTTAACTTTCCATTTACTTGGGTAGCAATGATGTATGACTAGGCACCACTCTTTTCTTGTGATGTCATAATTGGTTAAGGACATTCACTTCCAACATAACATGGGACCTATAGGGTCACACACATAGGATACAACTACAAGAGGAGTTTTGATCATGAGTGGTAATTAAATTGTTTACTTAAGTGTTATCTATTTAATTTAAACACAAGTTCACTGACTAGACTACCAACCAATCGGCTCATGTGATGAAACAATCGATTGGAGTGTCAAGTTGATTGAATATTGAATTGACTGAGTTCTAAATGAGTTGGATAGCAAACCGATCGGTTCATTAGTGAACAAACTGGTTCATGACTATGAGATGATTAGTTCATGCTCATGAGATGCTCAGTTCTTGGTGCAATTCGATTGCATCAAGGATTAGTGCTGACATCATGTTATGCATTAATTGGGTTAGAATAGTCAATTCATATGTGACTGGAAAACATGATGAAATGACTGGTTCACTAGGTGAACCGATCGACTCGCATGACAACCGATCGGTTTGCCTATGAACTATTTTTTTTTCCGGTCGGAGGTTGTGAAAATTCAAGATATTCCAGACCCTTCCACTCCCACACAGACTAGAAACCTGACCCTAACCTCTCCTATAAATAGAGGGGTACTAGGGGATCCTCAAACACATCAATTTCCTTTGACAATTGTTTGACTTCTTTGGTTGTGGTAACCAGAGAACCAGAGCAAGTCCTACCCGATAAAAGGATGGATAGCAAGGGAGAACAATTACAGGAGAGTAAGTTGGTGTCTAGTACACCAACGGGAGGGACAACTCCTTCTTGTCTTTTCTAGCAGGATGACACAAGTTTTAGGTGGTCCATGTCGACTTCCATAGAGGTGTGAAGGCCATTGTCTGCCGCTAGGAGGGCATCATCAAACTGTTGTCCATGGGGAAGACCGGGAGCTGCAATAGACACTATCCCAATGTATCTAGAAGACACTTGCACTTCTACAATGATGAGGAGATGTTGCTGGACTTTCTAGAGGACCAGGTATATCCTCAAAACCATCCTTTCCATTATATAGTTGTTGACGCTATCCGATGGTTTAATGGGAAATTTGTCAATACAATTTTTTTTCTCCTACCTACACGATGTGCATAGTAACCTAAAGTGATATCAGAGCCACATCAATTTACTATATTTTGGGATTATCGATATGACCAGATTTTGGTTTTATCATTTATTTATTACATACTATGCAAATATTAATGTTGATCAAATACCACATATAAATCCCAAACTAATATATATATGCAATTTACACATGTGGCCCTTGAGTTTTGATGGTGGATGTGTAACATGGTTATGAAAAATAATCCTAATTATATGCACATGGTAGTTGTGTGTTTATTTCCTATTCTATCTCAGCTTGCATACTAAGGCTCTCTCTTATCTTCTAATTGTAAAAGTATTATTCTCTCCTACCTTTTCTTCCCTTCAAATGTAACTCGAGGTTTCTCTATAATCATATAATAGTAGGATATTTTATTTTTTTGATATGATGAAGAAGAAGACGTTCGCCAACCAACCGTCTTGAAGGAGATCTGACTAGTTGGAGGACTGAGGAGGATTAAGGAGGATGAGTAAAACCAATCAGCTGGTGGACCCGATCGATCGACTTGAATATCTGACACATAAGTTGCCTCTGACAATTGTTTATCTTCTTTGGTTGTGGTAACCAGAGAACCCGAGCAAGTCCTACCCAATAAAGGGAGGGATAGCAAGGGATAACAATTGCAGGAGAGTATCAAATCAAATATTTTTCATATCAAATCAAATTAAAAAGGTTTTGACAAAATGCAATTTTCTCTTGTAAAATCAAATGACAAATAAATCGTTGTTGTGATTGGTCGTTAGGAAGGACAAACTTAATAGGAAAAATTTCCAAAAATGGTTCTGGACTTTGAGAAGGGTTCTCAATGATGAGCATAGGCTCTATGTGCTAGATAAACCAGTGCCAAAATTACCTACTCCTGATGCGCCTAGGGCCAAAGTGGATGCTTATTAGAAACATGCCAATGATGCCCTAAACATAAAGTACCTTATGTTGAGTTGCATGAACTATGAGTTGCATGGGAAATGTGAGGACATGTGGATTCTTGAGATGGTAACACATCTTAGGAATGTAAATTGTAATCTCATAAAGAAACAAAGGCACACTGTTATAAAGGCACTCTTTGAGTGTAAGATGATAGAGGGAGACACAGTAGAGACCCATGTTCTCAATATGATTGGACATGTGGATCATCTATAAGAATTGGGACTCTTCTTAAACCAAGAGTTGTCCATGGATATGATGCTAAAATGATTGCTTGAATCATATAGACACTTTATTGAGTGTTATCACTTGAATAAAATGGCTAGACCATTGTCAGATTTGCTTGGCATGTAAATGCCAAAGCAAGGAAGAAGAAGGACAAATATGTGATGGTGATCAGCGGAACCGAGTTCAAGGATGAAAGAAAATCCATGAAGAGTTCTGAGGCTAAGCCCAAATCCATATCTTCAACACTCAAGATGAGTAAAAAGAAAATTACAAGAGGAATCTATCCTTTGTACTTGAAGGCATTCAGGAAGAAGATGGGGATAGTGATCTCCACTTCAGGTATATGCATTATAGAGATACACTTATCTACTTCTTCATTATGGGTACTTGATGCCAGATGTGGATCTCACATATGCTCGGATATGCAGGGTTTGAAAAGAAGTAGGCCTTTGGGAAAGGGTGAGGTTGAACTACGAGTCACAAATGGAGCAAGATTTTCTGCCACAGTAGTTGGAACCTATAGTTTAGCCACTGTAGTTGGAACCTATAGTTTATCTTTTACTACAGGGCTATAAGAGAGTTAATGAACTACTATTATGTACTTGCCATAAATAGAAACATTATTTTTGTATGGACAATGAAGCATATGAATTTCATATTAAGAATGGTGAATGCTCTATTTCAAAAGATAAGATCTTTTATGGCAGTGCCCTGATGTCTTATATTCTTTATTTGCTAGATCTAAAGATAGTATAATGTAAATATCAAAATATTAAAACTCAACTACTCAAATAAAACATACCTTTGGAATTGTCATCTAGGGCACATAAATGAGAATCATATATCTAGACTCCATAAAGATGGTTATCTGAACTCTTTTGATTTCAAATCAATAGAGACATGTGAATCTTGTTTGTTGGGCAAGATGACCAAGTCCCCTTTCATTGGTAACAATGAGAGGGCTAGTGATCTATTATGACTCATATATACTGATGTATGTGGGCCTTTTAGAACAATTTCTAGAGGTGGGTATCAGTACTTCATTACCTTTATTGATGACTTTAGCATGTGTGGTTATGTTTACTTGATGAAACATAAGTCAGGAACTCTTGAAAAGTTCAAGGAGTTTATGATTGAAGTATAGAACCAACTTGGAAAAATTATTAAGGCACTTCATTCTGATCGAGGTGGAGAATACTTAAGCCAAGAGTTGATGGTCTTCTATGAGCTTGTGGTATTGTATCATAATGGACTTCACCTGGAACACAACAACATAATGATGCATCAAAAAAAGGAAACACATATTGTTGGATATGGTGCAATCAATGATGAGTTTAGCTGAACTTCTAACTACCTTCTGGGATTATGCTCTTGAAACCACCACGTATACACTAAACTAAGTACCATCTAAATCAGTTCAAAAGATACCATATAAGACATAGTATGGGAAGCGTTGTAATGTGTCTTTTACGAATATTTGTGGATGTGAAGCTTATGTGAGGAAAATGTTACCTAAAAATCTTGGCCTTAGATATAATAAATGTTATTTTGTTTGATATCCTAAGGATACTAAATTATATTACTTTTATTCCCTATCTGACAATAAAGTGTATGTTTCCAGAGATGTTGCATTCCTAGAAAAGGAGTTTATTTCTAAAGGAATCAGTGGGAGGAAAATGGAACTCAAAGAAGTTCGAGACCAACTAGAAAATATTGAACCAATAGATGAACAAGACAAACAAAGATAATCACAAAGTGTTGTGGAATCTCATATTCCTCAAGTAACAGAAGGACCTCGCATATCTAGTAGGATACACCTTGAACCTGAAAGATTTGGATATCTTGCAACTCCCAAGAAGGTGGTGAATTGGTCATAGATAATGAGCCAATAACATATCTAGAAGCTATAAAGGGACCAAAGTCTAAGAAATGGCTTGAAGGCATGCGATCTAAGATGGAATCCATGTAAACCAACAAGGTATGGACCTTGGTGGATCCACCTATAGGGGTAAAACCCATAGGGTGCAAGAGGGTCTTTGAGAAGAAGATTGATATGGATGTAAAAGTTAAACCTATAAAGGGAGATTGGTTGCAAAGGGTTTCAAACAAGTTCAAGGTATTTACTATGATGAAACCTTTTCTCCAGTAGCCATGGTTAAGTCCATAAGGATCATGCTTGGTATTGCAACTTATTATGACTATGAGATTTAGTGGAGGGTGTTAAAACCACATTCCTTAATGGGAATCTTCGCAAGTATGTGTATATGACACAACCTGAGGGTGGTTTTATAAATCCAAAGGATGCAAATAAAGTCTGTAAGCTACCAAGATAAATCTACTGAATGAAACAAGCATCTCAAAGCTAGAATCATCATTTTGAAGAGATAGTCAAAGAGTTTGGCTTTACTCAAAATGAAGATGAACATTGTATGTATAAGAAGGTTAGTGGGAGCATGAATGTATTCCTCACATTATATGTGGATGACATATTGTTGATGAGGAATGGATCTCTACTTTACAAAAGGTAAAGAATTGGCTAGGAAATACATTTTTGATGAAAGAGTTGGGAGAAGCATCCTACATCTTGGGGATAAAGATCTATATAGATAGATCCATAAGGATTCTTAGACTAAGTCAAAGCACATGCATTGATATAGTGTTGAAGAGGTTCAAAATGGATAGATGAAAGAGAGGAAACCTGTCCATGTGTCATGGATTTACCATCTATATTCCTTGTGAATAGAGGGAATGCGAGAGTTTTATTCCATACACATCTAAAATTGGATCAATCATGTACACAAAGTTATGTACCTATTCTGATATCTCATATGACTTGAGCATGATGAGCAGATATTGTCAGATCAAGTTGATGCTCACTAGACAGATGTGAAGAAAATCCTTAAGTACTTGAGAAGAACTAAGGATTAGTTCCTAGTTTACAGAAGAGAGGAAGGGTTGGTGGTAAAATGTTACACCAATGCAAGATTCCAAACTGACAAATATGACTATCGATCACAATCAAGATTTGGGTTTTACCTAAACAACATAGCGGTAAGCTGGAAGAGTTTCAAGCAAGAGACAGTTGCCAATTTTACAATAGAGGTCGAGTATATTTCTACATCAAATGCAACATAGGAAGATTTCTAGATCAAGAAGTTCATTATAGAACTTGGGGTGGTTCCAAGCATCCACAACACAATTGAGCTATATTGTGACAAGAATGGAGCTATTGCACAAGCTAAGAAACCTAGATCACATCAGTGTTCCAAGAACGTACAAAGGCACTTCCATCTCATATAGGAGTCATACAATGAGGAGATGTGAATGTTTGGAGAGTAGCAACCGAGAACAATGTCACTGATCTCTTGGCTAAATCACTTTCACAGTAGAAGCATGATGGTCATGTCAGATAACTTGGATTGAAATTCATGGGTGATTGTCTCTAAGTGCAAGTTGGAGTCTGTGGGTATGTGTTCCTAGAGAGTCAATCATATGATGATTGTAATGTCATAACTTGTAAATGATTTGATTAATAGTAAAGGCATGATTCTAATTTATTTTATTTAATTCAGTTATTAGATAATGAAGTAAGATAACAAATGTCTAAAGAATGATATTACTCAATGATGTATGTATTCAAGTACATGACTTGAACAATAAGATTATACGAGTGTTAAGAGTATACATTCTTATTATGTCCCTAGTCAGATGTTATTATGGAAGGTTGATAGACAACAATAACACATAAGACTGGCATGTGTGTTGGTTGATGTCATAATATCATCAGTCAATGTTATGGCGATATCAAACCAAGCACACATATACTTGTTAGAGAACAGTGTATTTGATAGACCCACCATGAGAGTAACACATGAAGACCATTTATATGGTGGTCATAGTCAACTCTCATAGTGTTGGTGGTGATTTTGATTCTTAGACCTGAAGTTACAATACTCATTATGTGTCATTAGGTTCACTTTGACATCATCTAATGTAATCTTGAATAAAGGTTTTCCATAAAGGTGATGATTGGGAACACTGTGACACATGGGGATGACTGTGAGTGATGTAGATGAGATTTGTCCCTCCTATGGAGTATGATATCCTAGCCACTTTATTAGTGAGACTGAGAAATGCATGTCCACACACATGTAGATCAATATATGATATTGAGCTTACATATATATAAGACAGTCTTCTATAGTAAGGAACATAGATTGAATGTTGAAGAGGATGACTATTCCATGCCTCAAGTTCAATCTACATATCAAAGACAAAGGAACTATACAAACACTGCAACACCAAACACAAATTTAGATTGAAGTTGTTCTCCAACTTTTCATTCACTTGGGTAGCAATGATGTATGACTAAGCACTTCTCTTTGCTTGTGATGTCATGATTGGTTATGGACATTCATTACCAATGTAATTAGGGTCACACACATAGTATACAACTAGAATAGGAGTTTTGGTCATGATTGGTAACTAAATTGATTACTAAAGTGTTTAGGTATTTGATTTAAACATCATTTGACTGATTGGAATCCCAACCAGTCTACTCATGTGATGAAATGGCCGGTTGGAGCGTCAGGTTCATTGAATATTGAATTGAATGAGTCTTGAATGAGTCAAACATCAAACTGACTGGTTCACTTAGTGAACCTACCAGTTCGTGACCAGAAGACGACCAATTCGTGCACATAAGACGCCCAATTTGTGGTACAGTTCAATTGCATCAAGGATTAGTGATGACGTCATATTATGCATTAACTAGATTAGAATATCCAATTCGTATGCGATTGGGAAACATGATGAAATGATTGGTTCACACGGTGAACCGATTGACTTGCATGCCAACCAATCAGTTCACTTGAGAATCGACCATTTTTCCTATCATAGGTTGTAAAACCTTGTGATATCTCGGTCCCTTCCAATCCCATGTGGACTGGGAACCGTGACCCTAACCCCTTTTATAAATAGAGGGGTATTGGAGGATTCTCAGACACATCAATTGCCTCTGACAATTGTTTGTCTTCTCAGGTTGTGGTAACCAGAGATCCTGAGCAAGTCCTACCCGATAAAGGGATACATAGCAAGGGAGAATAATTACAGGAGAATAAGTCAGTGACTAGTACTCCAACGGGAGGGACAACTCCTTCTTGTCTATTCTAGTAGGATGACACAAGTTTTAGGTGGTCCATGTGGACTTCCATAGAGGTGTGAAGGCCATTTTCTGCCGCTAGGAGGGCATCATCAAACTGTTGTCCATGGGGAAGACCGGGAGATGCAATAGACACTATCCCAATGTATCTAGAAGACACTTGCACGACTACAATGATGAGGAGATGTTGCTGGACTTGCTAGAGGACCAGGTATATCCTCAAAACCATCCTTTCCATTATATAGTTGTTGACGCTATCCGATGGTTTAATGGGAAATTTGTCAATACAATTTTTGTTTCTCCTACCTACACGATGCCCATAGTACCCTAAAGTGATATTAGAGCCACATCAATTTACTATATTTTGGGATTATCGATATGACCAGATTTTAGTTTTATCATTTATTTATTATATACTATGCAAATATTAATGTTGATCAAATACCACATATAAATCCCAAACTAATATATATATATAGTAGGAGCTATAGTATACACCATCCCTATGCAAGTAGAAGACACCTACATGACTACAACTATGAGGAGATGTTGTTGGACTTGCTAGAGGACTAGGTATATCCTCAAAACCATCCTTTCCATAATATAGTTGTTGATGCTATCCACTAATTTAATGGGAAATATGTCAGTAAAACTTTTGTTTCTACTAGATACATGATGCCCATATTTCCCTAAAGTGATATCAGAGCCGCGTCAATTTACTGTAATTTGGGATTATCGATATGATCAGATTTTGGTTTTATCATTTATTTATTACATATGATGAAAATATTAATGTTGATCAAATACACATATAAATCCTAAACTAATATATATATGATATATACATATATATGCAATTTACATGCATCACCCTTGAGTTTTGATGGTGGATGCATATCATGGTACAGACCATAATCCTAATTATATACACATGGTGGTTGTGTGTTTATTTCCTATTCTATTTCAGTTTGCATACCAAGGATCTCTCTTATCTTCCAATTGTAAAAGTATTATTCCCTTCTACCTTTTCTCCCCTCGAATGTAACTCGAGGTTTCTCTATAATCATGTAATAGTAGGATATTTTATTTTCTTGATATGATGAAGAAGAAGATGTTCGCCAACAAACTGTCTTGAAGGTGAGCTGACTAGTTGGAGGATTGAGGAGGATCAAGGAGGATGAGTCAAACCAATTGGCTGGTGGACCCGATCGATCGACTTGAGTATCAGACACATCAATTGCCTCTTACAATTATTTGTCTTCTTTGGTTGTGGTAACCTAGAACCTGAGCAAGTTCTACCTGATAAAGGGAGGGATAGCAAGGGATAACAATTGTAGGATAGCAAGTTGGTGACTAGTACACCAATGGGAGCAACAAATCCTTCCTCTCTATTCTAGCAGGATGATAGGAGTTCTAAGCAGTCTGTGTGGACTTCCATAGAGGCATGGAGGTTGTTGTCTGTCGCTAGGAGGACATTGTCAACCTGTTGTCTGTGGAAAAGATCAAGAGTTGTAGCAGACACCGTCCTAGTGCAATTAGAAGACAACATACACAACGATGAGAGGATGTCACCAGACCTTCTCCAGGACCAATTATATCCTCAAAACCATCCTTTGCATTATATAGTTGTTGACACGATCCATTGGTGTAAAGGGAAATATTACGGTAATTGTTTTGTTCCAGCTGCCTACTTGATGTCCATATGTCCCTACACTAGAGGATTCAACAATGTGAACAGATTGGTTCATCAATTTAGAAAGTATTTTCCCCTACATTTAGTCCCCTATCTTCTTACTTGAATTAGTTGACCTTGAGCTCCCACATGTGACCACCTCCTGCTACACCAAGGAATTCGACAAGTTTGTCGAAGGCTGGAGAAGGTAGGTTGATCTTTCACATAGACTCCTAATTCCCATAGGCATGAGTCAACCAAGGACTTGACCTCCTGGTTTCTCCTCCATGGCATGTGTAGAGAGGGAAAGAATCCCCTTTTGATAATTACCTCTCCCTGCTCAATATTATGTGACATTCATGTCACTATTTATGAGTATAAGAGTAATCCAACCCTGATCCAACAAAGTCTAATGGTTTTGAGTTGGCGTTGATTGGCTAGAGCCCATTGGTTGGGGCTCCAATCTACAAGAGTTTTGATATAATGTAGAATTTGCCTATGTGGCATTCTATGATTGGCCCATTTATGCTAAATTTGAAATAATTGTATTAAATTATTGCCAACTCAGAATCTACGAGAATTACATATAAAAATGATCAAGAAAATATGTATAAACTGAAGAATGTGCTTTCAGTTCCTAAATATGTTTCCTTTAAAAAAATTTAGCTAATTCACAAATGTAGGGCAATTAATACATGGGAACCCGGTATTTGATAACTAACAATTTCAATATATTGAAAGCATTTACTTTTTCATATTAGATGATATTGTTTAATGTAATGAGACACTAAGATAATGATGATCATGATGATGTATAATTATGGTTGTAGGTCAATAATCATACATATGATGAATTAGGGTTATGAAACCAATGTTATAATTTACAATGATCTTCATGCACATAATCTGATCTAGTTGTTCTTAATGAAATGGTATGTGAGATATAAAAACAAGGGTTTCACCTAATGTCTAATTAGGGTTTATAGTCCAAAGTTCCCTTATTCCTTATCCAAACCCAAGACAACCCTAAAACCTAGCTTAGGACCTAAGTAGATTTTAATTTGAATAATATGATGGTGACACTTTATAGAGAACATACATGCATATTGGCCATTACTTGGATCTATGCTTTATTGATTTGATAATATATTCTTAAAGTACTTGAAGTATTATTAAATGGATTTGACATGGAAATGAGGTACATGGTTATCTTATTAATACTCACATTGTCGACTATCGATGGTTTGTTGGATGATATTATAAAGTATATATTCGATGTAAAAGATTGTTGGATTTCTATTTAATTTCTATTCAACTATAATGCCAATATGAGTATCACATGATGAACTAGAACATTCTAATCCATGGGTAACATTGATCAAGGGGTAATACACATAAGTCCAAGGATTAACAGTGATTACACCCGAGATGGTAGACCCAACATGGGTTAGAATATGTAATAGAAATGTCAGTTCTTATTTGCAAGTATTTGGTTGATGCCATAGATGTTGTTACTTTACTTGCACACATTTTGGTTGCACCATATACATAGTATAGTGATATATTGATCCAAACTTTTGATTGTTAGTGTTTTAGGTAACGGCCATATATGAAGATATGAAGACATGGTAAAGCAAATGAAATCAAGTGAAGACACTAAAGTTAAGTCAAGGAGGATTAGCTAGATGCTTCTTCTTATATGTATTACGTTTATCATGTAAAACTCACATAACTTTCTAAGAGGAGACTCATTTTACATCTTTTAAGTAATATTTGTTCAACAGATAGAAATTATTGATTGTTATTTATTATTTGGTAAATGTTGATCATGTAAATTTTAGGTAATGATTCTTGACTTCTGACTATAGTATAGTAGTGTAGTGTTTGATTTTAGTTATTTATTGGTATCATGGAATGATATGAAATTTTTACTTGATCTATAAAACTATGTGTTAGATATCTTGCTAAGTTTGCATAAATTTTGGAGGATCTTCAGCATATTCAATAAATGATCTACACTAACTTGTTTTTGATAGAAAGTTTGCTAAAATAAAAGAAAGTGTAAGGAAGGGTCAATTTGCAATTAACCCAAACACCTTAATTGCCCTATATGATCAACCTAACACACTATGAGCTCATATATTTCTTGATTCATTCTAGAGAAACAAAAATTTAGAGAGATGGGGAGAGTAAGGGTTTGGATGGACCAAATGGTGAAGGAGGTGGTCTAGGGTTTTATATTTTTGTAGTTGATGAATTCAAGTAAGTTTGTCATCTCTAGATAGTTTTCTTGGTGATTCTTCTCTCACATGTCAAGTTTCTGTCCCTCCTACTATTTAATTAAAATTGATATTAAATCTCTCCATTTTCTCATTCTTTCTCCATAATTATCCATTCCTAGGGTTTTTGAGTTGGAAGGAAGAAGAAAGTGATTGATTGCAAGGAGTTTGATATTCATTCTAGAATTTCAGATGTAGGGCTACATTTTTAAGGTGCTTTCACACCTTAGGTGAGTAGGTACTTCCTTTAAATAGAATATTGCATGATATTTGATTAAATCCTCGATAATCTTCAATTCCTTTGAATGAAACTACAAACTCTAAATCTACCTTTCATATTAAGCTTATGGAAGATGATCTAAAAATGGATTGCTTTCCTATTGTGGTGAATTTTGGATTATAATTTCATATTAAAAATGGATACAAATCATCAAGAATAAAATCCCTAATGTTATTGCAGAATCTATAAGAATATACATATATCTAAGTTTTTGGCTATGTATGAAACAATTGTTGGATCCTAGATGGGTAATTAGATGCTCTAGAAGGGGGATGAATAGAGTTGAATGCACTTAAACAAAATTCATTAGACGTTCAAGATATATCACAAGATAAGGTTTCTAAATAGGAAATTTGTGTGCAACTAAAACATGCATAGCAAGGGAGAGAGAGATTGAACATACACCAATTGACAAGTTGTTTAGAGTGGTTCCACACTTCAAACTAGAAGTTAGTCATTCCACTACCTAGAGAGGTCAACATCTAGGATTTCTTAACCTTGCATCTTCATTATATTCATTATAAGAGATACAATACATGACCACTAAAGGACTTACCTATCTAATACAAAGAGTCTTCAACCTTACCAAGGACTTACCCACTTTGCAAGGAGTCTTCCACCTTCTTCCAAGGACTTACCTACTCTTGCACAAGTCTTCAGCCTTGCAGGTATTACCCACTCTTCTTGGATCTTCCTCCTTTAACTTCACCTTTACTCGGAGAAGCTTCCACCAAGGACTTACCCACTTGAGCAAGGAGTCTTTTGCCTTCACCAAGGGCTTACCCACTCTTGCTCTGAGTCTTCAGCCTTGATCTTCACCAAGGGACTCCTTCCCTTGTTCTTATTCACCTCTCTTAGCCAAGAGAGAGAACCTTCATCTTTATGGTTGAAATGAGAGATAGGGAGGTGGTGGAAGTGAGAGCCTCACAAGATATACATGTAGGACTAGTTGTCTTATAGATTTCCTACTCACTCTAACGAATGTAGTAAGTGATTAATCTTAGAGAGAGAGAGGAGGTTGTAGGAAGAACTCAACTATAGAATATGAACCTCACATAGAGTTTTGCATTGAATGCTCCACCTTGGAATGAAGCCCAAGGGTTCCTATTTATAGTTGGGGATGCCTCTTAGCCTTTGGGAACACTTGAGAACGAAACTAGCCATTTTGTGGCTTGCAACGGATATATTTTCACTTGTTGTAAATCTACAATGGCTAGAAGCACTTTTCTGAACTTTTCTGTACAGTGCAATCGGTCGAGTTTCTATAAGGGTAACTCGACCGATAGAGTAAAAGACAAAGCGATATTCAGACCATTGGCCAAGTTTGTCCTGGGGAAACTTGACTGACCAATGAAAATCGAATTGGTCAGGTACTCCATCGGTCGAGTTCGGTGAAGTGTAAACTCGACCGATCAAAACTCATTTTCAAGATCCAATCAGGATCGGTTGAGTTTGCAACTCACAGAACTCGACCGATGAACAACCTGATGTGAATTTTGGAAAATGGCTTTTGAGTGCTTAAACATTTGATCTAAGTGATCCTGATTTTTTCTAAGCTTAATTACAAGTCATACAATCATTACAAGTGATTTACAACATGATTCTAATGGATTTATATCATATTACATTCTCCCCCTTTTTGAAGATGACAAACCATTCCATCAAAATGTATTGAAAGCTTTTAAGTAAAATCATACCTTTAGAGAAACCTAGGGGTTTCAATAGGATTGATCTCATATGCTCCCCCTCAATTGATGCACATGGAGTTCTCATACTCCCCCACAATTGATGCTATTTCCCCTGCATGGTTAGCTTTCATAACATTTAGAATACTATGTTTTCTACTCATATATGTTCTACAAATATATGTATTTTCCCATTTACCTTCTCCCCTTTATGTGGACATACTTCTCCTCTTCATGTAAGACATGCCTTCTTCCTCTTTTAAAAGAAGACATACCTTTCTCCCCCTTTGTCATTTCAAAAAGTGGGGGTATGAAGAAATAAGAAACACCACTTGTTAAAGGAAAGGAGATAACAAAAAATTATATAAGGAGAGTAGAAGAGCACAGATAGGGGCTTGTCCAAGCATAGAAAGAAAAGAAAGTTAAAGCATTTACTTGAACAACCCAAAAAGCAAGATAAGGTGATGCAGAAAAACAATAAATCGCAATTTTGACCCACAAGATGACATAATTTTCCCAAAAAGTGTCAGGGCTCATGAACACATGAGCCCTGCTCAGAAGGTCGTTTATGCATAAAAACACTACTCTTGCAGCAAAAACTGAAACTGGAGCAAAATCTGCAAAAAATCCAAAAATACTCCAATTTTTACATATAATGTAGATCTATATACCCTGCATCACAATGTTATGCAAGCAACTCAAGATAGTAGATATGCAATTCAAGGAACACACTTGGGCATGTATGAGATAAGAGACAAGCATAGCATATAGTGAAATACCACTAGATGAGCAATGCTACCAATTATAAACAAGGTGAGAACTACATGTAGGTGAACTACTAGTAGATGTTATCACAAATTAGTACTACTAGTAGGATTTCGATCATAGCAAGAGATACCAAAAGATACACAATATAAAGCAAGATATGAGTGGATGAAGAGATATATCAAAACAAAGAAATAAGCAATTTTAGAAGCATGAAAGGATATAACTCACTAAAAAATATGCACCCTTAGCAAAAGATAATTACCACTAAGAACCTCAAGGATGTATCAAAACAAGATATACACATAGATAGATGTAGCAAGTTAGAGTACAATGAAAGAAATTTCAGACACAACCACGAGATCCAGAGAGATCATCATCAAAACCCGCAAAATAACTCAAATCAAGTAATTGCAAGATATAGATATGCCAATTTAGAACAATTAGAGAGATAGAGTAGTATGCAAGATAGGCAATTTAGAACATGACAATATGCATATATAAAGGTACCAAATGAGAGTGCCAAAGAATAAGGCTATTGGTTGAGAAAATCTAGTTGAAAGGGAAATTCTCATTCAATAAGCCAACTGTGTATTATGTGCATAGTGTTATCAGTCGATTTCTGTGCATTGAAAACTCGACCGATGACATCTGCTGGCAACACCCATTGGTGCCTATCGGTCGAGTTTCAAATAGGGAAAACTCGACCGACAGAGTTGTTGTCAAAAGGCACATATATTTCATAAAGACATATTTAAAGGCATGCTAAAAATATAAGCCATATCCAAACATGTGTAAGCAAGTTAGTAATGCACTATGAAAACATTAGAAACAATTTTTGAGCAAGAGTGTGAAGAGAATCACAAAATACCACTTTTGACTCAAAACCCACATGCATAATGCACACTAACTTGACAAAAACAAGCTAGATATGGTTATAAGTAAGAAAAGCATTACCATTGTTCTTACCATTGCTTTTCCACTTGTTTTCACTTCATATGTGGAATGATTAGTCATTATCAAAACATGGTTTAGTCAATTTAGACGTGAGTCAACATTGACCTAATTGACATTGAGTCAACATTCTCCCCCTTTTTGAAGATGACAAACCATTCCATCAAAATGTACTGAAAGCTTTTAAGTAAAATCATACCTTTAGAGAAACCTAGGGGTTTCAATAGGATTGAGCTCATATGCTCCCCCTCAATTGATGTGCATGGATTTCTCATACTCCCCCTCAATTGATGTTATTTCCCCTACATGGTTAGCTTTCATAACATTTAGAATACTATGTCTTCTACTCATATATGTTCTACACATATATGTCTTTTCTCATTTACCTTCTCCTCTTTACATGGACATACTTATCCTCTTCATGTAAGACATGCCCTCTTCCTCTATTAAAAGAAGACATACCTTTCTCCCCCTTTGTCATTTCAAAAAGTGGGGGTATGAAGAAATAAGAAACACCACTTGTTAAAGGAAAGGAGATAACAAAAAATTATATAAGGAGAGTAGAAGAGCACAGATAGGGGCTTGTCCAAGCATAGAAAGAAAAGCAAGTTAAAACATATACTTGAACAACCCAAAATGCAAGATAAGGTGCTGCAGAAAAACAATAAATCGCAATTTTGACCCTCAAGATGACAGAATTTGCCCAAAAAGTGTCAGGGCTCATGGCATTGCCATGAGTCTTTCTTAGAAGGTCATTTCTGCATAAAAAATACTACTATTTTAGCAAACATTGAAACTGGAGCAAAATCTACATAAAATCCAAAAATACTCTAATTTCTACATATAATGTAGATATATGTACCCTCCATCACAATGTTATGCAAGCAACACAAGATAGTAGATATGCAATTCAAGGAACACACTTCACAATGTATGAGACAAGATACAAGCATAGCATATAGTGAAATACCACTAGATGAGCAATGTTACCAATTATAAACAAGGTTAGAACTCCATGTAGGTGAACTACTAGTAGATGTTATCACAAGTTAGGACTACTAGTAGGATTTACATCATAGAAAGAGATACCAAAATATATACAAGATAAAGTAAGCTATGAGTAGATGTAGAGATATATCCAAACAAAGAGATAAGAAATTTTAGAAGCATGAAAGGATATAACTCACTAACAAATATGCACCCTTACCAAAAGATGATTACCACTAAGAACCTCAAGGTTGTATCAAAACAAGATATACACCTAGATAGATGTAGCAAGTTAGAGTACAACGGAAGCAATTTCAGACACAACCAAGAGATCCAAAGAGATCATCATCAAAACTTGCAAAACAACTTAAATCAAGTAATTGCAAGATATAGATATGCCAATTTAGAACAATTAGAGAGATAGAGTTGTATGCAATATAGGCAATTTAGAACATGGCAATATGCATATATAAAGGTACCAAATGAGAGTGCCAAATAATAAGGCTATTGGTTGAGAAAATCTAGTTGAGAGGGAAATTCTCATTCAATAAGCCAACTGTGTATTCTGTGCATAGTGTTATCGGTCGAGTTCTGTGCATTGAAAACTCTACCGATGACAGCTGCAGGCAACACCCATTGGTCCCAATCGGTCGAGTTTCAAATAGGGCAAACTCGACCGACAGAGCTGCTGTCAAAAGGCACATATATTTCATAAAGACATATTTAAAGGCATGCTAAAAATATAAGACATATCCAAACATGTGTAAGCAAGTTAGTAATGCACTATGAAAGCTTTAGAAACAATTTTTGAGCAAGTGTGTGAAGAGAGTCACAAAATACCACTTTTGACTCAAAAACCACATGCACAGTGCACACTAGCTTGACAAAAACAAGTTAGATATGGTTATAAGAAAGACAAATATTACCTTTGTTCTTACCATTGCTTTTCCACTTGTTTTCACTTCATACACATCTCACCTTTCTTCTTTCATGTGGATTGAAAAGTCAATTTCAAATTCATTAGCTCAAGTCAATCCATTTGTAAGTACCTACAAGAAGAAAGATGAAATGGTCCCCAATCATGTTTTTGGGTCAAGAGGGGTTAGTTTAGCAACCCAAGTCCTACTGCTCTTGGGTGCTTTCCTAAAAGGACAACAAGTAGAATAATGACCAATTTCATTGCAATAGTTGCATATGCCCATAGTCTTAGAACTAGAGGATTCTCCATGGAATATTGGAGGTTCTTTACCTTTGTTGTTCCTTTGACTACTATCATACCCTAAACCATGTCTACCAATTTGTTTAGTAGTATGGTCTAGGATGTCATTCAGATTCTTTTTACCAACTAAGAATCTTTGCAAAGAAGATCTCAAACCATCATTATCAAGCATAAGAGAATTAATAGTAGAAGACAAATGATTGATATTATCTCTAGCATGAAAATGATCATTTTCTAAGCAAAGAGCTTTAGTTAAATAAGAATCTCTATCAATATGGAGAGCAGCAACATCATTCTCTCTACTATTAGAACTAGAACAAGATTCATGCACATTGATTTTAGCAAGCAAGGAGGCATTTTATGTTTCAAGCAAAGAAATCTTAGAAAGATAAACACCATTTTCATATTCTAATCTTTGCAAAGCAAAATCTTTGTCCTTGTTTTCAGATTTAAGAACATCAATATCATGCATGAGAGAATGAACAATTAAATTGTATTCTTCATTAGAACTAGGCATGAAAGGTTGAGCTTCTAGAAATCTAATTTTATCAATCAAACTAGCATTTTCAAGTTTAAGAGAGTGTACTTGGCTAAGACAAGCATTTTTGTCATCAAGCAAGCAAGAATTATCATGTTCAAGATCATTTAATTCTACATGCAAATTATTAACAATTCTAGCAAGTATAATGAATAATAGTAATAATAAATTCTTTATCTAAAGAGTTTAGATTTACCTCAATTGAGTCCTTACTTGTTGATGCCATGAGAGCAAAATGGCATTCTCCTTCATCACTAGAGCTTGAGCTAGATCCTCCACTCGACTCTTTCCTTGATTCTTCACTTGAGCTTGAGTTGGAGGAGCCACTTGAGCTTGAGTTCAAGGAGACACTTGAGCTTGAGTCAATTTCTCCTTCTTCTTGTACTTCTCTTCTCTTCTCTTATGAAGATGGGTCTTTTTGCCTTGTGGGAAATCTTCCTTGTAGTGACCCTTCTTTCCACATGTGAAGCACCAGATGGAGGAGGACTTGCCTTTGTAGAGTTTACACTTGGAGTACATGGCATCTTCTTTAACTTGAGAGGATGGAGAAGCTTGTCCCATGATAGCTTCAATTTGAGCCTTCATTTCATCCTTCTGCATTCTCTTTATCTCTTTATTCTCTTGTCTTTCAACTTCTTCTCTTTTGTCAAGTGTGACTTCATGTGTTTGTAGATTTCCAATGAGCTCTTCAATAGGGACATCCTTAAGATACCTTGCCTCTTCAATGGAAGTCACCTTGGGTTCCCACCTCTTTGGAAGAGTTCTAAGGATCTTTGAGTTGATCTCTCCTCTAGACATAGGATGACCTAGAACCGCAAGACCACTGACAATGGTGTTGAGCCTTGAGTACATGTTGTATATCCTCTCCTCCTTTCACATCTTGAAGTTTTCAAGAAGCCCTTTGAGCATGTAGACTTTGCTTTCCTTCACTTGATTTGTCCCCTCATAAGTGATGCATAGTTTTCTCCATACCTCATAAGTTGTTTCACATGAAGAAATCCAATTGAACTCGGTGGGGGTCATGGAGGCAGAGAGGATGTGCATCGCTCTAGCATTCAAGGTT
Organism: Alisma plantago-aquatica; assembly: GCA_963693085.1. NCBI lineage: Eukaryota > Viridiplantae > Streptophyta > Magnoliopsida > Alismatales > Alismataceae > Alisma > Alisma plantago-aquatica. The sequence continues at coordinate 118,192,815 of OY856414.1, forward strand.
TCTTTCTTTAAGGTAGCATCATCCCATTCTTTAATCTTTGTCTTTGGTAGCTTGTATGGGTTGTTCACCATTTGCCACATCTCAAGACTTGATCCTTGGATGTAGAATTGAAGCCTTCTTCTCCAATAGAGGAAATTGCTTCCATCAAAGATTGGTAGGCTGATGAAGTATCTCCCTCCTAGGTAGTCACTCATCTTCTCCTACTTGTTGATGTATGCTTGGAGAAGCCCATTCTGATACCAAGTGTTGGATCCTCGATGGGTGATTAGATGCTCTAAAGGGGGGGGTGAATAGAGTTGAATGCACTTAAACAAAATTTATTAGACCTTCAAGATATATCACAAGACAATGTTGCTAAATAGGAAATTTGTGTGCAACTAAAACATGCATAGCAGGGGAGAGAGATTGAACATACACCAATTGACAAGTTGTTTAGAGTGGTTCCACACTTCAAACTAGAAGTGAGTCGGTCCACTACCTAGAGAGGTCAACCTCTAGGATTTATTAACCTTGCATCTTCATTATATTCATTATAAGAGATACAATACATGACCACCAAAGGACTTACCTATCCAATACAAAGAGTCTTCAACCTTACCAAGGACTTACCCATTTTGCAAGGAGTCTTTCGTGTTCTTCCAAGGACTTACCTACTCTTGCACAAGACTTCAGCCTTGCAGGGATTACTCACTCTTCTTGGATCTTCCACTTTTGACTTCACCTTCACTCGGAGAAGCTTCCACCAAGGACTTACCCACTTGAGCAAGGAGTCTTTTACCTTCACCAAGGGATTACCCACTCTTGCTCCAAGTCTTCAGCCTTGATCTTCACCAAGGGACTCCTTCCCTTGTTCTTCTTCACCTCTCTTAGCCAAGAGAGAGAACCTTCATCTTCATGGTTGAAATGAGAGATAAGGAGTTGGTGGAAGTGAGAGCCTCACAAGATATACATGTAGGACTAGCTCTCTTTCATATTTCCTACTCACTCTAATAAATCTAGCAAGTGATTAAGCTTAGAGAGAGAGAGAGGAGGTTGTAGGAATCACTCAACTATAGAATAGGAACCTCACATAGAGTTTTGCATTGAATGCTCCACCTTGGAATGAAGCCCAAGGGGTCCTATTTATAGATGGGGATGCGTCTTAGCCTTTGGGAACACTTGAGAAAAAAAAACTAGCCATTTTGTGGCTTGCAATGGATATATTTTCACTTGTTGTAACTCTACAATGGCTAGAAGCACTTTTCTACACTTTTTCGTATAGTGCAATCGGTCGAGTATCTATAAGGGTAACTCGACTGATAGAGTAAAAGAAAAAGCTGATATTCAGATCATCGGTTGAGTTTGTCCTAGGGAAACTCGACCGACCAATGAAAATCGAATTGGTCAGGTACTCCATCGGTCATGTTCTGTGAAGTGTAAACTCGACCGATCAAAAGTCATTTTCAAGATCCAATCAGGATCGGTCGAGTTTGCAACTCATAGAACTCCACCGATGAACAGCCTGATGTGAATTTTAGAAAATGGCTTTTGAGTGGTTAAACATTCGATCTAAGTGCTCCTAATTTTTTCTAAGCTTAGTTACAAGTCATACAATCATTGCAAGTGATTTACAACATGATTCTAATGGATTTACATCATATTACATAAATGTGCACTTGTATTGACTTTGATTTATCTTTTCTCCAATTTGATATGCGCAAGTTAGGGCATTTGGAGTGTGTATATACCTAATCTGAAATCACTCAAGTAGAGACATTAGCCACCAATATGTGGAATGGTTAGTCATCATCAAAACATGGGTTTAGTCAATTTAGACATGATTCAACATTGACCTAATTGACCTTGAGTCAACATTCTCCCCATTTTTAAAGATGACAAACCATTCCATCAGAATGTATTGAAAGCTTTTAAGTAAAATCATACCTTCAGAGAAACCTAGGGGTTTAAATAGGATTCAGCTCATATGCCCCCCCTCAATTGATGCACATGGATTTTCTCATACTCCCCCTCAATTGATGTTATTTCCCCTGCATGGTTAGCTTTCATAACATTTAGAATACTATGTCTTCTACTCATATATGTTCTACACATATATGTATTTTCTCATTTACCTTCTCCCCTTTACATGGACATACTTCTCCTCTTCATGTAAGACATGCCTTCTTCCTCTTTTGAAAGAAGACATACCTTTCTCCCCCTTTGTCATTTCCAAAAGTGGGGGTATGAAGAAATAAGAAACACCACTTGTTAAAGGAAAGGAGATAACAAAAAATTATATAAGGAGAGTAGAAGAGCACAGATAGGGGCTTGTCCAAGCATAGAAAGAAATGCAAGTTAAAGCATATACTTGAACAACCCAAAATGTAAGATAAGGTACTGCAGAAAAACAATAAGTCGCAATGTTGACCCTCAAGATAACACAATTTTCCCAAAAAGTGTCAGGACTCATGGGATATCCATGAGCCTAGCTTAGAAGGTCATTTCTACATAAAAAACACTACTCTTGTAGCAAAAACTTAAACTGGAGCAAAATCTGCATAAAATCCAAAAATATTCCAATTTCTACATGTAATGTAGATCTATGTAACCTACATCACAATGTTATGCAAGCAACTCAAGATAGTAGATATACAATTCAAGGAACACACTTGAGCATGTATGAGACAAGATACAAGCATAGCATATAGTGAAACACCACTAGATGAGCAATGTTACCAATTATAAACAAGGTTAGAACTACATGTAGGTGAACTACTAGTAGATGTTATCACAAGTTAGGACTACTAGTAGGATTTAGATCATAGCAAGAGATACTAAAAGATACACAAGATAAAGTAAGCTATGAGTGGATGTAGAGATATATCCAAATAAAGAGATAAGCAATTTTAGAAGCATGAAATGATATAACTCACTAACAAATATGCACCCTTACCAAAAGATGATTACCACTAAGAACCTCAAGGCTGTACCAAAACACGATATACACCTAGATAGATGTAGCAAGTTAGTGTATAGCGGAAGCAATTTCAGACACAACCAATAGATCCAAAGAGATCATCATCAAAACCTGCAAAACAACTCAAATCAAGTAATTGCAAGATAAAGATATGCCAATTTAGAACAATTAGAGAGATAGAGTTGTATGCAAGATAGGAAATTTATAACATGGCAATATGCATATATAAAGGTACCAAATGAGAGTGCCAAAGAATAAGGCTATTGGTTGAGAAAATCTAGTTGAGAGGGGAATTCTCATTCAATAAGCCAGCTGTGTATTCCGTGCACAGTGTTATCAGTTGAGTTTTGTGCATTTACAACTCGACCAATGAAAGTTGTTGGAAACACCCATTGGTGCCTATCAGTTGAGTTTCAAATAGGGAAAACTCGACCGATAGAGCGGTTGTCAAAAGGCACATATATTTCATAAAGGCATATTTAAAGGCATGCTAAAAATATAAGCCATATCCAAACATGTGTAAGCAAGTTAGTAATGCACTATGAAAGCAATAGAAACAATTTTAGAGCAAGAATGTGAAGAGAATCACAAAATACCACTTTTGACTCAAATATTACATGCATAGCGAACACTAACTTGACAAAAACAAGTTAGATATGGTTATATGTAAGAAAAACATTACCTTTGTTCTTACCATTGCTTTTCCACTTATTTTTACTTCATACACATCTCACCTTTCTTCTTTCAAGTGGATTGAAAATTCAATTTGCAATTCAATAGCTCAAGTCAATCCATTTGTAAGAACCTACAAGAAGAAAGATGAAATGTTCCCCACTCATGTTTTTGGGTCCAGAGGGGTTAGTTTAGCAACACAAGTCCTATTGCTCTTGGGTGCTTTCCTAAAAGGAAACAAGTAGAATAATGACCAATTTCATTGCAATAGTTGCATGTGCCCATAGTCTTGGAACTAGAGGATTCTCCATGGAATATTGGAGGTCCTTTACCTTTGTTGTTCCTTTGACTACTATCATACCCTAAACCATGTCTACCAATTTGTTTAGCAGTATGGTCTAGGATGTCATTAAGATTCTTTTTACCAACTAAGAATCTTTTCAAAGAAGATCTCAAACCATCATTATCATGCATAAGAGAAGTAATAGTAGAAGACAAAGTATTGATATTATCTCTAGCATGCAAAAGATCACTTTCTAAGAAAAGAGCTTTAGTTAAATAAGAATCTCTATCAATATGAAGAGCACCAATATCATTCTCTCTACTAGTATAACTAGAACAAGATTCATGTACAATGATTTTAGCAAGCAAGGAGGCATTTTCTGTTTCAAGCAAAGCAATCTTAGAAAGATAAACACCATTTTCAGATTCTAATCCTTACAAAATGCAAAATCTTTATCCTTGTTTTCAGATTTAAGAACATCAATATCATGCATGAGAGAATCAACAATTAATTTGTGCTCTTCATTAGAACTAGGCATGAGAGGTTGAGCTTCTAGTAATCTAATCTTATCAAGCAAACTAGCATTTTCAAGTTTAAGAGAGTCTATTCAGCTAAGACCAGCATTTTTGTCATCAAGCAATCAAGAATTAGCATGTTCAAGATCATTTAATTCTACATGCAAATTATCAAAAATTCTAGCAAGCTTTTTCATTTTCATTTTATAAGACTTAAGAGAGGCACAAGTATCATGAATAATAGTAATCAAAGATTCTTTATCTAAAGAGTTTAGATTTACCTCACTTGAGTCCTTACTTGTTGATGCCATGAGAGCAAAATGGCATTCTCCTTCATCACTAGAGCTTGAGCTAGATCCTCCACTCGACTTTACACTTGATTCTTCACTTGAGCTTGAGTTGGAGGAGCCACTTGAGCTTGAGTTGGAGGAGTCACTTGAGCTTGAGTTCCATTTCTCCTTCTTCTTGTACTTCTCTTCTCTTCTCTTGTGAAGATGGGACTTTTTGCCTTGTGGGAAATCTTCCTTGTAGTGACCCTTCTTTCCACATGTGAAGCACCGGATGGAGGAGGACTTTCCTTTGTAGAGTTTACCCTTGGAATACATGGAATCTTCTTTAGCTTGAGAGGATGGAGAAGCTTGTCCCATGATAGCTTCAATTTGAGCCTTCGTTTTAGCCTCTTCATTCTCTTTAGCTCTTTCTTCCCTTGTCTTTCAACTTCTTCTCTTTTGTCAAGTGCGACTTCATGTGCTTTTAGATTTCCAATTAGCTTTTTAATAGGGACATCCTTAAGAGACCTTGCTTCTTCAATGGAATTCACCTTGGGTTCCCACCTCTTTGGAAGAGTTCTAAAGATGTTTGAGTTGATCTTTCCTCTAGATATAGGCTGACCTAGAACCGCAAGACCATCGACAATGGTGTTGAGCCTTGAGTACATGTTGTCTATCCTCTCCTCCTTTCCCATCTAGAAGTTATCAAGCAGTCCTTTGAGCATATAGACTTTTCTTTCCTTCACTTAATTTGTCCCCTCATAAGTGATGCATAGCTTTCTCCATACCTCATAGGCTGTTAACATGAAGAAAACTGGTTGAACTCGGTGGTGGTCATAGATTCATAGAGGATGTGCATGGTTGTAGCATTCAAAGTTGATTTCTTCAAGGTAGAATCATCCCATTCTTCAATCTTTGACTTCAGTAGCTTGTATGGGCTGTTCACCATTTGCCACATCTCAAGACTTGATCCTTGGATGTAGAATTCAAGCCTTCTTCTCCAATAGAGGAAATATCTTCCATTAAAGATTGGTAGGCTGATCAAGTATCTCCCTCCTTGGTAGTCACCCATCTTCTCCTACTTGTTGAAGTATGCTTGGAGAAGCCCACTCGGATATCAATTCTTGGATTCTAGATGGGTGATTAGATGCTCTAGAGGGGGTGAATAGAGATGAATGCACTTAAACAAAATTCATTAGACCTTCAAGATATATCACAAGATAAGGTTGCTAAATAGGAAATTTGTGTGCAACTAAAACATGCATAGCAAGGGAGAGAGAGATTGAACATACACCAATTGACAAGCTATTTAGAGTGGTTCCACACTTGAAACTAGAAGTGAGTCAGTCCACTACCTAGAGAGGTCAACCTCTAGGATTTCTTAACCTTGCATCTTCATTATATTCATTATAAGAGATACAATACATGACCACCAAAGGACTTACCTATCCAATACAAAGAGTCTTCAACCTTACCAAGGACTTACCCACTTTGCAGAGAGTCTTCGACCTTCTTCCAAGGACTTACCAACTCTTTCACAATTCCTCAGCCTTGCAGGGATTACCCACTCTTCTTGGATCTTCCGCCTTTGACTTCGCCTTCACTCAGAGAAGCTTCCACCAAGGACTTACCCACTTGAGCAAGGAGTCGTTTGCCTTCAGCAAGGTCTTACCCACTCTTGCTCCAAGTCTTCAGCCTTAATCTTCACCAAGGGACTCCTTCCCTTGTTCTTCTTCACCTCTCTTAGCTAAGAGAGAGAATTTTCATTTTCATGGTTGAAATGAGAGATAGGGAGGTGGTGGAAGTGAGAGCCTCACAAGATATACATGTAGGACTAGCTCTCTTCAGATTTCCTACTCAGTCTAATGAATGTAGCCAGTGATTAAGCTTAGAGAGAGAGAGGAGGTTGTAGGAAGCACTCAACTATAGAATAGGAACCTCACATAGAGTTTTTCATTGAATACTCCACCTTGGAATGAATCCCAAGGGGTCCTATTTATGGCTGGGGATGCCTCTTAGCCTTTGGGAACACTTGAGAATGAAAACTAGCTATTTTCTGGCTTACAACAGATATATTTTCACTTGTTGTAACTCCACAACGGCTAAAGTACTTTTTTGTACTTTTTTGTACAGTGCAATCGGTCGAGTTTCTATAAGGGTAACTCGACCGACCAATGAAAATCGAATTAGTCAGGTACTCGATCGGTCGAATTCTGTGAAGTGTAAACTCGACCGATCAAAAGTCATTTTTAAGATCCAATCAAGATCGATCGAGTTTGCAACTCACAGAACTCCACCGATGAATAGCCTGATGTGAATTTTGGAAAATGCCTTTTGAGTGCTTAAACATTCGATCTAAGTGCTCCTAATTTTTTTAAGCTTAATTACAAGTCATACAATCATTAAAAGTGATTTACAACATGATTCTAATGGATTTACATCATATTACAAAAATGTGCACTTGTATTGACTTTGACTTGTCTTTTCTCCAATTTGATATGTGCAAGTTAGGGCATTTGGAGTGTGTCTATACCTAATCTAAAATCACTCAAGTAGAGACATTAGACACCAATATGTGTAATGGCTAGTCATCATCAAAACACGGGTTTAGTCAATTTAGATGTGAGTCAACATTGACCTAATTGACCTTGAGTCAACATTCTCCCCCTTTGAAGATGACAAACCATTCCATCAAAATGTATTGAAAGCTTTTAAGTAAAAAGTTACCTTCGGAGAAACCTAGGGGTTTCAATAGGATTGAGCTCATATGCTCCCCCTCAATTGATGCACATGGACTTCTTGTACTCCCCCTCAATTGATGTTATTTCCCCTGCATGGTTAGCTTTCATAATATTTAGAATACTATGTTTTCTACTCATATATATTATACACAAATATGTCTTTTCCCATTTACCTTCTCCCCTTTACATGGACATACTTCTCCTCTTCATGTAAAACATGCATTCTTCCTCTTTTAAAAGAAAACATACCATTCTCCCCCTTTATCATTTCAAACAGTGGGCGTATGAAGAAATAAGAAACACCATTTGTTAAAGAAAAGGAGATAAAAAAAATTATATAAGGAGAGTAGAAGAGCACAGATAGGGGCTTGTCCAAGCATAGAAAGAAAAGCAAATAAAAGCATATACTTGAACAACACAAAATCCAAGATAAGGTGCTGTAGAAAAATAATAAATCACAATTTTGACCCTCAAGATGAAAAAATTTGCCCAAAAATTGTTAGCGCTCATGGAAACCATGAGCCTTCTCAGAAGGTCGTTTCTGCATAAAAAACACTACTCTTACAGAAAAAACTGAAACTGGAGCAAAATCTACATAAAATCCAAAAATAATCCAATTTCTATATATAATGTAGATCTATGTAACCTGCATCACAATGTTATGCAAGAAACTCAAGATAGTAGATATGCAATTCAAGGAACACACTTGAGCATGTATGAGACAAGATACAAGCATAGCATATAGTGAAATACCACTAGATGAACAATGTTACCAATTATAAATAAGGTTAGAACTACATGCAGGTGAAGTACTAGTAGATGTTATCACAAGTTAGAACTACTAGTAGGATTTAGATCATAGCAAGAGATACCAAAAGATACATAAGATAAAGCAAGCTATGAGTGGATGTAGAGATATATCCAAACAAAGAGATAAGCAATTTTAGAAGCATGAAAGGATATAACTCACTAACAAATATGCACCCTTACCAAAAGATGATTACCACTTAGAACCTCAAGGTTGTATCAAAACAAGATACACACCTAGATATATGTAGCAAGTTAGAGTACAATGGAAGCAATTTCAAAGACAACCAATAGATCCAAAGAAATCATAATCAAAACCTACAAAACAAATCAAATCAAGTAATTGCAAGATATAGATATGCCAATTTAGAACAATTAGAGAGATAGAGTTGTATGCAAGATAGGAAATTAAGAACATGACAATATGCATATATAAAGGTACCAAATGAGAGTGCCAAAGAATAAGGCTATTGGTTGAGAAAATCTAGTTGAAAGGGAAATTCTCATTCAATAAGCCAACTGTGTATTCTGTGCACAGTGTTATCGGTCGAGTTATGTGCATTGACAACTCAACCGATCACAGCTGCTGGAAACACCCATTGGTGCCTATTGGTTGAGTTTCAAATAGGGCAAACTCGTCCGACTGAGTTGCTGTCAAAAGGCACATATATTTCATAAATACATATTTAAAGGCACGCTAAAAATATAAGCCATATCCAAACATGTGTAAGCAAGTTAGTAATGCACTATGAAAGCATTAGAAACAATTTTTGAGCAAGAGTGTGAAGAGAATCACAAAATACCAATTTTGACTCAAAAACCACATGCATAATGCACACTAACTTGATAAAAATAAATTAGATATGGTTATAAGAAAGAAAAATATTACCTTTGTTCTTACCATTTATTTTCCACTTGTTTTCACTTCATACGCATCTCACCTTTCTTATTTCATGTGGACTGAAAATTCAATTTGCAATTCAATAGCTCAATTCAATCCATTTGCAAGTACCTAAAAGAAGAAAGATGAAATGGTCCCCAATCATGTTTTTGGGTCCGGAGGGGTTAGTTTAGAATAATGACCAATTTCATTGCAATAGTTGCATGTGTCCATAGTCTTGGAACTAGAGGATTCTCCATGGAATATTGGAGGTTCGTTACCTTTGTTGTTCCTTTGACTACTATCATACCCTAAACCATGTCTACCAATTTGTTTAGTAGTATGGTCTAGGATGTCATTAAGATTCTTTTAACCAACTATGAATCTCTGCAAAGAAGATCTCAAACCATCATTATCATGCATAAGAGAAGTAATAGTAGAAGAAAAATGATTGATATTTTCTTTAGCATGCAAAAGATCATTTTCAAAGAAAAGAGCTTTAGTTAAATAAGAATCTCTATTAATATAAAGAGAAGCAACATCATTCTCTCTACTAATAGAACTAGAACAAGATTCATGCACATTCATTTTAGCAAGCACGGAGGCATTTTCTATTTTAAGCAAAGCAATCTTAGAAATATAAACACCATTTTCAGATTCTAATCCTTGCAAAGTAAAATCTTTGTCCTTGTTTTTATATTTAAGAACATCAATATCATGCATGAGAGAATCAACAATTAAATTGTGCGCTACATTAGAAGTAGGCATGAGAGTTTGAGCTTCTAGAAATCTAATCTTATCAAGCAAACTAGCATTTTCAAGTTTAAAAGAGTCTACTTGTCTAAGACAAGCATTTTTGTCATCAATCAAGCAAGAATTAGCATGTTCAAGATCATTCTACATGCAAATTATCAACAATTCTAGCAAGCTTTTTCTTTTTCCTTTTATAAGACTTAAGAGAGGCACAAGTATCATGAATAATAGTAATCAAAGATTCTTTATCAAAAGAGTTTAGATTTACCTCACTTGAGTCCTTACTTGTTGATGCCATGAGAGCAAAATGGCATTCTCCTTCATCTCTAGAGCTTGAGCTAGATCCTCCACTCGACTCTTCACTTGATTCTTCACTTGAGCTTGAGTTGGGGGAGCCACTTGAGCTTGAATTGGAGGAGTCACTTGATCTTGAGTGTCATTTATCCTTCTTCTTGTACTTCTCTTCTCTTCTCTTGTGAAGATGGGTCTTTTTTCCTTGTGGGCAATCTTCCTTTTAGTGACCCTTCTTTCCACATGTGAAGCACCGGATGAAGGAGGACTTGCCTTTGTAGAGTATACCCTTGGAGTACATGGCATCTTCTTTAACTTGAGAGGATGGAGAAGCTTGTCCCATGATAGCTTCAATTTGAGCCTTCATTTCAGCCTTCTTCATTCTCTGTAGCTCTTTCTTCTCTTGTCTTTCAACTTCTTCTCTTTTGTCAAGTGTGACTTCATGTGCTTGTAGATTTCCAATGAGCTCTTCAATAGGTACATTTTTAAGAGACCTTGTTTTTTGAATGGAAGTCACCTTGGGTTCCCACCTCTTTTGAAGAGTTCTAAGGATCTTTGAGTTGACCTCTCCTCTAGACATAGGATGACCTAGAACCGCAAAACCATTGGAAATAGTGTTGAGCCTTGAGTACATGTTGTCTATCCTCTCCTACTTTCCCATCTTGAAGTTCTCAAGCGGCCATTTCAACATGTAGACTTTTCTTTCCTTCACTTGATCTGTCCCCTCGTAAGTGAAGCATAGCTTTCTCCATACCTCATAGGCTATTTCACATGAAGAAATCTGATTGAACTCGGTGAGGGTCATGGAGGCATAGAGGATGTGCATGGCTTTTGCATTCAAGGTTACTTTTTTCAAAGTAGCATCATCCCATTCTTCAATCTTTGTCTTTGCTAGCTTGTATGGGTTGTTCACCATTTGCCACATCTCAAGACTTGATCCTTGGATGTAGAATTGAAACCTTCTTCTCCAATAGAGAAAATTGCTTTCGTTAAAGATTGGTAGGCTGATCAAGTATCTCCCTCCTTGGTAGTCACCCATCTTCTCCTACTTGTTGAAGTATTCTTGGAGAATCCTGCTTTGATACCAATTGTTGGATCCTATATGGGTGATTATATGCTATAGAGGGGGTGAATAGAGATGAATGCACTTAAACAAAATTCATTAGACCTTCAAGATATATCACAAGATAAGGTTGCTAAATAGGAAATTTGTGTGCAACTAAAACATGCATAGCAAGGGAGAGAGAGATTGAACATACACCAATTGACAAGCTATTTAGAGTGGTTCCCCACTTCAAACTAGAAGTGAGTCAGTCCACTACCTAGAGAGGTCAACCTCTAGGATTTATTAACCTTGCATCTTTATTATATTCATTATAAGAGATACAATACATGACCACCAAAGGACTTACCTATCCAATACAAAGAGTCTTCAACCTTACCAAGGACTTACCCACTTTGCAAGGAGTCTTCCGCCTTCTTCCAAGGACTTACCTACTCTTGCACAACTCTTCAGCCTTGTAGGGATTACCCACTCTTCTTGGATCTTCCGCCTTTGACTAAACCTTCACTCGGAGAAGCTTCCACCAAGGACTTACCCACTTGAGCAAGGAGTCTTTTTCCTTCACCAAGGGCTTACCCACTCTTGCCCCAAGTCTTCAACCTTGATCTTCACCAAGGGACTCCTTCCCTTGTTCTTCTTCACCTCTCTTAGCCAAGAGAGAGAACCTTCATCTTCATGGTTGAAATGAGAGATAGGGAGGTGGTGGAAGTGAGAGCCTCACAAAATATACATGTAGGACTAGCTCTCTTACATATTTCCTACTCACTCTAATGAATGTAGCAAGTGAATAAGCTTAGAAAGAGAGAGGAGGTTGTAGGAAGCACTCAACTATAGAATAGGAACTTCACATAGAGTTTTGCATTGAATGTTCCACCTTGCAATGAAGCCCAAGGGGTCCTATTTATAGTTGGGGATGCCTCTTAGTCATTGGGAACACTTGAGAATGAAAACTAGTTATTTTGTGGCTTACAACAGATATATTTTCACTTGTTGTAACTCCACAATGGCTAGAAGCACTTTTCTACACTTTTCCGTACAATGCAATCAGTTGAGTTTCTATAAGGGTAACTTGATCGATAGAGTAAAAGACAAAGCCGATATTCAGACCATCGGTCGAGTTTGTCCTGGGAAAACTCGACCGACCAATGAAAATCGAATTGGTCAGGTACTCCATCGGTCGAGTTCTGTGAAGTGTAAACTCGACTGATCAAAAGTCATTTTCAAGATCCAATCAGGATTGGTCGAGTTCGCAACTCACAGAACTCGACTGATGAACAACCTGATGTGAATTTTGGAAAATGGCTTTTGAGTGATTAAACATTAGACCTAAGTGCTCCTGATTTTTTCTAAGCATAATTACAATTCATACAATCATTACAAGTGATTTACAACATGATTCTGATGGATTTACATAATATTACAAAAACATGAACGTGTATTCACTTTGACTTGTCTTTTCTCCAATTTGATATGCGCAAGTTAGGGCATTTGGAGTGTGTCTATACCTAATATGAAATCACTCAAGTAGAGACATTAGACACCAATATGTGGAATGATTAGTCATCATCAAAACATAGGTTTAGTCAATTTAGACGTGAGTCAACATTGATCTAATTGACCTTGAGTCAACATTCTCCCCCTTTTTGAAGATGACAAACCATTCCATCAAAAGTATTGAGAGCTTTTAAATGAAATCATACCTTCAGAGAAACCTAGGGGTTTCAATAGGATTGAGCTCATATGCTCCCCGTCAATTGATGTGCATGGAGTTCTCATACTCCCCCTCAACTGTTGTCATTTCCCCTTCATGGTTAGCTTTCATAACATTTAGAATTCAATGTCTTCTACTCATATATATTCTACACATATATGTCTTTTCCCATTTACCTTCTCCCCTTTACATGGGCATACTTCTCCACTTCATGTAAGACATGCCTTCTTCCTCTTTTAAAAGAATACATACCTTTCTCCCCCTTTGTCATTTCAAAAAGTGGGGGTATGAAGAAATAAGAAACATCACTTGTCAAAGGAAAGGAGATAACAAAAAATTATATAAGAAGAGTATAAGAGCACAAATAGGGGCTTGTCCAAACATAGAAATAAAAGCAAGTTAAAGCATATACTTGAACAACTCAAAATGCAAGATAAGATGCTGTAGAAAAACAACAAATCGCAAGTTTGACCCTCAAGATGACAAAATTTACCCAAAAAGTGTCAGGGCTCATGGCAATTCCATGAGCTTTGCTCAGAAGGTCGTTTCTGCACAAAAAACACTACTCTTGCAACAAAAACTAAAACTGGAGCAAAATCTGCATAAAATCCAAAAATAATCCAATTTCTACATATAATGTAGATCTATGTACCCTGCATCACAATGTTATGCAAGAAACTCAAGATAGTAGATATGCAATTCAAGGAACACACTTGAGCATGTATGAGACAAGATACAAGCATAACATATAGTGAAATACCACTAGATGAGCAATGTTACCAATTATAACCAAGGTTAGAACTACATGTAGGTGAACTACTAGTACATGTTATCACAAGTTAGGACTACTAGTAGGATTTAGATCATAGCAAGAGATACCAAAAGATACATAAGATAAAGCAAGCTATGAGTGGATGTAGAGATATATCCAAACAAAGAGATAAACAATTTTAGAATCATGTAAGGATATAACTCACTAACAAATATGCACCCTTACCAAAAGATGATTAACACTAAGAACCTCAAGGCTGTATCAAAACAAGATATAAACCTAGATATATGTTGCAAGTTAGAGTACAACGGAAGTAATTTCAAACACAACCAAGAGATCCAAAGAGATCATCATCAAAACCTAAAAAACAACTCAAATCAAGTAATTGCAAGATATAGATATGTTGTAACGACCCCGCCTCCCAGTAATCCCCAATTAAGGGAAACCAAGAGGTCATGGCCATTATCCCATTTAACAGATTCAAAGGTTCAACAAATAATCAATAAAAATTATCAAATTCTACCAAAAGACTGAAAACTAGTATAAAATAAAACTTTGCATACCTTTTTCAAAAACTGGGATATCTACTTCTATCCACATCAAGAGTCTATTCAAACTAATCCTCTTTGTACTTAACTCTTATTTAATTCCACATATACCACTTTAATGTTTGTCCTTTTCATGCTTGTACCTAAAACGCCGACAAACAAAACGTCGGTCAGCATATCGAAATATGTCGGTATGTGGGAACAACCAAAATTCCACAAATATGGAAAACAAACTAATTATCACAACCAAGGTAATTAACAAGTCAATTTATGTTTTCAATGTGTCAATCTCCACTGCTTTTTCCCTAACCCTAGAATACCCTCTCTAGGGTTTGACTAAAGGCCACCTTCTCAATCCTGAGCTTGGTGCCGAGGGTCACTTCTCATGGTGCCCATTAGTCATGCAACATAGACCACCTTCTCATTCTTGAGCTTGGTGTCTGGGGTCACCTCTCATGGTGCCCATTGGTCTTCCCTCCTGGGCTTGACCTTTTTGCATCATCCATCATGGTGACATGTAGGTGTGAGAATACACATATATATTACAAGTGTGATATTCATAGTGACTTTATAATTTGCAAGTATGAACATCCAACAGATAGGTTGCATTCAGTGTGATGAATCATCTGGAAAACCTTCGGGAAACTAATGCGATTAACCATAATTAACCACATATCTGTCAATCTGACTTGATTGTAGAAATAATTCAACCAATTAAGAAACCAAGAAAGCACATAACAAGTTGATCCTAAAATAGGCATCCAGTTTTCTTATCATTAATCATGCGATCATGGTCTATTAAACCTAGCTCGCTTTCTAGGGTTTCTAGTCCACTTTTAGGGTTTCCATTGCAATTAGGGTTCCTCGTCATTTTTACTCTTTTCGTCCCTAATTTTATACAATTACTCATAAACCCTAATTATCTCATCTATTCTTCATGAAAGATGTTAAGGTTACCTTCTAACAACAGATTATCTTAATTTCGGATAAAAGGCACAATTAAACATTAATTCAGTCCATTATGCCTCTTTAACTTTAAAACTACCATTTTTATCCTTTTTAATTCATAACAAGATTATTAGGCCTAATTTTCATCTTTGGTTCCTTCCGGAATAACAACTCATAGTTCATTATGATTTAGTTCACATCTGAACTCTATTTATCATTAATTCCATCTTTATCAAAAAGAAAACCATATTAAGGGTATTTATCCATAATTAGGAACTTTTATACTCGAAGTAGCTTAGAGCCATCATAATTCAACTTTAATCATGAATTTGAACAATTAACTCCATTAAGAGTCACATTTACTAATATTAGGGTTTCAAGGTCCATTAAAGCATACTTATGCACATGAACTTCTAAATTAAACCAATTACATACAATGTTCATCATTTTTTATCTTAATGTATCTTTCATGATTAATATGCTAATATCAACTTTAATCATCCATTAAACCCTGCTAAATACATTAATCATCTCAAAATAGGGTTTCTTAATCTTTAATTCATTAGAGTTGATAAATTAAACTACTTTTCGAATATCAAAAGGAATTATCCTCTAAAACCATTTTTAATGAATTCCTCTCATTTTTCTGAGCAATTTTCATATTTTATGTGTATCCATCCGAGCTACAGATATTTAAATATGATTTTTAAAAGATATTACTTACCAAAGCCAATCAGAGGGCGCCAAGTGCCCTTCTCCATGCATCGTATCACAGCTTGCTTGAAAGCATAATCAAATGACCTTTATACCCTTGGTTACAATCACGGCTCTTCATTGCTTAGAGGGGCATAATCGTCCAACCCGCTTTGGTCACCTTCAACCTCGTGAGCCCTAGTTGCGGCCGACTGCAGCGGCTCGTGGGGGTTTCTTCCTCCCGTTCCCTTTACTTCTAGAGCCCCGACGATGGCTCCTTGGCCTCCTCCACCCTCCACCGCACCTATAGAGGTCCCCATCTGCGGCCAAGGTTTCCAGAGTCGGACCAGAAGTTGCGCCCACCACAGCCAAAACCTACAGGTCCGTTGGGCATTTTGAGCGGAGATGGGAGCAAGGGGAAGGTAGCTGGCCACCCTAGATCTCTAGGGTTGCATCGTGCCTCCATCAAGATCCACCACAGCCGCCAGTTGCCCATGAGACAGCCTTATGCTCTCTTGGTTAGGGTTTTGATGAAGAAGATGAAGAAGAGAGAGAGAAAGTTGCATGGGATCTCTTTGGAACTCAAACCAGGGCTCTACCTTTATATAGGGAAGGGTATCCACGCCCTATTATGTTTATTCACAAGGCCTTTTCCCAATAGGAATACAATTCCTTCATTAGGAAGCAAGTTTCTCTCTCCTAATTATCTCTTTAATATTCTTTATTCTTTAAATATTAGGATTTCAAAATTTACCTCTTTCATTCTCTTTGTACTTGCCTTTTAATCCATTGGCCATGAAATTATATTTTCTTTTAGTAGAAAATACTTCCTTTTTAGCAATGCCACCAAAATCATTAATAATGTATCACATTATCCTCTTATTTTGCATTTTTGGTATTTTCTCTTTCTTTCTTCTCCATTGGGGCTCCTTGGACCCCAAGAAACTCTAAGATTTCGAAATTCCTTTTTAAGGATACTTATTATCCTTCTAGATGTATTTATATTCATTATTTCTCATTATCTTATTTATTTCTTATTAAAATATCTCTTTTTGAGGATTTCTCTTTATCTTTCTTTTTATTTTCCTCATTGGCATTCCATTTAACATTAGGAATCCTTTGGATATGAAAATCCACTAAGGATAACTCAATTATACCTCTTTCCACCTATTTTCAACACTTTATCATTATTTTCAATTTCTTTCTTAATAAAGAAATATTTAATTGTTCTTTTCTTTTCTTATTGCTTTCTCTTTGCAACTTTAGACTCCTTGAAACCCAAGGAATCCAAGAGGCACGAAATCTAACTTTGGATTATATAATTTTTCCTTCTAGCGGTTTCTACATCTTTCTTTTCTTCATTTTCTTATTTACTCAAATAATGGAGTTTCTTTTGTCTTTTCCTTGTTATTGGGCCCAATAGCCAATAAAACCCATAAAACAATCAATAAGGCTATTGTAAACGAAACTCATTTATTCAAAACAAATTATATCATTATTTGTTCCAATATTTTTAATATGAGAAATTACATTTCTCACCAAATTAACCGAAAAGTTGGGGTTGTAACATCCTTCCCCTTTTATAGGAATTTTTCCCTCAAAATTCCACCAGGCACATAAACAAACAGGATAAGCCTTTCTTATGTCCATCAGGGCTCCCATGTGGCTTCACCCTTTCCATGGTGCTTCCCAAGAACCTTCATCATCTCATATTCTTCCATTTGAGTTCTTTCTTACCTTGGTATATCGTACCCTCATAGGTGACTCAGGACATTTCAGCCTCTCAAAAGTTGAATAGGTTCAGAGCTCAGCACATGGCTTGGGTACCTCACATAGTGCTCTAGATCGGACTCATGGAACACATTATACGTCATGATATCCTTAGGGGTAAGGCTAAACACAACCGTCTCCACCAATCTATCTCAAATGGACCCATATATCGAGGACTCAGCTTTCTCAGCTGTAGCTTAGAGGGGTCGGATTTTCACATCACATACTCTCCCACAGTGAACTGCATGCCAGTCTTGCTTTGCATTAGTTCATGACTTCTGTCGCCCCTGGGCTCTCTTTCCGCCATTGCACGATCAAAGTGACTTCATCTGCACATAATGTGGTTCTTTTCTGACCTTCACAAGGCCCCTTCACCAACATCATCTCAATGAAGTGGTGACCGGTACAACCCCCCTTACAGAGCTTCTTTACATCCCGATACTGGCTATGGTGGTTATCATCACATCTTACAGAAGACAAGAACTGTCTCCATGTATCACCCTGAACGAGCACACATGCTCTCATCAGACCCTCTAGTCTGGATCATACTAACCATTAGTTAGGGGTGAGAAACTGTACTAACATTGAGTTCTTCATGTACCTACTTTCACCGCATGGAAGTGAATCTTTAGATTAAACTCAAGAACTTGCATCAAGGTGTAGTTGAACCATCTCTCTCACATATGTAGTTCAACCGGATCTATCCCTTGAAAATATTCTCTCTTTCTCATGTCGTCTAGGTAAGATGATCTACCATAACCCAAATTGAATCTTGACCTTATCTGGTCGATGGGAAACTTACTACACATCCATAGTGATGAACTCCCATTCTCTCTCGGGGACTCTTCATCCTCTATATCAACTCATTGGGTTATTGGTGTTCGTCCTTCACCTCCTGCCATGCATGGAAACATGCCACATGCAACATTATCTTAGGCATCCAAAGTACTACTTTCACTTACTGTCTCCGTAGTACGGTGTATGGTGATCTTAAAATCATGATCTCCTGTATGTCATGATTCCTCAAGATTGATTCTTCAAAAACCCTAAACCATTCTAGTCGGGGTTTCTTCACCTTCTTTTCCAAAGAAGTGCATCTGAGGTTCTACTGCCATCCTTTCATTGCATCAAGGCATAGGTTGGCTAATCCAAACAACTACTAACTTAATCAATAATCTCATTACCTCGGAGTGTTAGCCAAACATATCTCCCTTTTTTTTCAAACTTAGGGTTAACCTAACAGCCTCTTCTAGCCTCTAGCTAAACTAGGCAGATGCTTCTCAACCACTTCACCTCCATGTATTCCACTTATCATCTCATCTCAGACTCTAAGTCTATCTTCATCAAGAAACTTTGAGCTCATCCTCTTAGTTTTCAAACTCAACCTTGTATAACTCATAGCTCATGATAAAACATCCTTATAAGGTGACTACCTTATCTCTCCTACCACTTGTAAACTATCCACATATCGTTCACTCCACCAGGTTATGTTATCATCTCTGTCCTCATACCTCATAGCAACGTTCCAACTTACATCATCTTTATCCTTGGTGTATGGCACGCGTACTGTCCTATCTCTCACTCTCATAATAAGAGGAAATAAGCATTTGGATGCAGTCCAAATACAAAGTTCTTCATGTTCCAAGAGTAGAGATGGTACATCCCACCTTGCCAGTACACCTTCAAATCTAAGTTGAAACGTGCAACTTATGTCTCTATATCGCAACCCTCTCGATATCAAGGTTACTTCCATGGAAAACTAGTTTCAAACCTACTGGGGTCACCACACAATCCTTGGTCATATCCTCTAGGTCTATAGGGTGCCGACACTTTTGGGGTCATCCCTCTTCCCTTATGCATCCAGAGAGTGCCCTAATCATTTGCCCTTTGGATCCCATGAGTTCATGAAGGTGATCAATCTCCTAACCCATGGCCCTCAGACAATGATAGATGTTACCTCCCGACCCTATGGTCATGTGAAACTAGGGAATTAGGCAACTCCTACTTCCATCGGTCTTATCCCTACCTGATCCTAGGATAGACTTATAAGTCTGTCCACAAATGTTTTTATAAGAAATTGTGTGTTGAATGGGGTTGTGAACAGTTGAATGTGTAGTGGCCACTAAGCTTCCACGACCGTCTTTGTCCCAACGAACGGTACTTGTGCATTAGGCTAGTACTGATAAAATTGTTTAGCTCAGTGTAGGTTAGTAGACCTTCTTCAATGTTAACTCGTGGTGAAATCTGTTTGTCCTCCTGCTAATGCATACGGTTGCTGAATCACGACCTCCTAGTCGTAACATGTAGTTTTCGGTAACCTGTTTTAGTAGGTGGGATCGTCACCTTAGTCCCACTATATATGTACTAAGCTAGTGTTGTATGTAAATTCGGCGTTGCTGTTGTTATGCACTATATATGTGTTAGTCTATCATGTTCTTATATGAATCTGAAACACTTGTGCGTGCTGCACTTTATGTATTGTATCTATATCATGCCTCCCTTCATTGTGGCTTCTTTTGCTGTTTCATGGCTCTTTGAATATATGATTTTGTTGACAATGATGACAATGTGAATGAATTTTTATGAATTGTGTGTGAAAATCATCAATACATGAATGTTTCTACATGTGTCTGAATGTGAAAAGAGATAAAATGTTTGTAGGTTTGTGGCCTGTTTTTGGTTGATATCAATGGATGTCATAAAACCTGCAGTTCATAACTGAACTGCAGGTTTCTCATCCTGCGACCAGCCACACTAGGTCTACAGACTGACAGAAAAAAAATAAATAAAAACATCAGTGTCAGTTATTTGAACAAAACTGACGATATATGGTTACAATGTCGGTTTCCATACTCGTAACCGATGTCGATTTCCCTAATGAGGCCAGACACCACGGTCGTGCTGGCCAGCACGGCCGTGGCAGCGGACCAGACATAAAACAGGCGTCGGATATTTATATACCACCGACGACATAGGATAACAGTGTCGGTTACCCTACTCGTAACCGACGTCGATTTCCCTAGAGGCCAGACAACACGGCCGTGCTGGTAAGCACGGCCGTGGCAGCGGGTGAGATGGCTGTCGGTTATCACTAAGAAACCGACACTGATAGTGCCCCAGATGGCACCCTTGCTGTGGCGCGAAGGTATGTGGTGTTGGTTTCGAACCCAATAACCGACGCTTATACCCCCTGCTGGCGCGTTTTCGGCAGCGCGCGAAGGGTTTTGGCGTCGATTTGAGAACCGACGTGTAACGGTTGGGCTTTTAGCGGCGCCCACATAGGTGTCTCTTAAGAACCGACAGTAAAGGCCTTAAAAAATCGACACTAAAGGCATGTTATGTACTAGTGTTAGGATTCTATTATAGTACATGTCCATCTTATAACCTTACCCAAGCCTTCATCATCTCTCTCTCTGCATTCATGGGCTGACTTTCATCCTTTCATAGGGGTCATGGCAACTTTCTTACCTTGGTTAGGCCCCATATCGATTACCTCCATGGTAACACATCCACATGCTCTAAGAGATGGTTATCTATGGGTCTACAGGTTCATTCTCATAGCACGTACTTTTTACTTATCTTCTCAAGATCCTATGAGTCCTCTTTAGGTTTCCTCAAAACCCACAAAAATGGTATACACCCTACCAAAGGGTCCCTCTCCCAGGATGGGAGGAAACTACAACTCTTGACAACAAGGTCACAAACATCCTTAGGGTTTATATTCACATGAGCATGGTTAACCCAGCAGCTACTAAGGCACAAGAAGACCACCTACTAAACCATGCTAGGTCATACTTGTTCTCATCCTCAACATTGGAGCAAGATCATACCTTCCCATGTCATCCACTTAGTTGTGAGGGGTTCATCAAACATATATTTAAACTTAAGGGGTTCCCTCTCCTCTAACCACGAGGAGTACCATGCTCAAATCTATAGAAACTCAAATCTCATCACGAGCATCAGATACACCACTTCCCCTCTTAGGCCTAATAACCCTAAGTTCATTTCTTTATGCAACAGCTATCCAACTGCATGCTCAACCTTTAACCACGAACCAAGCATGTCCAAGGTATGTCATGTGCTTCCCATGATCCTTTTATTCAAGCAACACTTTAGAGTGGATTCCTCCTCAAGGACAACCAACAAGGTACAAGGCCTCACAACCTATTACTAAACCTCGCTAGGTCTAAGGAACTCTTCTTCTTATCTCAGAAGGTAAACACCTACACCATGGGCACATAGGTACCAGCAAACTCGGCCTCTCTCTAGGGTTTGGTTCCTCTTATGGCAACCAAGACATCATCAGCCTCCAGGGATCAAGCATGAGTCAAACATCCACTTAGGTCGCATCATCCTCAACTCCCCAGTTTTCCTCATATCTCAAAGTCTAGGCTTCCAACCTTCTTGCTTGGGTCATGCTCTCTCTCTCTAGAGATAACTCCACAACCAGCCTTATACTAAAGGTCCTCTCTCCATGAAGATGGATCAAGCTTACAAGCATACCTCTACATGAAGAAGCCTATGTTCAAATTTATGTTTGCTCAAGGTTATCCCTAGCCCTTTTTGATTATCGCATCAGCTATCCAATATACTCCCTTGTCCAGGGTTTCAACCTACTACTTGCACTATTGACGTATTCTGGGTGCCTACTATGCCATGCTCATATAAGCTCATGGGGTTTCTATAGGTTCTTCTCTAACCTCATAAAAGAAGGTACTATCCTTCACTCTAACATGCATGACCCTTCCCAGGGTTAGGTCGCCAAAGGTACTCAGTCATCCAACCTCATATGGCTCACAACATCCTGGGCATCCAAAAGCATGTTAACCCACACACCTAGTCTATCATGACATCTACTCATCATGTCATCTCTCTCTCTAACCAACACTTAGGGTTAGGGTTGGCATCATCCTCAGAGGAGGTGCCAGGTCTCTACTTTTAATGGAGATCTCTACCTCCAAGACTAACTCTCTTTACTTATCCTCCTGACAAGAAGGTCTAGTCTCAGGTCTCTCCTGAGGGCATGACAACTTATGTCAAATGACCTAAGCATGTATCTATTCCTTTACACTTAATCTATTAAGCTTATGTCCATGACATCTTATTTACATGCTTTTTTATTAATTTGGTGGAGGATTCCTTAAACCTTATCAACCTTAACCATACCTCAAGAGGGTGAGGAAAAGAGAGAAAACCCTGATCCTTAAAATCCTTAATAGCATTTGAGTTGAGAAGGGATGAACAAGATGAGAGAGTCCTAAAGGTATCTTATTTCGAGTCCAATCCTGAGACATTGGCCATGAAGTCACACTAATCTGGGAGTCCTCGTATTCTGACTAGCGGTGCGGAGGAAAATCTTGCCATTCCCCAGACGTTATCCTTTTCTAGACACCTCTATCTTTCAGAAATTCCTCTAATAACTCCCTTGGGTTCTACAGAGTTTGTAAAATTTAATAATTATTACAGATTAAATGAGGAACATATGCTCTGATATCAAATGTAACGACCCTACCTCCCAGTAACCCCCAATTGAGGGAGACCAAGAGGTCAGAGCCATTATCCCATTTAACAGGATCAAAGGTTCAACAAATAATCAATAACAATTATCAAATTCTACCAAAAGACTGAAAACTGGTATAAAATAAAACTTTGCATACCTTTTTCAAAAATTGGGATATCTACATCTATCCACATCAGGAGTCTATTCTAACTAATCCTCCTTGTACTTTAACTCTTATTTAATTCCACATATGCCACTTTACTATTTGTCCTTTTTATGCTTGTACCTAAAATGCTGACAAACAAAATGTCGATCAGCATATCGAAATATGCCGGTATGTGGGAACAACCAAAATTTCACAAATATGACTAACAAACTAATTATCACAACCAAGGTAATTAACAAGTCATTTTACATTTTCAATGTGTCAATCTCCACTGCTTTTGCCCTAACCCTAGAATACCCTCTCTAGGGTTTGACTTAAGGCCACCTTCTCAATTCGGAGGTTGGTGCTTGGGGTCGCCTCTCATGGTGCCCATTAGTCATGCAACATACACCACCTTCTCATTCTCGAGCTTGGTGTCTGGGGTCACCTCTCATGGTACACATTGCTCTTCCCTTCTGGGCTTGACCTTTTTGCATCATCCATCAGGGTGGCATGTAGGTGCGAGAATACACATTTATATTACAAGTGTGATAATCATAGTGACTTTATAATTTGCAAGTATGAACATCCAACTGATAGGTTGCATTCAATGTGATGAATCATCCAAAAAACCTTCGAGAAACTAATATGATTAACCATAATTAACCACGTACCTATCAAGCTCACTTGATTGCAGAAATAATTCAACCAATTAAGAAACCGAGCAAGCACATACCAAGTTGATCCTGAAATAGGAATCCAATTTTCTTATCATTAATCATGCCATCATGGTCTATTAAACCTAGCTCGTTTTCTAGGGTTTCTAGTCCACTTTTAGCATTTCCATTGCAATTAGGGTTCCTCTTCATTTTTACTCTTTTAGTCCCTAATTTTATACAATTACTCGCAAACCCTAATTATCTCATCTATTCTTCACGAAAGATGTTAAGGTTAGCTTCTAACAACAGATTATCTTAATTTCAGATAAAAGGCACAATTAAACATTAATTAAGTCCATTATGCCTCTTTAACTTTAAAACTACCATTTTTATCCTTTTAATTCATGAAAAGATTATTAGGCCTAATTTTCATCTTTGGTTCCTTTCGGAATAACAACTCATAGTTCATTATGATTTAGTTCACATCTGAACTCTATTTATCATTAATTCCATCTTTATCAAAAAGAAAACCATATTAAGGGTATTTATCCATAATTAGGAACTTTTACACTCGAAGTAGCTTAGAGCCATCATATTTCAACTTTAACCATGAATTTGAACAATTAACTCCATTAAGAGTCACATTTACTAATATTAGGGTTTCAAGGCCCATTAAAGCATACTTATTCACATGAACTTCTAAATTAAACCAATTACATACAATGTTCATCCTTTTTTATCTTAATGTATCTTTCATAATTAATATGTTAATATCAACTTTAATCATCCATTAAACCCTACTAAATACACTAATCATCTCAAAATAGGGTTTCTTAATCTTTAATTCATTAGAGTTGATAATTTACACTACTTTTCGAATAGTAAGAGGAATTAGCCTCTAAAACCATTTTTAATGAATTCCTCTCATTTTTCTGAGCAATTTTCATACTTTATGTGTATTCATCCGAGCTACTGATATTTAAATATGATTTAAGATATGACTTACCAAAGCCAATCAGAGGGTGCCAAGTGTCCTGCTCCATGCAATGTATCACATCTTGCTTGAAAACATAATCGAATCACCTTTATACCCTTGGTTACAATCCCGGCTGTTCATTTCTCAGAGGGGCATAATCGTCCAACCCGCTTTGGTCACCTTCAACCTCGGGAGCCCTAGCTACAGCCAACTGTAGTGGCTCGTGGGGGTTTCTTCCTCCCCTTCCCTTTACTCCTAGAGTCCCGACGATGGCTCCTTGGCCTCCGCCGCCCTCTGTCGCACCTGCAGAAGTCCCCAGTTGCGGCCAAGGTGGCCGAAGTCAGGCCGATAGTTGCACCCACCACAGCCAAAACCTGCAGGTCCACTGGGCGTTTTGAGCGGAGATGGGAGTAAGGGAAGGTATCTAGCCACCCTAGATCTCCAGGGTTGCATCGTGCCTCCATCAAGATCCACCACAACGGCCAGTTGCCCCCGAGATAGCCATATGCTCTCTTGGTTAGGGTTTTAATGAAAAAGATGAAGACGAGAGAGAGAGAAAGTTGCATGGGATCTCTTTGGAACTCAAACCAGGGCTCTACCCTTTATATAGGGAAGGGTATCCACGCCCTATTATGTTTATTCACAAGGCCTTTTCCCAATAGGAATCCAATTCCTTCATTAGGAAGCAAGTTTCTCTCTACTAATTATCTCTTTAATATTCTTTATTCTTTAAATATTAAGATTTCAAAAATTACCTCTTTCATTCTCTTTGTACTTTCCTTTTAATCCATTGGCCACGAAATTATATTTTCTTTTAGTAGAAAATACTTCCTTTTTAGCAATGCCACCAAAATCATTAATAATGTATCACATTATCCTCTTATTCTGCATTTTTGGTATTGTCTCTTTCTTTCTTCTCCATTTGGGCTCCTTGGAACCCAAGAAACTCCAATATTTCAAAATTCCTTTTTAAGGATACTTATTATCCTTCTAGATGCATTTATATTCATTATTTCTCATTATCTTGTTTATTTCTTACTAAATATATCTTTTTAAGGATTTCTCTTTAAATTTCTTTATATTTTCCTCATTGTCATTCCATTTAACATTAGGAATCCTTTGGATACGAAAATCCACTAAGGATAACTCAATTATACCTCTTTCCACTTATTTTCCACATTTTATCATTATTTTCAATTTCTTTCTTAATAAAGAAATATTTAATTATTCTTTTCTTTTCTTATTGCTTTCTCTTTGCAACTTTGGACTCCTTGGAACCCAAGAGGCATGAAATCCAACTTTGGATTATATTCTTTTGCCTTCTAGAGGTTTCTACAACTTTCTTTTCTTCATTTTCTTATTTACTCAAATAATGGAGTTTCTTTTGTCTTTTCCTTGTTATTGGGCCCAATAGCCAATAAAGCCCACAAAACAATCAACAAGGCTATTGTAAACGAAACTCATTTATTCAAAACAAATTATATCATTATTTGTTCCAATATTTTTAATATGAGAAATTACATTTCTTGCCAAATGAACCCAAAAGTTGGGGTTGTAACATATGCCAATTTAGAACAATTAGAGAGATAGAATTGTATGCAAGATAGGCAATTTAGAACATGGAAATATGCATATATAAAAGTACCAAATGAGAGTGCCAAAGAATAAGGCTATTGGTTGAGAAAATCTAGTTGAGAGGGAAATTCTCATTCAATAAGCCAACTGTGTATTCTGTGCACGGTGTTATCGGTCGAGTTCTGTGCATTGACAACTCGACCGATGACATCTATTGGAAAAACATCCATTGGTGCCTATCGGTCGAGTTTCAAACAGGGGAAACTCAACAGACAGAGCTGCTATCAAAAGGCACATATATTTCATAAAAACATATTTAAATGCATGTTAAAAATATAAGCCATATCCAAACATGTATAAGCAAGTTAGTAATGCACTATGAAAGCATTAGAAACAATTTTTGAGCAAGAGTGTGAAGAGAATCACAAAATACCACTTTTGACTCAAAAACCACATGCATAGTGCACACTAACTTGACAAAAACAAGTTAGATATGGTTATAAGAAAGAAAAACATTACCTTTGTTCTTACCATTTCTTTTCCACTTGTTTTCACTTCATACACATCTCACCTTTCTTCTTTCATGTGGATTGAAAAGTCAATTTGCAATTCAATATCTCAAGTCAATCCATTTGCAAGTAACTACAAGAAGAAAGATGAATTTGTCCCCAATCATGTTTTTGGGTCCAGAGGGGTTAGTTTAGCATCCCAAGTCCTATTTCTCTTGGGTGCTTTACTAAAAGGACAACAAGTAGAATAATGAATAGATTCATTGCAATAGTTGCATGTGCCCATAGTCTTGGAACTAGAGGATTCTCCATGGAATATTGGAGGTCATTTACCTTTGTTGTTCCTTTGACTACTATCATACCCTTAACCATGTCTACCAATTTATTTAGTAGTATGGTCTAGGATGTCATTAAGATTATTTTTACCAACTAAGAATCTTTGCAAAGAAAATCTCAAACCATAATTACCATGCATAAGATAAGTAATAGTAGTAGACAAATGATTGATATTATCTCTAGAATGCAAAAGATCATTTTCTAAGCAAAGAGCTTTAATTAAATAAGAATCTCTATCAATATGAAGAGCCGCAACATCATTCTCTCTACTAGTAGAACTAGAAAAAGATTCATGCACATTGATTTTAGCAAGCAAGGAGGCATTTTCTGTTTCAAGCAAAGCAATCTTAGAAAGATAAACACCATTTTCATATTCTAATCCTTGCAAAGCAAAATCTTTGTCCTTGTTTTCAGATTTAAGAACATCAAATCATGCATGAGAGAATCAACAATTAAATTGTACTCGTCATTAGAACTAGGCATGAGAGGTTGAGCTTCTAGTAATCTAATCTTATCAAGCAAAGTAGCATTTTCAAGTTTCAGAGAGTCTACTTGGCTAAGACAAGCATTTTTGTCATCAAGCAAGCAAGAATTAGCATGTTCAAGATCATTTAATTCTACATGCAAATTATCAACAATTCTAGTAAGCTTTTTCTTTTTTCTTTTATAAGACTTAAGAGAGGCACAAGTATCATGAATAATAGTAATCAAAGATTCTTTATCTAAAGAGTTTAGATTTACCTCACTTGAGTCCTTACTTGTTGATGCCATGAGAGAAAAATGGCATTCTCCTTCATAACTAGAGCTTGAGCTAGATCCTCCACTCGACTCTTCACTTGATTCTTCACTTGAGCTTGAGTTGGAGGAGCCACTTGAGCTTGAGTTGGAGGAGTCACTTGAGCTTGAGTGCCATTTTTCCTTCTTCTTGTACTTCTCTTCTCTTCTCTTATGAAGATGGGTATTTTTGACTTGTGGGCAATCTTCCTTGTAGTAACCCTTCTTTCCACATGTGAAGCACCGGATGGAGGAGGACTTGCCTGTGTAGAGTTTACACTTGGTGTACATGGCATCTTCTTTAATTTGAGAGGATGGAGAAGATTGTCCCATGATAACTTCAATTTGAGCCTTCATTTCAGCCTTCTTCATTCTCTTTAGCTCTTTCTTCTCTTATCTTTCAACTTCTTCTCTTTTGTCAAGTGTGACTTCATGTGCTTGTATATTTCCAATGAGCTCTTCAATAGGGACATCCTTAAGATACCTTGCTTCTTCAATGGAAGTCACCTTGGGTTCCCACCTCTTTGGAAGAGTTTTAAGGATCTTTGAGTTGATCTCTCCTGTAGACATAGTATGACCTAGAACCTAAAGACCATTGACAATGGTGTTGATCCTTGAGTATGTTTGGGTATCCTCTCCTCCTTTCCCATCTTGAAGTTCTCAAGCAGCCCTTTGAGCATGTAGACTTTGCTTTCCTTCACTTAATTTGTCCCCTAATAAGTGATGCATAGCAAGGGAGAGAGAGATTGAACATACACCAATTGACAAGCTATTTAGAGTGGTTCCACACTTTAAATTAGAAATGAGTCAGTCAACTACCTAGAGAGGTCAACCTCTAGGATTTCTTAACCTTGCATCTTCATTATATTTGTTATAAGAGATACAATACATGACCAACAAAGGACTTACCTATCCAATACAAAGAGTCTTCAACCTTACCAAGGAGTTACTCACTTTGCACGGAGTCTCTCGCCTTCTTTTAAGGAATTACCTACTCTTGCACAAGTCTTCAGCCTTACAGCGATTACCCACTCTTCTTGGATCTTGTACCTTTGACTTCACCTTCACTCAGAGAAGGTTCCACCAAGGACTTACCCACTTGATCAAGGAGTCCTTTGCCTTCACCAAGGGCTTACCCACTCTTGCTCCAAGTCTTCAACCTTGATCTTCACCAAGGGACTCCTTCCTTTGTTCTTCTTCACCTCTCTTGGCCAAGAGAGAGAACCTTCATCTTCATGGTTGAAATGAGAGATAGGGAGGTGGTGGAAGTGAGAGCTTCACAAGATATACATGTAGGACTAGCTCTCTTACATATTACCTACTCACTCTAACGAATGTAGCAAGTGATTAAGCTTAGAGAGATAGAGGAGGCTATAAGAATCACTCATCTATAGAATAGGAACCTCACACAGAGTTTTGAATTGAATGCTCCACCTTGGAATAAAGCCCCAAGGGGTCCTATTTATAGCTGGGGATGCCTCTTAGCCTTTGGGAACACTTGAGAATGAAAACTAGCCATTTTGTGGCTTGCAATGGATATATTTTCACTTGTTGTAACTCCACAATGGCTAGAAGCACATTTCTACACTTTTCCGTACAGTACAATCGGTCGAGTTTCTATACGGGTAACTCAACTGATAGAGTAAAAGACAAAGTCAATATTCAGACCATCGGTCGAGTTTGTCCTGGGGAAACTTGACTAACCAATGAAAATTTAATTGGTCAGGTACTCTATCGGTCGAGTTCTGTGAAGTGTAAACTCGACCGATCAAAAGTCATTTTCAATATCCAATCAAGATTGGTCGAATTTGCAACTCACAGAACTTGAATGATGAACAACCTGATGTGAATTTTGGAAAATGGCTTTTGAGTACTTAAACATTCGATCTAAGTACTCCTAATTTTTTCTAAGCTTACTTACAAGTCATACAATCATTACAAGTGATTTACAACATGATTCTAATGGATTTACATCATATTACAAAAACATGCACTTGTTTTGACTTTGACTTGGCTTTTCTCCAATTTGATATGCGCAAGTTAGGGCATTTGGAGTGTGTCTATACCTAATCTGAAATCACTCAAGTAGAGACATTAGACACCAATAAGTGGAATGTTTAGTCATCATCAAAACACATGTTTAGTCAATTTATACGTGAGTCAACATTGACCTAATTGACCTTGAGTCAACATTCTCCCCATTTTTGATGATGACAAACCATTCCATCAAAATGTTTTGAATGCTTTCAAGTAAAATCATACCTTCGGAGAAACCTAGGGGTTTCAATAGGATTGATCTCATATGCTCCCCCTCAATTGATGTGCATGGAGTTCTCATACTCCCTCTCAATTGATATTATTTTCCCTACATTGTTAGCTTTCATAACATTTAGAATACTATGTCTTCTACTCATATATGTTCTCCACATATATGTCTTTTCCCATTTAGCTTCTCCCCTTTACATGGACATACTTATCCTCTTCATGTAAGACATTCCTTCTTCCTCTTTTAAAAGAAGACATACCTTTCTCCCCCTTTGTCATTTCAAAAAGTGAGGGTATGAAGAAATAAGAAACCCCACTTGTTAAAGGAAAGGAGATAACAAAAAATTGTATAAGGAGAGTAGAAGAGCACAGATAGGGGCTTGTCCAAGCATAGAAAGAAAAGCAAGGTAAAGCATATACTTGAAAAACCCAAAATGTAAGATAAGGTGTTGTAGAAAAACAATAAATCACAATTTTGACCCTCAAGATGACAAAATTTGCCCAAAAACTGTTAGGGCTAATGGCATTTCCATGAGCCCTGCTCAGAAGGTCGTTTCTGCATAAAAAACACTACCCTTGCAACAAAAAATTGAAACTGGAGCAAAATCTACATAAAATCCAAAAATGCTCCAATTTCTATATATAATGTAGATCTATATACCCTGCATCACAATGTTATCCAAGCAACTCAAGATAGTAAATATGCAATTCAAGGAACACACTTGAGCATGTATGATACAAGATACAAGCATAACATATAGTGAAATACCACTAGATGAGCAATGTTACCAATTAGAAACAAGGTTAGAACTACATGTAGGTGAACTACTAGTAGATGCTATCACAAGTTAGGACTACTAGTAGGATTTAGATCATAGCAAGAGATACCAAAAGATATACAAGATAAAGCAAGCTCTGAGTGGATGTAGAGATATATCCAAACAAAGAGATAAGTAATTTTAGAAGCATGAAAGGATATAACTCACTAACAAATATGCACCCTTACCAAAATATAATTACCACTTAAAACCTCAAGGTTGTATCAAAACAAGATATACACCTAGATAGATGTAGCAAGTTAGAGTACAATGGAAGCAATTTCAGATACAACCAAGAGATCCAAAGAGATCATCATCAAAACCTACAAAACAACTCAAATCAAGTAATTGCAAGATATAGACATGCAAATTTAGAAAAATTAGAGAGATAGAGTTTTATGTAAGATAGGAAATTTAGAACATGGCAATATGCATATATAAAGGTACCAAATGAGAGTGCCAAAGAATAAGGATATTGGTTGAGAAAATCTAGTTGAGTGGGAAATTATCATTCAATAAGACAACTGTGTATTTTGTGCACAGTATTATCGGTCGAGTTTTGTGCATTGACAACTTGATTGATGACAGCTGCTGGCAACACCCATTGGTGCCTATCAGTCAAGTTTCAAATAGGGCAAACTTGACCGACAGAGCTGTTGTCAAAAGGCACATATATTTCATAAAGACATATTTAAAGGCATGATAAAAACATAAGCCATATCCAAACATGTGTAAGCAAGTTAGTAAAGCACTATGAAAGCATTAGAAACATTTTTTTAGCAAGAGTGTGAAGAGAATCACAAAATGCCACTTTTGACTCAAAAACCACATGCATAGTGCACACTAACTTGACAAAAACAAGTTAGATATGGTTATAAGCAAGAAAAACATTACCTTTGTTCTTGCCATTTATTTTCCATTTGTTTTCACTTCATACACATCTCACCTTTCTTCTTTCATGTGGATTGAAAAGTCAATTTGCAATTCAATAGCTCAAGTCAATCCACTTGCAAGTACCTACAAGAAGAAAGATGAAATGGTCCCCAATCATGTTTTTAGGTCCGGAGGGGTTAGTTTAGCAAACCAAGTCCTATTTCTCTTGGGTGCTTTCCTAAAAGGACAACAAGTAGAATAATGACCAATTTAATTGCAATAATTGAATGTGCCCATAGTCTTGCAACTAGAGGATTCTCCATGGAATATTGGAGGTCATTTACCTTTGTTGTTCCTTTGACTACTATCATACCCTAAACCATGTCTACCAATTTATTTAGTAGTATGGTCTAAGATATCATTCAGATTTTTTTTACCAACTAAGAATCTTTGCAAAGAATATCTCAAACCATCATTATCATGCATAAGAGAAGTAATAGTAGAAGACAAATGATTGATATTATCTCTAGCATGCAAAAGATCATTTTCTAAGTAAAGAGCTTTAGTTAAATAAGAATCTCTATCAATATGAAGAGAAACAACATCATTCTCTCTACTAGTAGAACTAGAACAAGATTCATGCACATTGATTTTAGCAAGCAAGGAGGCATTTTCTGTTTCAAGCAAAGCAATCTTAGAAATATAAACACCATTTTTAGATTCTAATCCTTGCAAAATGCAAAATCTTTATCCTTGTTTCAGATTTAAGAACATCAATATCATGCAGGAGAAAATCAACAATTAAATTGTGCTCTTCATTAGAACTAGGCATGAGAGGTTGAGCTTCTAGAAATCTAATCTTATCAAGCAAACTAGCATTTTCAAGTTTAAGAGAGTCTACTTGGCTAAGACAAGCATTTTTTTCATCAAGCAAGCAAGAATTAGCATGTTCAAGATCATTTAATTCTACATGCAAATTATCAACAATTCTAGCAAACTTTTTCTTTTTCCTTTTATAAGACTTAATAGAGGATAAAGTATCATGAATAATAGCAATCAAAGATTCTTTATCTAAAGAGTTTAGATTTACCTCACTTTAGTCCTTACTTGTTGATGCCATGATAGAAAATGGCATTCTCCTTCATCACTAGAGCTTGAGCTAGATCCTCCACTTGACTCTTCACTTGATTCTTCACTTGAGCTTGAGTTGGAGGAGCCACTTGAGCTTGAGTTGGAGGAGTCACTTGAGCTTGAGTGCCATTTATCCTTCTTCTTGTACTTCTCTTCTCTTCTCTTGTGAAGATGGGTCTTTTTTCCTTGTGGACAAACTTCCTTGTTGTGACCCTTCTTTCCACATGTGAAGCACTGGATGGAGGAGGACTTGCCATTGTAGAGTTTACCCTTGGAGTATATGGCATCTTCTTTAACTTAAGAGGATGAAGAAGCTTGTCCCCTAATAATTTCAATTTGAACCTTCATTTCAGCCTTCTTCATTCTCTTTAGCTCTTTCTTTTCTTGTCTTTCAACTTCTTCTCTTTTGTCAAGTGTGACTTCATGTGCTTGTAAATTTCCAATGAACTCTTCAATAGGGACATCCTTAAGAGACCTTGCTTTTTCAATGGAAGTCACCTTGGGTTCCCACCTCTTTGGAAGAGTTCTAAGTATCTTTGAGTTGATCTATCCTCTAGACATAAGATGATCTAGAACCGCAAGACCATTGACAATGGTGTTGAGCCTTGAGTACATGTTGGTTGTCCTCTCCTCGTTTCCCATCTTGAAGTTCTCAAGCAACCCTTTGAGCATGTAGACTTTGCTTTCCTTCACTTGATTTGTTCCCTCATAAGTGATACATAGCTTTTTCCATACCTCATAGGCTGTTTCACATGAAGAAATCTGGTTGAACTCGGTAGGGGTCATGGAGGCATAGAGGATGTGCATGGCTCTAGCATTCAAGGTTGCTTTCTTTCAAGGTAGCATCATCCCATTCTTCAATCTTTGTTTTCGGTAGCTTATATTGTTCACCATTTTCCACATCTCAAGACTTGATCCTTGGATGTAGAATTGAAGCCTTCTTCTCCAATAGATGAAATTGCTTCCATCAAAGATTGGTAGTCTGATCAAGTATCTCCCTCCTTGGTAGTCACCCATCTTCTCCTACTTGTTGAAGTATGCTTGGAGAAGCCCACTTTGATACCAATTGTTGGATCCTAGATGGGTGATTAGATGCTATAGAGGGGGGTGAATAGAGCTGAATGTACTTAAACAAAATTCATTAGACCTTCAAGATATATCACAAAATAAGGTTGCTAAATGAAAATTGTGTGTGCAACTAAAACATGCATAGCAAGGGAGAGAGAGATTGAACATACACCAATTGACAAACTGTTTAGAGTGGTTCCACACTTTAAACTAGAAGTGACTCAGTCCACTACCTAGAGAGGTCAACCTCTAGGATTTCTAACCTTGCATCTTCATTATATTCATTATAAGAGATACAATGCATGACCACAAAAGGGCTTACCTATCCAATACAAAGAGTCTTCAACCTTACCAAGGAGTTACCCACTTTGCAAGGAGTCTTATGCCTTCTTCCAAGGACTTACCTACTCTTGTACAATTCTTCAGCCTTGCAAGGATTACCCACTCTTCTTGGATCTTCCGCCTTTGACTTCACCTTCACTCGGAGAAGCTTCCACCAAGGACTTACCCACTTGAGCAAGGAGTCTTTTGCCTTCACCAAGGGCTTACCCACTCTTGCTCCAAGTCTTCAGCCTTGATCTTCACCAAGGGACTCGTTCCCTTGTTCTTCTTCACCTCTCTTAGCCAAGAGAGAGAACCTTCATCTTCATGGTTGAAATGAGAGATAGGGAGGTGGTGGAAGTGAGAGCCTCACAAGATATACATGTAGGACTATCTCTCTTACAGATTTCCTACTCACTCTAACGAATGTAGCAAGTGATTAAGCTTAGAGAGAGAAGAGGTTGTATTAAGCACTCAACTATAGAATAGGAACCTCGCATATAGTTTTTCATTGAATGCTCCACCTTGGAATGAAGCCCAAGGGGTCCTATTTATAGTTGGGGATGCCTCTTAGCCTTTGGGAACACTTGAGAATGAAAACTAGCTATTTTGTGGCTTGCAATGGATATATTTTCACTTGTTGTAACTCCACAACGGCTAGAATCACTTTTCTGTATAATGCAATCG
Source organism: Alisma plantago-aquatica (assembly GCA_963693085.1). Taxonomy (NCBI): domain Eukaryota; kingdom Viridiplantae; phylum Streptophyta; class Magnoliopsida; order Alismatales; family Alismataceae; genus Alisma; species Alisma plantago-aquatica. The sequence continues at coordinate 118,228,124 of OY856414.1, forward strand.
GTCGAGTTTCTATAAGGGTAACTCGACCGATAGAGTAAAAGACAAAGCCGATATTCAGTCCATCGGTCGAGTTTGTCCTGGGGAAACTCAACCGACCAATGAAAATCGAATTGGTCAGGTACTCCATCGGTCGAGTTCTGTGAAGTGTAAACTCGACCGATCAAAAGTGATTTTCAAGATCAAATCAGGATCGGTCGAGTTTGCTACTCACAGAACTTGACCGATGAACAGCCTGATGTGAATTTTGGAAAATGGCTTTTGAGTGCTTAAACATTCGATCTAAGTGCTCCTGATTTTTTCTAAGATTAATTATGAGTCATACAATCATTACAAGTGATTTACAACATGATTCTAATGGATTTACATCATATTACAAAAACATGCACTTGTATTGACTTTGACTTGTCTTTTCTTTAATTTGATATGCACAAGTTAGGGCATTTGGAGTGTGCCTATACCTAATCTGAAATCACTCAAGTAGAGACATTAGACACCATATGTGGCATGGTTAGTCATCATCAAAACATGGGTTTAGTCAATTTAGACTTGAGTCAACATTCTTCCCCTTTTTGAAGATGACAAACCATTCCATCAAAATGTATTGAAAGCTTTTAAGTAAAATCATACCTTCGGAGAAACCTAGGGGTTTCAATAGGATTGAGCTCATATGCTCCCCCTCAATTGATGTGCATGTAGTTCTCATACTCCCCCTCAATTGATGCTATTTTCCCTGAATGGTTAGCTTTCATAACATTTAGAATACTATGTCTTCTACTCATATATGTTCTACTCATATATGTCTTTTCCCATTTATCTTCTCCCCTTTACATGGACATACTTCTCCTCTTCATGTAAGAGATGTCTTCTTCCTCTTTTAAAAGAATACATACCTTTCTCCCCCTTTGTCATTTCAAAAAGTGGGGGTATGAAGAAATAAGAAACATGTTACATCCTTGAAATTCGTGGTATTCAAGCCTAAATAAAATTAGGGACACATCCTGATCCAATTGGGATAATCAAGATTTACATATGGGTCCCTGAGATATTTTTGGGATATTGAAGATATTCATGATTGTGGTAGATATTCAAAATATTTATGGTTGATGGATAATTAGAATATAAGATAATGAGAGGATTTCTCGAATAATCCAAGATATAATTATTTAAAGGATTATACAGCTTTTTCTTGAAAGCCAAATAATAGAACAATATGTAAGTTCCTAAAGAAAATAGGAAGCTTGTTTCAAAGAAAAAGAAGGAATACATTCTTTCTTAAGATTATTCTTTGTGTTTCCATAATATTAGATGGTGTCAATTATCAAATAAATAAGATATCTTTGAAGTACTTTCAGAAAGACAAGGAATATTGTGAGTTTTGGTGATAATTATGATGGGAACGAGGTAGATAGCCTTTGGGAGGCACGTTGCCATCAGTGTTTACCCCATATTGGGACAAAAAAGTTTGTTAGGTCTCGAGGGCATCACATTAGACCTCTCTTTGAAGGGAAAGAAATCCCAAGGAATTAGGATTCATGGGAAGGATTCCATATGCAGCATGGTTATATATATGGATATACGGCATGTTCCTCTCGTACATACACCCCTCTTACTTGTGCCGTCATTGCCTCTTCTTGAACCCTAAAAGGTTTCTCCGGCAATCTGTGACAGTGGGCGCATATAGATGGAGTGACATTGAGGGGGAAGAACCATAGTAGGCAATCATCGGGTGAAGTCTTTTGCCCACAACGTGTTTAGGGAGACGTCGGGCTAAGAGAGCAACGGTACATGGATTCCGCAGCCTGGATTACAGTTTCAACACCTACCATCGACCTGGATAGGAGGAAGACGGAGCCGCGGTCTGTGGGATTGCAGGAATGAAGGGATAGGGGGTCGGGGTACCTGAAGGTTCGATGACCTCCCCGATTCTCCTCCGAGTGCCAACCTGTGTGCTGATGAGGAACTCTACCACTGTGGCCGAGGAATGCACCACCGTCCCTATATGGCGTTGGCAGCAACAGCCGCCTGTCCAGCAGAGGACCCGACCTGACTGTTTCCAGGGAACCCCGGCCATAGGGGCAAGCGTCGGCCACCCTGTATGTCTAGGGAACTGGGTAGAGCTTCCTTGAGCCTCGGGTGCGGCAGGTTTCCCTATAATGAGTGGGGGAGGATTCAGCACCATCAACAACTAGAAAGCTGTGAGGGGATTTGAAACCCTGCAGATGGCCATTGTGGAGAAGGCAGACCCTCCATAGTTGCATGGATACTCCTCGGTAGGGCGGGCAATAGGGAAGGCCGGCATGGGACTTCCACCTCATGTCGTCGGCCTGTGAAGCGCGGGCGACGACCTTTTGGTCATGCGCAGGTGATCGCGGAAACACGATGGGCAGGGCCACGCTCGGTGCGTGCGGTCAGCGAACGACGCCCGGGAAGACTCCTGCAATGCAGAGAGCACGGTGCCGACTAGAAGGGTATGAAGTAGGCAGCCACACCCTAGGAGAACATTCTGACGCCCGGGAGCAAAGGGGGAGGTGTCGTAGCATTCTCGCGCACAGCGGCGAGCGCTGGAGGAGGCCTAAGGCTAAATGACCAAAATAGCCCTCTATGTATGCGCAACGCATCAGGGCACGTCAGTCTTTTTGTCTTTTCTCTCAGTCAAGTGATAAGAGGTAATAAATGCTGACTTGGCGCTCCCCTATTGGTTGAATAAAGATATATCTTGTGAAACTTATAGAAAATGCTAGGATGCTCAGAATATATCAAATATGCATATCAAATCGATCAAAAAAATGAGGAGAACACAAATAAAATATGATCAGTGTCTACATAGGCTTCATGTTCCAAAAGTATATACAACATAGGTTTAGATGTGTTTAATGTGAAGGAAAACCTAGTTTGTTTAATCTGATGCTTAATTGAATAGACTCGTTCATGTTAGGCTAACACTTGATCTTGCCATGGATAATGAGTAAAACCTTGACAATAATGAATAATGGATGATTCCAGATTAGTAATCTTATATATGTTGTTTTAGGGTTTTGAAACCAATGTGGACATCTTGCTATGATCATATTGTGATTTAGGTGTCACGAGTTGTTTAATATGCTTAAGTTGATAATTAGGGTTTCGCCTAACATGCATAACAGAATTGGTAATCTTAGAAACTATGATGTGATGGAATTAGGATTTGTAACCCTAATCCCTAGTCCAAACACGAGATGTCCCTAAACCCTAGTTTAGGAGCACATCTAGATCTAAGTAATGTAATGTGAATACATGGTGACACATATGTAGTATGTATGTTTCAGATACTGTTGATTGTATGCTTGGTTGCTTGGATGTTTGGATACACTCGTAAAGCATATGATGTTCAGCATTGTTTCTACGATGGCATAAGGTATGTGGTTACGCTTATGATTACATGTATCAAATTCTAAAATTGTCGATGTTTCTCAATGAGATTGAATGACAAATAAATTGTTTGGTTGTTTATTTACTTTTTGCAAATTTAAAAGTTCCTATGAGTATCATGTAAAGTAAATAACTACATTCTGAACCCTGGATTAGACTGATCTTAAGGGTAATGCACACGAGCCCCGGAGGGACAGTAATTACACCTGAGGTAGTAGACCAGATGAGGGTTAGAATATGAAAACAAGTTTTTGTTCCTATATGCAAGATAAAGATGTTTGCTTATATATGTACTTGTGATTATTGATTGAACCCACGTACCAGTATAGCAATATATTGATCGTGTATTTGTTTGTCGGCGTTTTAGGTATAAGATATACTTGACTCGTGGACATGAAGGTACATATAGAGATGTTGAAGACACTAGAGTTTAATCATGAAGGTTTAGTGTTAATGGTTTATCTTCACACATGTAAAAGTTAATTCTGTTTAAAAGCTATGTAACTCCTTAGAGTAGCTTTTTATGTAAACACATAAATATTTGATCATTAATGGAAATTGTTTACTATTTTGTATTATTTCATGAATCTGATCTTGGAGTATATGAGTGATGATCTGTGACTTTAAGGTCTTTTAGACACTCAAAAGTGTGGGTCGTTACATTTGGTATCAGAGCACATATTCATCAACTAATACTTAATAGTTTATAATTTCAAATAAACCTTAGAAATCTTAAGGGAAAAAATAGTAAAGCTTAAAGTATCTTTTATGTTTCTCATATCACATTTTGTCTACTTCTCATATCTTGCTTAAAAAGCTTTGAAAAGAAAATATTAATAAGAGAAGTAAAATGTGAAAAGATGTAACCTTTCGTGTAGGTCCCTCTAGAGAGGGTAGACACTAGAAAGATACATGTTTGGGTAAACCATTTCTTAGAGGATGGACTTGGAACAGGTGTGAAAACTCTAGAGAGTCTAGGGAGAGGAAACCCCTAAGAGGTAGAGTTTAGTCCCTAACCCTAACCCTAAAACCTTAATCTTAAATTAATAAACATGGTGTGGTGGTATGGGACACCACCCATGTGAAACTTGAAATCAAGTATAAGAAGATAAAGGGATGGGTGTAGGTGACCCAGTCTCCCATGCATGAGTGCATGAGGAGCATGACCCTTAGGTAAGAGATCTTAAGAAATATATGAACCCAATAGTTATATATACATGAAAATGAAAGGTTTAGTATAACCTACTCAAACCCCTTATGTTGTCTCTAGAAATTTAGTGATGGTGGCCAAGCCCCTGGAGGGGAAGGCTGAGGTAGCACCAAGCCCCTAGAGGGGAAGGTGACCCAAGTTCATTGAATGGACAAAGACCATGAGGGGGTATTCCAGAGGTTGAGCAAGCATGGGTTTATATGTTATAATGATAAAAGTTATGCCTAATGAAAAAAGGAGGTATCTGTGAAACCTTTAGGGTTAATTTGCCAACTTGGGGTGGGTCAACCCAAAGAGTGGGAAGATGACCTATGAGGGAGGTTTTTTTTTAAATTAAGCCAGAGGGTTCTCTATTCATCCCACCCCTCTCTTGTGGGAGAAACCATCAACAGAATACACCTCCTGCTTATGTGTCCGTAGGTTTGTTCCCCTCAGAAGACCAGATAAAAAAACCTCACAACCCAGACAAAGAAACAGCTAAAAAAAAACATCCATGATTCATCAAGCGTCGATCCTTTATAGGTGCACGTAGGGAATGCACCTTTTCTCCAAAGTTTCCATGCCTCAAATTCTATTCAGTATCATCCTTCTATCCGTAATAATTGTCATCTCTGAAAATCTTTTCCCCCATCTCCCAATCTCTTTGGGTATAGAGTTAGCAACTTTGTGAACCATTGACCCAATAATACTAGATCTAACCAACTCTGACCTCATCTCTCTAACAAATGGCTTGGTCCTCCACGGTTCTATAGCATCCTTCCACAGAATATCGTAGACTTCATGGTCATCAATCTCAATACATGAAACTCGTAGCCAATGAGGAAGGTAAAACCTAGATCTTGGGATCAGGTTGTGGCTAGAGATCCTAACCCCCTCCTATGATCCAAGAAGGAACCCTAGGCTATGACTTTCCCTTAAAAGGTAAGTGAATAAATGTATTTAATTATTAACATAACCTTAATCCTCACCTAGAGAAGTGAAGAGTTAAGGATATTAAAAAAATACTTAAATGTTGGATCCTAGATGGGTGATTAGATGCTCTAGAGGGGGGTGAATAGAGCTGAAAGCACTTAAACAAAACTCATTAAACCTTCAAGATATATGACAAGATAAGGTTTCTAAATAGGTAATTTGAGTGCAACTAAAACATACATAGCAAGGGAGAGAGAGATTGAACATGCACCAAATAGACAAGCTATTTAGAGTGGTTCCACACTTCAAACTAGAAGTGTGTCAGTCCACTTGCCTAGCGAGGTCAACCTCTAGGACTTCCAAACTATTGCACTCTTATATTCATTCATAAGACATACAATACATGACCAACCAAAGGACTTACCTATCCAATACAAAGAGTCTTCAACCTTACCAAGGACTTACTCACTTTTCAAGAGTCTTCGGCCTTCTCCAAAGACTTACCCACTCTTGCACAAGTCTTCAGCCTTGCAGGGATCACCCACTCTTCTTGGATCTTCCGCCTTTGACTTCACCTTCACTCGGAGAAGCTTCCACCAAGGACTTACCCACTTGAGCTTGAGTCTTCTGCCTTCTCCAAGGTCTTACCCACTCTAGCTCCAAGTCTTCAGCCTTGATCTTCACCAAGGGACACCTTCCCTTGTTCTTCTTCACCTGTCTTGGACAAGAGAGAGAAACTTCATCTTCATGATTGAAAGAAGAGATAGGAGGTGGTGGAAGTGAGAGCCTCACAAGATATACATGTAGAACTAGCTCTTTTATAGATTTCCTACTCACTCTAATGGATGTAGCAAGTGATTAAGCTTAGAGAGAGAGATGAGGCTGTAGGAAGCACTCAACTATAGAATAGGAGCCTCACATAGAGTTTCCAATGAATGCTCAACCTTGGAATGAAGCCCAAGGGGTCCTATTTATAGTTGGGGATGCCTCTTAGCCTTTGGGAACACTTGGGGTCGAAAACTAGCAATTTTGTGGCTTGCAACGGATCTATTTTCACTTGTTGCAACTCCACAACGGCTAGAAGCACTTTTCTGCACTTTTCCGTACAGTGCAATCGGTCGAGTTTCTATAAGGGTAACTCGACCGATGGAGTAAAAGACAAAGCCGATATTCAGACCATCGGTCGAGTTTGTCCTGAGGAAACTCGACCGACCAATGAAAATCGATTTGGTCAGTTACTCCATCGGTCGAGTTCTGTGTAAACACAACTCGACCGATGCAATCTCCACAAAATTGATCAAGGATGATTGGTCGAGTTTTCAGGATGGAAAACTCGACCGACAAAGTGCCTATAATCAATTTTCAAAGTTGCATCTAAAGTTCTCTAATATTTGATCTAAGTGCTCCTGATATTTTTCTAAGCTTAATTACAAGTCATACAATCATTACAAGTGATTTACAACATGATTCTAATGGATATACATCATATTACAAAAACGTCCACTTGTATTGACTTTGACTTGTCTTTTCTCCAATTTGTGATGCGCAAGTTCGGGCATTTGGAGTGTGTCTATACCTAATCTGAAATCACTCAAGTAGAGACATTAGACACCAATATGTGGAATGATTAGTCATCATCAAAACACGGGTTTAGTCAATTTAGATGTGAGTCAACATTGACCTAATTGACCTTGAGTCAACAATCTCCCCCTTTTTGAAGATGACAAACCATTCCATAAATGTATTGAAAGCATTTAAGTAAAATCATACCTTCGGAGAAACCTAGGGGTTTCAATAGGACTAAGCTCATATGCTCCCCCTCAATTGATGTGCATGGAGTTCTCATGCTCCCCCTCAATTGATGCTATTTCTCCTGCATGGTTAGCTTTCATAACATTTATAGAATACTATGTCTTCTACTCATATATGTTCTATACATATATGTCTTCTCCCCTTTTACCTACTCCCTTTACATGAACATGCTTCTCTTCTTCATGTAAGACATGCCTTCTTCCTCTTTTAAAAGAAGACATACCTTTCTCCCCCTTTGTCATTTCAAAAAGTGGGGTTATGAAGAAAGTAAGAAACATCACTTGTTAAAGAGAAAGAAGATAACACAAATATATAAGGAGAGTAGAAGAGCACAGATAGGGGCTTGTCCAAGCATAGAAAGAAAAGCAAGTTAAAGCATATACTTGAACAACCCAAAAAGCAAGATAAAGTGTTGTAGAAAAACAATAAAACATAATTTTGACCCTCAAGATGACGGAATTTGACCAAAAACCATCAGAGCTCATTGCAAAGCATGAGTCTTGCTCAGAAGGTTGCTTCTGCATGAAAAACACTAGTCTTGCACCAAAAACTGAAACTGGAGCAAAATCTACATCAAATCCAAAAAATACTCCAATTTATACATATAATGTAGATCTATGTACCCTGCATCACAATGTTATGCAAGCAACTCAAGATAGTAGATATGAAATTCAAGGAACAAACTTGAGCATGTATGAGACAAGATACAAGCATAGCATATATATGAGCAAAGATGCCAATTTTTAAAAAGGTTAGAACTAGATGTATATGAACTACTAGTAGATGATATCACAAGTTAGGACTACTAGTAGGATCTAGATCATAGAAAGATATACCAAAAGATACACAAGTTAAAGAGCAAGCTATGAGTAGATGTAGAGATATATCCAAACAAAGAGATATGCAATTTTAAAAGCATGAAAGGATATAACTCACTAGATATGCATCCTTACCATAAGATGATTACCCCTAAGAACCTCAAGGTTGTATCAAAACAATATATACACCTAGATAGAGGTAGAAAGTTAGAGCACAACGGAAGCAATTTTAGAAACAACCAAAAGATCCAAAGAGATCATCATCAAAACCTACAAAACAACTCAAAGCAAGTAATTGCAAGATATAGATATACCAATTTAGAGCAATTAGAGAGATAGAGTTGTAAGCAAGATAGGCAATTTAGAACATGGCAATATGCATATATAAAGGTACCAAATGAGACTGCCAAAGAATAAGGCTATTGGTTGAGAAAATCTAGTTGAGAGGGAAATTCTCACTCAATAAGCCAAATGTATATTCTGTGCACAGTGTTATCAGTCGAGTTCTGTGTATTGACAACTCGACTGATGATAGCTGTTGGCAACACCCATTGGTGCCTATCGGTCGAGTTTCAAATAGGGCAAACTCGACCGACAGATCAGCTGTCAAAAAGCACATATATTTCATAAAAACATATTTAAAGGCATGCTAAATATACAAACCATATCCAAACATGTCTAAGCAAGTTATTAATGCACTATAGAAGCATTAGAAATAGTTTTTGAGCAAGAGTGAGAAGCGAAACACAAAATGCCACTTTTGACTCAAAAACCATATGTATAGTGCACACTAACTTGACAAAAACAAGTTAGAAATGTTTAAAAGCAATAAAAACTTTACCTTTGTTCTTACCATTCCTTTTTCCACTAGTTTTTACTCTCTACACATCTCACCTTTCTTCTTTCATGTGGATTTGACAAGTCAATTTGCAATTGAATAGCTCAAGTCAATCCATTTGCATGTACCTACAAGAAGAAAGATGAAATGGTCCCCAATCATATTTTTGGGTCCGGAGGGGTTAGTTTAGCAACCCAAGTCCTATTGCTCTTGGGTGCTTTCCTAAAAGGACAACAAGTAGAATAATGACTAATTTCATTGCAATAATTACAAGTGCTCGTAGCCTTGGAATTGGAGGATTCTTCATTGAAAATTGAAGGTCCTTTGCCTTTGTTGTTCCTTTGGCTACAGTCAAGTCCAATGTCATCTCTACCCATTTGTTTGGTAGTATGATCTAGGATTTGATTAATATTCTTTTTATCACCAAAGAATCTTTGCAAAGAAGATCTCAAACTATGATTGTCATGCATAAGAGAAGTAAAGGTAAAACACAATAGATTCATATCATCTCTAGCATGCACAAGATAGATTTCTAAGCAAACATCTTTAGTCATATAAGAATCTTTATCACAAGATAGAGCATAAAAAACTTTGTCTCTATAAGAAAAGATAGTATGAGGGTCAAGAGCAATTACACTACTATGCAAGGAAGCAAGTTCATATACAAGACATGTAATCTTTGAAGGATAAACTTTATCTACACATTCTATTCCTTGCAAAGTAAGCTCATGACTCTCATAAGCACATTTAAGAGCATAAGAAGCAATAGAGAGAGAAACAATAGTAGTAGCAAGCTCTATATATGAAATAGTCATAGAAGGTTGAGATTCTAAAAACTTAATCTTATCAAGCAAGCTAGAATTCGCAAATTTAAGAGCATTTAGTTGAATAAGATAAGAATTTGTTTGAATCTCAACACTTGAATTTACCTCATTTAAATTTTCAATTGAGCTTCTCATGAGGGCGCAATGGCATCTTCCATCTTCACATTCACTAGATCTTCCACTAGTGCTTTCATTTGTTGATGGAGCCTTTGTGATCCCTTTTTCTCTCTTGTTTCCTTCTATTGCTCTCTTTGAAGGTTTCCCATCTTCATAATTACCCATATTCTCCTACTTGTGGAAATATGCTTGGAGAAGACCCGCTCTGATACCAATTGTTGGATCCTAGATGGGTGATTAGATGCTCTAGAGGGGGGTGAATAGAGTTGAAAGCACTTAAACAAAACTCATTAAACCTTCAAGATATATGACAAGATAAGGTTGCTAAATATGTAATTTGAGTGCAACTAAAACATACATAGCAAGGGAGAGAGAGATTGAACATGCACCAAATAGACAAGCTATTTAGAGTGGTTCCACACTTCAAACTAGAAGTGTGTCAGTCCACTTACCTAGAGAGGTCAACCTCTAGGACTTCCAAACTATTGCACTCTTATATTCATTCATAAGACAGACAATACATGACCAACCAAAGGACTTACCTATCCAATATAAAGCGTCTTCAACCTTACCAAGGACTTACCCACTTTGAAAGAGTCTTCGGCCTTCTCCAAGGACTTACCCACTCTTGCACAAGTCTTCAACCTTGCAGGGATCACCCACTCTTCTTGGATCTTCCACCTTTGACTTCACCTTCACTCGGAGAAGCTTCCACCAAGGACTTACCCACTTGAGCTTGAGTCTTCTGCCTTCTCTAAGGGCTTACCCACTCTAGCTCCAAGTCTTCAACCTTGATCTTCACCAAGGGATGCCTTCCCTTGTTCTTCTTCACCTCTCTTGGACAAGAGAGAGAAACTTCATCTTCATGATTGAAAGAAGAGATAGGAGGTGGTGGAAGTGAGAGCCTCACAAGATATACATGTAGGACTAGCTCTCTTATAGATTTCCTACTCACTATAATGGATGTAGCAAGTGATTAAGCTTAGAGAGAGAGAGGAGGTTGTAGGAAGCACTCAACTATAGAATAGCAGCCTCACATAGAGTTTGCAATGAATGCTCAACCTTGGAATGAAGCCCAAGGGGTCCTATTTATAGCTGGGGATGCCTCTTAGCCTTTGGGAACACTTGGGGCTGAAAACTAGCCGTTTTGTGGCTTGCAATGGATCTATTTTCACTTGTTGCAACTCCACAACGGCTAGAAGCACTTTTCTATACTTTTCCATACAGTGCAATCGGTCGAGTTTCTATAAGGGTAACTCGACCGATAGAGTAAAAGACAAATCCGATATTCAGACCATCGGTCGAGTTTGTCCTGAGGAAACTCGACCGACCAATGAAAATCGATTTGGTCAGTTACTCCATCGGTCGAGTTATGTGTAAACACAACTCGACCGATGAAATCTCCAAAAAATTGATCAAGGATGATCAGTCGAGTTTTCAGGCTGGAAAACTCGACCGACAAAGTGTCCGTAATCAATTTTCGAAGTTGCATCTAAAGTGCTCTAATATTCGATCTAAGTGCTCCTAATATTTTTCTAAGCTTAATTACAAGTCATACAATCATTACAAGTGATTTACAACATGATTCTAATGGATATACATCATATTACAAAAATGTCCACTTGTATTGACTTTGACTTGTCTTTTCTCCAATTTGAGATGCGCAAGTTAGGGCATTTGGAGTGTGTCTATACCTAATCTGAAATCACTCAAGTAGAGACATTAGACACCAATATGTGGAATGGTTAGTCATCATAAAAACACGAGTTTAGTCAATTTAGACGTGAGTCAACATTGACCTAATTGACCTTGAGTCAACATTAAATTCTTTGAACCCAAGGATGCCAACTCTGAGTGACACAACTGGTCAAGCCCAGGAGGGAAGACCAATAAGGCACCAAGCCCAAGAGGGAAGGTCATGAAATGGTCAAGCCCAGGAGGGAAGCACATGCAGGAACCAAGCCCAGTAGGGAAGGTGGCCAAAGTCCACAATGCAGTTGTTTAGGATCAAGCCCCTAGAGGGGAAGATCACAGAGGTCAAGCCCAGGAGGGAAGACTGACATGGCACCAAGCCCTGGAGGGAAGGTGGCCTGAGCCCAATGATGGGACGACACTGCATTATGTGTACTCAAAAGAGAGAGATGAAGGCAATTCGGGTTAAAGAACTAAATAAGAGAATAATGTGCTTAAAATATGTGACATCTCAAAAGAAACCCTTAGGGAGGGTAGAGTCCTAATGCAATCCTAGGGTCAAGTAGGGTGTATTAGAGGTACATAGGACTGATGGGTTGAGAGTTGATTGTGCCCTGAATGCACATGACCATGTGGTCGGGAGGTAACAACTGAGTTTGCCTAAGGTCCATGTCTCAGGAGATTAGCTACCTCCATGATGATCATGTAGCCTAATGGGTGAATGTGAAACGCACTCCCTTGATGCATAAGGATGAGATCACTCCAAAAGAGTACCTATACCCCTAGAGACCCCAAGGGTTTGGCTAAGGCTCACAATGACACACGAGATGTAGATATAAAGATATAAGGAAGTCCTGAAAACTTGAGAGATGTTGTGCCCTAACTTAAGAGTAAGAAAAGGGACGCTTGGTTTAGAGTCATATAGAGTATGATTCAACTTAATATGTGAAATTAAAAGGTAATGTGTTGATGTAAAATCTCTACTTTTGGAATAGAATGAACTTTGTGTTTGGGTTGCAGTTAAATGCTTATTTCATTTCATTATGGGGGGGGGAGATTGGGTAGACACATGTTATGCTTAAAATTGAGAATAAATGTCTTAAGTCGAATGTTTAATGACATGAACTAGGGTTAGAGGTGTTACCTCACCCTTGTGTAAAAGTAATGAATAATAGGTTGGAAACCTAAGTGAAAAGAGAAATCACCAAGTAATAATGAAATCACCAAGAGATAATGGGACTACTAGAGATATGGATATACTTGAGTTTCAATTCAAGTGCAAATCTTAGTAATAAAATGAAAATTGATTAAGTAGGGTCTTAACCCTGAGTTTTGAAAATAATGTGAGTTATCATTCACCTAGGCTTAGTGGGCCTAAATTTTGAGGACAAAATTCCATTTAAGGAGGGGTGAATGTTACATCCTTGTAATTTGTGGATTTCAAGCCTAAATAAAATTAGGGACACATCCCGATCCAATTGGGATAATCAAGATTTACATACGGGTCCCTAAGATATTTTTGGGATATTGAAGATATTCATGATTGTTTTAGATATCCAAAATATTTATGGTTGATGGATAATTAGAATATAAGATAATGAGAGGATTTCTCGAATAATACAAGATATAATTATTTAAAGGATTATCCACCTTTTTCTTGAAAGCCAAATAATAGAACAATATGTAAGTTCCTAAAGAAAATAGGAAGCTTGTTTCAAAGAAAAGAAGGAATACATTCTTTCTTAAGATTATTCTTTGTGTTTCCATAATATTAAATGGTGTCAATTATCAAATAAAGAAGATATCTTTGAAGTACTTTCAGAAAGACAAGGAATATTATGAGTTTTGGTCATAATTATGGTGGGAAAGAGGTAGATAGCCTTTGGGAGGCACGTTGCCATAAGTGTTTACCCCATATTGGGACAAAAGGAAAGTTTGTTAGGTCTCAAGGGCATCACATTAGACCTCTCTTTGAAGGGAAAGAAGTCTCAAAGAATTAGGATTCGTGGGAAGGATTCCATATGCAACATGGTTATATATATGGATATACAGCATGTTCCTCTCGTACATACACCCCTCTTACTTGTGTCGTTATTGCCTCTTCTTGAACCCTAAAAGGTTTCTCCGGCCATCTGTGACAGTGGGGGCATACAGATGGAGTGACGTTGAGGGAGAAGAACCCTAGCAGGCAATCATCAGGTGAAGTCTTTTGCCCACAACGTGTTTAGGGAGAGGTCGGGCCAGGAGAGCAACGATGCATGGATTCTGCAGCCTGGATTCTAGTTTCAACACCTACCGTCGACCTGGATAGGAGGAAGACGGAGCCGCAGTCTGCGGGCTTGCAGGCATGAAGGGATAGGGGGTCGGGGTACCTGAAGGTCCGATGACCTCCCCAATTCTCCTCCGAGTGCCAACATGTGTGCTGGTGAGGAACTCTACCACCGTGGCCGAGGAATGCACTGCCATCCCTATATGGCGTTGACCGAAATAGCCGCCTGTCCGGCAGAGGACCCGACCTGACTGTTTCCAGGGAATCCCGGCCACAGGGGCAAGTGTCGGCCACCCTGTATGTCTAGGGAACTAGGTAGAGCATCCTTGAGCCTCAGGTGTGGCAGGTTGCCCCGGAACGAGTGGGGGGAGGATTCAGCACCATCAACAACTAGAAAGCTTCGAGGGGGTTTGAAACCCTGCAGATGGCTGTGGTGGAGAAGGCAGACCCTGCACAGCTACCTAGATACTCCTCGGTAGGGCGGGCAATAGGGAAGGCTGGCATGGGACTTCCACCTCATGTCGTGGGCCTGTGAAGCGTGGGCGACAGCCTTTTGGTCATGCACAGGTGATCGCGGAAGCACCGCGGGCAAGGCCACGTTCGGTGTGTGCGGTTAGTGAATGACGCCCAGGAAGACTCCTACGATGCAGAGAGCATGATGCAGACTAGAAGGGTCTGAAGTAGGCAGCCGCACCCTAGGAGAGCTTTTCGACGCCAGAGAGCAAAGGGGGAGGTGTCGTAGAATTCTCGCACACAGCGGCGAGTGCTGGAGGCGATGCAACGCGAGGTAGGGGGAGGCCTAAGGCTAAATGACCAAAATGCCCCTCTGTGTATGCGCAACACACCGAGGCACGTTAGTCTTTTCGTATTTTCTCTCAGTCAAGTGATAAGAGGTAATAAATGCTGACTTGCCGCTCCCGTATTGGCTGAATAATGATTTATCTTGTGAAACTTATAGAAAATGCTAGGATACTCAGAATATATCAAATCGATCATAAAAATGAGGAGAACACAAATAAAATATGAGTAGTGTCTACATGGGCTTCCTGTTACAAAAGTATATACAACATAGTTTTAGATGTGTTTAATGTGAAGGAAAACCTAGTTTGTTTAATCTGATGCTTAATTGAATAGATTCGTTCATGTTAGGCTAACACCTGATCTTGCCATGGATAATGAGTAAAACCTTGATAATAATGAATAATGGACGATTCCAGATTAGTAATCGTATATATGTTGTTTTAGGGTTTTGAAACCAATGTGGACATCTTGCTATGATCATATTGTCATTTAGGTGTCACGAATAGTTTAATATGCTTAAGTTGATAATTAGGGTTTCACCTAACATGCATAACAAAACTGGAAATCTTAGAAACTATGATGTGATGGAATTAGGATTTGTAACCTTGATCCCTAGTCCAAACACGAGATGTCCCTAAACCCTAGTTTAGGAGCGCATCTAGATATAAGTAATGTAATGTAATGTGAATACATGGTGACACATATGTAGTATGTATATTTCAGATATTGTTGATTGTATGCTTGGTTGCTTGGATGTTTGTATACACTCGTAAAGCATATGATGTTCAGCATGGTTTCTACGATGACATAAGATATGTGGTTACGCTTATGATTACATGTATTGAACTCTGAGATCGCCGATGTTTCTCGATGAGATTGAATGACAAATAGACTGCTTGGTTATTTAATTACTTCTTGCAAACTATAAAATTCCTATGAGTATCATGTAAAGTAAATAACTACATTCTGAACCCTGGGTTAGACTGATCTTCAGGGTAATGCACACAAGCCCCAGAGGGACAGTGATTACACATGTGGTAATAGACCAGATGAGGGTTAGAATATGAAAACAAGTTTTTGTTCTTATATGCAAGATAAAGATGTTTGCTTATATTTGTACTTGTGATTATTGTTTGAACCGACGTACTAGTATAGCAATATACTGATCGCATATTTATTTGTCGGTGTTTTAGGTATCAGATATACTTGATTCGTGGACATGAAGGTATAGATAGAGATGTTGACGACACTACAGTTTAATCATGAAGCTTTAGTGTTAATGGTTTATCTTCACACATGTAAAAGTTAATTCCAATTAAAAGCTATGTAACTCCTTAGAGGAGCTTTTTATGTAAACACGTAAATATTTGATCATTAATGGAAATTGTTTACTATTTTGTATTATTTCATGAATCTGATCCTGGAGTATATGAGTGACGATCTGTGACTTTAAGGTCTTTTAGACACTCAAAAGTGTGGGTCGTTACAAAACACTACTTGTTAAAGGAAAGGAGATAACAAAAAATTATATAAGGAGAGTAGAAGAGCACAAATAGGGGCTTGTCCAAGAATACAAAGAAAAGCAAGTTAAAGCATATATTTGAACAACCCAAAATGTAAGATAAGGTGTTGCACAAAAATAATAAATCGCAATTTTGACCCTCAAGATGATAGAACTTGCCCAAAAAGTGTCAGGGCTCATGGAATCACTATGAGCCTTTCTTAGAAGGTCATTTCTGCATAAAAACACTACTCTTACAGTAAGAACTGAAATTGGAGAAAAATCTGCATAAAATCCAAAAATACTCCAATTTCTACATATGATGTAGATCTATGTACCCTGCATCACAATGTTATGCAAGCAACTCAAGATAGTAGATATGCAATTCAAGGAACACACTTGAGCATGTATGAGACAAGATACAAGCATAGCATATAGTGAAATACCACTAGATGAGCAATGTTACTAATTATAAACAAGGTTAGAACTACATGTAGGTGAACTACTAGTAGATGTTATCACAAGTTATGACTACTAGTAGGATTTAGATCATAGCAAGAGATACCAAAATAAAGCAATATATGAGTTGATGTAGAGATATATCCAAACAAAGAGATAAGCAATTTTAGAAGCATGAAAGGATATAACTCACTAACAAATATGCACCCTTACCAAAAGATGATTACCACTAAGAAACTCAAGGCTGTATCAAAACAAGATATACACCTAGATAGATGTAGCAAGTTAGAGTATAACGGAAGTAATTTTAGACACAACCAAGAGATCCAAAGAGATCATCATCAAAACCTGCAAAACAACTCAAATCAAGTAATTGTAAGATATAGATATGCCCATTTAGAACAATTAGAGAGATAGAGTTGTATGCAAGATAGGAAATTTAGAACATGGCAATATTCATATATCATCATCATCATCATCTAAGCCTCAATCCCAACTATGTTGGGGTCGGCTACATGGATCCTTCGTTTCCATTCAGCTCTATCATGGGCCATATTCTGATTGAGATGTAGAGATTCAAAATATCTCTTTATAAGCTCATCCCATGTTAATTTAGGCCTTCCTCTTCTTCTATTTATAGTGTTTGGCTCAATAGTTTCAAGTTTTTATAAGGATCCATGTCATAGAAAGAGTGACAAAGTTTTTATAGGTTGGTTGTCAACCTACCACCAACCCTCCTCCTTTACCCGGGCTTGGGACCGGCTACATTTACACAAAAAATGAAAACATAGGCAGAGTTGGCAATATTCATATATAATGGTACCAAATGAGAGTGCCAAAGAATAAGACTATTGGTTGAGAAAATCTAGTTGAGAGGGAAATTCTCATTCAATAAGCCAATTGTGTATTATGTGCACAGTGTTATCGGTTGAGTTATGTGCATTAACAACTCGACCAATGACAGTTGCTGGCAACACCCATTGGTGCCTATCGATCGAGTTTCAAACAGGGGAAACTCGATCGACAGAGCTACTATCAAAAGGCACATATATTTCATAAAGACATATTTAAAGGCATGCTAAAAATATAAGCCATGTCCAAACATGTGTAAGCAAGTTAGTAATGCACTATGAAAGCATTAGAAACAATTTTTGAGTAAGAGTGTGAAGAGAATCACAAAATACCACTTTTGAGTCAAAAATCACATGCATAGTGCACACTAACTTGACAAAAACAAGTTAGATATGGTTATAAGCAAGAAAAACATTGCCTTTGTTCTTACCATTGCTTTTCGACTTATTTCACTTCATACACATCTCATCTTTATTCTTTCATGTGGATTGAAAAGTCAATTTCCAATTCAATAGCTCAAGTCAATCCATTTGCAAGTACCTACAAGAAGAAAGCTGAAAAGGTCCCCAATCATGTTTTTGGGTCCGAAGGGGTTAGTTTAGCAACTCAAGTCCTATTGTTTTTGGGTGCTTTCCTAAAAGGACCAATTTCATTGCAATAGTTTCATGTGCCCATAGTCTTGGAACTAGAGGATTCTCCATGGAATATTAGAGGTCATTTACCTTTGTTGTTCCTTGTTTTTGGGTCCGGAGGGGTTAGTTTAGCAACTCAAGTCCTATTGTTTTTGGGTGCTTTCCTAAAAGGACCAATTTCATTGCAATAGTTTCATGTGCCCATAGTCTTGGAACTAGAGGATTCTCCATGGAATATTAGAGGTCATTTACCTTTGTTGTTCCTTTGACTACTATCATACACTAAACCATGTCTACAAATTTGTTTAGTAGTATGGTCTAGGATGTCATTAAGATTCTTTTTACCAACTAAGAATCTTTGCAAAGAAGATCTCAAACCATCATTATCATGCATAAGAGAAGTAATAGTAGAAGACAAAGTATTGATATTATCTCTAGCATGCAAAAGATCACTTTCTAAGAAAAGAGCTTTAGTTAAATAAGAATCTCTATCAATATGAAGAGCACCAATATCATTCTCTCTACTAGTAGAACTAGAACAAGATTCATGTACAATGATTTTAGCAAGCAAGGAGGCATTTTCTATTTCAAACAAAGCAATCTTGGAAAGATAAAAACCATTTTCATATTCTAATCCTTGCAAAATGCAAAATCTTTATCCTTGTTTTCATATTTAAGAACATCAATATCATGCATGAGAGAATCAACAATTAAATTGTACTCTTCATTAGAACTAGGCATGAGAGGTTGAGCTTCTAAAAATCTAATCTTATCAAGCAAACTAGCATTTTCAAGTTTAAGAGAGTCTACTCGGCTAAGACAAGCATTTTTGTCATCAAGCAAGCAAGAATTAGCATGTTCAAGATCATTTAATTCTACATGCAAATTATCAAAAATTCTAGCAAGATTTTTCATTTTCCTTTTATAAGACTTAAGAGAGGCACAAGTATCATAAATAATAGTAATCAAAGATTCTTTATCTAAAGAGTTTAGATTTACCTCACTTGAGTCCTTACTTGTTGATGCCATGAGAGAAAAATGGCATTCTCCTTCATCACTAGAGCTTGAGCTAGATCCTCCACTCGACTTTTCACTTGATTCTTCACTTGAGCTTGAGTTGGAGGAGCCACTTGAGCTTGAGTTGGAGGAGTCACTTGAGCTTGAGTTCCATTTCTCCTTCTTCTTGTACTTCTCTTCTCTTCTCTTGTGAATATGGGACTTTTTGCCTTGTGGGCAATCTTCCTTGTAGTGACCCTTCTTTCCACAAGTGAAGCACCGGATGGAGGAGGACTTTCCTTTGTAGAGTTTACCCTTGGAGTACATGGAATCTTCTTTAGCTTGAGAGGATGGAGAAGCTTGTCCCATGATAGCTTCAATTTGAGCCTTCCTTTTAGCCTTCTTCATTCTCTTTAGCTCTTTCTTCCCTTGTCTTTCAACTTCTTCTCTTTTGTCAAGTGTGACTTCATGTGCTTGTAGATTTCCAATGAGCTTTTTAATAGGGACATCCTTAAGAGACCTTGCTTCTTCAATGGAATTCACATTGGGTTCCCACCTCTTTGGAAGAGTTCTAAAGATCATTGAGTTGATCTTTCCTCTAGACATAGGATGACCTAGAACCGCAAGACCATCGACAATGGTGTTGAGCTTTGAGTACATGTTGGCTATCCTCTCCTCCTTTCCCATCTAGAAGTTATCAAGCAGCCCTTTAAGCATATAGACTTTTCTTTCCTTCACTTGATCTATCCCCTCATAAGTGATGCATAGCTTTCTCCATACCTCATAGGCTGTTAACATGAAGAAATCCAATTGAACTTGGTGGGGGTCATAGAGGCATAGAGGATGTGCATGGTTGTAGCATTCAAAGTTTCTTTCTTTAAGGTAGCATCATCCCATTATTCAATCTTTGTCTTCAGTAGCTTGTATGGGCTGTTCACCATTTGCCACATCTGAAGACTTGATCCTTAGATGTAGAATTGAAGCCTTCTTCTCCAATAGAGGAAATTGCTTCCATCAAAGATTGGTAGGCTGATCAAGTATCTCCCTCCTTGGTAGACACCCATCTTCTCCTACTTGTGGAAGTATGCTTGGAGAAACCCGCTCTGATACCAATTGTTGGATCCTAGATGGGTGATTAGATGCTCTAGAGGGGGGTGAATAGAGCTGAATGCACTTAAACAAAATTCATTAGACCTTCAAGATATATCACAACATAAGGTTGCTAAATAGGAAATTTGTGTGTAAATAAAACATGCATAGCAAGGGAGAGAGAGATTGAACATACACCAATTGACAAGTTGTTTAGAATGGTTCCACACTTCAAACTAAAAGTGAGTCAGTCCACTACCTAGAGAGGTCAGCCTCTGGGTTTTCTTAACCTTGCATCTTCATTATATTCATTATAAGAGATACAATACATGACCACCAATACAAAGAGTCTTCAACCTTACCAAGGAGTTACCCACTTTGTAAGGAGTCTTTTGCCTTCTTCCAAGGACTTACCTACTCTTACACAAGTCTTCAGCCTTGCAGGGATTACCCACTCTTCTTAGACCTTCCGCCTTTGACTTCACCTTCACTCGAAGAAGCTTCCACCAAGGACTTACCCACTTGAGAAATGAGTCTTTTGCCTTCACCAAGGGCTTACCTACTCTTACTCCAAGTCTTCAGCCTTGATCTTCACCAAGGGACTCCTTCCCTTGTTCTTCTTCACCTCTCTTAGCCAAGAGAGAGAACCTTCATCTTCATGGTTGAAATGAGAGATAGGGAGGTGGTGGAAGTGAGAGCCTCACAAGATATACATGTAGGACTAGCTCTCTTATAGATTTCCTACTCACTCTAATGAATGTAGCAAGTGATTAAGCTTAGAGAGAGAGGAGGCTATAGGAAGCACTCAACTATAGAATAGGAACCTCACATAGAGTTTTGCATTGAATGATCCACCTTGGAATGAAGCCCAAGGGGTCCTATTTATAGCTGGGGATGCCTCTTAGCCTTTGGGAACACTTGAGAATGAAAACTAGCCGTTTTGTGGCTTGCAACGGATATATTTTCAATTGTTGTAACTCCACAACGGCTAGAAGCACTTTTCTGCACTTTTTCGTACAGTGCAATCGGGCAAGTTTCTATAAGGGTAACTCGACCGATAGAGTAAAAGACAAAGTTGATAGTCAGACCATCGGTCGAGTTTGTCCTGGGGAATTGTCCTGGGGAAACTCGACCGACCAATGAAAATTGAATTGGTTAGGTACTCCATCAGTCGAGTTCTATGAAGTGTAAACTCGGCCGATCAAAAGTAATTTTCAAGATCCATTCAGGATCGGTCGAGTTTGCAACTCACAGAACTCGACTGATGAACAACATGATGTGAATTTTGGAAAATGGCTTTTGAGTGCTTAAACATTCGATCTATGTGCTCCTGGTTTTTTCTAAGCTTAATTACAAGTCATACAATAATTACAAGTGATTTACAACATGATTATAATGGATTTACATCATATTACAAAAACATGCACTTGTATTGACTTTGACTTGTCTTTTCTCCAATTTAATATGTGCAAGTTAGGGCATTTGGAGTGTGTCTATACCTAATCTGAAATCACTCAAGTAGAGACATTAGACACCAATATGTGGAATGGTTAGTCATCATCAAAACATGGGTTTAGTCAATTTAGACGTGAGTCAAAATTGACCTAATTGACCTTGAGTCAACATTCTCCCCCTTTTTGAAGATGACAAACAATTCCATCTAAATGTATTGAAAGATTTTATGTAAAATCATACCTTCGGAGAAACCTAGGGGTTTCAATAGGATTGAGCTCATATGCTCCCCCTCAATTGATGTGCATGGAGTTCTCATACTCCCCTTCAGTTGATGCTATTTCCCCTACATGGTTAGCTTTCATAACATTTAGAATACTATGTATTCTACTCATATATGTTCTACACATATATGTCTTTTCCCATTTACCTTCTCCCCTTTACATGGACAGACTTCTCTTCTTCATGTAAGAAATGCCTTCTTCCTTTTTTAAAAGAATACATACCTTTCTCCCCCTTTGTCATTTCAAAAAGTGAGGGTATGAAGAAATAAGAAACATCACTTGTTAAAGGAAAGGAGATAACAAAAAATTATATAAGGAGAGTAGAAGAGCACAGAAAGGGGATTGTCCTACCATAGAAGGAAAAGCAAGTTAAAGCATATACTTGAACAACCCAAAATGCAAGATAAGGTGCTGCTGACAAACAATAAATCACAATTTTGACCCTCAAGATGACAAAATTTGCCCAAAAAGTGTCTGATTAGAAGGTTGTTTATGCATAAAAAAAACACTACTCTTGCAACAAAAACTGAAATTGGAGCAAAATCTGCATAAAATCCAAAAATACTCCAATTTCTACATATAATGTAGATCTATGTACCCTACATCACAATGTTATGCAAGAAACTCAAGATAGTAGATATACAATTCATGGAACACACTTGAGCATGTATGAGACAAGATACAAGCATATCATATAGTGAAATATCACTAGATGAGCAATGTTACCAATTATAAACAAGGTTAGAACTACATGTAGGTGAACTACTAGTAGATATTATCAAAAGTTAGGACTACTAGTAGGATTTATATCATAGCAAGAGATGCCAAAAGATACATAAGATAAAGCAAGCTATGAGTGGATGTAGAGAAATATCCAAACAAAGAGATAAGAAATTTTAGAAACATGAAAGGATATAACTCACTAACAAATATGAACCCTTACCAAAAGATGATTAACACTAAGAACCTCAAGGCTGTATCAAAACAACATATACACCTAGATAGATGTAGCAAGTTAGAGTAAAACGGAAGCAATTTCAGACACAACCAAGAGATCCAAAGAGATCATCATCAAAACCTACAAAACAACTCAAATCAAGTAATTGCAAGATATAGATATGCCAATTTAGAAAAATTAGAGATAGAGATGTATGCAAGATAGAAAATTTAGAACATGGCAATATGTATATATAAAGGTACCAAATGAGAGTGTCAAAGAATAAGGCTATTGGTTGAGAAAATCTAGTTGAGAGGGAAATTCTCATTCAATAAGCCAAATGTGTATTCTGTGCACAGTGTTATCGGTCGAGTTCTGTGCATTGACAACTCGATCGATGATAGCTAGTGGCAACACCCATTGGTGCCTATCGGTCGAGTTTCAAATAGGGAAAACTCGACCGACAGAATTGCTGTCAAAAAGCACATATATTTCATAAAGACATTTTTAAAGGCATGCTAAAAATATAAGCCATATCAAAACATGTGTAAGCAAGTTAGTAATGCACTATGAAAGCATTAGAAACCATTTTTGAGCAAGAGTGTGAAGAGAATCACAAAATACCACTTTTGACTAAAATACTGCATGCATAGTGCACACTAACTTGACAAAAACAAGTTGGATATGGTTATAAGCAAGAAAAACATTACCCTTGTTCTTACCATTGCTTTTCCACTTGTTTTCATTTCATACACATCTGGCCTTTCTTCTTTCATGTGGATTGAAAATTCAATTTTCAATTCAATAGCTCAAGTCAATCCATTTGCAAGTACCTACAAGAAGAAAGATGAAATGGTCCCCAATCATGTTTTTGGGTCCGAAGGGGTTAGTTTAGCAACCCAAGTCCTATTTCTCTTGGGTGCTTTCCTAAAAGGACAACAAGTAGAATAATGACTAATTTCATTGCAATAGTTGCATGTGCCCATAGTCTTGGAACTAGGGGATTCTCCATGGAATATTAGAGGTCATTTACCTTTGTTGTTCTTTGACTACTATCATACCCTAAACCATGTCTACCAATTTGTTTAGTAGTATAGTCTACGATGTCATTAAGATTCTTTTTACCAACTAAGAATATTTGCAAATAAGATCTCAAACCGTCATTATCATGCATAAGAGAAGTAATAGTAGAAGACAAATGATTGATATTATCTCTAGCATGCAAAAGATCATTTTCTAAGGAAAGAGCTTTAGTTAAATAAGAATCTCTATCAATATGAAGATCAGCAACATCATTCTCTCTACTAATAGAACTAGAACCAGATTCATGCACATTGATTTTAGCAAGTAAGAAGACATTTTATGTTTCAAGCAAAGCAATCTTAGAAATATAAACACCATTTTTAGATTTTAATCCTTGCAAATCAAAATCTTTGTCCTTGTTTTCAAATTTAAGAACATCAATATCATGCATGAGAGAATCAAAAATTAAATTGTGCTCTTCATTAGAACTAGGCATGAGAGGTTGAGCTTCTAGAAATCTAATCTTATAAATCAAACTAGCATTTTCAAGTTTAAGAGAGTATAATTGGCTAATACAAGCATTTTTGTCATCAAGCAAGCAAAAATTAACATGTTCAAGATTATTTAATTCTACATGAAAATTATCAACAATTCTACCAAGATTTTTCTTTTTCCTTTTATAAGACTTAAGAGAGGCACAAGTATCATAAATAATAGCAATCAAAGATTCTTTATCTAAAGAGTTTAGATTTACCTCACTTGAGTCCTTACTTTTTGATGCCATGAGAGAAAAATGGCATTCTCCTTCATCACTAGAGCTTGAGCTAGATACTCCACTTGACTCTTCACTTGAGATTGAGTTGGAGGAGCCACTTGAGCTTGAGTTGGAGGAGTCACTTGAGCTTGAGTGCCATTTCTCCTTCTTCTTGTACTTCTCTTCTCCTCTCTTATGAAGATGGGTCTTTTTGCCTTGTGGGCAATCTTCCTTGTAGTGACCCTTGTTTCCACATGTGAAGCATCGGATGGAGGAGGACTTGCCTTTGTAGAGTTTACGCTTGGAGTACATGTCATCTTCTTTAACTTGAGAGGATGGAGAAGCTTGTCCCATGATAGCTTCAATTTGAGCCTTCATTTCAGCCTTCTTCATTCTCTTTAGCTCTTTCTTCTCTTGTCTTTCAACTTCTTCTCTGTTGTCAAGTGTAACTTCATGTGCTTGTAGATTTCCAATGAACTCGTCAATAGGGACATCCTTAAGAGACCTTGCTTCTTCAATGGAAGTCACCTTGGGTTCCCACCTATTTGGAAGAGTTCTAAGGATCTTTGAGTTGATCTCTCCTCTAGAAACAGGATGACCTAGAACCGCAATACCATTGACAATGGTGTTGAGCCTTGAGTACATATTGGCTATCCTCTCCTCCTTTCCCATCTTGAAGTTCTCAAGCAGCCCTTTGAGCATGTAGTCTTTGCTTTCTTTCACTTGATTTGTCCCCTCATAAGTGATGCATATCTTTCTCCATACCTCATAAGATGTTTCACATGAAGAAATCTGGTTGAACTCAGTGAGGGTCATGGAGGCATAGAGTATGTACATGTCTCTATCATTCAAGGTTGCTTTCTTCAAGGTAGCATCATCCCATTCTTCAATCCTTGTCTTCGGTAGCTTGTATGGGTTGTTCACCATTTGTCACATCTCAAGACTTGATCGTTGGATATAGAATTGAAGCCTTCTTCTCCAATAGAGGAAATTGTCGCCATGAAAGATTGGTAGGCTGATCAAGTATCTCCCTCCTTGGTAGTCACCCATCTTCTCCTACTTGTTGAAGTATGCTTGGAGAAGCCCGCTCTGATACCAATTGTTGGATCCCAGATGGGTGATTAGATGCTCTAAAGGGGGGGTGAATAGAGTTGAATGCACTTAAACAAAATTCATTAGACCTTCAAGATATATCACAAGATAAGGTTGCTAAATAGGAAATTTGTGTGCAACTAAAACATGCATAGCAAGGCAGAGAGAGATTGAACATACACCAATTGACAAGATGTTTAGAGTGGTTCCACACTTCAAACTAGAAGTGAGTCAATCCACTACCTAGAGAGGTCAACCTCTAGGATTTCTTAACCTTGCATCTTCATTATATTCATTATAAGAGATACAATACATGACCACCAAAGGACTTACCTATCCAATACAAAGAGTCTTCAACCTTACCAAGGACTTAACCACTTTGCAAGGAGTCGTCTGCCTTCTTCCAAGGACTTACCTACTCTAGCACAATTCTTCAGCCTTGCAGGGATTACCCACTCTTCTTGGATCTTTCGCCTTTGACTTCACTTTCACTCGGAGAAGCTTCCACCAAGGACTTACCCACTTGATCGGGAGTCTTTTGCCTTCACCAAGGGCTTACACACTCTTGCTCCAAGTCTTCAGCCTTCATCTTCACCAAGGGACTCCTTCCCTTGTTCTTCTTCACCTATCTTAGCTAAGAGAGAGAACCTTATTCTTCATGGTTGAAATGAGAGATAGGGAGGTGCTGGAAGTGAGAGCCTCACAAGATATACATGTAGGACTAGCTCTCTTACAGATTTCCTACTCACTCTAACGAATGTATCAAGTGATTAAGCTTACAGAGAGAGAGAGGAGGTTGTAGGAAGCACTCAACTATAGAATAGGAACCTCACATAGAGTTTTGCATTGAATGCTCCACCTTGGAATGAAGCCCAAGAGGTTCTATTTATAGTTGGGGATGCCTCTTAGCCTTTGGGAACACTTGAGAACATAAACTAGTTGTTTTGTGGCTTGCAATGGATATGTTTTCACTTATTGTAACTCCACAATAGCTAGAAGCACTTTTCTGCCCTTTTCTGTATAGTACAATCGGTCGAGTTTCTAAAAGGGTAACTCGACCGATAAAATAGAAGACAAAGTCGATATTCAGATCATCGGTCGAGTTTGTCCTGGGGAAACTCGACCGACCAATGAAAATCAAATTGGTCAGGTACTCCATCGGTCGAGTTTTGTGAAGTGTAAATTCGACCAATCATAAGTCATTTTCAAGATCCAATCAAGATCGGTCGAGTTTGCAACTCACAGAACTCGATCGATGAACAACCTGATCTAAATTTTGGAAAATGTCTTTTGAGTGCTTAAACATTTGATCTAAGTGCTCCTAATTTTTTCTAAGCTTAATTACATGTCATACAATCATTACAAGTGATTTACAACATGATTCTAATGGATTTACATCATATTACAAAACATGCACTTGTATTGACTTTGACTTGTCTTTTCTCCAATTTGATATGCACAAGTTAGGGCATTTGGAGTGTGTCTATACCTAATATGAAATCACTCAAGAAGAGATTTTAGACACCAATATGTGGAATTGTTAGTCATCATCAAAACACAGGTTTAGTCAATTTAGACTAGAGTCAACATTGACCAAATTGACCTTGAGTCAACATTCTCCCCCTTTTTGAAGATGACAAACCATTCCATGAAAATATATTGTAAGATTTTAAGTAAAATCATACCTTCGGAGAAACCTAGGGGTTTCAATAGGATTGAGCTCATATGCTCCCCCTCAATTGATGCGCATGGAGTTCTCATACTCCCCCTCAATTGATGCTATTTCCCCTACATGGTTAGCTTTCATAACATTTAGAATACTATGTCTTTTACTCATATATGTTCTATACATATATGACTTTTTCCATTTACCTTCTCCCCTTTACATGGACATACTTCTCCTCTTCATGTAATGCATGCCTTCTTCCTCTTTTAAAAGAAGTCATACCTTTCTCCCCCTTTTTCATTTCAAAAATGGGGGTATGAAGAAATAAGAAACACCACTTATTAAAGGAAAGGAGATAACAAAAAATTATATAAGGAGAGTAGAAGAGAACAGATAGGGGCTTGTCCAAGCATAGAAAGAAAAGCAAGTTAAAACATATACTTGAACAACCCAAAATGTAAGATAAAGTGCTATAGAAAAACAATAAATTACAATTTTGACCCTTAAGATGATAGAATTTTCCCAAAAAGTACCAGGACTCATGGAAAAGCCATGAGCCTTTCTCAAAAGGTCATTTCTGCATTAAAAAAACTACCCTTACAGCAAAAACTGAAACTGGAGCAAAATCTACATAAAATCCAAAAATACTCCAATTTCTATATATAATGTAGATCTATGTACCCTACATCACAATGTTATCCAAGCAACTCAAGATAGTAGATATACAATTCAAGGAACACACTGGAGCATGTATGAGACAAGATACAAGCATAGCATATAGTGAAATACCACTAGATGAGCAATGCTACCAATTATAAACAAGGTTAGAACTACATGTAGGTGAACTACTAGTAGATGTTATCACAAGTTAGGACTACTAGTAGGATTTAGATCATAGCAAGAGATAACAAAAGATACACAAGATAAAGCAAGCTATGAGTGGATGTAGAGATATATCCAAACAAAGAGATAAGCAATTTTAGAAGCATGAAAGGATATAACTCACCAACAAATATGCACCCTTACCAAAAGATGATTACCACTAAGAACCTCAAGGCTGTATCAAAACAAGATATACACCTAGACAGATGTAGCAAGTTAGAGTACAACGGAAGCAATTTCAGACACAACTAAGAGATCCAAAGAGATCATCATAAACACCTGCAAAACAATTCAAATCAAGTAATTGCAAGATATAGATATGCCAATTTAGGACAATTAGAGAGATAGAGTTGTATGCAAGATAGGCAATTTAGAACATGGCAATATGCATATATAAAGGTACCAAATGAGAGTGCCAAAGAATAAGGCTATTGGTTGAGAAAATCTAGTTGAGAGGGAAATTTTCATTCAATATGCCAACTGTGTATTCTGTGCACGGTGTTATCAGTCTAGTTCTGTGCATTGACAACTCGACCGATGACAGCTACTGGCAACACCCATTGGTGCCTATAGGTCGAGTTTCAAATAGGGAAAACTCGACCGACAGAGTTGCTGTCAAAAGGCACATATATTTCACAAAGACATATTTAAAGGCATGCTAAAAATATAAGCCATATCCAAACATGTGTAAGCAAGTTAGTTATGCACTATGAAATCATTAGAAATAATTTTTGAGCAAGAGTATAATGTCCCTGGATTTCACATTCTTGTAACCCCATGGGGCTGAGATGAGGAACTCTAAAAATGTTACTAGAAGTATCAAAGTGTGTTGTGGAAGCAATATGTGCATACATGAATGTACTACAATAGACATACACCATAACATTATCAACATTCAACATATTTATACTAAAACATGAATTAAATTTGCAACTTACATTTACATAATTTGAAGAAAAATTTACCAAGTCAATGAACATGTATGCTAATAGTATCTTAACACAATAGGTGCAACCTGGACAACTGCTCACTTCCCGTCTTTTATCCCAAGCTAGCTCTGAACCTAAAACATACGTGAAACAACGAATCAACACACAAGGTGTTGTGCATGTGGGTAGAAAGATACATACTAATATGCTTGCATAATTGAAATAACTTGAGAAAGAAAGAGTAAAAGAAAACATTGTTTAAAGCGATAATCAGGTAAACACATATTTTTAGATGTCTTTTGATGCATTTGTACTACTAAGTGGTGTCGCACTTCATTTTTCCCTGACCCTTGGGCTATGGGGACTGAGCGCCAACCTTATATTTAGAGGGGAGAGAGAGAGATGTCGCACTTCAGTTTTCCCCACCCCTTGGGCTATGGGGACCGAGTGCCAACCTTATATTTAGAGGGGGGAGAGAGAGATGTCGCACTTCATTTTTCCCCGCCCCTTGGGCTATGGGGACCGAGTGCCGACCTTATATTTAGAGGAAGAGAGAGGATTGAGGGAGAGAGAGAGAACATGCATCCACTTAGTAGCTACAAACCATCTATATTCTTTTTTATGTTCTTTAATGTTTTGTGGAGCATATTGTAAGGACCCTGACCTCCGTTTAGGGTTTACCCTGTTTGCTTTGCTTAACCCTGATGCTTAGTTGCTTTCTAATCACCTTTGGTGGTGATTAGGGTTTGTTGGTGCTTTGTTGAGAGTTGGAGGTTCTACTTGCAATTAACCCAAGTCTAGGGTTTGTGGGCAAGTTTGCCACCTTGTGAGGTGTTCCTCCCTCTCCTTGCTTCCTCTAGTGTTGAGAGGAAGGGTTAGGCTCGTTGCTTGAGTTCCTTTGGGCTTGGTTGAGCTTGTTGGGCTTTGTGGTGCCTTGCTTTTGCTTCTTTGGACCTTGTGTCGGGCAAGAGAGCGTGTGTCACCCAGGGTGTGTGTCGTCCTGATGGTGTGTCGCCCAGGGTTGTGTCAGCCATGGAGTGGGTGTGTCAGCTAGGGCATGGAGGTGTGTCATCCATGGACCCTTTGACCTTCTTTGACCTAGTTTGTGTCACCACTAGTGGACACTTGGTGCTTGATGCTTGCATGTGGCAATGGCCTTGGACATGTGTTTAGGACAGGTTAGAGTGGTGGCTTTGCTCTTGGACAAGTGTCCCTAGGTGGGCGACACCTTGCCTTACCTTCCCTTGGTTTCTCCTCCATCCCCTTATATATATGTGTTTCCTTTCCCTTGCTAAGGATCCATTTAGTTCCTTAGTCTTCCTCTCCTTGGTGCACGACACCCTTCTTCCTTTGCAAGCTTGGTGGCTGATCCCTGCCTTGGAGTCTCCTTCTTCCTCTAGTGGTGACCGAACCCTAGAGTGTCTTGCTCTTCTTCCTTGGTGGTGCTTGGAGCTTGGAGCTAGGAGCTTGGAGCTTGCTTAAGGAGGGTTACATAACTCCTAACCCTAACTATACTACCTCTTCTATATTCTTATATGTTGCTATGATCATATCGGCTATACATGTGGTTAGTATCGTTTCTTGCTTAGTTGCGCCTTGTTGGCCGAACCTATGTTCCAGGGTTCTTGGTGAGCAATACTCCTTTCTCTCCTTGGTCTAGAGGAGTGAGCTTGAGTCTAGTAGCATGGGCAATACCCCTCTCTCGTTTAAGTTGAGAGGTGAGCTTGTGTTCTAGTTGCTTGAGCAACACCCTCCTCTCACCATGGACTTGAAAGGTGAGCTTTGTGGTGGTTGTGAATCTCATTTAGGGTTGTTCCTTGTGTTGCCCGATTGGTGATATGAAGCTTGGCAAGACCCCTCTCTCTTGATAGTTGAGAGATGAGCCATCTTCTTGATCCATTAGGGTTTTGGTGCCCTTGTGTTTGAGGTTGGTGGTGACCCTGTCGGGTTGTTTCTTGCCTGATATGAGGTTGGTGGTGTTGTTGCTCGACATCCTTCTTTGGCCTAGAGCCTTGGTCGTCATGTTGTGTGGCTGTGTTGGGTGATACACCCATGTTCTTGATCTTTTGTGCGTTGTGCGTCATATCTGGTTCGATGGTAGGCGTAACCCTTGGTCCTTGCCTTGCGTGTGTCGGCATTCCACCTTGAAGAGTAACCTGCCCGATACATGCGTGATAGCTTGGTGTCATTGACTTGAGGTGTGGAGTTGTTAGCTAGCCCTGTGATGTTGTGACGGGCGTCACGTTAATCCTTGCCCTGTGTGTCGGACGATAGGTTCAAGTTGGATAGCTGAGTGCGACGCTGCGTTGCCCGACACCATGAGGCCTGACAGAGCGTTGCACGACAGACCCTGCTGCACGTTACACCTGGAAGTGCACGGCACGCCCTTGGGCTCAGTTTCCCGATAGGCATCATGGTTGTTGTACCCTTGTTACCTGACGCAGTGATGCACGTTACACTCTTGTGCTTGGTCGATAGGTGCTGGTGTGCCGGGCCGATAGGTGCTGGTGTGCCTGGTCGATACATGTGCTGACCGTTATGTGGTGGGCGATAGGGTGAGTACCCTGCCTGATACTACCTTTGGTGAGGGTAGTGGGTGTTTCTAGTGAGGGTCTTGTTCCTTATGGATAGCGATATGTTAGATATTGGTCTTGCTACCACGTAGATTTTGATAGTAAATCTTGACATGCTTGATGGTTATTGTGATAGTAGATTACATCTATGTATCTTACCATGATATTACCAGTATGTGTGCAATCATCTCAATGATATGAATAATGCTAAGATAATGGTAAGCATATAAGATTGATGTGCATGGATTGTATATATGATCACAGGTTGAGGCACGAATGATAAAGCACCTAATCATCAATGTTGCCCTATATCAATAATATGATCTTTCTGTTAATCCATGATGATTGTACTAACCATGTAGGTACAGATGCATAGCCAGTTAAAGGGCTATGAGGTATATATGTTTAAGTAACACTGCTTTAATGGTTACCCTTGATAATGAGATAACATGTATGATGTGTTTGGCTAAAGTACTTGGGATTGCTATCCCATGATGATGATGTATGCCTTGAGAGGCAATGGCACTATGTGATAAGGGATTGAGATCCCATGGCATGATGATGATCCTTGAGGTGGATCTAGATGATTGGCAAGAAGCCAAGTGATAACATGTAATGTTGGATCCTTGTGATGGATCAGCATGATGTTGATTACAATAAAAGCATAATGTTGAGTTTCATACTATTTATTCTTATTATAGTTTGCATGTTATATAACTTGGATGAATCTTGCAATCCACCTAAAAGATATTAATTAATTACACTAGAATATATCATGTAGTTTGCCCTGTCCATAGATCCATCATCGTCAGAAGCTGGTGATGGTGAAACGGGTTCTCATGCGGGTTAACCCGGAGCGCATATTATTGAATATGTGAGGTTTCTCCTAGCCTAAAACAGAGAGGGAATCGAGTGCGGCTGCGGTTGCAGACTCGGGATATGTTTATGAGCATGGTGAACAGGCCCATGGCTCAGGATATGTGATATGAGGAGCATGAATGTGTTCATGGCTCAGAGCATGGTGAACTAGCCCATGGCTCAGATATACTAGAGTTGTGACATGTACCAAGGCGGGCTAGAGGAAGGGTAGCCTATGGAGCTGACCCTGTGGCTGAAGCCACTTAAGCATGAGACTGCGGTCCTGCTTTGGTTCTCGTGCACTGACCATGAGGTGGGAGGTCGTGGAGTCCGACTCTTCCATTGACATTGTATGGCACCGGCTCTGGGTTTCGCAACCATCGGTTGGATTTGAGCGGTACGGCTCACTTCCTCAGGGCATAATAATACGTAATTTAGCCGTATAGTATTCACTGCTTAAGACAAAACAGAGAACATTGGTTGAGGCCTTGCTTGTGTAGTTAATCTTGATACACCTTGTTGTTACTTATACGTACCTCATGTTATGTGGTAAGACCTTATAAATCTTATCTTGTTAATCATGTTCCTTAAAGATATATTTGGTATTATGCCTTCCGTACATCTGGTAAGCTTGATGGTGTGAATAGTTTTACTTTATAATCTGCTCTTGTTCTATGCTTTATCAGTTATCTGTTATTGTTGCTCTTATCTTTCTGAGGTTTTTTAGTTTCCGCGGGGAGTTATGTTTCTCGCTGGGACTGTGTGTCTCACCCCGCTTGTTTATAACCTTTTTAGGTGGTCAAGCTAGGCATGGCGGTGGTCACAGAGTTGCGGCTAAGCAATAATAAGAACAGTAGAAGGCAAGCAATGGTTATGTTGCTGTTTGGTTGTTTGTAGTAGAGTCTAGAGTCATCCCTGTACTCTCAGGTCCTTGGGAACATTTTGACGTTGTTTCATGGTGTATAGCTGTTGATGTTTTGTATGTCCTACTGCTGGCCAGATGTGGGTCGTTATGTATGTATAAACAGGCGATGAACTCATGTGATGATAGGACAGTTGATCTCCTAAGCTGTGGACACGTGTTAAGATCTTGTAAATGTTTATATAACATGTTTCCTTGCAGGATGAGGACCTAAATGTAATAGTTTCTCAGTTTATCTGCTTACGGCAATCGGTTTTAATTAACTCGTGTTTTTGGTAATTTAGTGGTTTATGGTGTCTTCCGCACGTTTCCGTGTAACACCTCACTATCTGTGTGATAGTGGGATGTGTTGCCACAAGTTTGATATCAGAGCTATAGGTTCGCTGAGTCTATAGGGATTTAGGACTAGGTTGTGTCTGTTCTTGTGAGTTTTCCATATTTTCTTACAATCATCTTCTGCCCTCAGCGGAAGAAAAGCCAAGATGTCTGGAAACCATGCAGAACATGCTGCTGAGAACAGCGATGATGCATCAGTTGATGGAGCTATAGGGTAGGCACATGATGATCGGGTGCCTGAGGTCCCCCAACCTGACCTAGCCATTCTTGAACATCCTGCCTACCAACAGCTTATGGGGCAGATGATGGCTACGATGAATCTCATGGTAGAAAGATTGCCAGTGCCTCAGTCGAGAGCATAGGCTCCCCATGGTGAGACATCGGGTATTGGGAAGACCTTTGAGCGGCTTCGCCGAGTCGGAGCTTCGGATTATGCTGGAACGGCTGATCCAGCGGATGTAGATCTGTGGATGACAAGTCTTGAGAAGGCTTTCCGGATCCTCGACATCCCCGAAGCATACAAAGTAAAGCACGCTATCTACCTCCTGAAGGGTAGTGCTGGTCATTGGTGGACCATCGAGGAGGAGAAGCGACCCAGTGAGGTGATCGGTTGGGAGGTTTTTCGGTGCGAGTTCGTCAGCAGATACTTCTTGAAGATGTATCTGGATGAGAAGATCAGTCAGTTTGAGAGCATGCGCCAAGGAATGATGAACATCACCGAGTACAAAGCCAAGTTCATGGATCTATTGAGGTTTTGTCCTCACATGGCATCAACTGACAAAGAGCAGATCAGACATTTCGAGAAAGGTCTGAGTTCTGAGCTGACAACACCTATTTCTACACTGGAGAACAGAGAGCGGTTTGCTACGTTTGTGGAATCAGTCCGGAGGATCGAACGATCAGTAAGGGAGAAAAGAGAATCCATGTCTAAGCAGAGGCATGCTCAGTTCCAGGGACAGAGGTTTGGTGGCTTCAAGAAGCCAAGGTTCTTAGCACATTCCATGATGAGAGGTTCCAGTATACCGTCGCAGTGGTCTCCGAGTAAGGGAAGAGGTTATATTTCTTCACCACAGAAGGCACATAGTACAGCTTCTGTGGCAGTGACAGGGCCATCTAGGCCACGGTTTGAAGTTAAGACATGCTATATCTGTAGTCAGAAGGGGCATTTCAAGTCAAACTGTCCAAGTAGAGATGTTGAAGTGATGCAGCAGCCGAGGCAGAATCATCAAAGGTCAGATAGACAACAGCCCAGTGGTAGAAGAGGGTGAGGATGTGGTCCAGCGTTGCAAGCGGGATCGTCTACTCAAGGAAGCAGAGGACGTGGACAGAAAGCAATGGCTCGATTCTATGCTATGAGTCAGCCGGAGGCGATAGTCAACCCGCGAGTGGTGACAGATCAGATGAAGTTATTTCATTCTGATATGTCTTCTTCTTGATTTATATCTGTTCTGGTTGAACCGGGTGCTACACACTCCTTTATCGCCTATAGTATGCTTGAGAATTGTCGTTTACCTGTTAGCTGTAAGAAAGATAGCTTGTTGTTAGAAACCCCTCTTGATAGTTCCTCGATGCTTCAAGAAGAGTGTCCATCTTGTATCTTATCTTTTTCGAGACATAGTATACAAGTGGATCTTATACCACTTGATATGTGTGGTTTTGATGTTATCCTTGGGATGGATACCTTAGAGAAGTATAGAGTTGTTTTGGACTGTGGTTCCAAGCAAGCTGTGTTTGATGATGGTGGAGAGAAGTAGATCTTCCAAGGAGATAGGAAGATTCTTCTGACATGTCTAGTGTCATCTTTGGTGGCAGATAAGTTGTTACAACAAGGATGCGAGCTGTTCTTAGCTCACGTTGTGGATACTGTTGTGGATACCAAGGCGAAAGGTCCTAGCCTCTAGGAGGTGATGGTTGTCTGAGAGTTTGCCGATGTGTTTCCTGATGAGTTCCCTGGTGTTCCTCCACCCCGAGAGATTGATTTTGAGATCAATCTGATTCTAGGAACACAGCCAGTTGCACAGACACCGTATAGGATGGCTCCAGTAGAAATGGTAGAGCTTAAGAAGAAGTTGCAAGAGTTGTTGGAGAAAGGTTTCATCCGACCAAGTACGTTGCCTTGGGGTTCTCTGGTGTTGTTCATTAAGAAGAAGGACGGATCGATGCGGTTATGTATAGATTACCGGTAGTTGAACAAGGTCACGATCATGAACAAGTACCCATTGCCTAGGATAGATGATCTGTTCGATCAGTTGCATGGTGCCATCGTGTTTTCGAAGATCAATCTACGGTCTAGATATCATCAGTTGAGAATTAAGGCAGATGACATACCGAAGTCAGCTTTTAGGATGAGGTATGGTCACTTCGAGTTTGTGGTTATCCCGTTTGGGCTAACCAATGCACCTGCTGCTTTCATGGATTTGATGAACAGAGTGTCTCATCCATTCCTAGATCGGTTTGTTGTAGTATTCATAGACGACATATTGATCTATAGTCAGGACTAGCAAGAGCATGAGCAACATCTTTGACGAGCGTTAACTCTTCTTCGCCAACATCAGCTATATGCCAAGTTCAGTAAGTGTGAGTTCTAGTTGGAGGAAGTGACTTTCTTGGGTCATGTGATATCTGCAGAAGGAGTCAAAATAGACCCGAAGAAGGTGGAGTCTATTGCAGAATGGGAACAGCCAAAGATGCCGACAGAAGTTTGTAGTTTCCTTGTTTAGCAGGTTACTATCGGAGGTTTATCAAGGACTTCAGTGCGATTGCATTGTCGATGACAAAGTTGACCAGAAAGGATGTACCTTTTGTCTGGGATGATCGTTGCCAACAAGCTTTCCAGAGTTTGAAGTAGAAGTTGACCAGTGCTCCAGTGTTAGTCCTGCCAGAGCCTGGGAAGGGCTATGTTGTCTTCTGTGATGCCTCCAAGAAAGGTTTAGGTTGTGTGTTGATGCAGAAAGATCATGTGGTTTCTTTTGCTTCACGACAGCTTAAGAAACACGAGGAGAACTATCTGACTCATTATTTGGAGTTGGCGGTAGTGGTTCATGCGTTAAAGATTTGGAGACACTATCTTTACGGGGAAGTGTGTCAAATCTTTACGGATCATAAGAATCTGAAGTACATCTTTTCACAGCATGAGTTGAACATGCGACAGCGTCGATGGATGGAGCTAATCAATGATCATGACTGCACCATCGAGTATCATCTGGGTAAGGAGAATGTGGTAGTTGATGCGCTTAGCCAAAAGTCTTCTTCCTTTTCTTCAAAGAAGGTACGGTTGAGTTCCCTGGTATGCCATAGATGGGATATGCTTGTTTCCTTGAGACAGATGAATGTGCAGATGGAAGTTTCCCTGTTAGCTGGACTTTTAGCACAAATACAAGTCAAGCCTACGCTGAGACAGCAGATCAAGGATGCACAGAAAATAGATGATACGGTACAGATATCAGATCAGAGTTCGGCAGTGAAAAGCGTGATGAGTTCCATAAGTCCGAGGATGGGCTAGTTTGCTATCATGATAGGATGGTGGTCCCCTATGCTGATGATCTGAGGAAGTTAGTGCTCGAGGAAGCACACACGTCAATGTATGCTATGCACCCAGGAGTCACCAAGATGTATCATAGTCTGAAGGACTTGTATTGGTGGCCCGACTTGAAGAAAGATGTAGCTGAGTTTGTGGTTAAGTGTGCGGTATGTCAGCAAGTCAAGGTTGAACATTAAAAGTCGGCAGGTATGTTGCAGCTCCTACTGATATCGCAGTGGAAATGGGATCATATAACCATGGATTTCGTAGTTGTTCTACCCAGGACAACTAGGAATCACGATTCCATTTGGGTTATAGTGGACAGATTGACGAAGTCTGCCCATTTCATACATGTAAAGACAACATATACAGCCGAGAAGCTCGCTCGAGTATATGTGTATGAGATAGTGTGTTTGCACGGTGTGCCAGCGATGATAGTTTCTGACAGAGGTCCTCAGTTCACGAGTCATTTCTGGGAACAGTTGCAAAATGCATTGGGAACACAGTTGAGGTTTAGTACTGCCTTCCACCCACAGACAGATTGACAGTCTGAGAGGACTATTCAGATTCTAGAGGATCTGCTTTGAGCTTGTGTCTTGCAGTTCCTAGGTAGTTGGGACATACATCTCAGTTTGATAGAGTTTTCCTACAACAACAGTTATCAGCGGAGCATTGACATGGCTCCTTATGAGGCCTTATATGGCAGGAAGTGTAGATCTCCTTTGTGTTGGTATGAGTCTGGTGAATATCAGCTTTTGGGTCCTGAGTTAGTACAGCAGACGACAGAAAAGATTAAGGTGATACAACAACAGTTGAAAGCGACGCAGGACAGGCAGAAGTCTTATGCAGACAATCGCCGACGACCTTTGGAGTTCCAAGTGGGAGACAAAGTGTATCTTAAAGTCTCACCATGGAAAGGTGCGCTAAGGTTTGTCCGGAAGGATAAGTTAGCACCCAGGTTTATGGGGCCATACTCGGTCATAACACGTGTTGACAAGGTAGCTTACGAGTTAAAGCTACCGCCAGAGTTATACAGGTTACATCCAGTGTTCCACATGAGTATGCTGCTGAAAAGCCATCCAGATACAGGGACAGTGATACAGCCAGATGAAGTTGAGCTTGATGAAGATGTGACCTACGAAGAAGGTCCTATGATGATTCTTGACAGGAGAGTTAAGAATCTGAAGAGAAAGGACCTGGTTCTTGTGAAGGTCCTTTGGCATCATCGTGGCGTTGAGGAAGCCACGTGGGAGCTTGAGGAAGAGATGAGGAGGAAGTATCCCTCGCTTTTCTCTTCGGATTTCGGGGACGAAATCCCTTTGTAGGGGGTTAGCTTGTAAGGACCCTGACCTCCGTTTAGGGTTTACCCTGTTTTCTTTGCTTAACCCTGATGCTTAGTTGCTTGCTAATCACCTTTGGTGGTGATTAGGGTTTGTTGGTTCTTTGTTGAGAGTTGGAGGTGCTACTTGCAATTAACCCAAGTCTAGGGTTTGTGGGAAAGTTTTCCACCTTGTGAGGTGTTCCTCCCTCTCCTTGCTTCCTCTAGTGTTGATAGGAAGGGTTGGGCTCGTTGCTTGAGTTCCTTTGGGCTTGGTTGAGCTTGTTGGGCTTTGTGGTGTCTTGCTTTTGCTTCTTTGGACCTTGTGTCGGGCAAGAGAGCTTGTGTCGCCTAGGGTGTGTCACCCAGGGTGTGTGTCGCCCTGATGGTGTGTGGCCTAGGGTTGTGTCGGCCATGGAGTGGGTGTGTCGGCCAGGGCATGGAGGTGTGTTGCCCATAGACCCTTTGACCTTGTTTGTGTCACCACTAGTGGACACTTGGTGCTTGATGCTTTCATGTGGCAATGGTCTTGGACATGTGTTTAGTACATGTTAGAGTGGTGGCTTTGCTCTTGTACAAGTGTCCCTAGGTGGGCGACACCTTGCCTTACCTTCCCTTGGTTTTTCCTCCATCCCCTTCTATATATGTGTTTCTTTTTCCTTGCTAAGGATCCCTTTAGTTCATTAGTCTTCCTCTCCTTGGTGCACGACACCCTTCTTCCATTGCAAGCTTGGTGGCCAATCCTTGCCTTGGAGTCTCCTTCTTCCTCTAGTGGTGACCGAACCCTAGAGTGCCTTGCTCTTCTTCCTTGGTGGTGCTTGGATCTTGGAGCTAGGAGCTTGGAGCTTGCTTAAGGTGGGTTACATAACTCCTAACCCTAACTATACTAACTCTTCTATGTTCTTATATGTTGCTATGATCATATCGGCTATACATGTGGTTAGTATCGTTTCTTGCTTAGTTGCACCTTGTTGGCCGAACCTATGTTCTAGGGTTCTTAGTGAGCAATACTCATTTCTCTCCTTGGTCTAGAGGAGTGAGCTTGAGTCTAGGAGCATGGGCAATACCCCTCTCTCATTTAAGTTAAGAGGTGAGCTTGTGTTCTAGTTGCTTGAGCAACACCCTCCTCTCACCATGGACTTGAAAGGTGAGCTTTGTGGTGGTTGTGAATCTCATTTAGGGTTGTTCCTTGTGTTTCCCGATTGGTGATATGAAGCTTGGCAAGACCCCTCTCTCTTGATAGTTGAGAGGTGAGCCATCTTCTTGATCCATTAGGGTTTTGGTTCCCTTGTGCTTGAGGTTGGTGGTGACCTTGTCGGGTTGTGTCTTTCCCGATATGAGGTTGGTGGTGTTGTTGCCCGACATCCTTCTTTGGCCTAGAGCCTTGGTCATCATGTTGTGTGGCTGTGTTGGGCGATACACCCATGTTCTTGATGTTTTGTGCGTTGTGCGTCATATCTGGTTCGATGGTAGGTGTCACCCTTGGTCCTTGCCTTGCGTGTGTCGGGCATTCCACCTTGAAGAGTAACCTACCCGATACATGTGTGATGGCTTGGTGTCATTGACTTGAGGTGTGGAGTTCTTAGCTAGCCCTGTGATGTTGTGACAGGCGTCACGTTAATCCTTGCCCTGTGTGCCGGATGATAGGTTCAGGTTGGATAGCTGAGCGTGACGCTGCGTTACCCGACACCATGAGGCCGGACAGAGCGTTGCACGACAGACCATGTTGCACGTTACACCTGGAAGTGCACGGCACGCCCTTGGGCTCAATTGCCTGATAGGCTTCATGGCCATTGTACCCTTGTTACCTGACGTAGTGTTGCTCGTTACACTCTTGTGCTTGGCCGATAGGTGCTGGTGTGCCTGGCCGATACATGTGTTGACCGTTATGTGGTGGGCGATAGGGTGAGTACCCTACCTGATACTACCTTTGATGAGGGTAGTGGGTGTTTCTAGTGAGGGTCATGTTCCTTATGGATAGCGATATGTTAGATATTGTTCTTGCTACCACGTGGTTTTTGATAGTAAATATTGACATGCTTGATGGTAATTGTGATAGTAGATTACATCTATGTATCTTACCATGATATTACCAGTATGTGTGCAATCATCTCAATGATATGAATAATGCTAAGATAATGGTAAGCATATAATATTGTTGTGCATGGATTGTATCTATGATCACAGGTTGAGGCATGAATGATAAAGCACCTAATCATTAATGTTGCCCTATATCAATAATATGATCTTTCTGTTAATCCATGATGATTGTACTAACCATGCAGGTACATATGCATAGCCAATTAAAGGGCTATGAGGTATATATGTTTAAGTAACACTGCTTTAATGGTTACCCTTAATAATGAGATAACATGTATGATGTGTTTGGCTAAAGTACTTGGGATTGCTATCCCATGATGATGATGTATGCCTTGAGAGGCAATGGCACTATGTGATAAGGGATTGAGATCCCATGGAAATATGATGATGCTTGAGGTGGATCTAGATGATTGGCAAGAAGCCAAGTGATAACATGTAATGTTGGATCCTTGTGATGGATCAGGATGATGTTGATTACAATAAAAGCATAATGTTGAGTTTCATACTGTTAATTCTTGTTATAGTTTGCATGTTATATAACTTGGATGAATCTTGCAATCCACCTAAAAGATATTAATTAATTACAGTGGAATATATCATGTAGTTTGCCCTGGCCATAGATCCATCATCGTCAGAAGCTGGTGATGGTGAAATGGGTTCTCCTGTGGGTTAACCCGGAGCACATATTGTTGAATATGCGAGGTTTCTCCTAGCCTAAAATAGAGAGGGAATCGAGTGCGGCTGCGGTTGCAGACTCAAGATATGTTAATGAGCATGGTGAACAAGCCCATGGCTCAGGATATGTGATATGAGGAGCATGAATGTGTTCATGGATCAGAGCATGGTGAACTGGCCCGTGGCTCAGATATACTAACGTCGTGACCTGTACCAAGGCGGGCTAGAGGAAGGGTAGCCTATAGAGCTGACCATGTGGCTGAAGCCACTTAAGCACGAGACTGCGGTCCTATTTTGGTTCTCGTGCACTGACCACTAGGTGGGAGGTCATGGAGTCCAGCTCTTCCATTGACCTTGTATGGCACCGGCTCTAGGTTTCGCAGCCGTCAGTTGGATTTGAGCGGTACGACTCACTTCCTCAGGGCATAATAATATGTAATCTAGCAGTATAGTATTCACTGCTTAAGACAAAACACGGAACATTGGTTGAGGCCTTGCTTGTGTAATTAATCTTGATACACCTTGCAATTACTTATACGTTCCTCATGTTATGTGGTAAGACCTTATAAATCTTATCTTGTTAATCATGTTCCTTAAAGAGATATTTGGTATTATGCCTTCCGTACATCTGGTAAGCTTGATGGTGTGAATAGATTTACTTTATAATCTACTGTTGTTCTACACTTTATCAATTATCTGTTATTGTTGCTCTTATCTTTTTGAGGTTTTGTAGTTTTGGCGGGGAGTTATGTTTCTCACTGGGACTGTGTGTCTCACCCCGCTGGTTTATAACCTTTTTAGGTGGTCGAGCTAGGCATGGTGGTGGTTGTGGAGTTGCGGCCAAGCAGCAAGAAGAACAGTAGAAGGCAAGTGATGGTTATGCTATTGTTTGGTTGTTTGTAGTAGAGTCTAGAGTCATCCCTGTACTCTCAGGTCCTTGGGAACGTTTTGACGTTGTTTCACGATGTATAGTTGTTGATGTTTTGTATGTCCTGCTGTTGGCCAGATGTGGGCCATTATGTATGTATAAACAGGTGATGAACTCATGTGATGACAGGACAGCTGATCTCCTAAGCTGTGGACACGTGTTAAGATCTTCTAAATGTTTATATAACCTGTTTCCTTGTAGAATGAGGACCTAAATGTAATAGTTTCTCAGTTTATCCGCTTGCTGCAATCGGTTTTAATTAACTTGTGTTTTTGGTAATTTAGTGGTTTATGGTGTCTTCCGCACGTTTCCATGTAACACCTCGCTGTCTGTGTGATAGTGGGATGTGTTGCCACACATATACTACTAATACACATCCAAGAATTTATATGCAAACACAAACATCCAAAGTACATCATATCATTATGCATTCATGAAAACTAGTCTTATACTTAATAAAACCCACGTACCTGAGTTCAGATATTTCTAATCATCCAAGTTCATCTAGACCACTGTTCACCACCTGATTAATAGAAATTAACCATCATTAATACAAGGTTCACTATTATTAATGATATTTAGGTCCTGAATAGGTTTTGGCCATATCTAGGTTCCATATAATCTTAGGATGGTATCTGATATTTTTAAACTGATCATGAGGTCATTTTAGAGGTCTGGTTCAAATTTCGTATTTTTCTGATGATTGCTCTATTTTTTAGAATTAATATGAGGTATAAAGCATCTAAATATGCAATAATTAGGAAAAGTATAAAATGCATCCATAATCCTAAGATTTGAGTCAACATATATTCTCTTTGTGATATTGAGGCTTAAAAGAATATTATAATATTTTATATCAGTTGGATAGTATTTATTCTAATTATATGAAGCCCATATAGGAGTATTATAAACTAAACTAAATATCACCAACAATTATGTCCTAAAAGTATGATCTAGAGATTTCATAAGAAAGAGGGAATTTTTATGAATCCAGGGGTATTTAGGGGGGGATTTATTGTCCAATGGATC
Organism: Alisma plantago-aquatica; assembly: GCA_963693085.1. Lineage (NCBI taxonomy): Eukaryota > Viridiplantae > Streptophyta > Magnoliopsida > Alismatales > Alismataceae > Alisma > Alisma plantago-aquatica. Next base: position 118,271,632 of record OY856414.1, read on the forward strand.
CTTTTTCTATTGCATTTCTAATATCTAGACATTAATTAAGATATTTACCTTTTTCGTAAAAATACTAGCTGTCGGATCCCTACATAGGGACCCATATACACGCCACATAGCCCTGAACAGTGTCACTCCATCTACTGGCCCAGGTGGGCTGGCCGGTTTAGAAGTGAGTCAAGGGTCCTTGACCAGTCGCCCCACGCGTCTACCCCGTTTGTGACTCCAGGCGACAGTCGTCGTGGCGCCGCTGAAGCCATGAGCTTCGGCAAGGAAGATCTATTATGACGTTGTAGTAGCCATGAGCTATGGCAAGGATGATTTTCTACCACACGGTGATAGCCATGAGCTCCGGCGAGGAAGATCCAATGTGACGTTGTGGTAGCCATGAGCTCCGGCGAGGAAGATCTGATGTGACGTTGTGCAGAGGATTTAATCTAGGTGCAAGCTAGCAGCACCCTCCTCACAGGCAGATTGGTGTCTCAATCTCACCGAAATTCTAGGTAAGCCGTCGTCGCCATGGCTCCTCGGACAGAGCTGAGGGTCCCAATCCGGCTAGGTGGTCATCTCCCCGGAGTTGGAGGTGCTCTATTTCCTCTGCCAAACAGAGCTTTTCTCATCTTCCAGCTTTAGCGAGATCATGGTGGCTCTCCGACAACCCCAGGTCTGTGGAAGGAACGTATATGAATGCATGCACCACCCCGCATCATGGTCAGCCCTGGTCTGGAATCTTATGGCAGCCAAATTGACACCGCTAGGACTACTGGGATTCAATGCAAGGAAAATCATTTATACTTGTTTATGGGACAAATGACCAAGTCTCAATCTTCTAATCCCACTCAAGATGGTTTAGACCTTCGATCCCCTTCTACTCTAGTGGTTGCAGGGGCATCAATGCTTCTTTATGCCTCTATGAGGGTGCTTCTACTGTAGGAATATAGAAATAGCTATATCCTCAACCATCCGTATTCCAATAACGATGGGTTCGTTAGAGAGCTCCTAGAAGTTTGGATCTGAAGAGATAAAAGAGAATGCATTGAAGAGCTCTGTTTGATGTGGTGGTTTGGGTTGGTAGTTGTAGATTTGTTTCCCATTCTTCCCATGATGGTCGGGGGTATGGGATGATTTGAGCATGACTAGCTAGTGTGACATATAGTTGTTAAGGACATCAAATTTAAAATAAGTCAACCATATCAACTAAGGCTTATGCAACCTCGCATCAACTTTCAAATTGGATGAAAATTGTGACATAGGTTCCTCCTCACATAATATCTCTTAGTAACAAGTTTGAAATCATAATTCTAACATGTGGTCATGAAACTAAATTCCTCGAATAACCTCAAAAATAAGTGTTTAAACATTAAATACCAGTCACTAATCATCAAACAAGCTCAACTTCCATTATTTGACCACATCACGTCTTGAGGTACAACATTTAATCATTTTACTCCAACCATGACTTTAAAGGTTATATTAGTCATCAAAATCCTAAAACATGGGTTATCACATTCACCCCATCTTATATGGAATTCCGTCCTTGGAATTCAAGTAGTTTCATTCTTAAGCTAATATTCAGGAGTTGTGGATGTCTATAAACCACCACTCTATGTGCCAAGAATATAATAATTCTAGATTCATCCTAAGTTGTCATGTTAGGATATTTAATCATGTAGGGTATACCCTCCCCACCTTATATAGGTTGAAGCATCATTTTTTTAATAGGAAATGAAGCATCACTTAATGTCTTAGTCATAACATGACACTATGATATCTTAGGATTACATCACCCCTAAGGGTACATGTTTTGTTCATACTTTTAATGTTCAAGAAGAATTTGTTTATATGCCATGATATTTGAATAGTTCAAATCTAACATCATTAATATGTTTTTTTATCAACATCTTACAATGATTCCAGCATTAGAGGAGATTTATCTTCATCCTTGATATTAGGATTTTTTTACTTAAGAAGGGCCTATGTAACATGCTTGACCATTAGGGTTTCACCCTATGCTGTGATATTCATACTCAACTTAGAAGCATACACTGAGAAGGATCAAAGTTACAAACTATATTTTTGATCATATATCCTATGATCCAAAACTAACTTTATATCAGGTTCATGAGTTCAATTTTTTTTTGTCTTGCATGTATTATGTGAAGGGAAAAAGAGAATGTACTAAGTTTATCCCATGATCTCAGCCTCATATCTTTCATGTTTCATATGAAGGGGAAGAGAATATTTTAAAGTCAGACTTATCATGATTTTAATCTTGGGTACTACATGGATGTTATAGGAGGAAATATAGAATACGTCAAGCTTATTAGAGTGACTCCTCATATATAAATCATCTAAATAGCTCAAGTGAGGTTTCTTCATCGTATATTAAGAAGGAGAAGAAGAAGGAATAACATGTATGTTGAGTATCTTTTGCACAAAGCATCATACTCTCATAACTAGAGTTCATATATTACATCACTTGCAACTAATGATGAGATTCACAAAATATGTCACTCCAGCTAGGACCTAACTCATCCAAAGGATTGACTTTATCATATGGGTCATCTACCCATCCTTTTCTTTTACCCAATTCTCACATATAGATTTGAATCATGCATAAGGACTCAACTCATCACTCAAGAGTAATCTAGTATAGGACACATTTTTTTAACACATATCTCATATATTGGAGGCTAGGTCCTATGACCTTCTCCCTGTGGGTCTTACTCTCTCTACGGTTCACCACATATTTCATCCAACCACTAGACATCCTCCTTGTATAAGAGCTTGAGGCTCATGCATACTCATCTATATCTTAACTTAGCTTATCTTAAGTAGGGAAAAGGGAATGTACTTTCATCATCAAGACTTAGCATAGATACTCTAAGAGTGTATTCGGCTCATATACAACTCAAATTTTAATAAGGAACTTATACAATCATAGATAACTTAGATAAGATTCTATATACTTATTTCCTTCATCTTTCTTTTGTCTATCTATCTATCACATAACCTTATGAGGCTCTAGACATCAAATCTAGATCTATTCTCTCTTCTAGACTGATGTCACTCCCTTTCACTTAGATTGCATGAACACTAACTACTCTCCAGTGTGAGGGACACATTTTATATTTACATATATTTAATAAAATATTATATAGTTTTTCTCTGAGAAAGAAGACGTCAGAGAAAACTGTCGAGGCTCGAGCTGATTGGAAAAACAAAACCAAATCAGCAAAATGAGTGTCCCACACACAGTAGATAGTCTAGTGCTATGCCACCTAGTGAAATGGTGAGAATGAGATGTAGACTAGTGTAGCTATCCAATACATATGAGCTCTATATGGAAAGGGTTTTAGACACTTGTCTAAACCTAGTTCTCAAACATCTAGGTTCTAACCTAGAGGCTAAGTCAAACATAGTTCTTATAGAACAACTTGCTATGTTTCTAGGGTTTGAAATGAAAGCTGAAATTTAGTTTTATGTTTCATGATGAGAAATTGTTAGGTGTAGCTATTGTTCATGCTATGATACCAACTGTAACGTCCCCAGATTTCACAATCTCATAACCCCATGGGTCCGAGATGAGGAACTCTAAAAACATTACTAGAAGTATCAAAGTGTGTTGCGGAAGCAATATGCGCATACATGAACGTACAACAATAGACATACACCATAACATTCTCAACATTCAACATATTTATATTAAAACATGAATTAAATTTGCAACTTACATTTACATAATTTGAAGAAAATTTTATAAGTCAATGAACATGTATGCTAACAGGATCTTAACACAATAGGTACAACTTGGACAACTGCTCACTTCCCATCTTTTATCCCAAGCTAGCTCTGAACCTAAAACATACGTGAAACAATGAATCAACACACAAGGTGTTGTGCACATGGGTAGAAAGATACATACTAATATGCTTGCATAATTGAAATAACTTGAGGAAGAAAGAGTAAAAGAAAACATTGTTTAAAGTGATAATCAGGTAAACACATATTTTTAGATGACTTTTGAGGCGTTTGTGCTACTAAGTGGTGTCACACTTCATTTTTCCCCGCCCCTTGGGCTATGGGGACCGAGTGCCAACCTTATATTTAGAGGGGAGAGAGGGACAGATGTCGCACTTCATTTTTCCCCACCCCTTGGGCTATGGGGACCGAGTTCCAACCTTATATTTAGAGGGGAGAGAGAGATGTCGCACTTCATTTTTCCCTGCCCCTTGGGCTATGGGGACCGAGTGCCGACCTTATATTTAGAGGAAGAGAGAGGATTGAGGGAGAGAGAGAGAATGCATCCACTTAATAGCTACAAACCATCTATATTCTTTTTTATGTTCTTTAATGTTTTGCGGAGCATATACTACTAATACACATCCAAGAATTTATATGCAAACACAAACATCCAAAGTACATCATATCATTATGCATTCATGAAAACTAGTCTTATACTTAATAAAACTCACGTACCTGAGTTTAGATATTTCTAATCATCCAAGTTCATCTAGACCACTGTTCACCACTTGATTAATAGAAATTAACCATCATTAATACAAGGTTCACTATTATTGATGATATTTAGGTCCTGAATAGGGTTTGGACAAATCTAGGTTCCATATAATCTTAGGATGGTATCTAATATTTTTAAATTGATCATGAGGTCATTTTAGAGGTCTGGTTCAAATTTCATATTTTTCTGATGATTGCTCTATTTTCTAGAATTAATATGAGGTTTAAAGCATCTAAATAGGCAATAATTAGGAAAAGTCTAATATGCATCCATAATACTAAGATTTGAGTCAACATATATTCTCTTTATGATATTGAGGCTCAAAAAGAATATTATAAGATTTTATATCAATTGGATAGTATTTATTCTATTTATATGAAGCCCATAAAGGAGTATTATAAACTAAACTAAATATCACCAACAATTATGTCCTAAAAGTATGATCTAGAGATTTCATAAGAAAGAGGGCATTTTTATGAATTTATAGGTATTTTGGGGGGGATTTATTGGCCAAGGGATCCTTTTTCTATTGCATTTCTAAGATCTATACATTAATTAAGATATTTACCTTTTTCATAAAAATACTAGCCGTCGGATCCCTGCATAGGGACCCAGATACACGCCACGTAGCCCTAAATAGTGTCACTCCATCTACTGGTCTAGGTGGGTTGGCTAATTCAGAAGTGAGTCAAGGGTCCTTGACCGGTCGCCCCACGCGTCTACCCCGTTCGCAAATCCAGGTGACAGTCGTCGTGGCACCGCTGAAGCCATGAGCTCTGGCAAGGAAGATCTATTATGACGTTGTGGTAGCCATGAGCTCTGGCAAGGATGATTTTATGCCACACTGTGATAGCCACAAGCTCCGGCGAGGAAGATCCAATGTGACGTTGTGGTAGCCATGAGCTCCGGTGAGGAAGATCATATGTGACGTTGTGTAGAGGCTTGAATCTAGACGCAAGCTAGCAGCACCCTCCTCACAGGCAGATTGGTGTCTCAACCTCACCGACATTCCAGGTAAGCCACTGTTGCCATGGCTCCTCGGACAGAGCTGAGGGTCCCAATCCGGCTAGGTGGTCATCTCCCCGGAGTGGGAGGTGCTCTGTTTCCTCTGCCAAACAGAGCTTTTCTCATCTACCAGCTTTAGCGAGATCATGGCGGCTCTCCGGCAACCCCAGGTTTGCGGAAGGAACATATATGAATGCATGCACCTCCCCGCATCATGGTCGGCCCTGGTCTGACCTCTTTGAGGCCTCCCCAATCTGATGGTAGCCAAATTGACACCGCTAGGACTACTGGGATTCAACGCAAGGAAAACCGTTTCTACTTGTTTATGGGACAAATGACCAATTCGCAATCTTCTAATCCCACTCAAGATGGTTTAGACCTTCGATCCCCTTCTACTCTAGTAGCTGCAGGGGCATCAATGCTTATTTATGCCTCTATGAGGGTGCTTCTACTGTAGGAATATAGAAATAGCTATATCCTCAACCATCCGTGTTCCAATAATGATGGGTTCGTTGGAGAACTCCTAGAAGTTTGGATCTGAAGAGATAAAAGAGAATGTGTGGAAGGGCTCTGTTTGACGTGGTGGTTTGGGTTGGTAGTTATAGATTTGTTTCCCATTCTTCCCGTAATGGTCGGGGGTATGGGATGATTTGAGCATGACTAGCCAGTGTGACATATAGTTGTTAAGGACATCAAATTTAAAATAAGTCAACCATATCAGCTAAGGCTTATGCACCCTCGCATCAACTTTCAAATTGGATGAAAATTGTGACATAGGTTCCTCCTCACATAATATCTCTTAGTAAAAAGTTTGAAATCATAATTCTAACATGTGGTCATGAAACTAAATTCCTCGAATAACCTCAAAAATAAGTGTCTAAACATGAAATACCAGTCACTAATCATCAAACAAGCTCAACTTCCATTATTTGACCACATCATGTCTTGAGGTACACCATTTATTCATTTTACTCCAACCATGACTTTAAAGGTTATATTAGTCATCAAAATCCTCAAATATCAGTTATCACAAAGAGTGTGAAGAGAATCACAAAATACCACTTTTGACTCAAAAACCACATGCATAGTGCACACTAACTTGACAAAAACAACTTAGATATGGTTATAAGAAAGAAACATATTACCTTTGTTCTTACCATTGCTTTTCTATTTGTTTTCACTTCATACACATCTCACCTTTCTTCTTTCATGTGGATTGAAAAGTCAATTTGCAATTCAATAGCTCAAGCCAATCCATTTGCAAGTACCTACAAGAAGAAAGATGAAATGGTCCCCAATCATGTTTTTGGGTCCAGAGGGGTTAGTTTAGCAACCCAAGTCCTATTGCTCTTGGGTGCTTTCCTAAAAGGACAACAAGTAGAATAATGACCAATTTCATTGCAATAGTTGCTTGTGCCCATAGTCTTGGAACTAGAGGATTCTCCATGGAATATTTGAGGTCCTTTACCTTTGTTCTTCCTTTGACTATTATCATACACTAAACCATGTCTACCAATTTGTTTAGTAGTATGGTCTAAGATGTCATTAAGATTCTTTTTACCAACTAAGAATCTTTACAAAGAAGATCTCAAACCATCATTATCATGCATAAGATAAGTAATAGTAGAAGACAAATGATTGATATTATCTCTAGCATGCAAAGGATCATTTTCTAAGCAAAGAGCTTTAGTTAAATAAGAATCTCTATCAATATGAAGAGCAGCAACATCATTCTCTCTACTAGTAGAACTAGAACAAGATTTATACACATTGATTTTAGCAAGCAAGGAGGCATTTTCTGTTTCAAGCAAAGCAATCTTAGAAAGATAAACACCATTTTTAGATTCTAATCCTTGCAAAGCAAAATCTTTGTCCTTGTTTTTAGATTTAAGAACATCAATATCATGCATGAGAGAATCAACAATTAAATTGTTCTCATCATTAGAACTAGGCATCAGAGGTTGAGCTTCTAGAAATCAAATCTTATCAAGCAAACTAGCATTTTCAAGTTTAAGAGAGTCTACTTGGCTACGACAAGCATTTTTGTCATCAAGCAAGCAAGAATCAGCATGTTCAAGATCATTTAATTCTACATTCAAATTATCAACAATTCTAGCTAACTTTTTCTTTTTCCTTTTATAAGACTTAAGAGAGGCACAAGTATCATGAATAATAGCAATCAAAGATTCTTTATCTAAAGAGTTTAGATTTACCTCACTTGAGTCCTTACTTGTTGATGCCATGAGAGAAAAATGGCATTCTCATTCATCACTAGATCTTGAGATAGATCCTCCACTCGACTCTTTACTTGATTCTTCACTTGAGCTTGAGTTGGAGGAGCCACTTGATCTTGAGTTGGAGGAGTCACTTGAGCTTGAGTGTCATTTCTCCTTCGTCTTGTACTTCTCTTCTCTTCTCTTCTAAAGATGGGTCTTTTTGCCTTGTGGGCAATCTTCCTTATAGTGACCCTTCTTTCCACATGTGAAGCACCGGATGGAGGAGGTCTTGCCTTTGTAGAGTTTACCCTTAGAGTACATGGCATGTTCTTTAACTTGAGAGGATGGAGAAACTTGTCCCATGATACCTTCAATTTGAGCCTTCATTTCAGCCTTCTTCATTCTCTCTAGCTCTTTCTTCTCTTGTCTTTCAACTTCTTCTCTTTTGTCAAGTGTGACTTCATGTGCTTGTAAATTTCCAATGAACTCTTCAATAGAGACATCCTTAAGAGACCTTGCTTCTTCAATGGAAGTCACCTTGGGTTCCCACCTCTTTGGAAGAGTTCTAAGGATCTTTGAGTTGATCTCGCCTCTAGAAATAGGATGACCTAGAACCGCAAGACCATTGACAATGGTGTTGAGCCTTGAGTACATGTTGTCTATCCTCTCCTCCTTTCCCATCTTGAAGTTCTCAAGAAGCCCTTTGCGCATAGTGACTTTGCTTTCCTCCACTTAATCTATCCCCTCATAAGTGATGCATAGCTTTCTCCATACCTCATAGGTTGTTTCACATGAAGAAATCTGGTTGAACTTGGTGGGGGTCATGGAGGCATAGAGGATGTGCATGTCTCTATCATTCAAGGTTGCTTTCTTCAAGGTAACATCATCCCATTCTCCAATCCTTGTCTTCGGTAGCTTGTTTGGGTTGTTCACCATTTGCCACATCTCAAGAATTGATCCTTAGATGTAGAATTGAAGCCTTCTTCTCCAGTAGAGGAAATTGCTTCCATTAAATATTGGTAGGCTGATCAAGTATCTCCCTCCTTGGTAGTCACCCATCTTCTCCTACTTGTTGAAGTATGCTTGCAGAAGCCCGCTCTGATACCAATTGTTGGATCCTACATGGGTGATTAGATGCTCTAAACGGGGGGTGAATAGAACTGAATGCACTTAAACAAAATTCATTAGACCTTCAAGATATATCACAAGATAAGGTTGCTAAATAGGAAATTTGTGTGTAACTAAAACATGCATAGCAAGGGAGAGAGAGATTGAACATACACCAATTGACAAGCTGTTTAAAGTGGTTCCACACTTCAAACTAGAAGTGAGTCAGTCCACTACCTAGAGAGGTCACCCTCTAGGATTTCTTAACATTGCATCTTCATTATATTCATTATAAGAGATACAATACATGACCACCAAAGGACTTACCTATCCGATACAAAGAGTCTTCAACCTTACCAAGGACTTACCCACTTTGCAAGGAGTCTTCCGCCTTCTTCCAAGGACTTACCTACTCTTGCACAAGTCTTTAGTATTGCAGGGATTACCCACTCTTCTTGGATCTTCCACCTTTGACTTCACATTCACTCGAAGAATCTTCCACCAAGGACTTACCCACTTGATCAGAAGTCTTTTGCCTTCACCAAGGGCTTACCCAGTCTTGCTCCAAGTCTTCAGCCTTGATCTTCACCAAGGGACTCCTTTCCTTGTTCTTCTTCGCCTCTTTTAGCCAAGAGAGAGAACCTTCATCTTCATGGTTGAAATGAGAGATAGGGAGGTGGTGAAAGTGAGAGCCTCACAAGATATACACGTAGGACTAGCTCTCTCACAAATTTCCTACTCACTCTAATGAATGTATCAAGTGATTAAGCTTAGAGAGAGAGAGGAGGTTGTAGGAAGCACTCAACTATAGAATAGGAACCTCACATAGAGTTTTGAATTGAATGCTCCACCTTGGTATAAAGCCCAAGGGGTCCTATTTATAGCTGGCGATGCCTCTTAGACTTTGGGAATACTTGAGAATGAAAACTAGTTGTTTTGTGGCTTGCAACAGATATATTTTCACTTTTTGTAACTCCATAATGGCTAGAATCACTTTTCTATACTTTTCTGTACAATGCAATCGGCCGAGTTTCTATAAGGGTAACTCGACCGATAGAGTAAAAGACAAAGCCAATATTCAGACCATCGGTCGAGTTTGTCGTGGGGAAACTCGACCAATCAATGAAAATTGAATTGGTCAGGTACTCCATCGGTCGAGTTCTGTGAAGTGTAAACTCGACCGATCAAAAGTCATTTTCAAGATCCAATCAGGAATGGTTGAGTTTGCAACTCACAGAACTCGATCGATGAACAACCTGATTTAAATTTTGGAAAATGGCTTTTGAGTGCTTAAACATTCGATCTAATTGCTCCTAATTTTTTCTAAGCTTAACTACAAGTCATACAATCATTACAAGTGATTTACAACATGATTATAATGGATTTACATCATATTACAAAAACTTGCACTTGTATTGACTTTGACTTGTCTTTTCTCCAATTTGATATGCGAAAGTTAGGACATTTGGAGTGTGTCTATACCTAATCTGAAATCACTCAAGTAGAGACATTAGATACCAATATGTGGAATTGTTAGTCATCATAAAAACACAGGTTTAGTCAATTTAGACGTGAGTCAACATTGACCTAATTGACCTTGAGTCAACATTCTCCCCCTTTTTGAAGATGACAAACATTTCCATCAAAATGTATTGAAAGCTTTTAAGTAAAATATTACCTTTAGAGAAACCTAGGGGTTTCAATAGGATTGAGCTCATATGCTCCCCCTCAATTGATGTGCATGAAGTTCTCATACTCCCCCTCAATTGATGCTATTTCCCCTGCATGGTTAGCTTTCATAACATTTAGAATACTATGTCTTCTACTCATATATGTTCTACACATATATGTCTTTTTCCATTTACCTTCTCCCCTTTACATGGACATACTTCTCCTCTTCATGTCAGACATGCCTTCTTCCTCTTTTAAAAGAAGACATACCTTTCTCCTCCTTTGTCATTTCAAAATGTGGGGGTATGAAGAAATAAGAAACATCACTTGTTAAAGGAAAGGAGATAACAAAAAATTATATAAGGAGAGTAGAAGAGCACAGATAGGGGCTTGTCCAAGCATAGAAAGAAAACCAAGTTAAAACATATACTTGAACAACCCAAAATGCAAGATAAGGTGTTGCAGTAAAATAATAATTTGCAATTTTGACCATTAAGATGATAGAATTTTCCCAAAAAGTGTCAGGGCTCATGGAAAATCCATGAGCCTTTCTGAGAAGGTCGTTTCTGCATAAAAAACACTACTCTTACAGCAAAAACTAAAACTGGAGAAAAAGCTACATAAAATCTAAAAATACTCCAATTTCTACATATAATGTAGATCTATGTACCCTGCATCACAATGTTATGCAAGCAACTCAAGATAGTAGATATGCAATTCAAGGAACACACTTGAGCATGTATGAGATAAGATACAAGCATAGCATATAGTGAAATACCACTAGATGAGCAATGCTACCAATTATAAACAAGGTTAGAACTACATGTAAGTGAACTACTAGTAGATGTTATCACAAGTTAGGACTACTAGTAGGATTTAGATCATAGCAAGAGATACCAAAAGATACACAAGATAAAGCAAGCTATCAGTGGATGTAGAGATACATCCAAACAAAGAGATAAGCAATATTAGAAGCATCAAAGGATATAACTCACTAACAAATATGCACCCTTACCAAAAGATGATTACCACTAAGAACCTCAAGGCTATATCAAAACAAGATATACACCTAGATAGATGTAGCAAGTTAGAGTACAACGGAAGCAATTTCAGACACAACCAAGAGATCCAAAGAGATCATCATTAAAACCTACAAAACAACTCAAATCAAGTAATTGCAAGATATAGATATGTCAATTTAGAACAATTAGAGAGATAGAGTTGTATGCAAGATAGGAAAATTATAACATGGCAATATGCATATATAAAGGTACCAAATGAGAGTGCCAAAGAATAAGACTATTGGTTGAGAAAATCTAGTTGAGAGGGAAATTCTCATTCAATAAGCCAATTGTGTATTCTGTGCATAGTGTTATCGATTGAGTTTTGTACATTGACAACTCAATCGATGACAGATGATGGCAACACCCATTGGTGCCTATCGGTTGAGTTTCAAATAGGGCAAACTCGACCGACAGAGCTGTTGTCAAAAGGAACATATATTTCATAAAGACATATTTAAAGGCATGCTAAAATATAAGCTATATCCAAACATGTGTAAGCAAGTTAGTAATGCACTATGAAATCATTAGAAACAATTTTTGAGCAAGAGTGTGAAGAGAATCCCAAAATACCACTTTTGACTCAAAAACCACATGCATAGTGCACACCAACTTGACAAAAACAAGATAGATATGGTTATAAGCAAGAAAAACATTATCTTTATTCTTACCATTGCTTTTCTACTTGTTTTCACTTCATACACATCTCACCTTTCTTCTTTCATGTGGATTGAAAAGTCAATTTGCAATTCAATAGATCAAGTCAATCCATTTGCAAGTACCTACAAGAAGAAAGATGAAATGGTCCCCAATAATGTTTTTGGGTTCGGAGGGGTTAGTTTAGCAACCCAAGTCCTATTGCTCTTGGGTGCTTTCCTAAAAGGACAACAAGTAGAATAATGACCAATTTCATTGCAATAGTTGCATGTGCCCATAGTCTTGGAACTAGAGGATTCTCCATGGAATAATGGAGGTCCTTTACCTTTGTTGTTCCTTTGACTATTATCATACACTAAACCATGTCTACCAATTTGTTTAGTATTATGGTCTAGGATGTCATTAAGATTCTTTTTACCAACTAAGAATATTTGCAAAGAAGATCTCAAACCATCATTATCATGCATAACAGAAAAAATAGTAGAAGAAAAATGATTGATATTATCTCTAGCATGTAAAGGATCATTTTCTAAGCAAAGAGCATTAGTTAAATAAGAATTTCTATCAATATGAAGAGAAACAACATCATTCTCTCTACTAGTAGAACTAGTACAAGATCCATGCACATTGATTTTAGCAAGCAAGGAGGCATTTTCTGTTTCAAGCAAAGCAATCTTAGAAAGATAAACACCATTTTTAGATTCTAATCCTTTCAAAGCAAAATCTTTGTCCTTGTTTTTAGATTTAAGAACATCAATATCATGCATGAGAGAATCAACAATTAAATTGTGCTCTTCATTAGAACTAGGCATCAAAGGTTGAGCTTCTAGAAATCAAATCTTATCAAGCAAACTAGCATTTTCAAGTTTAAGAGAGTCTACTTGGCTACGAAAAGCATTTTTGTCATCAAGCAAGCAAGAATCAGCATGTTCAAGATCATTTAATTCTACATGCAAATTATCAACAATTCTAGAATGCTTTTTCTTTTTCCTTTTATAATACTTAAGAGAGGCTAAAGTATCATGAATAATAGCAATCAAAGATTTTTTATCTAAAGAGTTTAGATTTACCTCACTTGAGTCCTTACTTGTTGATGCCATGAGAGCAAAATGACATTCTCCTTCATCACTAGAGCTTGAGCTAGATCCTCCACTCGACTCTTCACTTGATTCTTCACTTGAGCTTGAGTTGGAGGAGCCACTTGAGCTTGAGTTGTATGAGTCACTTGATCTTGAGTGCCATTTCTCCTTCTTCTTGTACTTCTCTTCTCTTATGAAGATGGGTCTTTTTTCTTTGTGGGCAATCTTCCTTGTAGTGACCCTTCTTTCCACATATGAAGCACCGGATGGAGGAGGACTTGCATTTGTAGAGTTTACCCTTAGAGTACATGGCATCTTCTTTAACTTGAGAGGATGGAGAAACTTGTCCCATGATACCTTCAATTTGAGCCTTCATTTCAGCCTTCTTCATTCTCTTTAGCTCTTTCTTCTCTTGTCTTTCAACTTCTTCTCTTTTGTCAAGTGTGACTTCATGTGCTTGTAGATTTCCAATGAGCTCTTCAATAGGGACATCCTAAAGAGACCTTGCTTCTTCAATGGAAGTCACCTTGGGTTCCCACCTATTTGGAAGAGTTCTAAGGATCTTTGAGTTGATCTCTTCTCTAGACATAGGATGACCTAGAACTGCAAGACCATTGACAATGGTGTTGACCCTTGAGTACATGTTGGCAATCCTCTCCTGACTTCCCATCTTGAAGTTCTCAAGTAGCCCTTTGAGCATGTAGACTTTGCTTTCCTTCACTTGATCTGTCCCCTCATAAGTGATGCATAGCTTTCTCCATACCTCATAGGATGTTTCACATGAAGAAATCTGGTTGAACTCGGTGGGGGTCATGGAGGCATAGAGGATGTGCATGGCTCTAGCATTCAAGGTTGCTTTCTTCAAGGTAGAATCATCTCATTCTTCAATATTTGTCTTCGGTAGCTTGTATGGGTTGTTCACCATTTTCCACATCTCAAGAATTGATCCTTGGATGTAGAATTGAAGCCTTCTTCTCCAATAGAGGAAATTGCTTCCATCAAATATTGGTAGGCTGATCAAGTATCTCCCTCCTTGGTAGTCACCCATCTTCTCCTACTTGTTGAAGTATGCTTGGAGAAGCCCACTCTGATACCAATTGTTGGATCCTACATGGGTGATTAGATGCTCTAGTGGGGGGTGAATAGAGCTGAATGCACTTAAACAAAATTCATTAGACCTTCAAGAATTATCACAAGATAAGGTTGCTAAATAGGAAATTTGTGTACAACTAAAACACGCATAGTAAGGGAGAGAGATATTGAACGTATACCAATTGACAAGCTATTTAGAGTGGTTCCACACTTGAAACTAGAAGTGAGTCAGTCCACTACCTAGAGAGGTCAATTTCTAGGATTCCTTAACCTTGCATCTTCATTATATTAATGATAAGAGATACAATACATGACCACCAAAGGACTTACCTATCCAATACAAATAGTCTTCAACCTTACCAAGGACTTACCCACTTTGCAAGGAGTCTTCCGCCTTCTTCCAATGACTTACCTACTCTTGCACAAGTCTTTAGCCTTGCAGGGATTACCCACTCTTCTTATATCTTCCGCCTCTGACTTCACCTTCACTCGGACAAGGTTCCACCAAGGACTAACCCAGTTGAGCAAGGAGTCTTTTGCCTTCACCAAGGGCTTACCCACTCTTGCTTCAAGTCTTCAACCTTGATCTTTACCAAGGGACTCTTTCCCTTGTTCTTCTTCACCTCTCTTAGCCAAGAGAGAGAACATTCATCTTCATGGTTGAAATGAGAGATAGGGAGGTGGTGGAAGTGAGAGCCTCACAAGATATACATGTAGGAGTAGCTCTCTTACAGATTTCCTACTCACTCTAATGAATGTAGCAAGTGATTAAGCTTAGAGAGGTAGGAGGCTGTAGGAAGCACTCAACTATAGAATAGGAACCTCACATAGAGTTTTGCATTGAATGCTCCACCTCAGAATGAAGCCCAAGGGGTCCTATTTATAGCTAGGGATGCCTCTTAGCCTTTGGGAACACTTGAGAACAAAAACTAGTCATTTTGTGGCTTGCAATGGATATATTTTCACTTTTTGTAACTCCACAATGGCTAGAAGCACTTTTCTACACTTTTTCGTACAGTGCAATTGGTTGAGTTTCTATAAGGGTAACTCGATCGATAGAGTAAAAGACAAAGCCGATATTCAGACCATCGGTCGAGTTTGTCCTGGGGAAACTCAACTGACCAATGAAAATCGAATTGGTCAGGTACTCCATCGGTCGAGTTCTGTGGAGTGTAAACTCGACCGATCAAAAGTCATTTTCAAGATCCAATCAGGATCGGTCGAGTTTGCAACTCACAGAACTCGACTAATGAACAGCCTGATGTGAATTTTGGAAAATGGCTTTTGAGTGATTAAACATTCGATCTAAGAGCTCCTGATTTTTTCTATGCTTAATTACAAGTCATACAATCATTACAAGTGATTTACATCATGATTGTACTGGATTTGCATCATATTACAAAAATGTGCACTTGTATTGACTTTGACTTGTCTTTTCTCCAATTTGATATGCGCAAGTTAGGGCATTTGGAGTGTGTCTATGCCTAATCTGAAATCACTCAAGTAGAGATATTAGACACCAATATGTGGAATGGTTAGTCATCATCAAAACACAGGTTTAGTCAATTTAGACGTGAGTCAACATTGACCTAATTAACCTTGAGTCAACATTCTCCCCCTTTTTGAAGATGACAAACCATTCCATCGGAATGTATTGAAAGCTTGCCTATTTAAATCTCCTTATTATAGGTGATTTTTGTATATGAATTTTTAGTACAAATATGACATATATTATCTTAGAATTAATTTGATACTATCAGTATTTTCTTGATATCTCAGTTAATAGGTTGAAACCCTATATTAGTGGAAAATCATAAGTTTGTGAATAGACATCATGAAATCTAAAAGAAGTGATTCATTTTAATGTTATAGTTTTCTTTGTTCAAAATTATTCTTTATGCTTGATGTTTTTGGTGAATGGAATGGAAACCCTAGTTGAGTTCATTCCAGGTTTTCATATATGTTTGGTTATATGTGAACTATTGAAAATAGTATTTGATCAGTAAAAGTTTATGATGAATAAAATCTTTATGCAAGTCATGTGACATGTGAATGAGGAAAATGATACCCTAAGGATAGGGCATTCAATGAATAAAGTATTTTCAATTTAGTGTTCTTCAATATGATAAGTGGTATTGCTCAGTTGCTTAGTTTACAGTACATACGATTGATAATTTATGAAAAGAATTGTTTATAAGGTTAGACTAAGAAATGTTGATTTGATGATCAAACTATGAATTGAAATAGTTAATTAGACATTTAGATGCCTTGAACACTATAAAATCCTTCATAGGAGGCATGTGTTGTTGGGAGGAAATGTGCTTCACTAAAGGAGGTATTTTTCCTTGGTCACGGTAAGCCGGAGCGCACCCATGGGGTGCGGGGGTCTAAGCCAACGAGGTTAGAGTCCTTAAATGATTGGCATCTAACACCAACTAGAGATGTTGGTGGTACGTACATAAAAGGTGTTGTTGTGTGTTGTCATTTGATTCTACAAAAGAATTTGCAATGATGTCAAAAACTCATTTTGATTTGATTTGTATAAAATTTGATGATGTTTATTAGGTCTCAATTAACAACCGCTCTCACTATTTTTCTCAAATTGATCACACTCACATATCAATTTGGAATATTACAGTGTACAACCTTCTAGTGAGCCAAGATCCAAAATAATTCTACTACCACCCAACCAATACGGTGATGCCAATAGTCATTTATTAAGGTGGACAACTTTTGTCAATTACATCATATGCAATTCTTGGATAGATGATATGTGTAACTCCTTGACATATGCATCTACATGCTTCTGGTGCTTAATCTCACTAATACCACACAGTTAAGCCTGACCCAAAACCAACATGATAGATATGCACCCTTCTTTGACAGAACCTACATATCTACCATCACACTTCCACGAGATAGAAAGTGAACCATGCTTTGGCATAACCTATGCTTGGCTGCTAAGGCTTTTCATGTGATCAATTTTGGAAAGCATTTTAGACTTAATATTTTATTTTAAGGAATTTAAGGTTGTACATATATTTTATCCAATCACCACATATATATAGTATGTATCATATACATGCTATATTCCACAACATAAAAAAGCAATATAAAATAAAAGGTGATGTCATACGACTGTAATTTCTTAGAACCATAAGGAATTACTTCAACCTAGGGTCCATATCTCATGCAAAAACTTGTTGTTTGTGTAGATCTATGTTTGCTAATCCTGGTTGATCAGTTCAACCCCTGAATCGGTCATCGTTCCTCTTAGTCGGTCGTCTTCTCTCATGAAATGGTTAGTTGGCCTCCTATCCAACTGATGTCTGGACACCTCTAGATGGTCGGTCGGGTCCACCATCTGATTAGTTTGGGCCTCCTACGGTCTTCCTTCCTCGATCCTCTAGCTGGTCGGCTCGTCATGTGAAGTGGTCGGCTCGCCTAACATTGATCGTCATCTTCATCATTGCAAGAAAGGAAACTATCCTATTACTATTAAACTTATTATATGATAATCTTGAGTTACATTTGAGGGGAGAAAGGGTAGGAGATAATAATACTTTTACATTGGGAAGAAGAAGGTAGGGGCTCAATATGAAAACTGAGAGAAAACATGAATAAAATAAATCAATCAACCAGAAATATGAAAACTCACTTTTAGGGTGATGTGTGTAAATTGCATATATATATATATATATATATATATATTAGTTTGTGATTATATGTGGTCTTTGATCATATATGCACATTAAGTAGTTTAAATATTTATGTCGTATGTAATAAATAAATGATGAAAACTAAACTCTGATCATATCAACTATCCCAAAACATAATAAATTGACGTGGCTCTGACACCACTGTTGGAAAATATGGGCACATAGTAGACAGCGGAAACAAAAATTTATCTATCCATATTCCCCAAAACAACAAGATCTTGTCAACTATTATGCAATGACAAGGATGGTTTAACGAGTTCATACCTGGTCCTAGAGCAAGTCCAACGACTATAACTCATTGTGGTAATCATGCACACCTAGTTGCAATGGGACTCATATGCAACATCTTCTCCTTGGACAACTGACTCGAACAATGCCTTCAGAAGCTCCTGGTGTCACCACAGACTATGGGCTAACGACGTCCTCCTAGAGATAGGAAAATGCCACCTTGCCTCTATGGAAGCCCACACAAACCACCCAAAACTCATGTTATCCTATTAGAATCGACAGGAAGGAGTTGTCCCTCATGTTGGTGTACTAATCACTGACCCTCTCTCCCAGAATGGTTCTCAGTTGTTATATCCCTATCTATCCCTCCCTAGTTGGGTAGGACTTGATTGGTCTCTCTTGGTTACCAAAACCAGAGAGGACAACAATTGTCAAAGAAACTGATTCTTAAGCGTGTCTGTTGGGAAGACCCTAATACCCCTCTATTTATAGGAGGGGTTACGACCAAGGTTCCCAGTCTATGTGGGAGTGGAAGGGACTAGAGGATCATGAATATTTGCAACCTGTGAGTGTCGAATCAATCGGTTAGCAACCGAACCGGTCGATTCATATGTGAGTCGATCAGTTCCCACAATGAAGTGATCATTTTTCCATGTTTCCCAATCACATATGATTTGGAAATTCAAATCCAATTAATGCACGACATGATGTCATATAGTACTTGATGCAATGGAATTTATCCATGAACTGAGTGTCTCCCTAACATGTGTCGTTCATCTCACAACCCCAACCTATTGGTTGGTGAGCTGAGCTAGTCGGTTCACTAAGTGAACCGGTCAGTTCAATCTCTAGTTTGTCAGAACTCATCCAATTCAATTTCAGATCAACCTAACACTCCAAATGGCCATTTCATCACTTGAGCCAATTGGTTGGGAGTCCAGTCATATTATTTTTTGATTAAATTTAATACCTAAATACTTTAGTAATCAATTCAATTATCATTCATGATAAACTCCTATTCTAGGTGAATTCCTATGTGTGCGACCATATACGTCCCATATCACATTGGCAGTGAATGTCCATAATCGGCTTATGACACCACAAGAAAATAGTGGTGCCTAGTCACACATCAGTGCTACCCAAGTGAATGGAAATTTGGAGAACAAATTCAATCTACAATCTATGTAAGCTATTGTAGTGATCGTATAATTTCTTTATCTCTGGTATCCGGAATGAACTCCAGGAATGGAATTGTCATCCTTCCAATGTTCAATCCATGTTTCTTAAAGCTAGAGAAGATTGTATGATATATATGTGACCTCAATATCATATATTGATTCACATGTGCATGTGCATGTGTGTCTCACTCTCACTGATCAAATGGCCAGGATATCAAACTCCAGTACGAGGGACAAATCCTATCTACATCACTCACATTCAATTCCCATGTGTCACAACTACCCAATCATCATTGTTATGGCAATCCTTATTTAGGGTTACAGTGGATAATGTCAAAGTATACCGAACTACATGTGATAAGTGTAGTGATTTTAGGTCTAAGAATCACAATCACCACCTTCACCATGAGAGATGACTATGACCACCAAGCATGGTTTCTATGTGTCACTCTCAAGGTGGGTCTGTTTGATGCACTATTCTCTAACGTGAATCTATGTGCTTCGTTTGATATACCATATCATCACTAGAGATTCTATCATCAACCAACTCACACTTTAGTCTTATGTGTTATTGTTGTATATCTTCCTTCCATAGTAACATCCGATAAGGGAAATATCAAGAATGTATATACTCTTGCCATTCGTATGATCTCATTGTTAAGGTCCTCAACCCAAAGATGTATATCATTGAGTAATATAATTCTTTAGAAATTCATTATGTATCATTATTATCTAATAATGAGTGAATCAGAATAAATTGGAAGCTTGCCTTTATTAATCAAATCCTTTATATTATATTCCTTCACAATCATCATAAGCTTGGCTCTATGGGCATACACACCAACAGACTCCCACTTGAACTTAGAGCCAATCACCCATGGATCTCATCCTTAGTGATCTAAGCATGTCCATCATGTTTCCGGTACTCAATTGCTAATCCAACGGCCTAGAAACATTTTGCTTTTAGTTGGTATATTGCATGTTCCTTGACTCTTTGTTGTACGATCTCTCATATGAGATGAAACTACCATAATATGCTATCTGATATTCCTTACCTAACAAGTAGATCCATTGTTGTCACAATATCACTATTGTGTCATCAACAGTTGGAACATATTTAATTTCATCCATATGAACTTTTGGATCCATATAGTATCCATTCATGTGTTTATAACACTAGGACACTCAATATTAATTGTAGAATTGTAAATTAATGGTCTTATATTTTAGAAAATGTCGAACTTTTAACTCTTCTATTACGATTAAACACACAGATTTAACAATGCAATCATTTTCTATCATTTTGGAAGCATGCATTAGTGTAACTCCTTACACTCAACTTTTCCTTGTTTCTATCATCTAACAACTTATCTATTAGTCCTTCTCAAGTACTAAAGGATGACATTCCAATGACCCTCATTGGAAACTGATATCTTAAGGTGTTTTCCATGATATATCTCAATATCATATATTGAGATGTTAATTCTCATTAATATGTGTACATATGATCCCACTAAATCTTTTGTAATCATAGATTTCATCTTTTCTTGATTCAAGTCAAACTCTTTGACTATCTTGTCATGTCAAAAGATATCATCTCTGAGATGCTTGTTTCAAAATTGAACCTTGTAGCTTATAGACTTTATTTGCATTAATGAAGTTATAAAACTTTAGGCTATGTCACATACGCATCCCTTCTTATATTCCTTTTAAGGAATCCAATTTAGGGCTTCATTTTCCAAAACTCATAGTCTATTCTAGATGCAACAAGCATGACAATTGGTTAAGGAATCTCTTCATGTTCAATAGTTTGAACTGACTTGAAAACCTTTATAACCAATTTGTCCTTTTATGGTATCCATGTAAGGCTTTCAAACAAAAACCCAAATTCTATTTTTGGGTTTTACCCCTTTAGGTAGTACTAACAAGTCATATCTTGTTAGTTTACATGGAATCCATAAGAGCCTTAAGCCATTTCTTAGATTTTGACTCTCAATAGTTTCTAGTTGACTTGTTGGCTCATCATGTTATGGCCAACTTATCTGAGTTGTCAGATTCCCAATCTTTCAATATTAGATGTGTTTGACTAGAACTATGAGGTTTTGTGTTACATAATGAGCTTGAGATTCTCACTTGTTCTTATTGTACCTCACAGTTGATCTTGAACCCTTCGAGTTCTACTTTTACTCCCACTGATTCTTTTGGAGCTTAGTTATCCTGGTAACAAAACACTTTTGTTATTGGATTGGTATTAAAGGTAATATTCAATAATCATGGTTTATGGATAGATTTCAATCAATAAAACACTTTCAAGTTCTACTTTCTTTATATATATTTCAATCCATAAGACATATCGAGACGTTCTCGTATACGATATCTCATATGGTGTCTTTTAAACCATTTTGGATGGTACATGGTTTTAGTGCTAAGCACGTTTATGAAGGAAGTTAGAAGATTAGATTAAATGATAATCATACCATGACTCTTCATTATGTGATTCCTTATTTATGACACACCATTAAATTTGGAATTGATTGTGATATGCTATCACTACATTCCAGAAGGATCTCAAGCTTTTGATGTAAAGTATTTCAACATTTGATCATAGAAAAGTTATAATTCATTTATAATTTCCTTGATCACTTCAAGATATTTATGTTTGTATTTTTTTGAGTTCATATCATCATATCATCAGTATATACTATGAAGTATAGGTAACTATCTGTAGCATTTATTCTATAAGATCTTCATGCATCAACATGTATAAGCTCTAATAGAATGATTATCCTTCCACTACATTTAGTGAAGAATGTTTTATCATGTTGCACACAAGTAAGACTTGCATGTCTCTTATTGATTCAATAACTAAAAGAGTCCAGAAAGACATCTAGATATCCATTTCTCACATGCGTGCTCCAGATGACAATGCTATAAATTGTTAATTTTTTGAGTTGTGAATTATAATCCTTTAGGTATTTACATTGTTAGACATTTATCCAAGATCATAGGATACTTAGGGAATTGCCATACAAGATCACATCTTTGAAATAGAAGCATTAACAACTATTTATTTATAATCATCCTTGTCCTTACAAGATGCATTTAGAAAATGTATCTATTTATTGGCATAATGAAATAGCATTTTAACTAACTGTATTACATGTCCTATGGGCTAAGATAAATTCTAAATGTAGACTAAACTTGCAACAACTATTTCTCATAACAGTATGTCTCTATCCTTTTAGAAAGGTTTTACTTCTTATCAGATCATGCACATCAACATATGCTAGATCTACATCTGGTATCACATACCAAAATGAAGAAGTAAATTAGAATTATCATATAATGTTTATACCTGAAGTAGAGGCCTTTGCCTCTTCCTTCTTCTTTTTAGTTCCTCTATCAATTACCACCCAGTCAATATGTCGACGCCAATAGTCAATTATTAGGGTAGACAACTTTTTTCAATTACATCATATGAAATTCTTTGATAGATGATATGTGCAACTCCCTGCCATATGCATTTGCATACTTCTGTTGCTTAATCACATTAAGACCACACTATTAAGCCTGACCCAAAACCAACATGGTAGATATGCACCATGCTTTAGAATAACCTACATATCTACCATCACCATCACTCTTCCATGAGATAGATGATGCACCATTCTTTGGCGTAACCTATACTTGCTCGATCAAGATTTTCATGTGTGCTCTTTTGGAAATCATCTTAGACTTAATATTATATTTTAGGGAGTTTATGTATAAACATATACTTTATCCAATCACCATATCTATATAGTATGTATCATATACATACTATATCCCACAACGTAAACATACATCATAAAACAAAAAGTGATGGTTACGGCCATACTAATGTAATTCTTTGGAGCCACAAGGAATTACTTCATCCTAGGGTCCACATCTCATGCAGAAACCTGTTGTTGGTGTAGATATGTGTTTGCCAATCTGGGTTGATCAACTCAACCCTTGAACCGATCATCTCTTCTCTTATCCAGTTGTATGGACTCCTAAAATGATTGGTTGTCCTCCTGTCTGACTGGTGTCTGGACACCTCCAGACAGTCGGTTGGGTCCACCAGCTGGTCGGTTTGCTCCTCCTACATTTTTCCCTCTTGGGTCCTCCAACTGATCGGCTCATCACATGAAGCGGTCCGCTCACTTGATGTTGATCATCTTCTTCGTCGTTGCAAGAAAAGAAATTATCCTATTGCTATTAAACTTATTACATGGTAATGAGAAACCTCGAGTTACATTTGAGGGGAGCAAGGGTAGGGAAGAATATTACTCTTACATTGGGAAGAAGAAGGTAGGGGCTCAATATGCAAACCAAGATAAAATAGGAATATAATAAACCGTTCAACCACACACATATATTGGTTTATTGACCATAACCATACTACAAATTCACCATCAAAACTCACTTTTAGGGCAACACATGTAAATTGCATACATATATATATATATATATAGTGACATCCCCAGATTTTCTAAAACTTAATCTAATGTGTGACATTCAAATTGAAACCCTCACCTCAGTGAGAATCCCAATTCAAACACTGCACACTAGGCTAAGAAGCAAAAAATAATAGGAAGTCAACAAGAAACAACAATATCACATGCACATGAACAAGAACAAAACCATATAACACATGTTAATGATTCAACATATAATTACAAAATGAATTATCATTACAAATTGTTATTACACATTAAACAACAAACTTTTACATATGCATATACTACATATACAACATGATCTTAAGACAATAGGTCCACCTATACATCAACTCACCATACAACTCTCAAATATCCTAGTTCTTTAAGAACATATGCCCACAACCTAAACAAAAGATTACATGTGGTACACATCAACATAATATTCAAGAATATTGTACTGAGTATGCCTATGTGTCCTTTATACACCTCTCACTAATAATACTTGGCAATAAGATAAAACTAATACTTGGAAGTAATAAAAGATAAAAAAGCATACTTGAACTAGAATGTTTATTAACAAAAGAGAACACATATTTTAAGCACATTTCCATTTTATGTCTCGCACATCTACCACCAAAGGAATAGATGCTTTTTGGCCTTATGATCTCCAGCCAAAGAGTTAGATCATATATACAATGTGATCTCCTACCAAAGATTTAGATCACTTCAATGCACTATACTACCAAAGAGTTTAGTGATATTATATGATGGATCAAATATCTTATGTTTCATGTGTTCATAGCCATAATTATGAAAAATCAAGCAACATATCATTCAAGAACAATCTTTTCAACCAACACCATATGCCAAGTATTTATACAAATATAATACAACCATACTAAATAGTAGGCCAAGTAAGAGGTAAGGGCATGCCTTCCAAAGAAATATTTAAACCACATTCCTGATATCATCTATATCCTTGGTCAAACCTTATTAAGACAAGATCACATATCACCATCTGGTTCTCATAATCTTAACCCTAGTTATGATTAATTAGGGTTTTACTTAGTGCATGAGGATATTCCTATCATTATTTCTTCTCTTACCCTTCTTGTTATCAGTGATTTATGTAATTGATGTTGTATTTAGAATCAATTATATAACCATTAATTCCCATATCATTGTGTGCAAGTGTTAACCCTAGATCATATTTGTTAAACATACCAGGGTTCATATCACATTAAGAGAATTCATCATTGTATAACATGAATTATGTGAATCATTATGATCTCAAAATTTAATTTGAGATTTCATATATTGATATAAGATTATATTGAATATTCCAACATTTATTGACCATATATGTAGTTTCTACATTTTATTTAGGGTTATTAGCCTTAATCAGCTATATGAATAAAATTACATGATTTCTTGCATCATAATAATAATATTTGACATAATATGGATTATTTATCATATTTTAGAGTTACTGGTGCATTATGAGAATTTTAGGCCACTGTTTGATATTTATTACTCATGAAACATGTGAAAGACATATTATATGATAACATTGATATTAAAGCATCAAAAGACTAATATCATTCTTCCTTGTTGTTTTACTCATTTTTTTGAGAATTTTCGTACCATATTTACAATTTTCAAATAACCGAGCTAATTACTATGATTTACTGAAATATTACCTTTTTTGGCCAATCCATGTCCTCCATAGGTCTACTTGAGTGTGCTATGCGCTCGGCCCATACCCTACTGGGTCTGGCTCCTAGACTTGATGGTTTTGTATGAACCAGTCTTGGCAGACTAGTTCTTGGCCTTTTGACCGTGTTCAGGGTTCCCTCTCTTCTCTGTGATCTCATGTTCTCAACCTCTTGCTCGAAGTCGCGACCCATTCTTCTTGGTGTCTATTGGGCACTGACGTCCATGTGCATTATCCTTGGGATCATGTTGCTACCGTTGTTCCTTGAACTGATGAGGAAGCGATCATTCTCCAGATGTCTTAGTCTCCTGGTGATCCTTCCTAGAGCTTGGTCTTTTCAATTCCATCATCATCAGCTTCTCACGGTGACGATGATCAATCCACAACTCCACCTCCATGGGCTAGCCGGGCATGGCCGCCGCCTCATGACTCCTTCTTGCTGTAGCTTTCTACTAAGTTCCTCACCATCTCTCTCCCTTACACACGCCACCACATTAGGGGAAAACTCATGTGGGACCCCACCTCTGAGACCCCACGGTGTTATCCAAACTAACGACAATAAATCTCAAATTAAAAATTAAAAACCTAGAATCAAGGAATTCTATTATATGAAAAACATAAATAACTATTTCCATTTACTTCTAGATCTGGCACAAGCAACTAAGTACTATTCATTTTCAACAGATCATATATAAGAAAGCCCAAAATGTAATAATTATTCAAGATAAAACTCTAATACAACATGAAGTAGAAAATTACACTATTACATTCACATAAACAACCTAGATCAAGATAAAGCACATCACTACAAGAACACACACCCTCCCAAAACTCCCTAGTACATGGACAACCTATACATATAGCCTACAATGAGAAGAGAATTCTCCACCTCAAACGGTGAAGAAAAGATGAATATGGATGAGAAGCTCATGGATGAATTGAAGTTGAATCAGTACCTGTAAAAATTTGAACCACCACTTATCAGCACACTAAGTGAGTGGAACAGGTTCAAGAACTAGCATTGAACTAATATTTTTTTAAACTGACGAGAGATAAGTATATTTCAGAATAAATCAACCAATTCTAAATATCATGCAGATAATGATAGATATAAAATGCATAAGTTGAACATGAAATAACAAATAGAACTAACATGTAATCAGAGATTGATAATCAAATCTTGTTCTTGGCTTGTGAAGATTCATTGTTAGGTTTGCACTGAAATTACTTGATATGTACCTAATCATGTAAAAGTCACCACGCCAGGTTCTCGTGCCAATGACTCATTGTCCACATCTTATGGTTAACCAGAAACCCTAAGATAAACAACAAACTCTGGTCTACCTCACAGTTGCCAAACACTGGCTAGGTAAGAGCATAAAGCCTCTCTACCTTACATACCTCATCTTAGGTACATGAGACATGTTTAATGGCATAAATGTCAAAGCTAGGGCATCACATATGAGATAATAGACAAAGATATCCCTACTTATCCCTTTCACATCAAGACCACAATGTCCATAACAGTGTTTCAAATACAATGCATTTCATTCACTCAGCAACAAAGAATTTAGGTTAGCACTTCATCTTGAAATCTTTCCTAAATTCTGGGGACCTGGCCTTCAAGGTCTAGAATCACACTCTGACATTCCTTTTCATAATCCAAGGATTATTATAAGGAACTATGTTTCATTTCCCCAGTGTAGACCTCGGGGGGAAATCACATTGTTCAGGGCACCTATCTAGATGATTAGGTTATAACGGATACTAAGTCCATTTACTCACTTTAAGGAATATAGGAGTTTATTATATGGCACATATGTGACTTCGCATTCTAATCCTAGGATAAGTGGTTTAGGGTTTTAGAGATACATATGTTTCAATTCAGATTACAGATACCCTACATATCCTTTTTCCATCATATAAATTCACATGAAACAATCACAACTCAAAAAATCACATATCATAGACAACACTCCATATTTAAACAATATGTGGTATTTGAAATGTATATATAATAAGAATATGCAATATGAATTCAATTAAATTTGCATTACTCATGATCAAGAAAATATAACATCCACTTGATTCATTTGCAAGGATCAATACAAGAATCATATCCAAGGTCAAATAAGTAAACAGTCCTATGCATTATTAGAGTTCTCAATTTCAACAAAATGTAGTTTAATGAGGAGATTTAGGATTATAGTTAACTGATAGTTTTCAAATGAACCTACACCACTCACCTCAGATGTGAAACACCTGAAATTCGTAACCTAGCTACTATTGCTAATTCTTGAATCAAGTCCTTGCTTCAAGAAAATAGCTAATTCTTGAATCAAGTCCTTGCTTCAAGAAAATAGAATTTTCTTGCTCCTCTTCACTCAAGAACCTAGAAGAAGAAAAATTGAAGAAGAAAGAATGAAAGAAGAGATTAATTTGGCATCTTTTGATCCAAATTAGGGAAGTGATAGTTTCTATACATAGGAGAGAATAAAAGCAAATAAACCTAGTAAAGATTGGTGATCTATATAGAATTTACCAACCTTGGAAAGAGAAAACCCAGAAATCTAAAATTTCCACTTTAGATTCTCCAAACCCTAGAATCCCCTCCTCTCTCAACAATTATGAAGCTGTGAAGTGTGAGATGGAAATTAGATCTTCTTGGGTCATAATAGAGTCCTATATACTCATTAAGGTGCTTGGAATAATTAATTATAAATATTTTTTAGTCTTTTTTATTTTTCCAGAAAAATCTGGTCGGTCGAGTTTGTCTCTCTCAGAACTCGACCGATATAAGGTTTTGTTGTGATACAAAACTTCTCCAAAATTCTATAAATTTAATATGTTGTTTTAAACTAAGTGTTAAACCTTTAGTTAAAATTTGAGCTTAATTGGATAAGCCAATAAATTATAAACAATCAAATATTGCACTGCTATACTTAAGCCTATATAGCATATTAAAACAACATATTTTTAAGGCCTCTGTGGGACTTAGTGGGCTATTCTCCTTAGGGGATGGGGCTGAGATCCCCAGTTTGGGCTCAGGGAAAGCCTTACGAGTCTCCTAGGTTACCAAAAAAAACATGTATAGCATGATCGGCTGAGATTTTCCAGGGAAAACTCGACTGATAAATAGGTCCAAGTAACTCTAAAAAATCTAAAAATTTTCACCAACATGCATAATTGAGTTATACAATACATATCCAAAATTAAAAGTAATATGAGTCACACAAAAAATAATTAAAATGTTTTACTAGAATTATATACTTAACACCAAATTCATCATCACATTCTCTATTGATGATTTCATGCAACTAGGGTTTTAAATTTATAACCCTACTAACCTAATCATTCACAACATTAATCTAACAAAAAAGGTTTATGTTTTTTATTAATATTTGATATGATTAGTAGAAAAATAAATAAATAACTATTGATGCTTAGTAAGATCTAACTAGAATTTAAAGTAATTTAGGAATGGGCCCTTACAAATCTCCCCTCCTTTAAGAGTTTTGTCCTGAAACTCTAGAAAAGGTCGGGATGACATCTTTGCATCTCATCTTCAAGTTCCCATGTTGCTTCTTCAACTCCATGATGTCTCCATAAGACTTTTACCATATGTATCTCACGTCTACGCAACCTTTTGATCTTCCTGTCCATGATCTGAAATGGGCCTTCCTCATAAATTACATCACCTGCTAACTGTACATCAGATGGATAGAAGATTTTATCAATATCAGGATGACACTTCCTTAACATAGATACATGGAACACATCATGTAGATTCTCTATCTCAGGTGGTAACTCAAGTCGGTAAGCTACTTTTCCAACCTGTTGTAGAATAGGGTATGGTCCCATATATTTAGGAGCTAACTTGCCCCGCTTCCCGAACCAAAGTACACCTTTCCAAGGAGAAACTTTTAGATATACTAGATCCCCTACTTGAAACTCAAGAGGTCTACGCCTGCGGTCTGCATAGCTCTTCTATCTATCTTGTGCAACCTTCAATTGTTGGTGTATCACAATGATCTTCTCAGAGGTTTGTTGTACTATCTCAGGTCCCAACATCTGTCTCTCACCAGTCTCATACCAACATATTGGCGATCTACACTTCTTGCCATATAGAGCTTCATAAGGTACCATTCTAAGACTAGATTGGTAACAATTATTATATGCAAATTCAATCAGGATAACATGTGAGTCCTAGCTTCTAGGGAACTGTAGAACAAATTCCCTAAGCATGTATTCTAGGGTTTGTATTGTCCTTTCTGACTGTCCAATAGTCTGGGGATGAAAAGCAGTATTGAACTTCAATTGAGTTCCCATTGATTCATGTAGTCTATCTAAAACCTAGAAGTAAACTATGGACTTCTATATGATACAATCGAAAATGGAACTCCATGTAGTCTGATTATCTCATCAACATATATCTGAGTTGGTCTTCCAGTAGAAAAATTTGTCTTGACAGGAAGAAACTGAGTTGTCTTTTTCAATCTATCTACGACAACCGATATGGAATCATGTCCCTTAGAGGAACGGGGTAAACTGACTACAAAATCCATAGTCACGTGATCCCATTTCCACTCTGGTATAGGAAAAGGCTACAAATACCCATCGGGTCTTTGATGTTCTGCCTTTATTTGCTGACATATATCACATTTTGCAACAAAATCAGCTACATCTTTCTTCATTCCAAGCCACCAATACAATTCTTTGAGATTTTTATACATTTTGGAACTACTTGGATGCATTGCATACATAGATGAATGTGCTTCCTCAAGCACAATATTTCTCAACTTTGCCTGATCTGGGACACATAACCTTCCATGAAAACATAAAAGATCCTTATTAGTGAAGTGGAAGCCTTCTCTTTTCCCTTCTTGCATCTCTTTCATTAAAGTCTGAATATAAGGACTGGTGCCTTGCATTATGTAATATGTTGCCCCAACATAGGTTTTATCTGGAGTTGTGCCAGAAGACCACCAGAAGATGTCATATCCATATGCACATTCATCTCCCTCAAAGACAAAAACATGTCCCTTCTAATGCATGCCATGGAATTTATCTCTATATAAGGCATAAAAGATGACAAATTCATGCTCAATGCGTATGCCACCACATTTGCCTTTCCAGGATGGTAATCAATGGTGCAGTCATAGTCTTTAATCAATTCAAGCCATCTACGTTGCTTCATATTTAGATCTTTCTATGTGAAGATTTATTTCAAGCTCTTATGATCAGTATATACCTAGAAAGGCTCTCCATATAGATAATGTCGACATGTCTTCAATGTTAAGACCACTGTAGAAAATTCAAGGTCATGCGTAGGGTAGTTTTCTTCATGCTTATTCAAATGTCTAGAATAATATGCCACTATCTTTCCATACCGCATAAGAACACAACCTAAACCCTTCTTAGAAGCATCACAATACACAACATAACATTTCCCTATCTCATGAAGAGTTAGGACTGGTGCAGATGTCAATAACTTCTTCAATTGTTAAAATCTATGCTCACACTGATTTGTGCATATGAACTAGACTTCTTTCCTCATCAAATGAGTCAAAGGCATGGAAATAATGTTGAAGTCCTATATAAACCTTCTGTAATATCCTGCTAAACCAAGAAAACTCCTCACTTCAGTCAGTGTCTTGGGCTGCTCGCACTGGATTACAGATTCTTTCTTATTAGGATCTACACAAATCCCTTTAGAGGAAAGCACATGGCCTAGAAATGCCACCTCAAATAGACAGAACTCGCATTTACTAAACTTAGCATATAGCTTATTTTGTCTTAGTAAATGCAAAGACAACCTTAAATGCTCCTCATGTTGCTCCCTATTTATAGAATATATCAAGATATCATCAATGAAAATAACAATGAACTGATCAAGATACTTATGAAATACTCTATTCGTCAAATCCATAAAAGATGTTGGTGCATTGGTTAGTCCAAATGATATAACCAAAAACTCATAGTTCCCATATCTAGTCATGAAAGATATCCTAGGTACATCTTCAACCTTGATCCTGAGTTGATGATAACTTGATCACAAATCAATCTTCAAAAACACTATTGCCCCTCTTAATTGATCAAATGGGTCATCGATCCTAGGCAAAGGATATTTATTCTAGATAGTGAATTTATTGATATGCCTATAATAAATACACAAACACATTGTGACATCCTTCTTCTTTACAAAAAACATTGGTGCTCCCCATGGTGATGTGCTAGGTCAAATAAAACCCTTATCAAGTAATTGTTGCAATTGTTTCTTTAGCTCTCTTAATTCAGTTGGAGCCATGCGATATGGTGCGTGTACAATAGGTTGAGTGTCTGGAGTTAGATTGATCTCAAAATCAATCTCTCTAACTAGAGGCAATCCTGGCAGTTCATCAGGAAAAACATCATTGTACTCTTTTACTATGGGTACATCGGATAAGATAGGGTTCTCTACCCTAGTATCCATTACATGTGCAAGATAACATGTGCATCCCTTCCTCATCATTTTCTCGGTAGCTATAGAAGATATCAAATATGTAGATAGTATCTTCCTGTCACCTTGAAAGATCTAAGAAATATCTCCATTAGAGAAGATAGCTTCCTTGGTAAAGCAATCTAGCTTCACTCAATATTGCTCTAAGCAATTCATGCCTAGAATAATATCTAAGTTGTGCACTTCAAGTGGTAATAAGTCCACTTGTATGCATTGTCCATTAAAGTTTAGAACACGTCCTAAACAAGCCTTTGTCACAACTGTAGGTTGTACAGTAGATATCTCCAACAAGAAATCATAAGGTAGCTCCTCAATAGAAAACTGACCTCTAGTTATGACATCCCGAGTCACAAAAGAATGTGTAGCACTAGGGTCAATAAACATTGTAATAGGTATAAGAATGGATGTAACTAAACAAATCTGACATGTCACAGCATGTGGAGAAATAACTCCCTCTTGTTGAGTCAAAGTATAAGCACGGGTTGTCGCTTGCTGCCTACCTCGACCTCATCCTCTACCCTAATGTATTGTGGCTCCCTGAACTCTAGAACCTACTCGTGATGCATACCCTCTACCTAAGCTTTATGGCGACAATGGTCTCTGTACTCTAGTCATTGATTGTTGTTGAGTTCTCTGTGGTAAATCCCTAACAGAATGTCCTTCCTGGCCACATACAAAATAACCCTTGAAATCAGA
Organism: Alisma plantago-aquatica; assembly: GCA_963693085.1. Taxonomy (NCBI): domain Eukaryota; kingdom Viridiplantae; phylum Streptophyta; class Magnoliopsida; order Alismatales; family Alismataceae; genus Alisma; species Alisma plantago-aquatica. Next base: position 118,304,527 of record OY856414.1, read on the forward strand.
TCCCCAACATGGACCTTTATGAAACCTATTGTAGTATGAACATTGTGGTGGTGTTGAGTGAAAACTCAGTCCATGAGGTCCTGTCACAGTTCCTCTACTTTGTGTCCTCTGTGGTGTTGGTCCCCTAGTTGAAAAAGTAGTAGTACCCCTGTCATATGGAATCTGTGGTGGTGCATTAGTTGGTGTGTCTGGCTTCCTAGAAGGATATGTAGGTGGCCTAGTCATCCTCAACTACGCACTAGGTCTTAGCCTACTCAACTCACCACCTGTCCTCTTACGAGTCTCAAACTACCGCCTCTATTGAATGACATGCTCCACACACCTGACTGCATCAACAAAGCATGAAAATTTGTCTTGGATTCTATCACAACTATCCTCTCCTATAGATCATAGTTCAAACCTTGTTCAAAATGCATGATCTTATCCTCATCTGTGACACATAGCTACGTACAAAACCTAAGCAAATCAAGAAATAGAAACTCATATTCAGTCACTATCATCTATCTCTGCCTTAGAGTCTCAAATTGATGAATCTTGTCATGTATGTATGTGGTTGGATAATATCAGGACTCAAACCTCTTTCCAGCCCATGTCAGACTTTGTTCAGTCATGTGTATCTCTTCCATGCTCCAAAGAACAAGGCTTTTTTCGAATAAGCCAATTCATTTGGGACTCTGCGGATCCATTCTTTTTCCTATTCAAAGATCGGCCCTTTGTCTCTGTGTTTTCACGTCGAGAATTCTTTGCAGATGAAGAGATGGCAAAGGGGCTTATTACTTCCCAAATAAATCCATCTGTGCCATAGAAGTCATAGGCTCCCATCTTTCTCATCCTCTCATAAGACCTGCTAATATCACACAATGGATCAGGAACACTTGGAGGTGATGGAGGGACTACCCATGTTGCTGCATGAGCCATTACTAACATTAGTCTATGTGCCATAGCATAGACAGGATCAGTGTACATAAGGTAGTCACTACATGGCGTTGATCCATTACTTCAATAGGAGGATCTTCCTGCCCTATTTCATCCCTAGCACCACCTAATGGAGGTGCCACATAGTGATTCTCCGCCTATTCTTCACCTCTACCAGTCATGATCTGAAAGAAAAGAGAATATGACATATATCATTAGATAATTTGAAGGATCCAATAAGACTCATAGACTCATCTAATGTCCCTGTACATAGGAAGTAACAAAAACCTAGGTTCGGATACCATAATTTGTGGGACCCCACCTCTGAGACCCCACGGTGTTATCCAAACTAACCACATTAAATCTCAAATTAACAATTAAAAACCTAGAATCAAGGAATTCTATTATATGAAAAACACAAATAACTTTTTCCATTTAATTCTAGATCTGGCACAAGCAACTAAGTACTATTCATTTTCAACAGATCATATATAAGAAAGCTCAATATGTAAGCATTATTCATGATAAAACTCTAATACAACATGAAGTAGAAAATTACGCTATTACATTCACATAAACAACCTAGATCAAGATAAAGTACATCACTACAAGCGCACACACCCTCCCAAAACTCCCTAGTACATGGACAACCTATACATATAACCTACAAAAAGAAGAGAATTCTCCACCTCAGATGGTGAAGAAAAGATGACTACAGATGAGAAACTCCTGGATGAATTGAAGCTGAATTAGTACCTATAAAAATATGAACCACCACTTATTATCACACTGAGTGAGTGGAATAGGTTCAAGACAAAACTAGCATTGAACTAATATTTTTTTAACTGACCAGAGATAAGTATATTTCAGATTAAATCAAACAATTCTAAATATCATGCAGATAATGACATATATAAACTACATAAGATGAACATGAAATAACAAATAGAACTAACACATAATCAGAGATTGATAATCAAATCTTGTTCTTGACTTGTCAACATTCATTGTTAGGTTTGCCCTGAAATTACTTGATTTGTACCTAATCAAGTAAAAGTCACCATGCCAGGTTCTCATGTCGACGACTCACTGTCCACATCTTAGGATTAACCAAAAACCCTAAGATAAACAACAGACTCTGATCTTCCTTAGAGTTGCCAAACACTGGCTAGGTAAGAGCATAAAGCTTATCTACCTTACAGACCTCATCTTAGGTACATGAGATATGTTTAATGACATAAATGTAAAAGCTAGGGCATCGTGTATGAGATACTAAACAAAGCTATCCCTATTGATCCCTTTCACATCAAGATCACAATTTCCATAACAGTGTTTCAAATACAATGCATTTCATTCATTCAACAACACATAATTTAGGTTAGCATCTCATCTTAAAATCTTTCCAAAATTCTGGTAACCTAGCCTTCAAGGCCTAGAATCACACTCTGACATTCCTTTTCATAATACAAGGATTATTAGAAGGAATCCATTTTCATTTCCCCAGTGCAGACCGCAGGGGAAAATCACAATGTTTAGGGCTCCTATCTAGACGATTAGGTTATAATGGATATTAAGTGCATTTACTCACTTTAAGGAAAATAGGAGTTTATTATATGGCACATATGTGGCTTTGCATTCTAATCCTAGGATAAGTGGATTAGGGTTTCAGAGATACATATGTTTCAATTTAGATTACAGATACCCTACATATCCTTTTTCCATCATATAAATTTGCGTGAAACAATCACATATCATAGACAACAATCCATATTTAAACAATATGTGGTATTTGCAATGTATATATAATAATAATATGCAATCTGAATTCAATTAAATTTACATTACTCATGATCAAGAAAATATAACATCCACTTGATTCATTTGCAAGGATCAATACATGAATCATATCCAAGGTCAAATAAGCAAACAATCCTATGCATTATTAGAGTTCTCAATTTCCACCAATTGTAGTTTAATGAGGAGATTTAGGATTATAGTTCACTAATAGTTTTCAAATGAACCTACGCCACTCACCTCAGGTGTGAAACACCTGAAATTCGTAGCCCAGCTACTACTGCTAATTCTTGAATCAAGTCCTTGCTTCAAGAAAATAGAATTTTCCTGCTCCTCTTCACTCAAGAACATGGAAGAAGAAGAATTGAAGAAAAAAGAATGAAAGAAGATATTAATTTGGCATCTTTTGATCCAAATAAGGTAAGTAATGGTTTCTATACATAGGAGAGAATAAAAGAAAATAAACCTAGTAAAGATTAATGATCTATATAGAATTTACCAACCTTGGAAAGAGAAAACCCAAAAATCTGAATTTTCCACTTCAAATTCTCCAAACCCTAGAATCCCCTCCTCTCTTAATAATTACGAAGCTCTGAGGTGTGGGACGGAAATGAGAGGTTCTTGGGTCATAATAGAGTCCTATATACTCATTAAGGTTCTTGGAATAATTAATTATAAATATTTTTTAGTCTTTTTTATTTTTCTAGATTAATCTAGCCGGTTGAGTTTGTCTCTCTCAGAACTCGACTGATACAAGGTTCTATTGTGATACCAAACTTCTCCAAAAATTCTAAAAATTTAATATGTTGTTTCAAACTAAGTGTTAAACCTTTAGTTAAATTTTGAGATTAATTTGATAATCCAATAAATATAAAAAATCAAATACTACACTGCTATACTTAAGCCTGTATAGCATGATTGGCTGAGTTTTTCTTGGGGAAAACTCGACCGATCAATAGGTCTAGGAAACTCTAAAATATCTGAAATTTTTCAATAACATGAATAAATTGAGTTATACAATACATATCCAAAATTCAAATTAATATGAGTCACACAAAGAATAATAAAAACTTTTACTAGACTGTTATACTTAACACCAAATTCATCATCACAATCTCTATTGATGATTTCATGCAACTAGGGTTGTAAATTTATAACCCTACTAACCTAATCATTCACAACATTAATATAACAAACAAGGTTTATGTTTTTTATTAATTTTTGACCTGATTAGGAGAAAATTAAATCAATAACTATTGATGCTTACTAAGATCTAACTAGGATTTAAAGTAATTTAGGAACGGGTCCTGACAACTCCGATGAGTGATTGACGATTGTTCCAGGCCATCCTCCTCATTAAACCATCACCACACTTGTCTCATACTGCAAGCAAAAGAATTTTCTCTCCTATGGTGCATGGAAACTGTACACTGCCTAGCCCTCCTAGTCTTTACCAACCAACACATCGTGAGCCCATCCAACACCCACCTACATTCTTCATCTCTCCCTTGATGCCCCCATGCATCTTTCTTTCTTTGTCCATGAGGCAGCTCTGCCATAAGGGCTCTTCTTTGATGAGAAAATGAATATGATATCTTCCTACTCATGGCACTGATGATGGAGAGGTTGGAGAGAGGGCCGACTCTTTCTATCTGATGTAGTTGTCTCATACCTCAATGAAACCTTAAATTGTAGTTCTCGACAAGGCAAGTAACTGCTTAGTTTTCACCCATTCACCCCATAACAGTGATCGTGGCCACCTAGACAAGCACATACCTCATTGCTCCATGATCTTGGATCCATTTATAAGTAGGTGATATGCTTTCCACTGTCAGATCATAAACAAGGAATTGGATCAACCTACTATCTTCTTGATTTATAACTTCTTCCGGGTACTACTGTGACCATAAAGAATAGGGTCGTGACACTGTCTAACATCCAACACCTAGATCAAAAGTCATTACTTATCTATATCAACCATGCACATAATTTCCCAAATTTCAAACCTAAAAACTTCTTCTAGGATCCTCCAATATTCATGAAATTTTAACCATTTCTTTATCACAACTCTACTATCTTGTCATTCAACCATTTAATTTGAGAATTCCCATACTTAGGGGTGCTAATCATGATATCAACACAGAGTAACATCCATATCTTATCAAAAAACTTGAAACTCTCAAATATCCCAAACACATGAATTCACTTATGTCATTAAGTGTTTAAAAGGTTCCAACAGTTCACTTCATCACACACACACACACGTGTGTGCACACACACACACAGATATATATATATATATATATATATATATATATATATATATATATATATATATATATATATATATATATATATATTTGGATTATACATGGTCTTTGACGGGATATGCGCATTAAGCAATTTGAATATTCATGTTGTATATAATAAATAAACGATGAAAACCAAAATATGATCATGTCAACTATCCCAAAATACCAAAAATTGACGCAACTCTGATACCACTATTGGGAAATATGGGCACAAAGTAGGCAACAAAAACAAAAATTTATCCATTCATATTCTCCTGAACATAGTGATGGTGTCAAATATTATGCAATGAGAAGGGTGGTTTAACGCGTTCATACCTATCCTGGAGCAAGTCTGGTGACTATAACTCGTTTCAGTATTCATGCACTCCTAGTTGCACTAGGACTCGTTTGTGGCAGCTCCTCCTGGGACAACCGACTCAAAATATGCCTTCAGAAGGTCCTGGTCTTGCCATGAACTGTGGGCTAGAGATGCCCTCCTAGCAATGGGAAAAGGCTACCTTGCCTCTATGGAAGTCCACATGGACCACCTAGAACTCTTGTCGTCCTGCTAGAATAGACATGAAGGAGTTGTCCCTCTTGTTGGTGTACTAGTCACCAACATGCTCTCCCACAATGATTCTCAGTTTTTCTCTTCATCGCTATCCATCCCTAGTTGAGTAGGACTTGCTTGGGATTTCTTCATTACCACAACCAGAGAGGACAACAATTGTCAAAGCAATTGATTCTCAATTGTGTGTGTTGGGAAGCCCCCAGTACCCCTCTATTTATAGGAGGGGTTAAGGCCAAGGTTCCCAGTCTGTGTGGGAGTGGAAGGAACTAGAAGATCATAAATTTTCACAACCTAAAAGTGCAGAACCGGTCAATTGGCAACCGAACCAGTCGGTCCACATGTGAGCCAGTCAGTTTGCATAGCAAATCGCTCATTTCTCCATGTTCCCCAATCGCATATGATTTGGTAATTTGAATCCAATTAATGCACACTATAATGTAAGCACTAATCATTGATGAAATCAAGTTTCTCCATGAATTGAGTGTCTCGCTTACGTGAGCCTCTCATTTCAGGATCCCAACTAATCAGTTGGTGAGATGAGTCGATCGGTTCACTAAGTGAACCGGTTGGTTTGCTTCCAGTTTGGGCAAAACTCAACCAATTCAATTTTTGATCAAACTGACACTCCTAATGATCGTTACATCACATGAGTTGATCGGTTGGGAGTTCAATCAGTAGATTTGTTTCCCAAAGTGAAATAAACACTTTAGTAATCAATTCAATTATCATTCATGATAAACTCCTCTTCTAGGTGAATTCTTATGTGTGTGACCCTGTAGGTCCCATATCACGTTGGCAGTGAATGTCCATATCTGGCTTATGACAACACAAGTAAAGAGTGGTGCCTAGTCACACATCAGTGATATCCAAGTGAATGGAAAGTTGGAGAACAACTCAAATCTACAATCTATGTCAGGTGTTGTAGTGATCGTATAATTCCTTTGTCTTTGATATCTGGAATGAACTCAAGGCATGGAATCATCATCCTTTCAACGTTCAATCCCTATTTCTTGAACCTAGAGCAGATTGTCTGAGATATATGTGACGTCAATATCATAAACTGATTCACATGTGCATGCACATGCATTTCTCAGTCTTTATAATCAAGTGGCTAGGATATCAAATTCCGGTAGGAGGGACAAACCCCATCTACATCATTCACAGTCAATTCCCATGTGTCACAGCTACCCAATCATCACAATTATGGAAATCCTTATTCATCGTTATGCTGGATGATGTCAAAGTATACTGAATGACATGTAATGAGTGTAGTGATTTTAGGTCTAAGAATGACAATCACCACCTTCACTATGTGATATGACTATGACCACCAAGTATGGTTTCCATGTTTCACTCTCAAGGTGGGTCTTCTTGATACATTGTTCTCTAACATGTATCTATGTGCTTGGTTTGATATACCATATCATGACTAATGAGATTATATCATCAACCAACTCACACTTTAGTCTTATATGTTATTTTTATCTATCTTCCTTCCACAATAACATCTGACTAGGGACATAACAAGAATGTATATACTCTTCCCATCTATATGATCCCATTGTTCAGGTCCTCAACCTGAAGACATACATCATTGAGTAATATCATTCTTTAAACATTCATTATGTTTCCTCATTATCTCATAACTGAGTGAATCATATTGATTTGGAAGCTTGTCTTTATTAATCATATCCATTATATTATATGCCTTCACAATAATCATATGATTGGCTCTCTAGGCATACATACTGACAAACAAAGTTGTTGCTTCCTCACTCCATGGCTATAAATTTTTGAATGATTTCTCTCATTGGGGTCTCTTCCACCCATATACATTGAGAGGTTGTCTCTATGAACCCATCCAAGAATCTTATGGATCCACACTCAATCAATTTCCCATAGGGCATCATTAGAGTGAGGGTGTTGAATTTTTTGATCTCCACTGTTACAACCCCAATTTTTGGGTTCATCTGGTGAGAAATGTAATTTCTCATATTAAAGATAATTGAACAAATAATGGTATAATTTGTTTTGAATACATGGATTTGTTTACAATAGCCTTTATGTTTTTGTTGTGGGATTTATTGGCTATTGGGCCCAAATAACAAAGAAAATTCAATTAGTAAATGAATAATTGAATATTTGAGAAAAGAATGAAATAGAAACCTATAGAAGGCAAAATGATGTAATCCAAGGATGGATTTCGTGCCTCTTGGGTTCCTTGGGATCCAAGGAGTCCAAAGTTTCATAGAGAAGGCAATAAGAAAATAAAAGTTTAATTAAGTATTTCTTTATTAAGAAAGAAATTTAAAATAATTATAAAATGTGGAAAATGAGTGGAAAGAGGCATAAATGAGATTTCTTGGTGAAATCTCATATCCATGAGGTTGCTAATATTAAAAGAGATGCCAATGAGGAAAATAAAAGAGAAATAAAGAGAAATCCTCAAAAAGAGATATTTTAATGAAAAATAATAATGCATAAAGATGCATCTAGAAGGATAATAAGTATCCAATAAAAAGAATTTCGAAATAATGGAGTGTCTTGGGATCCAAGGAGTCCCAATAAAGAGGAAAGAAAGAGAAAATACCAAAATTGCAAAATAAAAGGATAATGTGATACATTATTAATGAATTTTGTGTTGTTTTTCAAAATGTGGTATTTTCTATTAAAAGAAAACATGATTTCGTGACAAATAACTAAAAGGCAAGTTTAAAGAGAATAAGAAAGTGGATTTTTTATTTCTAATATCCATATAATAGAGAATATCCAAAGGATAAAAAGAAAGAGAGAGAATATCCTTCTCTTAGAAGGAATTGACTTCCTACTTGGAAAGGGACTCGTTGAGTCATGTATAAGCCGACCTAGGGCTTCTTTACCCACCCTATATAACGGGAGAGATCCTAGGGTCGAGTTCTGAAGGGTTCCACATACCTTTCTCCTCTTTCTCCCTCCTTCTTCTCTATTTTTCATCTTCAAACCCTAACCCCAAGAACCACTGTGAGCATGACGCAAGGAGAGGGAACCAGAGGGTTGCGAGGGACTCCTGGAGTACCACGGTGCTAAGGAGAAACCTATCCCTCAAGATCGTGCCCTAGAGCATGTGCAGCAGAGGCAACTAGGCTGCGAGGATGACCTGCAGTGTATGGCCAAAACGGATGAGTAACCGGCCATCTTGGCTGCGGGTTGTTGGCGCCCTATGTGCGCATGAGGGCGGCGGAGGCAGGGGATGCTCTTCCGGTGAAGGTCGGGTCCAGATCGGGGAGCAGGAGTCATGCCAAAGCCGCGGGTTGGCGGCTAGGGTAGCTGTGATCAACCTGCCCAAGGTTGAAGAAGGGAGAGGCGCGTTGGACGTTTCTGCCCTCCACACTCTAAAGAAGTTGATCATTTAACCAAGGGCATAACGGTCATTTCGTTATGTTTTCCTGACTTGCGAGTTGCATGGCAAGGAGCGACGTGGCGTCTCCTGATTGGCCCAGGTAAAGTTTTATTGCAAAATTCGTAATTAAATATTGGTAACTCCGATTAGGACAAGTAATATATGAATTTTGATCAGGAGAACGAGAGGAATCCAATAAAAATGGTATTAAAGATAGATTCCGTTACTAATTGCAAAATTACTATAAGTTATTGAAAAGTGCATTAAAGTAAAGTTAAAAACCCTATTTGTGATTAAAGGTTGAATCTAGAATGCTCAATGGGTTAATTGAAGTGTTAATAACCTGTTGAATGATAATGTTAGATTCGAACATGATCTAGATGTAGAATTGCATGATTTAGGGTTTTACCTCATATGAGAATGATTAAATAATTTAGAAACCCTAATTTAGGGTAAAAGAGGATAAAATCATATTTAATTTGAAAATGTGAAAATATGATTATTTAATGATGGTTCTGAGTTATTTGTATATAAAAGACCTTAATTCTGGATAAATACCCTTAATATAATAATTAGGGTTTTCTAATGAATAAAAGGTGGATTTAATGATATATAGAGTTCATTTGTGTATTAGACCATAATGAACTATGAAATAATGATAAATGCTCATAATGATCTTGTCATGGATTAAAAGGATAAAAATAGTAGCTTTAATGTAAAAGAGGCATAATGGGTTTAATTAATGTTTAAAGTGTGCCTTTAATCCGAAATTAGGATTTGAAAGTAATTTAATAGAAATAGGATTTAAAATAGTAAATGAAGTGAAACCCTGATTTCCAAGGAAACCCTAAAATTGGAATAGAAATCTTAAGGAATATGATGATATTGGATAAATATTAATAAAAGGAAATTGGTATATTTATTTCAGGATTATGTGCATATTTGGTTGCTTGAATGGGATTTCTCTATTCTGGTTAATTCTGTCTCAAATCTGCGATCAAAGGTATGTGGTTACACTTATGAATAATCGCTTTAGTTTCACGGCAATTTCCGAACGTGTTTATCGGTTGCTTGAAAATAACTGTTGAATGTCTATTTATTTCATGAAACTATAAAGTGACTATGTTTATCACTATAAATGTGCATATATAACTGGCTAGATCCGGGTCCACCTCTGGGGCTTATAAAGGCTAAAAGGGGTAACCTAGAGTAAGGTCTAGGTTATCGTGGGTTAGAAATTGGGCTACCAAGTGTAGCGCCATGAGACCCATTAGCCTGCCATGAGTTAAGGAGTGGGCTACTTACGAGTAGTTCCATGTGACTCCACCCTAGAAACTGGTTCACCTATAGGTGGGACCATGAGGGGTTTAATGGGGATCTACCATAAGGAAGGTAGTATCCAGGTCCACTGTAGGGATAGCACAGAGGATAGGGTACTCATGGATCTTGGAGTTATATTTAAAACGTAATCTTGGTTGTTAAATGATTAATTGAATGATTACATTGTTATCATAGTTGCACGTTTATTGTTTCCCCCACATACCAGCTTCGGCTGACCGAAGTTTTGTTTGTCGGCGTTTTAGGGCAAGCCAAAAGGACAAACAGTAAATCATCATATTGTGAAATACATGAAGTAAAATATGAGGAGGATTAGTTAGAGTAGAATCCTTAAGTGATAGAAGCTTAGAGATCCAAGTTTTCAAAAAGGTATGCAAAATTTTATTTTCTTACAGCTTTTCAGTATAGTCTGTTAAAATTTGATAATTATTCTTGGTTAATTTCCGAACCTTTGATCCGGAAGTTATGGGTGCGGCTTCGACCTCTCAGTCTCCCTTAATTGGGGGTTATCGGGAGGTGGGGTCGTAACATTTGGTATCAGAGCGTAGGTTCCCCACTTAACCATTAATAATTATTAAATTTTACAAACTCCATAGAACCCAAGGGAGTTATTAGAGGATTATCTGAAAGACAGAGGTGTCTAGAAAAGGATCACGACCAGGGGATGGCAATATTTTCCTCCGCACCGCTAGTCAGAATACGAGGACTCCCATATCTGTGTGACTGCCTGGCCAAAGTCTAAGGGTATGAATTGAAATAAGATACCTTTAGGACTTCTCATCTTATTCATCCCTTCTCATCACAAAATTCTGATAAGGACCTTAAGGATTAGGGTTTTCTCTCTTCTCCTCACCCTCTTGAGGTATGGGTAAGATTAATAAGGTGTAAGGAATCCTCCACCAGATTAATGAAAAGTATGTAAATAAGATGTCATGGACATAAGCTTAATAGATTAAGTGCAAATTAAAGAATAGATACATGTTTAGGGCGTATGACATAAGTTGTCATGTCCTCAGAAGAGACATGAGGCTAGACCTTCTTGTCAGGAGGATAAGTTAGTCTTGGGGATAGAGATCTCCATTGCAAGTAGAGACCTGGCACATCCTCTAAGGATGATGCTAACTCTAACCCTAAGTGAAGGTTAGAGAGAGATGAGTTAGACCAGGTGTTTGAAGGACATGCCTTTGGGATGCCATATGATCCATGGGTGACCTAGCACCTTTGGCAACCCAACCCTGGGAAGGGTCATGCATGTTAGGGTAAAGGATAGCTCCTTAGATGATGATGTTAGTGAAGGACCTTAGAAACCCTATGGGCTTATGCGGGTAGGGCATAGCATGCACCCAGGGTACGTTAGTAGTATGAGAAAAGGGTTGAAACCCTGACCAGGAGAGTAGGAAGGATGGCCTATGAAATAAACATAAAGAGCTATGGATAACCTTGAGCGAGCATAAATTTCATCCAGGTAGGGGCATGCTTTTGAGGTTGATCCTTCATGAAGAGAGGACCTCTAATGGTGAGGTTGGATGTAGGGTTATCTCTAGAGAGAGCAGGAAACCCAGCAAGAAGGTTGGAATCCTACAACCCTGAGATATGAGGAACAATGGATGATAGTGGTCGCCTCATGATCGATCCCTGGAAGTTGATGATATCTTGGTTGCCTTTAGAGGGACCAAACCCTAGAGAGAGAAGATGAAGCATCTAGTACCTATGTGCCTACGGTATAGGTGTTTACCTTCTAAGGTAGGAAGAAGAGTTCCTTAGACCTAGAAAGGCTTAGTAGCAGGTTATGAGGCATTGTACCTTGTTGGTTGTCCTTAAGGAGGACCCAACTCTAAGTGTTGCTTGAGTTGAAGGATGACAAGAAGTGCATGTCATGCCTTTTGCATGCTTGGTTCGTGGTTAAGAGATAGAGCATGCAGTTGGACACCTACAAGTGAACCTAGGGTTCCTAGGCCTAAGAGGGGAAGTGGTGTACCTAATGCTCATGATGAGAGTTGAGTTCCTGTAGAAGCGAGTATGGTACTCCTCATGTATAGAGGAAAAGGGAATCCCCTTAAGTTTAAGGTATGTTTGATGAACCCCTCACAGCTAGGTTGATGTTAAAGAAAGGTATGACCTTGATCTAGCATGGAGGAAAGAGGACAAGTATGACCTAGCATGGTTCGGTAGGTGATCTTCTGTGCCTTAATAGCTTGCTACGGTTAAGTAGGCTCGTGTGGATGTAAACCCTAGACCTAAGAGATTTTGTGACCATGTTGTCAAGAGATAGTTTTCCTCCCATCCTGGGAGAGGGACCCTTTGGTAGGGTGTATATCAGTTTTTTTGGTTTAAAGTAACCTAAAGAGGTCTCATAGGATCTTAAGAAGCTAAGTGAAAAGTACATGGTATGAGGATGAACCTATAGACCCATAGATAACCATCTCTAAGTACATGTAGATGTGTTACCATGGAGGTAACCGGTAAGGGGCCTAACCAAGGTAGGCAGGTCACCATGACCCCTATGAAAGGATGAATGTCAGCCCATGTATACAAAGAGAGATGATGAAGGCTTGGGTAAGGTTCTAAGTTGAACATGTACTATGATAGAATCCTCAATCTATCCTAGGGTCAGGTAGGGATAAGACTGATGGAAGAAGGATTTGCCTAATTCCCTAGTTGCACAGGACCATAGGGTCGGGAGGTAATATCTATCATTGTCTGAGGGCCATGGGTTAGGAGATTGATCACCTTCATGAACTCATGGGACCCAAAGGGCAGATGAGTAGGGCACTCTCTGTATGCATAAGGGAAAAGGGATGACCCCTAAAGTGTCGGTACCCCCATGGACCTAGAGGAGGTGACCAAGGATTGTGTTTGGACCAAGTAGTTTCAAGACTAGTTTTCCATGGAAGTATATGTGATGTCAAGATGAATGTGATGTTGAGAAATATGTGGCACGTTTCAACTTAGATTTAAAGGTGTACTGGCAAGGTGGGATGTACCATCTCTACTCTTGGAATAGGAAGAACTATGTATTTGGACTGCAGCTAAATGCCTATTTCCTCTTGTTATGGGAGTGAGAGATAGGACAGTACGCACGCCATACACCAAGGATGAAAGATGATGAGAGTTGGAACGTTGCTATGAGGTATGAGGACAGATAAGATAACATATTCTGGTAAGGTGAATGATACATGGATCGTTTGCAAATGCTAAAGAGAAATAAGGTAGTTATCTTATAAGGATGTTTTTATCATGAGCTATGTGGAGCTTGCAAGTTATACAAGGTTGAGTTTGATCATCATGAGGATGAGCCCAGAGTTTTCTCAATGAAGATAGTTTTAGAGTCGAGATGAGATGATAAGTGGAATACATGAAGGTGTATGTCTCCAACATTACCTCATACCTAAGGATGAGAAGTGGTAATGGATGCTCTGGTTGAGATATATCTGTCTAGTTTGGCTAGAAGCTAGAAGAGGTTATTTGGCTAACCTTAAGTTTGGAAAGGAGATAAGTTTGGCTAATACTCAGATTTAATGAGATCTGTGGAACAAGTTAATGGTTGTTTGGTTAGCCAGCCTAGGCCTGGATGCAATGAAAAGATGGATGTAGAACCTCAGATGCACCTCTTTGGAAAGGAAGGTGATGAAACCTTGATGAAAGTGGTTTAGGGTTTCCGAGGTATCGATCTTGAGGAATCATGACATATAGGAAATCATGATTGAAGATCTCCATGCACCATGGTACTACCAAGGTAATAAGTGATAGTAGTACTTTAGATGCCTAAGATAAAGTTGCATGTGGTATATGGCCATGCAAGCTGAGGGAGAAGGACAAATACCAGTTACCCAGTGCATTGATAAAGAGTCCCCAAAGAGAAAGGGAGTGCATCATTGTGGATGTTGTAAGTCTCCCCTAGACCAAGGAAGGTCAAGATGCAATGTGGGTTATGGTAGATCGTCTTACCTAGATGACATGAGAAAGAAAGAGTACTATTAAGGGACAGGTTGGGTTGAACCACTTATGAGGGGGGTGGTTCAACTACACCATGATGTGAGCTCAAAGGTTCTTGAGTTTGACCTAGAGGTTCACTTCCATAAAGTGGAAGTAGGTACATGAAGAACTCGATGTTAGTGTAGTTTATCACCCCTAACTAATGGTTGGTATGATCTAGACTAAAGGGTCTGATGAGAGCATATGTGCTCATTCAGGGTGATAGCTAGAGACAGTTCTTGTCCTATGCAAGATGTGAAGTTAACCACCATATCCAGTTTTGGGATTTAAAGAAGCTCTGTAAGAGAGGTTGTGTCGGTCACCACTTCAGTAAGTTGATGTTGGTGAAAGGACCACGTGATGGTTAGAAAAGGGCCATAGTGTGTGTAAATGAAGTTGCTTTGATCATGCAATGGCTGAAAGGAGCCCAGGGACGACATGAGTTGTAAGATGATGCAAAGTAGACTGACATGCAGTTCACTATGGGAGACATGAAAATCCGACCCCTCTATGTTATAGCTAAGAGAGATGAATTCCCGATACATGGATCCATTGAGATGGAATGGTGGAGAAGGTTCAGTTTGACCTTACCCCTCAAGATAAAGTAATGTGTGATGAGTTCCATGTGTCCAATTTAGAGCACTATGTGAGGTACCCCGACCATGTGATGAGTAATGAACCTAGTGAGCCCCAAGGGAGGCTGAAATGGCTTGAGTCACCTGTGTAGTTTATAGACGACAGGATGAAAGAACTCAGAGAAAAGAATATGTGATGATAAAGGTTCTTCGGAAGCGCCATGAGTACGGTAAAGCCACATAGGGGCCAATGATGGACATGGAAAAGTCTTATCCTGAATTGTTTGTTTGCTTGATAGAATTTTGAGGACAAAATTTCTATAAGAGGGTAAGGATGTTACAACCCCAATTTTTGGGTTCATCTAGTGAGAAATATAATTTCTCATATTAAAGATAATTGACAAAGAATGGTATAATTTGTTTTGAATACATGGATTTGTTTACAATAGCCTTGATGTTTGTGTTGTGGGCTTTATTGGCTATTGGGCCCAAATAACAAAGAAAATTCAATTAGTAAATGAATAATTGAATATTTGAGAAAAGAATGAAATAGAAACATCTAGAAGGCAAAATGATGTAATCCAAGGATGGATTTCGTGCCTCTTGGGTTCCTTGGGATCCAAGGAGTCCAACGTTTCATAGAGAAGGCAATAAGAAAATAAAAGTTTAATTAAGTATTTCTTTATTAAGAAAGAAATTGAAAATAATGATAAAATGTGGAAAATGAGTGGAAAGAGGCATAAATGAGATTTCTTGGTGAAATTTCGTATCCATGAGGTTGCTAATATTAAAAGGGATGCCAATGAGGAAAATAAAAGAGAAATAAAGAGAAATCCTCAAAAAGAGATATTTTAATGAAAAATAATAATGCATAAAGATGCATCTAGAAGGATAATAAGTATCCAATAAAAAGAATTTCGAAATAATGGAGTGTCTTGGGATCCAAGGAGTCCCAATAAAGAGGAAAGAAAGAGAAAATACCAAAATTGCAAAATAAAAGGATAATGTGATACATTATTAATGAATTTTGTGTTGTTTTTCAAAAGGTGGTATTTTCTATTAAAAGAAAACATGATTTCGTGACAAATAACTAAAAGGCAAGTTTAAAGAGAATAAGAAAGTGGATTTTCATATTTCTAATATCCATATAATAGAGAATATCCAAAGGATAAAAAGAAAGAGAGAGAATATCCTTCTCTTAGAAGGAATTGACTTCCTACTTGGAAAGGGACTCGTTGAGTCATGTATAAGCCGACCTAGGGATTATTTTCCCACCCTATATAACGGGGGAGATCCTAGGGTCGAGTTCTGAAGGGTTCCACGTACCTTTCTCCTCTTTCTCCCTCCTTCTTCTCTATTTTTCATCTTCAAACCCTAACCCCAAAAACCACTGTGAGCATGACACAAGGAGAGGGAACCAGAGGGTTGTGAGGGACTCCTGGAGTACCACAGTGCTAAGGAGAAACCTATCCCTCAAGACCGTGCCCTAGAGCATGTGCAGCAGAGGCAACTAGGCTGCGGGGATGGCCTGCAGTGTATGGCCTAAACGGACGAGTAACCGTCCAACTTGGATGCGGGTTGTTGGTGCCCTATGTGCGCATGAGGGCGACGGAGGCAGGGGATGCTTTCCCGGTGAAGGTCGGGTCCAGATCGGGGAGCAGGAGTCGAGCCAAAGCAGCGGGTCAGCGGCTAGGGCAGCTGCGATCAACCTGCCCAAGGTTGAAGAAGGGAGAGGCGTGTTGGACGTTTCTGCCCTTCGTGCTCTAAAGAAGCTGATCACTTAACCAAGGGCATAATGGTCATTTTGTTATGTTTTCCTGACTTGCGAGTTGCATGGCAAGGAGCGATGTGGCATCTCCTGATTGGCCCAGGTAAAGTTTTTTTGCAAAATTCATAATTAAATATTGGTAACTCCGATTAGGACAAGTAATATATGAATTTTGATCAGGAGAACAAGAGGAATCCAATAAAAATAATATTAAAGAAAGATTCCGTTCATAATTGCAAAAGTACTATAAGTTAATGAAAAGTGCATTAAAGTAAAGTTAAAAACCCTATTTGTGATTAAAGGTTGAATCTAGAATGCTTAATGGGTTAATTGAAGTGTTAATAACCTCTTGAATGATAATGATAGATTCGAACATGATCTAGATGTATAATTGCATGATTTAGGGTTTTACCTCATATGAGAATGATTAAATAATTTAGAAACCCTAATTTTGGGTAAAAGAGGATAAAATCATATTTAATTTGAAAATGTGAAAATATGATTGTTTAATGATGGTTCTGAGTTATTTGTATATAAAAGACCTTAATTCTGGATAAATACCCTTAATATAATAATTAGGGTTTTCCAATGAATAAAAGGTGGATTTAATGATATATAGAGTTCATTTGTGTATTAGACCATAATGAACTATGAAATAATGATAAATGCTCATAATGATCTTGTCATGGATTAAAAGGATAAAAATAGTAGCTTTAATGTAAAAGAGGCATAATGGGTTTAATTAATGTTTAAAGTGTGCCTTTAAACCAAAATTAGGGTTTGTAAGTAATTGAATAGAAATAGGGTTTAAAATAGTAAATGAAGTGAAACCCTAATTTCCAAGGAAACCCTAAATTTGGAATAGAAATCTTAAGGAATATGATGATATTGGATAAATATTAATAAAAGGAAATTGGTATATTTATTTCAGGATTCTGTACATATTTGGTTTCTTGAATGGGATTTCTCTATTCTAGTTAATTCTGTCTCAAATCTGCAATCAAAGGTATGTGGTTATGCTTATGAATAATCACTTTAGTTTCACGGCGATTTCCGAACGTGTTTATCGGTTGCTTGAAAATAACTATTGAATGTCTATTTATTTCATGCAACTATAAAGTGACTATGTTTATCACTATAAATGTGCGTATATAACTGGATAGATCCGGGTCCACCTTTGGGGCTTATAAAGGCTAAAAAGGGGTAACCTAGAGTAAGGTCTAGGTTATCGTGGGTTAGAAATTGGGCTACCAAGTGTAGCGCCATGAGACCCATTAGCCTGACATGAGTTAAGGAGTGGGCTACTTACGAGTAGTGCCATGTGACTCAACCCTAGAAATGGGTTCACCTATAGGTGGGACCATGAGGGGTTTAATAGGGATCTACCATAAGGAAGGTAGTATCCAGGTCCACTGTAGAGATAGCACAGAGGATAGGGTACTCATGGATCGCGGAGTTATATTTAAAATGTAATCTTGGTTGTTAAATGATTAATTGAATGATTACATTGTTATCATAGTTGCACGTTTATTGTTTCCCCCACATACCAGCTTCAGCTGATCGACATTTTGTTTTTCGACGTTTTAGGGCAAGCCAAAAGGACAAATAGTAAATCGTCATATTGTGAAATACATGAAGTAAAATACGAGGAGGATTAGTTAGAGTAGAATCCTTAAGTGGATAGAAGCTTAGAGATCTAAGTTTTCAAAAAGGTATGCAAAAATTTATTTTCTTATAGATTTTCAGTATAGTCTGTTAAAATTTGATAATTATTCTTGGTTAATTGCCAAACCTTTGATTCGGAAGTTATGGGTGCGGCTTCGACCTCTCGGTCTCCCTTAATTGGGGGTTATCGGGATGTGGGGTCGTAACATCCACGAATACCATCCATCACCCATCCACGAAAGGGGCTGAACCTTCTTCACAGACACAAATAAACTGTTGCTTCATCTTCATTGACATAGCATGTATGAGACGAAGAAGGAAGGAGAGAAGGTAGAGACACCCAATCTTGTCCTATATGTCTTCCTCGTCCCTCCACTTAGTCAACCTCTTCATCACATAGAAGACCATTATTCCACCAAGCTTAGGCCTTCTTCTCCAAGAAGAACATGGCTAAATCTTCCTTTTTCTCCCTTAACCTTTTTTCTATATAGAAGATAGAGTAGTCCATCTCACTGGGGTGCAGGGAATGACCCCATTGTCCATTTTTTTTGTCCATATTTCAACATTCTATGACTTGTATATAACTCTCCTTTTCAATGTTTATCACTTCATCCTCTTTTTGTGGATTGATCACCTACTTTACATGATATATTATAATCCTTTGTTGAAAGAACTTCTATGTTTAGGATATGAATATCAATTAACTTAGTTGATTCCCAAATGAGATCTTTTGAAGGGATATCTCTGGGGTAGTAAATGAGTGACTTGTGAGTAATGAGACATGAAGCTCACACAGACATTTACGTGATTTCTCATACCTAACATATGTATTTTACTTTTACTTTTTTTGGATATGGATATGTTTTCATGAGTAGCAGTGGTGAAACTTGATTCCACCCTAGTAACTTCTATCATTAGTCTGCACCCTATTTTAATTCTGCTTCTTTACTTTCCTTGCAATTAGTTTAAATTATCAAATCAACTCTTGTTTTAAATATTGGTCTTAGTTCAACTAGATACGACTAGAAAGGTTCTTAAAATTGTTGTCCCTTGGGATTTTGATCCTTAAATATATTGCAATAAGACTGATCCTCTTGTGGATGGCATTATTACACATTTTTTTGGAAAAACCTTAGGGATCTCAACTCTTCGGTGATTTTACAAGTACAGTAAAAACCATGTCAATATGTCTGCTAATGATTAGTTCTTTTATAGCTCATTACTATGATACTTTGGATTCAATTTCTTAATAATATATGTTTTGACTATAAACTTTTTTCAAATGTTATTTTGAAGTACTCATTAACCGAGCGAGCAGGCCCACCCCTGTAATCACAATTATTAGAAAAATCATTTGGATTTGAAAATTGTCAATTCTAGAGTAGAGGTTCCACAAGAGCTAAGTGTTAGATTAGTCCAGTCGGTCCCTATCACTCTAGGTCCTTGTATAGATGTGAGAGGGTTGTAGATGATGATGTATAAATTTTTTTCCTTTAAAATAGAGAATGCAATTGATTATCATTTCGTATGTAAATGGAAGTGTGTGAAACAAAATAAATGTTTTGATATGTATCTATATTGTTGAAATTATATTAGTGTAATTATGTTTTAACTCCCCTTTTATGGTTAGTTTATGTGAAAAAAATTATTGGTAGGTGGTATGACAATGCAACATTGTGACGACATATCAGACTATCGAGTTTGGTGTAGGGATGAGTGACCATAATATGTCTAACCTGGGGATGTGACTTGCTGGAGGGGGTCCATTAGTGGCTCGTTCTCATAGGTGTTCCTCATCATAAAAAAAATTAAAGTGAGAAAACAAAAAGTTAAAAAAAAAACATTAAGAGTTTTCTTCATTTTATGTTTAATCCTCAACTTATACCCTATCCTCATGATTAATGGTTATCATGGGATGTGGGTGTAACAACCATAGTGTCCATGATTATCATGCCATATCTCATGGGAGCTCCACATGAGATACATATGGATGAGTTGATGGACGTGTCACTGCTTCTTGCGCTTGATGTTATCCAGTTGCTGCTGGATCTCACAAAATCCATAAGATACCTCAAGACATTCATCCTCTATGGTGATATTCCTGGTGGAGAGTGGCGGTGGTGGTGGTGGAGGTTGGGTCACATCATTGTTTGCCTCCAAAGAGACACTCCTATGGTGGGATGTGGGCTTGGGGACAAAATCCTATAGGAGCAAATTTTCTTGTAAAGAAATCATTAAATTTGGACTGACAGGTTGTCGAGATCATAATTCATGGTTTCTATGGTGAACTTGGCATGGTGGGGTAGTTGGATCTGGACATTGTAGTTGTAGAAAAGGAGGGAATGCTACATGTCTGGATGTGAAAATGTAAGATGTGAGTGGACTACAGGTAGATCAATCAAGTGTTGGGTCCTCTTAGGCTATATGGCATCAAAGGGAATGTGAGTGTAGCATATCAACATGATGATGGTAATGAATCTCGAGGTAAAAGTGATCCATGATAGCACCCCCCTAGTTCAAGGGTCCTCATGGAGTAGGAACCACTGGGTTTATAGATATGTGTGGTCACAGTGCCTTGCATCCCAAAGTGACTATAAATGTTGCACATGAGTATCCGATGTAGGTAGTGGAACATTGGGTCATGCAATCTCAAGAATTTTTCTCCTAAGGGGAAAGAAGGATGACGTCTGGTGAGTTCTGTTGAGGTTGTTGTTGGCATTGTGTTGATGGTGGATGGTTAGATGGATATGCTCCATGCAACCTTCATACCATGCAGATCCCTACCCTTTGAGAATGAGGGAGGTGATCTAGATGGTACTAAGGGGGTATCTCTAAGCAGAGATCTATAACATACAATTGGATCCCTCTTTTAGGTTGAAGAGCTTCTAGAAGGTCGTCAAAAATTCTAGTGTCAGGTTTGCATAGACAAAGAATATCTAGTAGGAAAATTAAATATGTGATTTGTCACAAGATGATTTTGACGGACTCACGAATACCTAAAGCATAAACAGTGGCTTTGCATGCTCATCGGGTAAACGTTATTCCAATGCATTCCATGTCCTTGTATTGTTGGTCATGGTCATCATCATTGAACTACATGTATTTGTCCAGTAAAGGGGAAATATGTGGCCCAATAGAAGATGACGGTGTGCTAGTCGGATTGTCAGGGTGGAGAGTCTTTACATCAATGATGAACTCATCGAGCAAGTTTTGTTGGCTTCCATTTTGATAGGATGAGGAGGGAGATAAATATTTTTGGGTTCTTCAATATGAATCCCACCCACGAGCTGTGATGGCAATGAGGGTTTTGGGGAGTATGTTTCCAAGAAACATCTTTGCCCTTCCCTTTGTTAAGGAAACTAAATAAATTGTGGCCCAAACCCTCTCGAGACATATTTTTGTTGGTGTAGGACACCAATCTATCGATTGGATAGTGAGTCAATTGAATCAAAGGCTGAACATGGAGAGGCAGTCGATTGGTTGGGAAAGTTGATCAGTTGACTCAATAGGGGGATGGTGTGATCATTAGAAAACCCAACCGGTCGGTTGGCATGTCACTCTATTGACTGGAAGAGCGGGGAAGGGAGATGTCTCCAGTAGTGTGGATCACTGATGATGGAGGTCATGCTGGTGGCAAGATGTGTGACATGCTACTACGAGTCTGTCGGTCGAGAGATCAGGAGGCAAGTCCTTCTATTCGTTGCTATAGAAGCGTGGGATATAGGTAGTGTGGTTTCTAATCAAGAGGATCATTGATGCTTGTGTTTTGGTGACACAGAGGAGGGAGAAGGCAAGTTGAGTGTATTGACTACAAACTTGTCAATTAGTTTGGTTGTCGAAAGCTCAAGAAGATAAGGTGAGTTAGATGGCGTGGTTGTTGGTTACTAGCTCGACATTCAGCAAAGCTGGTGGTCATGCACAACAAAGTAGTTATTTCTTGGGGGAGGGGAGAGCTAGTGTTTGATATTATTCTAAACCCCATAAGTGGCTTTTTATATTTGCATCACAACTTTCTAGTCTAACATCTACTCTGGTATTTGAAAAGTCATTTCCACTTGATCGCAATTTGTTCCCACTCTTTAAGGTTGATCATCTGGGTGGCCAGTCAATCGACTTGATTTTTTTTTAATCTAACCTATAAAAGAGAAAAGAAGTGTATCACAAATGGAACAATGAATTTTAGATTAAAAAAATAAATGGAAAATGAAAAACAAATTGTTCAAGGAAAAAGTATTGTTGGGTTTCTCCCAATAAGCACCCAGTTTTATGTTGAGGCCCGACCCATAAATTATGTCATGGTCAGTTAATAAACTAGTAGGAGCAAGATTGAGGTTCCTTAGTCTTGGATCTTCTGGTGATAGGGTGACGTCATACTCCTTGTGCTATGAAATCATCTACAGTAAGATAGAGCATGATCATGTATCCATTTACTACAAAGTCACCCTTGAATTTTTATCAGAGAATAAATGCTCGGTGTGGATAGGCATGTTTCACAAGATCAGTCCATACCACCTTGATTTGAGTTTTCTAGGAAACATTTTTAATCTAGAGTTGTATAGTAGAACTTGGTCACCCACCTAGATAACGTTCCACCTCATATGGCCACCATGCCACATTTTAGTCCTATCTTTCTAAATCTTACCACTTTTGTAGGTTGTTATATGAGGTTACTCAAGTCTTGCATTTATAGCAAGCAATTCTCCCCGACTACAAATAAGTCAAAATTAATGGTTTTGATGCCCCAGCTAGCCTTATGCTCCATTTTGACAGGGAGGTAGCAAGATTTCCCATATATCATCCAGATGGGTGTGATTCCTTAGCTTGTTTTAAGGCGGTTCTATATGCCCACAAGGCGTCATTGAGCTTCATATCCCAATCCTTTCAGGTGCAATTTATGGTTTTCTTCAAAATAGATTTGATTTGGAGGTTGGAGATTTTGACTTGTCCACTAGTGTGAGGGTGATAGGGATAGGGAAATTTATGGAAAACACCATATTTTCTTAGTAAGGACTCAAAGTTTTCTCTAACAAGTGTGATCCCCCATCAGAAATCACAGTGTGAGGGACCTCAAACCTAGGGAAGATGGTGTCCTTAAACAGTTTCATCATGTGTTTGGAGTCTCTAGACTTTGTGGGAATGAATTCTACCCATTTTGGAACGTATTATACATCCAAAAGAATGCAAGAAAACCCACAAGAGGAGGTAAAGGGTCCCATGTAATCAACCCCCCACACACATCAAAAAATTATATTTCCTTCCAGGAGGCCATACGAATCTGATCTCTCTTAGATATGTTCCCAAACCTTTGAACTTGATCGCAAGCTAGGACAAAATCATAAGAGCCTTTGAATAGTGTGGCATAAAAGTATCCATGATGAAGCACCTTCCTAGTGGTCTTTTGAGAGCTCATGTGTCCATTGATAGGGCCCAAGTGACATTGGTATGAAATATCATGATGCTCTTCATCAGTGACACATGTACGATAAAGGCTATCTCCACATAGTTCAAACATATAAAGTTCATCCCAATGAAAGCAACTGACATTGTGAAAATTTTGGTTTTAAATGTTCCTTGTATTCAAGGAAATATGTCTCCTATTACATGAATCAAATGTTTCATTTCATCCAGGAAAAGCCATTTCTTTCTCAACAATGTCTTTGTCATTCGATCCAATAGCCTTTCGTTAGATAGGAACAGATTTGATAAATACTGATAACTCTCAGATAGAGTATTAGAACGGAAAGAACCATAGTTATTTGGGTCCTGGAGGATTGACAGGACGAACTTCCAGTTTTCGGATACGAGATATTCATCCCAGTCACTATGGACATATTTGCCCAATTGACACGTCTGAAGGAATCAATGTTGGGCTTATTGGATCTTTAGCTATTCATGTAAAAATTGATTGTTGGGGATCCATAGAGAGTCTATTTTATGAAATATCTGAAAAATCAAAAGAGGCAAAAGCACAGATGATTTATTTATCATCAAGTAGAGATGAATATTATATGATAGTAGTAGGAAATTCTTTGGCCTTGAATCGGGGTATTCAAGAAGAACAGGTTGTTCCAGCTCGATACCGTCAAGAATTCCTTACTATGGCATGGGAACAGATTCATTTTCAAAGCCTGTAAACTACTTGGAGCCCATGTGGCTCTGCCTTCTCATATACGAAGATATCAAATGGTATATAACAAGTGGTATATAACATTGAATTTCATAAGAAACTGAGGCCATAGACCTACAACATCGATTTTATGAAAACCAACACACCACAGACCTGCAACATCAATTTTTGTATAACAACTGATTCTGTATTTTTTTTTAATAGTTGGTCTCCAGACCTATTGTCTGGGTGCTTAGTAGGATGTTAAACTTGCAGTTCATTGGAACTACATGTTCCATCATGTGTTCATCTTAATGACATAGCAACACACCTATAAAACTTGCAATAACAAACACATGTTAACAATTCATCCACCCACTTACAATAACATTCTTCCAATTCATTCTCTTCAACACTTAATTTCATTTTTATACACATACACAACTCAGAAAACACACATACAATTCCATTCTCCTATTCCATTCTCACGATATGTGCACATGCAATTCTCATTGTATTCATTCATATTCACATTTATTCACACACATGCATATATACTCACATCATTCACATATGAACCAACATTCACTCACATCAAATTTAAAGTTCCAAAAGCATGTATACATATAGAAATGAGTGATGTCAAGGTTTAGAAAATTCATATTTGATCCCCGTCATATTCAAAGTTGACTTCCTCAATGAAGACATGTGCCCATTCTTCTCATATCTCTTCTTTTGTATAGGGTGATGTCATGTCAAGCAGTTGCAAAGAGAATGACATTATTCAAAAGAGTTTGCTTTGATTTGTTTCATTTTATCAGATGAGAGTAAGTACTTATGATTATCAAGACTATAATATATAGATTAGATTTTGTATACAATGAATGTCTAGTGTTGCTTGTCTAATAATCATGCCCATGTACCGCATGATGTAGTATCTTCATGCCCAACCATTGTCTTGTATAGGCCACTATACATTTACAATAATGCAAAATGTTATTAAATAAAAGTAAGCATGGTTGGCATATATATGCTTTGGTGTCAGAAAACTACCTCAACATCCTTCGAACTAAATGGTTTCCTTTTATTACCTACCTTTCGTCTGGCCTATTTTAATTCTTTTCTATCCCTATAAAGTAAAGTAACACATTTAATTGGATTAGTAAGTAGTCATGTAATTAATGATGTAGACATTGATATATGTTGATGGATATAAAATTTTACTCATGTAAATAATGGTTTTTTCATTATGTGTCCCCCACTATCTACTTTATCACCTAAAGGATTTAGATAATACACAGTTAGTTTCTTGGAGATAATTACTAAACAACACTTAGTGATTATTATTGAGAAAGAAGCCAAACAGAAGAAAACTAAAAATCCACAATGAAATGTAATTTATAAGTCAAAAGTATAAGCAAAGTGGAAACTTACCCAACATTGAATAGTGTTACAATCACACTCTTTCCGCATTACCAACATATATAAATGCATTAGAGTAGTAATCACTAATATATTTTGGGTCTTTGTCTACACGACTAATCGATGATGGAATTAGAAATTCCAAATTGGTTAGTGAAAACTCTCCACACACCCTATATAAGTGTCTTGAAAACATATATGTATGCATTAATATATAAGAAAATAGATCAACATATATTTTTCCATATATAGAATTAGGTGTTTAGCCATAAGATCTCACCATATTTAAAGTTCAATCACAAGTGTATTTAACCATGCATAAGTAATAACTCCATGACATCTTGTACGAATACACTAGTATCATGATCTTGACATGTAGCATCCTCCTTAATATGGGCCATAATACTAGACTCTTCTTCTATATGATTTAGCCATAGTTTCAACCCCATGCACCTAGGACCTAGCAAGTCAAATAGGTACTTTGCCATCCAAGTAGGTAATTGAATATATGGAGGAGGAAGTGGAGGATGAACAGTAGGGTGTCAGATGTTATGGCATGCATATATATATATATATATATATATATATATATATATATATATATATATATATATACTCATACAAATTTCCAATTATATAGACAAGTAGAAAAGAGTCACAGTAACAAATGAAATTCAAATTTAGCACACATTGTTGTACATAACTCTCACTTTGGGCCACACAAACACGCCGCCTTTTGCATCACCTAATGTGTCATGGTCGGGGTGGGCGTGTGGTAGTGGTGTCTTTTTTCAACTTGCATAGACAAGCCTGATAGACACACAAACCACATTGGTGGGAATAGGATGACCATGAACCATGTCACCTGTAGGGGTGGGTAAGCCTCTGTCAATGCAACAACATATTCTTCTAGTAAAAGATGGCATGACCTTAAACCCTACAAATTTTTATATCAATGTTATATATACACCTAAACACAGACATATTATAAATTCAACAAAAGACTATTATATAACAAAAAGACTTACACTTGTCATGCTAGATGGTGGGTTCATGGGATTACTCCCGACCACCTCTATTGTGTGGGGGGCAACCTCGTATGAAAGGTGGGATGACACATGAATAGTTTGAGGATGTAGATAATGAGAAGCATGATATTGTCTCATTGCATCCTCTATTCCCTTTTCAATCATGTCTAGTACTTGCTCTTGTAACAATCCTCCTTTCTTGACTGATTTGCACTTCTATGATGACACAAAAACGGATCTTATATCGACACCATCCCTAGCGGCCCTAACACATCCAGGATGCCCTAGAGTACCCAGAGCATCCATCAATTCATACCTTTGGCCCTCAAGGATGAATTTTTCTTATTTTCTTTGCTCCTAGATCTCCTGCTATCATCATCAACAATATTATCAGTAAAACATAACAATCAAGGTTAAAAATAAGAGTAGAATCTTAAAATAGAATTTATCTTTCTAAGATTATTTATCTTGGAAGTGAACTTGATTCCTTTTGTATTAGTAACAATGCTCTTGATGCTCATGCTATCTATTCAAATAGAGTGAAAGAACTTAATTCTCTTACTTTAGAGAAGGATTATTTTATGACTAAAGCTTTTTGCTTAAAGGATGATATTATGGATGCTAGAGAAAATATTGTTGAAATGTCATCTACTATTACTTCTCTTATGCATGATAATTGTATGCTGAGATCCTCTTTGCAACAATTCTTATGTAGAAAAAATAATTTGAATGACATCCTACATAATACTACCAAATATATCGGTAGACATGGTATAGGATGTGATAGCAGCCAAAGGAACAACAATGAAAAGGACCTCCAATATTCTATGGAGAATCCTCTAGTTCCAAGGATAAGGGCACATGTCATTATTGCAATAATCATGGTCATATTTCTATAATTGTCCCTTTAGGAAATAACTAAAAAGAAAAATGATTTGGGTGGCTAAGCTAACCCCGCATGACCCAAAAATGTGATTGGGGATCATTTTATCTTTCTTCTTGTAGGTCACTTGCTAACACATTTACATGAGCTATTGATTTGCAAATTTGTATATCAATCCACATAAAAGAAGAAATATGAGATGTGTATTAGTTAGCAATAAGTAGAAAAGAAATGGTAAGAACATAAGTAAATATATTCTTGCACATATCCAATCTTTGCTTGCTTTTCCAAGTTGTATGCACTTTGCATATGGTTTTTTATTTATATTTGGTATGTTGTGATTGCCATCACTTTCTTTCTCAAAAACTGTGTCTGATGCTTTCATAGTGCATTACTAACTTGCTTACGCATGTTAGAATATTGTTTATATATACCATTCCTCTATATATATTTTTCTGAAAAATGTATGCTTTTAGACAACAGTTGTCGTCGGTCGAGTTTGTCCTAAGGAAACTCAATCAACAGAAACCTTAGTGTTTTTCTAGCAAACTGGTGTTGGTCGAGATCTTCAATCCAGAAACTTGACCGACAATACTATGTATTGAATATACATATGTCTTATTGGATGAGAATTTTCCTCTCAACCAGATTTTCTCAACCAATAGCCTTATTCTTGCCCTTCGTACCTTTATATTATATGCATGTTTCCATGCTATAGATTTCCAATCTTCCACACAACTCTATATTTCTAATTGCCCTAAATTGATATCACTGTATCTTACAATTCATTGTCTTGAATTGCTATGTATGTTTTGATGATGATCTCTTTGGATGTCTTGGTTGTGTCTTAAATTACATCCGATGTGATCCAACTTGCTACATCTATATAGTTGTATATCTTTTGATGAAACCTTGAGTTTCTTAGTGGTAATCATCTTTTGTTATTGATGCATATTTTCTAGTGAGTAATATCCTTTCATGCTTCTTAAATTGGATATACGTTAATTTGGATATTTTTCTACATCTACTCATAGCTTGTTCTTTAACTTGTGCATCTTTTTCTATGATCTAGATCCTACTAGTAGTCCTAGTTTGTGATATCATCTATTAATAGTCCATATACATGATGTTCTAGTCTTGTTCATCAATTGATATCTAACACATCAATTGGTATCCAACAATATGCTATGCTTGTATCTTATTTCATGCATACTCAAGCTTGTCCCTTGACTTGCATATCTAGTATCTTGATTTACTTACTTGCATAGACTTACCTTGATTATTTTCTAGAACTACACCTAGGATTGTTCTAATGTATTTCTTGATTTGCTTTATATACATTGCTTGGACAAGCCCTTAGTTTTTGCTCTTCTACACTCCCTTTTCTAACAAGTTGTGTTTTAGCTCTTCAACTCCTCACTTTTTAAAATGACAAAGGGGGAGAAGAAGTGTCTTATGTAAAAGGGAAAAGACATATGAGAAGACATATATGAGTAGTAGACATAGTTTCTATAAATGTTATGAAAGCTAACCATGGAGGAGAAATAGCATTGATTGAGGGGAAGTATGTGAACTCCACTATCATCAATTGAGGGGGAGCATATGAATTGGACTCCTATGTTTCTCCAAATGTATGATATTACTTAAACATTTTGAACATATTTATGGAATGGTTTGTCATCTACAAAAAGTGGGTGAATGTTGACTCAAGGTCTAAATTCTTTTTTTGATGATGACTAACCATTCCACCTATTTATGTCTAATGTGTCTACTTGAGTGATTTCAGATTAGATAAGACACACTCCAAATGCCTATGATAACACATCCTAACTTGGAGAAACCAAGTCATACATGCATAAAGATCAAGATCAAAGAATAGATAGTTTCCTCCATAGATCTTTGATGTAAATCACTTGTAACGACTGTATGACTTGTAGTTAAGCTTAGAAAAAATCAAGAGCACTTAACTCAAATGTTTAAGTAATTTTTGAACATTTTTCAAAAGTGATTTCAGGTTGGTCAGTTGACCGAATTTTTCCTGGTGACAACTCAACCGACAACCTGTC
The DNA here is from genome assembly GCA_963693085.1 of Alisma plantago-aquatica. Taxonomy (NCBI): domain Eukaryota; kingdom Viridiplantae; phylum Streptophyta; class Magnoliopsida; order Alismatales; family Alismataceae; genus Alisma; species Alisma plantago-aquatica. The sequence goes on from OY856414.1 coordinate 118,334,303, forward strand.
TGGCTTTTGGCAAATGCCCAAGGTCGGTCGAGTTTGTCCTGGTAGAAAATTGACCGACACCTACAATTTGACTTGTCATATAGTGTCGTCGGTCGAGTTCTCCAAAAGACAACTCATCCGACAACATAGTAGGGAAAAGTACAAAAAAGTGTTTCTAGTGTTGAAGTGTTGTAAAACTTAAGAATATATTTGTTAGAACACCCAAACCGGCTAGAATTCTATCTTAAGTGTCTCTACTGGATAGTAGGAAACCTCAACTATAAGTATGACCCCTTGGGCTTTATCCTATGGTTAGACAAGCACTATGAAGGTTCCCATATTATAGTTGAGAGAAAGTTTGCCTCCAAGAGCCTCCATCCATTATCATGAGCTTAATCACTTGGTACATCCATTAAAGTGAGTAGGAGATTTGCATGAGAGCTAGTCCTATAGATATATTTTGTATGGCTCTCACTTAATCACTTCTAGATGTATTGTTGAATTCAAATGCCAAGAGTTTTGTGTATGTGTGCATTACTTGAGAATTTTTATCATCACCAGACATGTACGCATTATAGGAACAGTGAAATATCTTTCAACGCTTAGTGTTGAAATTTTTGCTATAGATGAACAGTACAAACGTGTCAAAATCTAGGTAGGACAGTGATATACAGACTGAAACACACTTTTAGACAATCCCTACTAATAAGTAAATAACCGTCATACTTTTTATGTACTTTGACATACTAGTATTTTTGTATAAACTGTGTACTATAGAAAAGAACATTCTTTAAAATGTATTCAACTAGAAAATATAATCTAGATGTAAGACATAGGTTGCTTTCAACAAAAGTTTACCATCCCAGATGGAATTGCAAGACCTATAATCTAGGATTTCCACCTGAACATGTGTTCACTACACAACTCTCAATTATCCTAGTTCTTCAAGGTCTTATGTCCACAACCAAAACAAAGATTACAAATGATACACGTCAGCACAATATATTAAAATATTGTGATGAGTACGCCTATGTGTTTCAAAATACCTTTTTCATTTAATGACATATAGGGTGTAAAGTTAAATTTAACTATTTTTGTAGACACCTCAGTGGTTGTGGGGTTGGTTATTTTTCCAAACCAATTTTCCCTTGTGGCTATACACTCCTCATGGTGAGGTGAAGGTGTAGGAGTAGTAGAAGACTCAGCATACCCATGAGTAGGCTGCTTTGAAGAAGATGCTTCCCATCTCTTTTGCATCTACATTATGTAGCCACCGAGACCCGAGTCAGCATTTAAAGCATGATTAATGCAAACCATATGTTATATATGTAATACATTGAAATTGTAATTTGTACAAATAAAGGAGACGTAATACCTGGAATTTATGTGTTTTTCTTGAAGCAAAAAATGTGTCCCACACCTTCAAGTCGAGATAGTCCCATTGATCAGTCACATATATCTTTTTCTTGTTGCTCATTATGTATTCTCTTGTCAGACTAGTCCTATAATTCCTTAAAATCCTCCCATAGTGTTGCATCACTGCTTTACGATGTTGTTTTTCACTAAGATCAAATACACTCTACAATATTTCATGCACTTAATGGTATATTTGATAAATAGAATTGTTAATATATTTAAAAATTAGAATATCTCACATGTAATTCATTCCAATGAAGTCTTTCATAGAAGGATCAAATTTATGCCAAGATTATATTGTTATCTCCACTTTGCTACGAATAAATACATGTAGATATTGCAAGAAAGTATAGTGGTTCTTCTCAATAGTATTTCCTACATCATCAAAGTCAACATCCATCTTCAGTCCTTTACCCCTTTGTACTACTAACTTGTTCAACAAGGTGATACTAAATTGTTCATCAAGGTGATGCCTCTTCTACATGTCCAATAATGTTGTTCCTTTGCAAATCCAAAAAAAATCTCAGGTTGCACATCCTCATGATGCTCATCTTAAAATTGTCAAGAAACATATATAAGTGTTAGAGAATGTAAAATGCACAATTATGTTATAATTGTGATAGAGAATGTAAAAGGCACAATGATGTAATAATTATGATAGACAATGTAAAATGCACATCTATGTAATAAAATAATACAACTTATAGCCTCATGGTGCTCATCCTCATAGTCAAAATCTATCCAAAATAACTGATATTAAAATAATCAAAGAATGAAATATAAGTTATAAAGAATGTAAAATGTACATGTCATAATTGATACATATATAACTATACAATTTGTAAATGCACATCTAGAATTTATAAAATGAAATGCATGCCTCTATGATTGGTTGGGTCTTTGATCAATTAATATTCCTTCTATGTGATCTCCACATAGATATAAGGTAGTGTTAGCTTCAACATTTGGTGTTGGAAAGCCAACTAAGAATGGACTAGAGTCATCATACTTGTAATATTACCCTTCTTTGTTTATAGGATCTATAGTGAACTTCCTTTTCCCATGAAGAATGACATACCATTTTTCATTCGTTGGGTCATCAATGTAGGATACTTTCTTCTCCTATGATGGCATTATGAATGGTTCACCCTTCTTGCCAATCTTTTCAACATTCATTAATGTGAAATCCAATTCATCCACTACAACTCCTTTGGTGTAATCAACTCAATTACACCTAATGATGGGAACTATAAAATATATGTAGTCAAACTCCCACATGTCTTCAATGACACTGTAATAAGACATTTTTGCTTCACATGGACTCTTATCCTTTGTAGTAGAAAAATACAAGGAAGACACTTGAAGGGTGACACCGCTGTTTTAGACGACACTCTTATAATCTTTAAGTTTTATGAGATAAGAAAATCCATTTATGTTAAACCCTTCGAAAGATATAACACTCATTTTTGGTTTAAAGGTGAGAAACTTGATATTTTCAACACCATTATTTGGTGTTTAAGATAGTTTACAAAAGACGTTATCTTCAAACCACCTAATAAATGTCCTATTATCCTCTCTACCAAGCCACAATTTTCTAGCTCGAGGACATTTTGTCATGATAAAATTGGTATGTTCCATGGTATAAATATCCAATTCATCAATGTTGTGTAAAATATACAAGTGTGCTTATTGCCACATCCCATGACTAATTTCTCCACTCGTGATCCTAAAGTCCCTTTGTGCAGGAAGAGGGATCAATATTGTTTTCATTGGCAGGATCTTCATTATAACTCATGAAGTCATTGCAAAAGTTCATAACCTCCCTAGCCACATAGCCCTCAATAATAATCCCTTTAGGCTAATATTGGTTTTGAACATCACCTTTAAAAACAATAATGTATCATTCAAAAAGTTACATCCCATGCAAGAAAACTAGGCCCAACATTTTCACTTCTCTAGTCAAATGGACAAAAAGATGTACAATGATATCAAAGAATCATGGAGGAACATAAATCTCAAGCTGATATAGGGTAACGAACACTTCTCTTTGCTACTTATCAAGATTCTCAAGATCAATACTCTATTGTGTAGAGTATTGAAGAAGAAACAAAGCCAGGTGACTGCAAAACTTACATGCTTCAACAATATAAATCAAATAATCACATGCAATATTTGTTGCATTAGATTGTGATAATCATGACATTTAAGGCCTATCAGCTTTAGATCCTTCAGTGATACCAATCTATGGATATTGTAAGAGTATCCATTTTGTACATTTACATTAAGAAAGCACTCACAAAAAGTTCTCTTGTCTTGTCTAAACAATGTATAACAAGTAGGAGGTAAATATGTTTTTGATCACTGCTAACCTTTGTTTCTAATTCTTTCCTTATACCCATTTCACCTAGGTCCATTCTAGATTTGATGCCATCTTTAATCTTACATGGTATATTCAACAGTGTATTAATAATGCCTCACAAACATTTTTCTCAACATGCATGACATTGATACAATGCCTAACTTCCAAAGAACTCCCATACGGAAGATCCCAAAATGTTGACCTCTTCTTGAATAAAGATTTGTCACTTTGTGGGGGGATAATACATTGTGATCTCTTACCAAATGCACTGATAAAGTCTTTTACTCTTTCACAAACAACCTCCCTTAATATAGGTTTAGGGACATTTTAGTCCTCATTTAATCTATCGAATGCTTTATGCAATCTTCGATAAGGATGCACTTTTGGAAGAAACCTTGGATGACCAATATATACAATCTTACTAACATGTTTTAATCATATTGAATCAATGTTTTCATCACATACAGGGCATGCTTTGGATCCTTTTACACTCTATCCAGACAATTTCCCATATGATGAGGAGTCATTAATAGTGCAAAATAGCATACCATGCAAAGGAAATGTCTCTCTAGGTGAAGCATCATAGGTCAACACACCTTCTTTTTATAGTTCTTAAATTCATCAATCAAAGTATCAAGAATAACATCAATATCATTTCCAGGTTATTTAGGGTCTGATATCAACAAGGAAAACATAATGTACTTAGTTTTCATACACAAAAAGGGAGGAAGATTGTATATAACAATCATAAATGTCCAAGTGCTATATTGGGTGCTTAATGTGCCATATGGATTCATCCCATCAATACAAAGACCAAGTCTTAGATTCCTAACTTCTTCACCAAATTTAGGGTACAATAAATCAATTTTCTTCCATTTTGGGGAATCAGACACATGTCATACAATCCCATCATTGTTTTTCTTTACCTCTGGATGCCAAGATAAATTTTGCGCATCCATGGTATTATAAAACAAGCGTTGAAATTGTGGCATTATAGGTAGATACCACATCACATTGGAAATAGAGCTAGTTTTTTGCTTACCCAAAGTCTTCATTTTGTACCTTGAAGCCTCAAATTTTGGACAATCTTTCAAATAAGTATAGTCCTTTTGAAATAAAACACAATAATTGGGGCATGCATGTACCCAAATTTTGGACAATCTTTCAAATTAGTATAGTCCTTTTGAAATAACACACAATCATTGGGGAAATCATGTATCTTCTTAGCCTCCATTCCTATTGGGCACAATATTTTCTTTAATTCTTATGTGACATTGGAAGCTCATTGCCTTTAGGAAGAAGTTCTTTCAACAAAGATAACAGAGAGATGAAGATTGTGTCGCTCCATCTATTGTTAGTCTTCAAAGTATACAATCTAAACACAACACTAAGCTTAGTGAGCTTAGTACAACCTAAGTATAACAGTCTCTCTACTCATGCACAATGTTTCCAAATATGGAATGTGGATCAATATAGTTTACCTCAAAACTATCTAGCATCACATAAACCATGACTATTGGAATCAATTTGTTCACACTACATCACCGTCTGCAATTTCTTCTTGAACACAAGTACTGCTATTGACATTTACTAATCTCATAGTAGGAATCTCTTCATGCCAATACCATTTTATATATCCCTATGCAATCCAGTTGCAATTGACATGACATTTGATTTTGTCAACAATGTTGACTTTCAAGTAGTTACTACAATTCATATATAGACAATAGAACCTATCTCTAGGTTGTCTCCTATGTTACTCTGCAAATCTTATAAACTGATTAAGACCAATAATAAACTCTAAGTGAAGCAATTTGAAATGGACATTTATGATCAATCCATTCTATGATCACAGAGAAAATGAGTATTGAATTAGGTATTTGGAGATTAGGATTTCAAGATAAGGGTTTAGATATTAGAGTCTAAAAAATAGGGTTTGTCATTTAGGGTAGGGTTTACGAATTAGGATTTAGGGTTTAGTAATGAATGTGTACCACATATACTATTCTTGAACGTCTGATCTCACTAGTAAGTGTATAATATATATTTTGTTTTCAAGAATATTTTGGCATCATTTCCCCACAATTTTCCAAGTACATTGGTGTAGATGAAAACATACCAACTTACATATGTACTTAGAGAACACATGGAGAAGTGCTAACAAAACATATTAAAACCTGAATACACCTTATACACGTATATACTAATGAGATCAAGTCTTCTAGAACAGCCCCAAACCAAGGACTATCCAAGATTTACTCCTAATGAGTAAATCTCAGAGGGTTTTCTAAGACAACAAGATATATGTCTAAATTAGGATTTACAGTTTAGAATTCAAGCAAATAAAAAACTTTCAGTCTAAATCAAGCTAAATTTAGGCAATTCATATAAGTTCACTATGACTAATTCTTAGGTGTGATTTTTTTTATATTCTTAGGTGTGATTATTTATCCATATAAATTCAAATTGAATAATACACCAAATTATACAAGCAATTATAGATGAATACCAACTATACAAGTATGTTTACTCCAATTTTCAAATAAAACTCTAATAACATTTCATCATTGAATTGTTATCGATTTAGGTACTCAATTCCTAATTACATTTTACTAAAATATGTAAGTAGTTACACAAAAAATATAGCTTAAAACAAACCTTGAGTAGCAGACTAACGGTGGCTAGAGAAGACGATGGTGGGTGGTGGTGGTTTCTCTAGTGGTGAGAAATTGACACAGTAGTTGTCCACTATCAGAGGCAGAATAGCAGTAGTGGTGAAGGTTGTGAGAAATTTACCAGCAGTGGTGACCAGCAGACCAGAAAATTTGGTAGAGATGAAGACAATAACAGCAGTGATGGTGATGCTCACAATAGTAATAACAACAATAGCAACAACACAACAACAACGGTGGAGGAGTGGCGACAACAGCGATAGAGAGATGGCAGAAATCACCAAAGAGCGGGGTAGAAATCACAATCAGATAGAGAATGAGGGAAGTTTGTTTTGTGGGTGTTGTTAAGTGAAACTTAGGCATCTGTTGTTGTAAAAATTTGATAACTAAGACATTAGGCATAAATTGCACAAAAGAATCAATGATATAGGTCAACCTATATTGTTGATTTGTATTCAAATAACCAATGCCACATGTACTTATTCCTACTAAAAATTCCAACCTTGGTAAGACATTAGACGTCAGTTACCCATCAGAATGGAAGACATGGGTCAACCTATATTGTCAGAACATAGTCCTCGGTAGTTGCAAAAACTAGACAAATAGGATATCAAGCACCGATTGCACAAAAGAATCAATGATATAGGTCAACATATATTGTTTATTTACATCCAAATAACTTATGCCACATGTACTTATTCCTACTAAAAAACACCAACTTCATTAAGACATTAAGTGTCAATTTCCATAAGAACCGATGACATAGGTCAACCTACATCATCAATTTCCAACCACATAACCAATGCCACGTGTACTAATCCCTACTAAAAAAATCCAACCTCAGTAAGACACTAGGCATCATTTTCCCATAGGAACTGACAACATAGGTCAACCAATATTGTCAGTTTCCATCCAAATAATCAACGCCACATGTACTGATCCTTAATAAAAAAACAACCTTGCGAAGACTTTAGTCGTCGATTTCTAGCTTAAAAATCGATGTCAAAAGCCAATTTGGGGAGAAAGATTTTTCACAGGTCATGTGGAAGGAATCCTTTGTCGTCAGTTCTTTTATAAAAAAATAGACAACATAGGGCTTTTGGAGGAAAAAAATATCATGGTGTAATTGACCTAAGACATTGGTTTTTGTTGAAGAAAGTGATGACAGAGTGTTTTAGAGGAAAAATTTAGTTTGTGAGAAGGGCTTTGTGGTTGGTTTCTTTCAACCAACGCAATAGGTCTCCATCAAGATTTTCTAATGGAAAATAAATTTCACGTGCTATCTTAGATGTTATTTCTTCACAAAGAAACTAACATTATAGTAAAAGTGGTATCTATGTTTTTTCTTAATCGACAAGACTTAACAAATAATGAAGTTTGTGTTGTACCAATTGATGCTATTGTACTTTAGTGTCATTTTTCTATTGAAACTGACATTAATAAAAGTGGCATTAAAGGTCAAATAAGTACTAGTGAAGGCATTGACAATTGCTAACATTTCCTTCTCTATTGTGGTCTAGTTCCACTGTGCATCATCTATGGTATTAGATGTGTATTACATGACATTGTAATGTCCCTACAAGAACATATATGTCAGTGGAATAAAATCCTATGTTGTCCATAACATAGGTTGATTGGCTAGGAGGAACATCACAAAACATGATATACATAGCAACAATACAAATGAAATACCACACATTAAAAAATATAGAGCATTGAACTTGAAATTGAAAGTATGATTCATAAATCATACATAGCATTGTTCTTTGAAAGAGAAAAATCATAATTTAAAATATTTCATCTTTGAACTAGAATATAGTGCATGAAAGGTAGAAAAAATCTAAGGCATAAATCTTCTTTGGAAACTTGATATTGGATCTTCTAAGGTGTAGATGGCACCCCATCAGCTAATCCATGGGAGCTTCTACTTTGAATCACTCGCTTCAAATTATTTTTCTCCTTGATCTAGGGACATCTCATCCCCTGACCATGTGAAAATAGATACGTACATTAGTAAGAGGAACTATACACATTATAACAAAAGAAAGTATATATAATTGACTTGAGAGAAAAGTCTTGACATGTATTTGACTTAAAAATTCATGACTACATGAATCTTATAACATGAAGAATTTAGCAGTAAATATATGCATATGTCTATGACATCCACTTAAGAGAACATGATTACTAGGAAAGTCCTTGATTCTAGGAAAGCCAATAATTGGCATGAATGCCCATAACGACCCCTTGAGGTCCATGATTCAAGAAGCATATACAAATTGATTATATTCTAAATATCTTAACATAACAATACCATGAATTATTAATTTAATCTTTAACATTATGGGATTTCTCCCTCTTGAAACTTTAACTTTAAATCCATTAATCATTAATGATTAATAATAATCTCTATCTTAATGAGAATGATAACTATAAGACATAAGATATAGAAATCACCACACAATATATATATATATATATATATATATATATGTGTGTGTGTGTGTGTGTGTGAACATGATTAGAGCATTGAGCTTGAAATCGAAAGTATAATTCATAAATCATACATAGAATACAATTCAACCAATGTACATATGTATAGTGACATGACCCAGTTATCTGGAGCAGCTTAGCTCCTCTGATCTCGAGTAAATCTTAAGTTCCCTGAAAATAACATAATTCATATTCATCATCTCCTTAATTCGTATTATAAAACCTAATATTTGGTTATTAGGAAAACATATTCTGATATTACCGAAATATGGTTTGGAAATCCAAAAATTAGATTGCTCTTTAAAAACCCTTTTGAGTGACCATTTTTAAGGATTTTTCTATTGTTGTATGCATTTATTGTAATTTATCAAAATCCTGACCAATAGGAAAATTAAGTAATTGATTGATAAAGGAAAAGGACCTCTCAGACATAATGTAAAAGAGTGAAATCACCCCTTTATTAAATATTTGAAGAATTGACATCCATTCCAAACACTCTCAGAGGTATGATTGAATGGGCATAAATTTTCCAAATTTATTAAACATTGGTATACAAAAGACCATTAGAAAGCAATGGAATAAAAAATAACTGACTATATTCAATTTCATAAAAGGTTTACAAAAATACATCAAATTCTCCCATTAGGGTTTACATCAAGACACACAATCAGGATCTAGATAGAGGGAAGTCTAGACTACTACAATCTTGTCTCCAAGTAACATCTCCATCAACCAAGTCCAAGCCAAAACTAAGATCTTCCTTGTTTTATCCATCACCTTGCTCAACACCTGGGTGGTTGGGAAGGCACCCAGGAAAAAGGGAAAGGTAAGAAAAGTATGTGTCACAAAACTAGTCTAGGATATCAAGATAAGTAAATCAAATAAAAATAGGCTAGGGTTTATCATATGATGAAGATAACAGGAGTATGAGGCTATATATCAAAAAATCTTGCCATTAACAAATATTATAAAAAAAGATTTGCATGTAAGATAATTATGTCTACCTAACTAAGTAGGGTTGAGGCACCTACCAGACCTCTAACCTATAGGTGAGGGGAGAATAATACATTCCCAGTCACCTAAACAATTATATAGGGTAGAATAAAAATATTACCCATGGCGATTAAATACATGCCCTCTGTGGGTGGTTGTACATAAGTACCACTACTTTAAATTAAATAGAACATAAATCTACATGCTAGAAAAGTAGTCATGGAAAGAGTAGTCATAATATTCAATAAGCATGAAAGTGGGGTACAAGACCCAAGAAAAAGAATATCATCATTGATTTTGAGGCAATTTAACAAAAGAATCATGAATAGAGGAAATAGTGTTCATATAGTGCCTCATTAGGGAATATAGGGTTTGGTTTGCAAATATCCCAACTTAGGGTGTAAGAATTCACATACATAAATAGGGATTGCACATACATAAATATGGATTGCACATACCTCTCTTACTGATATCAATTACTAACGTTCACCACTTTAATTGAGTCCAAGTTCCACTTTGCCTATTTTCAATGTATTAACATGTATTAGAGCACATAGTGCACATTAATGTATAGTAACCCTAATTTCAGAACTTTTTAGCAAAACTTGGATTTAGATTTTGAAAATATCACCAATGAACTTATTAGGTTCTCCTTATCAAGAAAACATATTTTTATGTTAATTTTGGAGTTATGATGATTAAGATGTAATTTTTATGGATTTTATGCATTAAATTCATTTTACAAAAATCACCCTTCGTCAAACCATGAAATAAGACCTTTAAAATATCTTTATTATATAGAGATTAATTTTCCAATTCCAAAACATATTTATTTGTCAAATTTGGATAGGCGGAATAGAAGATATGAATTTTTCAATACTGACCAATAGGAAATTACCACATCATCAAACCGATTAAGATAATTGAAGAGAGAGGGAGAGGGAGAAAACACCATTTGACCCAAGATCAGGTTTGAAGTTGTATAGGTAACCAAACTAGAGCTTCTTTAGAAGGTAAAACAACAAGAAACCAAAACCCTAGAAGAACATGGTAAAAAGAGATGGAAATCGTCGATTTTAAAAATAGAAGCATGAGTTTTAAGCATGTACTAAGCAATATATGAGAAGGGGGTTAACAAAACTTGCCTCTCGAATAGTAAGAAGTTCCAAACAACAAGGATTATGATATTAGAAGGTCTGGTTGCTCCAAGCCAAGCTCCTTTCTTGAGCAAAAGATCACCTCCTCCACTTTAGAGGAGCAAACCCTAGCAAAAGAGCATGGAGATGAGATGTTTTAGGGTTCTAGGTGGATTTTTACCATGTAAGGTCATGGTTCTAACCTGGAAGAAGGTGGGAGGAATACTAATAGCATGCAAATAGGGAAGGAAAGGAGGATTCTTACTAGTTTTGGTTAAAATCACCAAGGAGGAGCTTAAGAAATCCTAAATAGAGAATTTTGGAACCCTAGGAACCTTCTTCACCAAGGTAGGCACCCTCTTTTACCTTGGGACAACAACTTTGTGGCCAAACATAGAAGGGAAGATTCTCTAAGCTATGGTAAAGAGAAGGAGAGGATTGCTTCTTGGATTGGGAGGTGGGAAGGGGTAGGCATGGCTTTATAAAGAAGGGGGCAAGTATGAGGTGTCTATGTGACTTTCCATGTGTCCTTAGGATAAGGCTTCATGGCCATGCAAGAGGACAGATCATAGACTCTTCTTGTATATTAAATGTTGGTCCTAAAAGCCCCTGGATCCTTCTAGGACATCCCCACCGTCCTTCAAACAAATAAATAACCCCATTGGTTGATAGCTTTTAAAGATAAGCACATTTATAAAGAGGGTAATCCCTATAATGCCCTTGGAGAGAAACACCTTCAAACTAAGGTGCAAACAGGTGCCCCATGGTTCAAAATCTCGAGAATGGTAAGTGACATGTGATAATTTTTAAAGAAAACCTCCCAATTGGGTAAATTGCATAAAAGTACAGAATGTACCTAAAATTGCATAACTTGCACAAACAACATCCAAATCGAACCAAATTTGAAACTTAGGCTCATTTTATGTTTTCAAATCACATCAAAAATTTATATTAAGGTTTAGAGCACTTAATTATGGTAATTAAGATTGTTTAATACATTAATCAAGGTTTAGGGTCTTCCACTTCTAGCACAAATTAATATACCATTGTTCTACTGAAGTGGTGATTTTACATTTTAGATCCTTAAATAAGATTTCACTGAGGTATTTGTGCATAAACCCTTCCATTGGTATAATTAGTAAATAAATGTTCGCTAAACCACTATAAATTCCACTAATTAAATAAAAAGTCCAATGACGATAGAAATGAAAGGAAGAGATGGGAAAGAGGGTCAAAAGACAAAATTTTAGACTCAGTAAGTTACACATAAGGGCCCATGCCTTCCTGGTCCTATAGGAGCTCACATCCTGGATGCACATGTCACTATGACTTGTGGATCCTCCATCAGCCCAAGTTGCATGGCGTGATCCAGCTAGTCTGAAACAAATCGGTGTCCAACTAGCCTCCTCGGCATGTAATCCTTCTGCCTAAGGTAACTAAGAGGCTCACAGTGCCTCTCCTTATTATTGGATACTTTTGCATGTGGTGAGGATGAGCGGAGGATGGTCTTTGCACCCATAATCCTCCTGTAAAGTGGGCAAGATTGCAGCTAGTGAGGCTTTGAAGTAGTTGGGGAAGAACCTTTATGTAGTGTCCATGAATGATTTCGATTGTTGACATTGGTCTTGACGGTCAAAGATCCAATAGTTGGTCTTAAGGGGTGCAGGATAATTGAAGTTTGTGGAGGTATACTGGAGGTGAGTTGAGGGAAAAGGTAATGAGGATGCCTGTGTTTAGGATGCCCTATGATGTGTCTTAGAGGTTTAGTTTTATAGGGGAGGCTAGGGAGGCCGTCAGGGTCATGTTCATGTAGATCAAGGAAACTGGGTCCATATGGGATGGGAAGGGGACAAATGCCAACCAAATTTGGAGTTTGTCTCTTCGTCAGGATAAGCTGAAGGCAATGGTGTGATTAGTTTGAGATAAGGGTAAGTAGAGATTTAGAGAGGAAGGGGGTTGGGGACCTACAACGTCCATGTGAGGCTCATCTGTCAGGTTAGAGAGACGAGTCTCTGAGATCTAAGAGCCAAAATGGAGCGAGACTCTACTCCACATGATAGCAAGCGCATGACATGAGTATTAAAATCAGGACTTTAGGTCAGATGGACAAATAAATGATATGTTTACTAAATTCAAATAATAACTATATAGAATCCTTTTAAATTAGGTTTAAGGGGTCAAACAAAGTCATAATGACCTCTAATTTCAACCATGGATTATTAAGGACTCTAGATTCTTCCTATACAATTAGATTAGGATTTGATAACCTTTTATCCAACAAACTCACCTAAGTCATTATCTTAATATATAATGAAATGTGAGATAAAGTGAAATATCTTTTCATTAGTGAGTTAGGTTTTAGGTCAAATTTTGAGATTAGGAGTGATTATCCATTAAAAGATTAAACTTTATATTTTATATCTCTTGTAGAAAATATCCTTTGCTGAGAGGAAGAAAAAGAGAGAATAATTTTATTTATCCTTTATGAACTCACTTAACCATAATGAAAAGAGAATGAGGAACACATTTTGTTTTCTCTCTCTCAATATTATTCATATAAAGTATTTTGTATTTGGGGTAAGTTGCATAAATATTTGAAGTTTTTAAATTAAAGGTTGAAATTTTGCAATAAAGACCCAAACTTATTTTATGTAAAATTTGGGATGTTACAAACATGGTGGTTCCTATTGACTCTCTATCAAAGAATAGTTCATAATGCATAGTCAGTGGAGTCGCACATGATTTTGAATGGTAGCAACCAATCTAGGACACAACTAATAGTGGTATAGTGAGAGGGACCTTTAGACTATTGAACCCAGTCATGCATGTTTGTCAATGTCAAAAATGACATCTTTTAGAATAATATTGGTAATGGATTTGGAGACCTTTAACAAATCTCAAATAAATCTTTGATAAAAACTAGCATGCCTGAGGAAAGCACGAATGTCCTTGATGGAGGTAGGACGGGGAAGTTTCTTGATGACTTCAATTTGTTGTGCTATCCACTTTTATCCCTCTACTGCTCACTCTATGAACAAGGGCAATTCCTTCTCTCATGATAAAGTGACATCTCTCCTAACTCGTAACAAAGTGTGCTCCTTCAAGCTTTTCACGTACTAGATACAAATGTCACAAACATGAATCAAAAGTATCTTTCCAAATAGATAAATTATCCATAACAATTCCCATAACATTTTTTGTCAGCCCAACAAAGATTGTGGCCATGCACCACTGGAAAGTGGTGGGGGAATTGCATAGACCAAGAGGCATTTTGCTGAAAGTGTAAGTGCCAAAGGGGAAAAGTAATGTGGTATTTTCCTTATTTTCAAGGTGGATAAGAATTTGATAAAACTTTGAATATCCATATAGGTAATATAAATAATCCTACTGAGCAAGGCACTCTAGTACCTGATGTAGAAAGGGAAGGGGGAAGTGATCTTTCCTGGTGGCCTTATTTCTCTATATGTAGAAGTACACATCATCCATTCCAGGAAGGTGTGAGTAGGGATGAGCATATCATTATAATTCCTAACTATAGTGGGGCCTCCTTTCTTTCTCACAACTTAGACAAGACTAACCCAAGGGGAGTCAAAGATCCGATATATGATTCATGTGATGAGGAGTTCGATGACCTCTAGATGGACAACCTCCTTCATATTTAGATTTAATTTGTGTCAAGGGTCTCAGGATGGGTTATATTCTTATACCATGGGAATTTTATGCATACAAATAGCCTCACTAACCCAAGTTAGTTCATTCATTTTATATCCCAAGGTAGCTCTCCTTTTTTCAACTTGGTCATGAGCTTGTCTTCTTTCTTGGGTGTAAGATTGACATTTATTATAACTGGGCAAGTTTCTTGCTTATCAAAACAAACATACTTGAGTTGTACTTGAAGGGTTTTTGTTTCTGGAGCCTTAGGTGATTTCATTGTCTCTTATAGAATAGAAATTATTTTGTGATCCTCAAATTCAGCTTGAGGGTTTTTTTCAAAGGTGTTTAGATGAGCCATGTAATGGTGGACTTGTTCATTATTGAAATCAGATTTGGTCAGGACTGTAAGGGCTAAATAGTGGGCTTTATGATAATTCACCCTCTTGTATAAGTTGGGAAAGCTTGTCTCTGTAGTCAAGAAGGTAAACTTCATCATGGATGCTTGGTCCCTTAATGATCTCAAAAACACAAAAGTCTAGGGTTTGCCAACCTAACCTTAAGAGAATGATACCAGTCTCTACACCGATCAAGGATCAAGTTGTGGCAACAAGGGGATGTCAAAATATAAGGCGATAGAGAAGATCCTCGTTGATGTCCATGGTTATAAAATCATAAAGGGTATAGGCTTCTTTCGCTACTTTCACTGGGACATCTTCTATTATGCTCATGGGTTTTGTCGTAGATGAATCTGTCAACTGAATGGTCATGTCTTTGGGAAGCATATATGCAAAACCTAACCATTTTTATAGACTATAAGGCATGATGGAAATACTTGCTCCTAAGTCTGCAAGATCGTACTTAAAAGTGTTGTTTCCTAGATAACACCCAATTCCAAAAGAACTACGTTCCTTTTGTTTTTAAGGCATTTTTATCAAGAATGATATAAAAAGTAGTCTTAGCAAGTTTTACAATCTCATATTCATTTTTGATATATTTTCTATTCAATAAAATTTGTAGGTACTTAGACCAGGTAGGCATTTCCAAAAGTGTGTCTAGGAAGGGGATGTCTAGATGAAGTTTCCTCATGGCATGTTTGAATCTCATGAACCTTCCATCTACCTAGTCTTCTTAAGTAGGGCCTAGTATGACAGGAAGGCTTGTAAATATGAATGTTAGATTCGAATGCTTCAACATGTGGAGTCTCAATAATTGGGGCTATATTGGCACTAGAGTCAGCAATGGTGTCTTGAGTTGATTCCTTTTTTACTACCACAATATCATTATCATCAAAATCTATGGTACACTAGAAGACTTCTCTAGAGGATATGGGTCATAATGGTTCAAAGAATGTCTGGAAATGACTTATAATTGTTCGTGATGTTTTGGATTATTTTTGGATTCCCAACAAAGGAACTTAGAGGGGGCATTGGTTTTCTATGAGTTGGGTAAATTGAGCAAATATGGACTTTTTGTGGGCCTATTGTGACAAATTTATCTACTCTGGAATAGCTTTTATATCATCTAAAGAAGAGGTAGGGTGGTTTGCTACATCTGGGGTGTTTTTCTTTTAGATTTTGATAATTTTGTCCTTGATAACTACCTAGATTTTGGAAATTACACCAGAAGTTTATATAGTTCATAAAATTATTTTGGTTGTTATATTGAAATTTTTAGGGGGGTGTTCATTTGAGGATGTCTTTGTTGAGATGCATTTCCAACACCATATTGGAACATAGGGTGTAATGGGCTTGATTGGGTATGGTATGAAAGGAATTTAGGTCCTCAATCTGCCACCTATCATGAGGTTGCATGTAGATATTCTAGAAGTATTGAAACTTCTAAGTGGATGGTCATACCCTTGGAATATTCCACAAATAGAATCTACATATTTTTTGTGACTATTGCAGCTTCCCTCTCCTTTCATAAGCATTGAAAGAGGACTCTAGATGGTCTTGCTTCAATACGAGAAGTTTGAGGCTTTCAGAAATAGATTTTATACCTAAATTGTCCTCAAATTTGGATAATTTAAGTACTCCTCCATGTCCTATATTAGATCGGGCTAGGGTTTTAGAGCTTCGTTTAATGACTCCCAAGCACTATAAATTTTTTTAAACATAAATGTACCCCCATATAAGGTATTAATAAATACTTTGGTTTTATCATCTAAAATTTGATAAAAAGCTTTAGTCAACTAGACCTTGGATATATCATGAAGTGGGAATGGATAGACAAGGTCCTTGAACCTTTCCCAAGTATCAACTAAGATTTCTCCTAGTACCATGGTGAATTGGGTAGTTTTCCTCCTAATCTGATAGGTAAGGTATATGTATATTATTTTTCTAAAATTTTGGATTGGAGAGCATTCCAAGTGGTGACACGGTCTCATTCAAAGGCATTATACTAGTTACTATCTTGGTCCGATGGGGAATATTTGAAAAGCCTTAATTTTATGGTGTCTTCAAAGACGTATAGGGTTGTATGGAAAGCACATAAAAAAAATTGAGATGGTCCTAAAAGCTACCGCCTTTGTTACTGGTGTTGGGGTGGCTTGAAGCATAGTGATCCACTGAGTGTGGATCATAAATTACAAGGTGGTAATTTTGGGTGGAACAACAAGATTTGTGTGTAGGCAGTCTTATGGACTGAAACATCCTTAAGTTGTTTTTGTTGTTCAACCCCGTGTAACATGGCATCCTGAGCCTATCATTTGGTTAACGAGGCCTCTCTTTGTGTGGCGAGGTCTCTCTCTACCTTATGGTTTACTTCCTCTTCATCCATTCTATACCAATTTGCATAGTTTAGACGGTGAAGAGTCCTACCTGTTTCTGGATTGAATGTGGGTGACGTGGAATCAACATTTTGCAAATGTGGCATACACTGCACAAACTTCAAAAAAATATCGTTAGAAGTTTCAAACAAAAAGGAATTTTTAATCTCCTAAAATCATGCATCCAAAAGGATAGGATCTTGAGTAATCATAAATAAAATTTGTAACCCAATACTTAGGCTCTCACAAAAATAATATTGTGTTTTGATGTAGTAAATTGAGGCCAAACACAGGAACAAGGGTGTCATGTATTAAGAATTAAAGCTTTATTTTAGTTACACCAAACAAAAGGTAAGATAAGTGTTCCTTATGGAACTGAAGTGTAAACAAGTAAAGTAAGACAAAAGATTAAACAAAATGGAACAAGAATGTTTAAATAGGTAAGATTAAAATGATGGAAAACTTGGATTGGGTTTCACCATCTATGATCTCTCACCAACATGCAACACCCATACCCATTGTTTGCCCTTAGAAAGTTTACAAGAAATTTTCATAAGTGTCTATTCCCTCCCACTAGTACAGAAATGACCTATGTCATCAGGCATTTTAGGCATACATAATCGGTTATAAACTGACAACTAAGTGGGACGTACTTTCTATGTTCTTTTGTCAAAAAGAAACCGACGACATACATATATATATCATTGGTTGCACATTACAGTCAAAACTGACGATATAACATAAAACATGCGATGAAATTGTGGTTTCCCTTGGCAACTTATTGTAGTTAAACTAAGAAGATCCGAGACGGTATTTTTTATATTTGGCGTCGGATTATGAAATAACCAACGAGGTACCAGTGAATCAATATTGAAAAAATAAGGGATTTGGCATCAGTTTATATCAAATGGTTGTTGTAAAGCTTCATTATGTAGTCAGTTTGGTTGAAATAACCAACAAGGTATCAATGAATCAATAGTGAAAAATAAGGGATTTGTCGGTTTCATTCAACAAACTAACATGTTATGTATATGTAGTCAATTTATTATGAAATAACTAACAACATATGTGTTTGTTATTTATATATAGTAGGTCTGCAGACTTGTTGTTCGGCTGCTCAACCTGTTTGGATCCTGCATTTCATCAGAAGTATAGCAGTTCATAAGAATTGCAAGCCTCTAAAAGGATCACAACTTAACAATAGACCAGTAAACCTAATAGAAGAAAGACATATATACCAATACACATATGCATTTGATACATATGCACAAACATTCCATCAAACCTCAACATTTTGTCCATTTTTTAGTTTAATGCACACACATATGCATGAACTCACAACTCAATTGATTCAGTTCTCTGCCACACATTCAACTTCATACATATTCAAAAATACATAGCATTCTCCTCCCCATGTACTTCACATTCATTTCACACACACATATGCATGAATACATAAACACATAAGTTGCCATAGAGTTAAGTCCAAAATGTATAATATATAAAAACAAAATATTGACATCAAAGTTTGAATGCAAAATATCAATCAAGCATCCCAATTACCTGAAAAGTCCACATGTTTGATGAAGCAGTTTGGCCACTCTTCATTTAGGTCGTTCAGTCGCTACGATGTATAGGCTTCAGTAGTGTCAAAAAACTAAAAAGAAAATGAGACATAATTATAATTATATTTGACTATTTGTATTATCAAATAAGACTACTTAATTAATTATGATCCAAGACTAGTAACAATACATTCTCTACACATTTGATATCTCATGCATGCCTGACAATTGTCTCCATGTACATCATCATGTAACATCCACATGCCCAATTATTGTCTTGTACATGGCACTGTAGATGTACAATTATGTTAATAAATGTAATTTATGCAAAGTTGGTAATATATATGCATTTGGAGTGAAAATATTATACATTAACACTCCTACAAGATACTAAATTATTTTTGTATCTACTTTCCCTCTACCACTATGGAATTATTTCACACCCCTATAAGTTGAATTAACAAATATGTTGCATTATTAAATTGTTAAAATGATGCAACATTAACAAATATGTTGAGCTTGGAAACAATATACTTACAAGTGAATCAACAATTTCATTGGGTGTCCCTCATTCAGTGTATCCCTGAAGGATCAAGTAAATACGCAATATATATCTCTGGAACAATCACTAACAACTACCAATACCTATTTTTGAGTGAATAGAAGGAAAATAAAATAAAATAAAAATTGCACAAAAATTGTATATTCACAAGTTATAAATATAAACAACAAGCACATAACTTACAAAGCATTAAAAAGAGCTATGATCATGATCTTGTAAGCACCAAAAACCTTCATTGTGGTAGTCATGTAACCAATGACACCATTCAGATCTCGGGATACAGTGCTAATCATTGATAGCAGTGGAAATGCCACATTTCATATTTCAAACTTAACAGCCATGTAACACAAACGATTCAGCATATATATGCAATAATTAGTTAATATATAGGAAACAATTATGGAACATGTATTTTTCACATATTATGAGGTATTCAAACTCACTATATCTGAAGTTCTATCATTGATGTGTTCAGCCATTGATAATGAAATAGCTCAGAAAAATTTGTCAACACTATAACAGTGGCGTGATCTATACCTATGACCTCCTCCTAAAGATTGATCACTATGGTATTTGATTGATCTAGATTGTCTATCCATACTATCAATGCCTTGTAGTTATGGCCTAAGGAGTTGAACAATTCATGTGGAATAAAATGTTGTGGAAGAGGTTTTCAAACTCGAGGGGACTTCTTAGTTGTTGTGGTCTACATGCATGTATTCTCATATTAGCTTTAGATTATATACAAATTCAATATATAATTTTTCATACCTCAACCAGTACGACAAGCCATTCTGGAGACCCAGTAAAGTTGCCTTCTATCTCTTTGATTGTGGTGGCAATCGGGTGCTTGTATCAAAGTGGTATTCTTTCCATGTTGTATGGGATTCATCATACATAATACTCTTCTTCATCAATAGGATCTGAAATGAGCTGCCTTTTCCCATGAATGATGACAAACCAATTTTATTTTGTAGGATCCTCAATATAGAATACATGTTTTTCCTGTGATGTCGTGATGAATGGTTCATCCTTCTCATATGTCCACAAAAAGTTCATTATTGTGAAACCAAGTTCATTAACTACAACTCATTTTTTGTTATCAACCCCATTACACCTAAATAATGGAACTTGAAACTCCATGTAGTCAATTCCCCATATGTCTTCAATGACACTGCAATAAGACATCTTTCCTTCACATGGACTCTTATCCTCGACACTAGAAATGTATAATGAAGATGCTTAAAGGGTGACCCCACTATTTTAGACAAAACACTTATCATCTTGACATTTGTGTAGTATGAAAATTCATTTATGTCAAACCCTTTGTAAGATGTAATGTGCATTTTGTCTTATACCCAAGGCATTTAATAGTTTCTATATCATTATTTGGTGTTTGAGATAGTTGATTGAATACTTTCTCCTCAAACCACCTAATAAATGTCTGATTATTCTCTCTAGCAAGCCACATTGAACTGGCTTAGGGATATCTAGTCTTGAGTGTGTTGATGTGATAAATGATGTAAATACCCACATCATCAATTTTGTGTAAAGCATATGTGTACTTATTCCCACTGCTTATGACTGATATCTATCTATCGTTCTCCCTACGTACCTTTGCCGAAATAAACATCATGATTCACAGTATCAGCATGACTTTTGTTGCAACTCAAAAATTCATTGCAAAAGTCCATAAACTCCCTAGCAACATAGCAGTCAATGATACTCCCTTCGGGTCAACAATGGTTCCAATCACCTTTAAAAATACAAATGTACCGCTCGAAAGGATAAATTCAATGCAAGAAAACTAGACCCAACATTTTCACTTCCCTAAGCAAATGGACAACCAGATGTACCATGATATGAAGAATGAAGGGGAAAATAATGCTCAAGTTGGAAAGGCTAACGACCACATCTCTTTGCAACTTATCTAGATTCTCATAATCAATGACTTTGTTACATAGAGTGTTGAAGAAGAAGCAAATCCTAGTGATTGCAATCCTTATATGATTTGGAAGGATAGATCTAATAGTCACATGCAATATATGTTGCATTGGAGTGTGACTCTCATGAGATTCAAGACCTATCAGTTTAGTTCCTTCATGGATGTTGAATTTGATATGACCGTAAGACAGAAAGCAGTCTTCCAGTGTTTACAGGTTGAACATGCTCAGGACTTTCTTTTTGCTATACCTATTGATGGCCTTGGACTACATATGTCTCCAGTGGAGTATCTTACTGTTCTTAGATATCGTCTTATGATTCCACTTTTTCCTATTGATGAGGTATGCCCAGTGTGCCACAAATCTTGCTTAGACACTTTTGGGGAGCATGCAGTTCATTGTAGGGAGCTCCCAGGCTTCAAGTATTGGCATGATTTTGTAAGAGACGTTCTTTATGATGTTCTTAGACATGCGGGAGTTGTAGCTAAGAAGGAAGCTCCTGTGAACTTTTTGACTGATCCTCAGGAGGGCAGGTCGACACTTAGACCAACATACATTCTTATTTTTGGCTGGGTTGGAGGAAAACATGCATGTGTAGATCTAACAGGAGTTTCCCCATTGGTTGGTCTGAAGGGTGGCGATTTTACTGTGGGACATGTTGCCCGTAAAGTCGTTTCTTCTAAAGTGGGCAAACATGAGAAGGCATGTATTGACAATCAACATGTTTTTATCCCATTTGGTTTTGACACTTTTGGGTTCCTAGCACCTGAGGCTGTGGAGCTTCTTAAGAGAGTTCAAAAAGTTATGCATAGTAATGTAATGACTCCCAGATCTATGGATGTGGTGTTTCGGAGGATTAGATTTGCCATTCAAAAAGGGGTGGTGGTGCAGCTTGTTGCCCGCCTCCCTTCTATTTCCTTATAATCTTGTAGTTTTCATTTGATTATAAATGGAGTTCCTTCATTGATACCAATTTATAGATATTGGCTGAGTAACCATGTGGTACCTTAACATTAAGCAATTACTCATAAAAAGTTGTCTTCTCCTTTGTAGACAAGGTGTAAAAGTAGGAGGTAAATATGTGTGGCAAGTCTTGCTAACTTCAGTTGTCAATTCTTTCCTTATACCCATTTCACATAGGTTCAGTCTAAATCGGATGCCATCTTTAGTCTTACCTTTTATATTCAACAAAGTACAAATGATGGTATCACAAACATTTTTCTCTACAGGCATGACATTGATACAATGTTGAATTGTCAAAGAACTCCATTAAGGAATATTCCATAATATCCACCACTTTTTGAATAAAGACTTTCCACCTGTGGGAGTTGTACATGGTCTCTTACCAAAATGATTTACAATGTTGTTTAACCTTGCATAAACACACTCCCCTAACGTCGGTTTAGGGGCACTCCATTCCTCAGTTGATCCATTGAATATTTTATGCAACTTTAGATAAGGATGCACCTTTGGCATAAACCTTCAATGACCGAGATATATAGTCTTACCACCATGTTTTAGTTGCATTGAATCATTATTTTTATCACATATAGGTAATTCCTTAGTTCCTTTGACACTTTATTCATACAAGTTCCCATAAGATGGCAAGTCACTAATAGTGAAAAACAACATAGCATGTAAATTAAACATCTCTCCACGCAAAGCATCACAAGCCATCACACGTTCTCTGTAGAGTTTCTTTAGGTCATAAATCAGAGGTTCAAGGTAAAAATCAATATCATTTCTAGGTTGTTTGGGACCCAATATCAACAAGGATAGCATGATGTATTTATTCTTCATACACAACCATAGAGGAAGATTGCATATAACAATCATGACCAGACAAGTGCTATGTTGGCTACTTAATGTTCTATATGGATTCATACTGACGGTACAAAGTCCAAGTCTTAAATTCCTGGCTTCTTCGCCAAATTCAAGATACAATAAATCAGTCTTCTTCCATAATGGGGAATCAAATGCATCTCATAGCATACCATCGTTGTTTTTCTTTACCTCTGCTGTTACAACCGCAATTTTTGGGTTCATATGGTTGGAAAGGCAATTTCCCTAAGAAATGTATGAGTATGGGAATTGTATGAATTATATGTATTGAATGGATTCCCTTTGCAATATTTTCTTTGTGCATGTGATTTCATGGATCATAATATGTTAATGAGTCCAATATGATTAAAATAAAAAGAAGAAATCAAATAATGCATTATTAAGAAGGAAATTTGAGATAATGAGGAAAATATGAGAAATATGTGGAAAGGTGTATGATTGATCACCATGGGTGAGATTTCAAATCCACAAGGTTTCTAATGGTAAAAGGAATCCAAATAAAGAGAATAAAAGAGTAAGAGAGAGAGAAATTAATAAAATATTCCTTTTTAAGTGATAACTTGCTTATGAAGAAAAGTATCTCATACTTTTGAAATTGAGTCCCAAAGTTGGCACACAATAAGTTTAAGCCATTACTGACTTTCTCTTAATGTTTGGAATTAAAAGTATAAAAGGAGAAAAAGATATGTGGTATTTAATTAAAATTTCACGTATAAGTCCTTGAGAAACAAAATAGAAAAAAAGGGATTTTGTGCCCAAGATAAATTTCATGGATCATTTTAGATGAGAGATAATCCCAATATAAGATTTTGGGAGAAAATCTAGGTGGTTCCAAGATATCTTATGGCTTAAGTCACTTATTTGATGAATATTTAATTTAATCTTGAAAATCAAGAATCTTATAGATATGGGGGTTATATAAGTGAATATGAGTTTACAATGGAAGGAAGCACCATGATTCGACTCCTCCTAATTTTTGTGTGAAAAGAGGCTTTTGAGGAAAAGATATAATAATTTTCCTATTCTGGGGTTTTATCAAAAAAAGTTTCCTTCTTGTTTCTAGGTAGCGATCAAAGACCCATTGTCTTCTGCTCATACAGGAAGAGTATCGGGAGAAGGCTGAGTACCCAGGCTATAAAAGGGAGATAGACGTGCTTGTGTTTCGTGGCAGAATTCACGATCTCAGACCAATGCAAAATATGTGCCCCATAGCTAGACCTTGACACCCCTCCTCCTTCTTCAGCCATCCCCTTGACAAGGAAAAGGGTCTAGGTTAGTGGTTTTTGTCATCCGAGGATGCAACGACAAAGTGCAGAACCCTGGGACCAACCTTTCTTCAACCACCTATGCCCAGGATCGCAGCAGAGGTTTTTCCCTAGGCCTTCAACACTATCCTTCTGGTTTGTGGATAGGGGGATGTCTCACCTCAATCTCGGTCAGCGAGCACCACTGTCAAGGGTTAGTATGGGTCTGATATAGACCTACAGAGGTGCAGTTACCCTCTTGTTGCCTCGTGATGCCAGCGCCCTGAAGAACGAAAGCCCACGCG
Source organism: Alisma plantago-aquatica (assembly GCA_963693085.1). Lineage (NCBI taxonomy): Eukaryota > Viridiplantae > Streptophyta > Magnoliopsida > Alismatales > Alismataceae > Alisma > Alisma plantago-aquatica. The sequence continues at coordinate 118,359,233 of OY856414.1, forward strand.
CGACGGACGTCACTGCAGTAGGCCATCGCGAGGAAGGGGGTGAATAGGAGTGGAAAGACATGAGGGCCCCTGGGACTAAACCCTAAAAGAGGTTATCCTATAGGATGAGTAAAAGTGGTTGGGAAGTCACATTGAAAATGTAATTTTGCATTGTTAACAACTACTTGAAATGATTAGGTTGTTAAAGCTTATGTGCAATGTTAAGTTTGTCCCCACATACCAGTGTATTCATTTATACTGACTAACATTTTGTTTGTCGACATTTTAGGAAATATCTAAAATTACAGAAATAGTAAAGTGGAATCTATGAAAGATTAAAGTTAAATCATCCAGGAGGAATTAGTTAGATAGAATTCTACTGCGGGTAGAAGTCCCAGTTACCTATTTTGAAGGTATGTGAAAAGTAAAAAAAAATTATTCTAGTTTTCAGTTTAGTCTTTCATAGAATTTATTAATTTTATTATTTACAAAACCATTGATCTTATTTTTTGGATAACGCCTCTGACTTCTTTGTCTTCCTCAATTAGGGGTTATCGGGAAGAAGGGTAGTTACATTTGGTATCAGAGCATGGTTTTCTATTTAATCTCTAACAATTATTAAATTTTACAAACTCTTTAGAACCCAAGGAAGTTATTAGAGGATTTTCCAATGATGGAGGTGTATAGAAAAGGATCATGATCTGAGGGCTGGCAAGATTTTCCTCTACCCCACTAGTCGATCTACGAGGACTCTCGGATTCTATGTGACTGTCTGCTGAAATCAAAGGATTTGACTCGAAATAAGATACCTCTAGGACTCTCTCATTTGTCTTCTTCCCTTCTCAACCCTAATTCAAGTATAACTCTAAGTGCTTAGGGTTTCTCTCTTTTCATACCCCTCTTGTGTTTGGGATAAGATTAATAAGGATTAAGGAATCCTCCACCAAATAATAAAAAGCATGTAAGAAAGATGTCGTGGACATAAGTTTTGATAATTAGAAACTCAGACTGAGTTTAGTTACATGCTAAGGTTGCATGGCATGTGTAGTCGTGCCCTCAGGAGAGCCCTGAGGTTAGACCTTCTCATAGGATGATGAGGATAGGGATAGCTTTAGAGGAAGAAGACCTCTAGGAAGAGACTTGACACATCCTCTGAGGACGATCATCAACCCAAAACCTTAAGTAGTGGATAGAGAAAGAGAAGACAGGATGAGTTGGATATCATAGTTGACCATGCATGCATGTACGTGGGTTAGACATGCATATTGTACATAGAGGTTTTGAGTATCCATGAGAAACATGAACCATGTGTGGTTGTTTGATCCTGGTGCCTTTGGTGACCCGACCTTGGGTGGTCATGCCTGTTGAGGGTGAGGGATCGCTCCCTCATTAAGAAGGTTAGTGGTGACCATATAGGAACCATAATGAGCATATATGAGAAGAAAAGAGGCATGCACCTACATAACAAGTGAGTAACAGAAAGGCTGGCAGTAGGTTTTAGACCTAAGCCAGAAGGGTTATGTTGGATAGGTTATGAGATAGGCATGCAGAGCTTTGGATGGTCTTAGCCAGATATAAGTTTTGATAGTACACTTCACCCAAGTAGGGATATACATGTTCCCTTATGATCTTGACCCATCTTTGGTGAGAGAACCTCCAGTGGTAGGACCAGTTGTAGGGTTAGCTCTAGAGAGAAAGAGTGAGACCCGATGAAGAAGGTTGGAGACCTAGACAAAGCGATATAAAGAACCATGCGGAGGTTTGGTATGATATGGCTTGGAATGGATGACCCTAAGTAGATGTATGTGGTTGCCTCATACACGATCCTTAGAGGCTTGTCGTATCTTGGTTTTCTTTAGAGGAACCAAACCCTAGAAAGAGAGATAGGCTTCTTGAACTTAGGTATAGAGGTTATAAGTGTCTACCTTTTAGGTGTGGGAAGGAGAGTTCCTTAGACCCTGATGAGGTATGGTAACAAGTTGTGAGGCCTCACACCCAGTTTTTTGTCCTTGTGTAAGGCTTGAAGGGTTGTCCATGTGGAAGAGTGTTAAGATGTATATGCCCTATTTGGTTCAGTTCATGTTAGAACAACTGAGCATGCGGTTAGTCAACTGATGCATAAGAGGTGAACTTGGGGTTTTTGGACCTAAGAGGGGAAGTAGTAGTACCTGGTGCACATACTGCTCCCAAGGTTGTATGAGTTCATAGAAATTGAGCATGGAACCCTCATGTTTTAGAGCAAAGTAAACCCCACTGGAAATGAGATATATGTTTCATGAACCCCTCACACATGTTGGTGACATATGTATGAGATTGGCCAACTTCAAGGAATAGGAACAAGTATGACATACCAAGGAACTTAGCATGGCTTAGTAGGTTGTCTTCTTGCTAACTACATGCATAAGTAGCATGGTAGGGCTAAGCATGCACATGATGATGTAAACTCTAGAAGTAAGGACGTTTGTGACCTTTATTACTACCAAGTGGTAGTTTTCTCCTGTCTTGGGGAGGGACCCTTCATGTTAGGGTGAGTACAAACTTTTTTTTAGGTTTGAGGTAACCTAAAGAGGTCAATTATAAGAGCTTGATGAGCTAAGTGGAGAGTTCATCGTATGAACATGAATCTATAGATCCATGTGTGACCATCTCTAAGGGGCATGCAAATATGTTGCCATGGAGGTAACTTGTATGGGGCCAGACTGAGATAGGTAGGTCACTATGATTCCCATGAAGAGATGTAAGTTTGACCATGAGTTCCCAAAGAGATGATGTAGATTTAGGTAAGGATTCAAGTTTGAGATGTACCATGATAGAATCCTAAGTCAATACCAGGGTTGGGTAGGGATAAGACCAATGCAAGTAGGAGTTGTCTGTTCCCTGAATGCACAAAACCATAGGGTCGGGAGGTAACAGCTACCTTTGCCCGAGGCCCATGGGTTATGAGGTTGGCCACCTTCATGAGTTCATGGGGCCTAAGGGGAAAATGTGATAGGCACTCCCTAGATGCATAAGGGTCAGATCACCCCAAAAGTACTGGCACCCTAGAGACCTTGAGGTAATGACTAAGGATTGTACATAAGAGAGATGTTAAGATCTAGAGGTGTTGGGAAAAGTCTTCCCATGGGTGTAGACCCATAATGGAGATGTTCATGGTGAGGAGTCATGTGGAGTATGTTTCCACTTAGATTGGAAAGAGTGATGGCGATGTGTGATGCACCATATCTACTCTTGGAACATGATGAACTCTATATTTAGACTTCATCCAAATGCTTATTTCATCTTTTTATGGGTGTGAGAGACAAGACAAAATGCATTCCATATACTAAAGATAGAGGTGCTATGAGTTGAAACCCTTCTATGATGTTTGAGGATTGAAGTACCACATCCTTTAGAGAATATATTGGATAGGTGATTTGAGATCATAAGAAGAACAAGGGTGATATGAGGACGTACCTATCCAAAGTAATCTGGAATGTATGGGTTATAAGTTTGAGTTTGATAACTGAGATGATGAGATTGAAGTGTTCTTGACTCGCTTAGACCTAAACTCGAGACAAGGGTGATGAGTGGAGTATATGAGGGTTTATGTTTTCACCATCAACTAGCATATAAGGAAATTAATGTGGTAACAAATACTCCTAGTCGAGGCACAACTCAGGTATACAGTTGTCTTGTTAGCTAGTTGGGAGGATGGAAGAGGTTGTTAGGTGAACCCTAAGTTCGTTATAAGATGATGGCTAACACCCAGATACAACCAGACTCGTTGGTCAAGTTGATGGATACTCAGTTAGCCAGCATAGAGCTTGATGGGATAGAAGGATGGTTGTAAGAACCTCAGATACCCCTCTCAGGAAAAGGAAGGCGGTGAAACCCACTACTACAGTGTTTTAGGGTTTCTAAGGAGTCAACCTTGAGGAATCATGACATGTAGGAGCTCATGATTTTAAGTACACCATACACCGTGGTACTACTAAGATAGTTGAAGTTTGTAGTAGTACTTTAAAGACATGGGATGAAAAAGTATATAGAGTTGCATGTGGTTGTTGCTATACATGTCAGAGGGTGAAGGTCGAACACTAGTAACCCAGTGAGTTGTTATAGATAATGAGAAGTCCCCGAGAGGGAATGAGAGAAGATCACCATGGACAGTGTGGTGAGTCTCCCCTGGACAAAGAGAGGTCATGATGCAATATTGGTTATGGTAGATCGCCTTATCAAGTTGACCTAATCCCTTGCCTTAGAGAGAGACAGAGAGAGCAGTCAATGTGATACATCTAGTTGAACTATATATATGAGAGAGAGATAGTTCAACTACACCATGATCTGAGTTCAAAGGTTCTTGAGTATGAACTCAAGTTTACTTCCATGTTGTGGAAGTGGGTACAAGAAGAACTCAATGCTTGATTGTTAAGTTTAGTACAACTTATCACCCCTTCATTGATGGACAGTCAAGAGAGTATGATCCAAACTTTAGAGAGTTTGATGAGAGTGTGTGTGCTCGTTCAAGGTGATACATGGGAGCAGTTCTTGCCCTAGTAGAGTTTGCTTGTCATGATAGCCACCATAGCCACCATCAGAATGTAAGAAGCTCTGTAAGGGAGGTTGTATCAGTCGCCACTTCATTAGGATGATGTCGGGGAGAGGACCTTGTGAAGGTCAGAGAGACCACAGTGTATGCATATGAAGTCACTTTGATCGAGCAATGGCTGAGAAAGCCCAGGATCAATAGGAGTCATGAGCTGCAGAGCAGACTGACATGCAGTTCACTGTAGATGAATATGTGTTATGAAAACCTGACCCCTCTGAGCTATAGATGAGAAAGATGAGTCCCTGATACATGGGTCCATTTGAGATGGATAGGTGGAGTTGCTTATGATTAGCCTTACCCCTTAGGATAACATGATGTATGATGTGTTCCATGAGTCTGATCTAGAGCACTATGTGATGTACCCCAAGCCATATGTTGAGCCATGAACCTAGTGAGGTTCAAGAGAGGCTAAAATATCCTGAGTCGCCTATGAGGATTCTAGATACCAAGGTGAAAGAACTCATATGTAAGAATATAAGATGATAAAGGTTCTTTGGAAGCATCATGGAGAGGATGAAGCCGCATGGGAGCCAATGATGGACATGGGAAAGTCTTATCTTGATTGTTTGTTTGATGGAATTTTGAGTGAAAATTCCTATAAGAGGGGAAGGATGTTACAGCCCCAATTTTTGAGTTCATATGGTTGGAAATGCAATTTCCCCAATAAATGTATTATTATGGGAATTGTATGAATTATATGTATTGAATGGATTCTCTTTGCAATATTTTCTTTGTGCATGTGATTCCGTGGATCATAATATGTTAATGAGTCCAATATGATTAAAAGAAAAATAAGAAATCAAATAATGATTTTTAAGAAGGAAATTTGAGATAATGAGGAAATTATGGGAAATATGTGGAAAGGTGTATGATTGATCACCATGGGTGAGATTTCAAATCCACAAGGTTTCTAATGGTTAAAGGAATCCAAATAAAGAGAATAAAAGAGTAAGAGAGATTAAAAATTAGTAAAAATATGTCTTTTTAAGTGATAACTTGCTTATGAAGAAAAGTCTCTCATACTTTCGAATTTGAGTCCCAAAGTTGGCACACAATATTTTTAAGCCATTATTGACTTTTGCTTAAAGTTTGGAATTAAAAGGATAAAAGGAGAAAAAGATATGTGGTATTTAATTAAAAGTTCACATATAAGTCCTTAAGAAACAATAGTGGTCGGTCCCGGGAGGGGTTCCTCGTTATCAAAAAAAGTCCTTAAGAAACAAAATAGAAAAAAAGGGATTTTGTGCCCAAGATAAATGTCTTGGATAATTTTAGATGTGAGATAATCCCAATCTAAGATTTTGGGAGAAAATCTAGACGGTTCCAAGATATCTTATGGCTTAAGTAACTTATTTGATGAATATTTAGTTTAATCTTGAAAATCAAGAATCTTATAGAGGGGGGTTATTTAAGTGAATTTGAGTTTCAAATGGAAGGAAGCACCATGATTTGACTCCTAATTTTTTGTGTGAAAAGAGCCTTTTGAGGAAAAGATATAATAATTTTCCTATTCTGGGGTGTTATCAAAAAAAAAGTTTCCTTCTTGTTTCCTGGTAGCGATCGAAGACCCATTATCTTCTTCTTGTATGGGAAGAGTATCGGGAGAAGGTCGAGTACCCAGGCTATAAAAGGGAGATTGATGTGCTTGTGTTTCATGGAAGAATTCATGATCTCAGACCTATGCAAAATATGTGCCCCATAGCTAGACCTCGACACCCCTCCTCCTTCTTCAACCATCCCCTCGACAAGGAAAAGGGTCCAGGTTAGTGGTTGTGGTCATCCAGGGATGCAGCAACGAAGTGTAGAACCCTGGGACCAACCTTTCTTCAACCACCTATGCCCATGACCGCAACAGAGGTTTTGCCCTAAGCCTTCAACCCTATCTTCTGGTATGTAGATAGGGGGATGTCTCACCTCAACCCCGGTTAGAGAGCACCACCGTCGAGGGTTGGGTTGGGTCTGACAGGGATATGCGGAGGTGCAGTTACCCTCTTGCAGCCTCGCGATGCCAGCGCCCCGAAGAACGGAGGCCAGCGCACAACAGACGTCGATGTAGCAGGCAATCACGAGGAAGGGGATGAATAGGAGTGAAAAGATGCAAGGACCTCTAGGGCTGCACGTTACCCATAAGGGTAAAGAGGTAAATTGGTTCTTTTATTTAACCAGCCTGCCGATAAACAAATATATGATAAAGTTGACGTTTCAAGCTATGATTGGTCTGTTAATGCATGTCTTGAAATAATTCTAGAAATTTATTGGTAACTCATATTGCAACAAATTATATATGAAAATTGATCAAGAGAATACAAGGAATGCAATAAAAATATTATCAAGGCCTAAATATGCTTGTAACTAGAAATGTATGTAAATATTCTATCTTTAATGGTTTTACTAATGAAAAACCCTAGGTTTTGATGTTAATGAGATTTTGTCAAGTTCAATGAGCGAGTTAAGTTGATATTAACTTGTTGTTAATCAAAGAGAGATTAAAATATAAAAAGATGATCTTTGTGCTTAATTGGCCTAATTTAGGGTTTCATCTGTTGATATGTATTAATGGGCTTAGAAATCCTAATCTAGGTGTTAATGGTTTCTAATGAGATGAACTTCAAAATCCTTTGTATAAAAATGATATTAAGTTAATCCTAAGTCATTTTGATGAAAAGAAGGTTGTAATATGAATACATGGATAATTAGGGTTTTGAACCTAGAATTGTTGTTTTAGGGTTTTATGGACATAAAAATGTAAAGTTGTAAATAGATCTTAAGGATCCCTAATGAAACCCTAATTCGGATTAGAAACCATAGAAAGTGATTCCAAATCAATAAGGTAGATTCTTGATAAGTGTGTAGTAAATAGATTGCATATGCTTTTTAAGATTCTGTACTATTGTGTGGTTGACTTGCTTGCTTGGATTGGATTGCCTGATTGATTGGACTGTTCTTATCTCTTGTAGAATCTCCTAATCAAGTATGTGGATAATTATGAGTACATGCTTTAGTTTCCCATTGTTTTCCCGATGTTTTATCGATTGCATGGAAATAAACTGTTTGGATGCTTTTATTTCTACAATCATTAAAGTGAATATGATTATCACAACTTAAGTATATATGTGATTGTCTCGAACCTACATACCATCTTTGGATGTATGAAGCAAGACCAAGCCCCAGAGGGAAGGTCTGAAGTGGTCAAGCCCCGGAGGGAAGAGCATTGGGCACCCAGAGAGGTGACCTGAGGTACCAAGCTCGGGATGGAGAAGGTAACCTTAAGTCCCTTGTAAGGACTAAACCCTAAGAGAGGTTATCCCAGAGGAAGAGTAAAAGTGGTTGGGAAGTCACATTTAATATGTAATTTTGCATTGTTAGCAACTACTTGATATGATTAGGTTGTTAAAGCTTATGTGTAATGTTTTGTTTGTCCCTACATACCAGTATATTCATTTATGTTGTCTGACATTTTGTTTGTCGGAATTTTAGGAAATATCTGAAATTGGACAAGCAGTAAAGTGGAATATGTGAAAGATTAAAGTTAAATTATGTAGGAGGATTTAGTTAGAATTCTACTACGGGTAGAAGTCCTAGTTACCTATTTTTGAAGGTATGTGAAAAGTAAAAAAATTATTCTAGTTTTCAGTTTAGTCTTTTGTAGAATTTATTAATTATTTTTATTATTTGCAAAACTATTGACTTCTTAGTCTTCCTTAATTGGGGGTTATCGGGAAGCGGGGTCGTTACATCTTCATGCCAAGATAAATATTGTGTGTATAAGGTTTTAGCAAACAAGTGTTAAAATTGTGGTATTATAAGAGATAACACATCACCTTAGTAGGAGACTCAATTTTGATTTTACCCAATGTCATCCTTTTGTACCTAGATGCACCACATTTTGGACAATATTTCAGACTGATATAGTCCTTTTAAAACATCACACATTCATATGGTCATGCATGTATCTTCTTAGCCACCATTCCAATTGGTCACAACATCATTTTTGTAACGGCCCCGTCTCCCAGTAACCCCCATTTAAGGGAGACCAAGAGATCAGAGCCGTTATCCAATAACCTGGATCAAAGGTTCGACAAATAATCAATAACAATTAATAAACTTTACCAACTAAACTGAAAATTGGTATAAAATAAAACTTTGCTTACCTTTTAAAAATTGGGATTTCTAAACTTCTACCCATGAAGATACTAATCTAACTAATCCTCATGTGCACGTTAATCCTCATTTAATTCCACATATGCCACTTTACCGTTTATTCTTTTTACTTGTACCTAAAACACCGACAAATAAAATGTCAGTCAGCAAGAAGCTGGTATGTGGGGGAAAACAATAATTGTACAACTATGTTAACAATGTAGTCATCCAAATCTCATTTAACATCCAAAATTACGTTTTAAGCAATACTACTCAATCCTTGCCTATCCCCTATCTCTGTGTTGTCCCTGCAGTGGACATGGATACTACCTCTCTCATATGGTAGATCCTTACCCCCATGGCCCTACCACACAGGTAGCCAATACCTAGGGTTATGGAGTCGCATGGCCCTACCCAAAGGTAGCCCAACCCCTGACTCATGATGACTTGATGGTCCTACCCCATTGGTAGCCATGTACTAAGTCATTCAATGACCTGATGAGCCTGCCCCATTGGTAGCCATGTACTAGGTCAATCCATTAGGCTACAGAGGGGACTGGGATCTGAGCTAGTAGGCACATCTCTTATGTGATAGTCATATTCACATTATAATTTGCATGAATTAAATTCATCCAACAATTAATTCAAGCCACGATGTAAACATCGATAAAATCCTCAGAAAATTAATGCGGGATAATCATAAGCGTAACCACATACCTTTGTTTGCATATTTTAAGAAAGATCCAAATATACAGGGAAACCCAATCAAGCAAGCAATGATGAATAGAAATCCTGAAATAAACATTCCAACTTCCTTTTATCAATATTTATCCAATTTCATCTTATTCCTTAGAATTTCTATTCCAATTTTAGGGTTTCTTGAAAATTAGGGTTCCATTTCCTTTTTACCACTTTTATTTTATTTTCCATTAAGATTCTTAAGATCATGTTTGGTCCACAAAACCCTAATTTTTGGATTACTCTATCTTTTCTCCCCTTTATCCTCACTTAGGGTTTCTAAGGATATTAATTACAACATTAGGTTTAAAACCCTAGTTCTTGCAATTTCATCATCAAAATAGGTGAAAATCTAACTTTATCATTAAACAAGTTAACCATGCTGGAATTAACCTAATTGCAAGATTAAATATATCTTTTATCAACAATTAGGATTTCTAACCACAAATTAATACATTTTCTATCCAAAATAAGCACTTTTGCAAAAATATACTGATTTATATGTCCCAACCATTTTTAATGTATTCCTCATATTTTTCTGATCATTTTTCATGATTAACTTTCTTCATCCGAGTTTTCTATCAACGGGTACGATTTTTATAAGAAAACTCCTTTTTATTGATTTATTAGCTAATTCAAAAAATTCGTGGATCGCCTGATCCATGGTCTGCGGACCACTGAGGATCCAACGGCCATGGATGTGTGTGCCTTAGTTAGCGATAAAATAAGTGAAAGATAATTCTAACCTTGTCGTGACTGAAGGGGGCGAGGCGCACATTGGTCAAAGACCATGAGTCGTCATCTTCAACCTTGCGTCGAGTGTATAGCAACCCCGCGGTCAACTGAGGAGTTGACTCTGGGCCCTAGGTCACCTGCGAGCCACACGATAGGCCAGGGAGCTTCGCCTCCCTCCTTCGAAGTGGATCACCGGTTCAATTCCTCACCGATCACACGCCAACGTCATCCCCGACTCGCCGGACTCCGGTGATGTATACCACTAGAACAGAGGCAAAGGTCGAGGTGGTCGGAGCAATTGAGGGCACGAAGACGATCCTTGATCTCTTCCGCAGCGATTGAACTAGCAATTAGGGATGTTGGTGCCTTAGATCACCCTCCCCTATATATAGGGTCGGGGCAAGCATTGTGAGATTTGGACGTTTCCCAAAACCTCGGCCAATCCTAATCGAACCAGGGATGAATCCCTTTGTTTCTCTCTCCCGAATCTAATGGGACCAATACCAGGCTAGCATGTCCACTGAATAATGAGAAAACAAGGTGGGAAAGTTCCCCTAGAACTTGTAGAGTCCTAGTCCGCTTGGGACTTAGACGATGATTGTCCATTGTTGGATTAAGATCCAACGGATCTCATCGCCCGCGATCAAACACAAGGGAAAAGATTTATTGCTTTAATTCAGAATAATTCCCAAATTGGAGATAAGTTGGAAAATCGATACATCCCAAACCATAACTCCTATTTAACTCAAATTTTAAGGGAAGGTTTGTCTTGGCATTATCTAGCTTTTTACAAAATTTGGGAAATAAATTCCAAGGGATGAGTAAGCTTCCTTCTCTCCAAAGTTATATCTTAATTAATCCAAAATTAATTGGTATTTCTTTTCCCTTTGCTATTATTTTGTTATTTTGGGTCCCTTGGACCTCAAGACAACCTAAGGGCATGAACTCCCATATTGGAGAACATTTACTTGCCCTTATTCTCTTATCTATCTCTATTTCACTTCTTATTCATTTCTTTAGTAAAATATCTCTTTTCAAGAATTTCCCTTTATCTTTCTTTTTATTTTGCATTCCTTTTATCCTTAGGAATCATTTGGATACGAAAATCCACCAAGGATAACTCAATTGTACCTCTTTTCACTTATTTTCCACATTTTATCATTATTTTCAATTTCTTTCTTAATAAAGAAACATCTAATTGATATTTTCTTTTCTTATTGCATTCTCTATGAAACTTTGGACTCCTTGGGACCCAAGGAACCCAAGAGGCACGAAATCCAACCTTGGATTATATTCTTTTGTCTTCTGCAGGTTTCCACACCTTTCTTTTCTCAAAAACTTAATTATTCATTTACTAATTGAATTTCCTTATTATTGGGCCCAATAGCCAATAAAGCCCACAAGTAAATCAACAAGGCTATTTTAAACAAAATTCATGCATTCAAACATTATTTGTTCATTTATCTTTAATAGGAGAAATTACATTTCTCACCAAATGAACCCAAAAATCGGGGTTGTAACATTTTTTGTTTCATATGTTGATACTAGAAGCTCGTTTCCTTCAAGGAGAATATCTTTCAACAAGACAATTGAGAATTGAAGCTTTTGTCGCTCCGTGTATTGTTAGCCTTCAGAGTATACAATCTCAACACAATACTCAACTTTGTAAACTTAGTACAACCTAAGTATAACGATATCTCTACTTCATTCACAACATTTCTAAATAAGGGAGGTGGATTTGTAACACGTACTCCGCAACTATCTAGCATCCCATCAACCATGTCTATTGGAATTAGTTCATTCACATCAACATCAACATACATTTCTTCTTCGACACAACTTCCATTGTCGACATCTTTTGATCTCATACTAGTAATTTCTCCATGCCAGTACAATTTTGAATAGACATGTACAATCTCATTGCACATGACATGATCTTTTATAGTGTCAACATTGTCAACTTTCAAGTTGTTACTACAATTCATATAGGGGCAATAGAGCTATCTCCAAGTCATTTGATATGTTCCTTTACAAATATTACAAATTTATTGGGACCATTCATAAACTCTGGAGTGTAGTGATTTGGATTAGGCATCCATTATCAAACCATAATGTGATCAGATGGGAGACAAGTAGCTCATCAACTGTTAGATGATAAGTTATTTTAGAAAAAAAATGTCTAAATTGATCCCAAATCATCTATTAGCATTCATATTTATGAATGTGGACCACCTATCCCATTCTTAAGCACTTCATCTCACTAGTAAGTGTACAATGCGTGTTAGATTTCAATAAATTTTGGCAGCATTTCCCCATAGTTCCCCAAGTACGCTGATGTAGATGAGAAAATACCCGCCTACATATGTACTCAGAGAAAAAGGTGGGGGCTTTTATCAATTTTTTTTTGAAATTGAACATGCATTATACTCCTACTTCATAAGTGAAATGAAGTGCTCAAGAACAGTCCCAAATCGAGGACTATGCATTTACTCCTAATGAATAAATCTTGGACGAGTTTGTAGGTCAACAACATGGTTTAGAAATTAGGGTTTAGAATCTAGGATTTCTATATTAGAGTTTACACATTAGAATTCACAAATTAGGGTTTACATATTATTCAATCATAATATCAAACAAACCAAATAAACAATTCAATACTCATATAAGTAAGAACACTAAAATTATTTATTAGGGCTTACATATATTAAAAAATGACTATGGATCCAAAAAATAGAATTTAATCAAACAATCATGCAGCATAACAATTTTATACAATCATCACATTCTTGCATCATAACAGTTATTGTCACACATAACTCAAGAGTTCTTATCAAACATAATTCAAGAAACTGGGAAGTGGAATTAGAAGATGCAAAGCACATCAATCAGTAGGGTAAAATGACTATGGAGCCAAAAAAGGAATGCTTAAAATGATAAAACCAATCACCAAAACATTGGGCAATAGAAGGGACGCATACACATGGTACATTCACTATAAATGGGATCAGTCGGTACCTCACACTGGTGAGGAGTGTTAGCGCCAGTTTGGATTTGGATTAGCAAAAGGAGTAGCATAAGGGTGGCCAATGGAGGAGAAGGGTAGGGCAGCCAGCAAAGGAGAATAGGACTACAGTGGAGGAGAAGGGATGTGGATGCCAAGAGAGGAGAAGGGAGCAACGGCAGTAGTGGTGGCCAATGAAGGATCTGGAGGTGTCTGTGAAGGAGAAGGGAGCAACATCAGCACTGGTGGCCAATGGAGGAGTTGGAGGCATCCAGAGGAACAGAGGGGGGTAGTAGCAGCAGTGGAGACTAGAAAAGGAGTTGGAGGTGTCGATGAGGGTTATTGAGCAGTAGAACCATGTCTAGGGGCATTGGAAATGGCAACGGAAAAGAAAATCTTTGGAATGGTTGTGGTCCAGAGAAATGTGGGATGGGGAAAGATGGGTTTCTCATGTGGTTTAAGTAAGAGATATCTCATCGATTATTGTAAAAAACTATCTACAAAACCAATATTGTCGATTAAACTGGACAAACCGCTGACAAAACATGTGTTTGCGTGAAGCTATATTGTCAGTAAACTACAACAATACTGATGACTAACAATGCATCCCAAATTTACCTACATAATTTGTTTAGGTCATGACAACAAATGAGATAATCCAATTTGGGGGGGGGGGGTCTCTCTCGATAAGTAAATAAATAATCCAATAAAACTATTTGACCATTAGCTTAAGAATTCAAACATTCTTATTCATTCATGAAACTCCATAACTCTTAGACATAAGTTAATACTACTCTCTCAAGGTAGCTAATCATACAAGTGAAGCATTGAGAAGTAGAGTATGGAGATAAACATTTCCAAGAGTACATACATTCTATGAATATAAGTGCCTACAAGTTGGGAGAGCCTTAGTGGCTTTCTCCAACTCAAGTTAAAAGGATTAGCTACTCACAGTGGTGAGTGACAATTTAGAATTACAAGTATAAGGTGAGGTGACAATGAATAGATGGGAGGAAGTGGACGGATTAAAGGCACGGAGAGTAGAAGGATTAATCTTAAGTACAATAATTATAGGGAGGGTACTAAATCTTGGAAAAGACCCCCTTCTCAACTCTAGTAGAAGTGATGATGAGTGGATAGTGGGGGTCAACTTGGTCATCCTTCTTCTCTTGAAGATGGCTTCAAGTATTGCTCAGGGATCATGAAAGTGTGCTAGAACCTTGGACTTTCTTTTGTGGTCATAGCAAACTGATGGTTGTGAGTGGAGGTCGATGACGAGCAAACACAATGGCAACACTACATGGTCCTTTAATGATGAGAAGCCCTTCTTCCATATCAATGGGTCTATTATTTACATAGTCCAGTGTGGATCTCTATGTGCTCTTAGATGAGCTTTGTGTGCATGCCAATTCCTTTAACCACATGCATCAAGTCATGCACTTATCTAACATGGTGACTAATACATGCATTGTTTCCACCGGTACATGAAGGTTGCTGGCCAACCATCGATTGGTACCGCCTGCTTGTAGACACACCATCATAAGAGGAGGTCACACCGAGCCGTCGGTTGATGGTAATTGGTGGAACATCAGCAGTTTGATGGTCGATGGTCCTTAAAAGGTTTGGTACTCTTCTGAACCATCTGAAGGTTGATACTCAATCAAGTCATTGATAGGTTGGCATCCTTCGGTTGATGACTTCCAACCAATATATCAATAGAGGAAGATAGACACACCATCGGAGGAGAGAACTTTGTAAAGGCTTTGGTAGGTGGACGCTTAGCTTTCCTTTAGTTGTTCTCCCATCAGAAGGTCATCTAGGCATGACTTTTGGTTGTCCTAGCTGAGGGGTGGTCAGGTCAGTGGTCCTCCAAGTCGATGGAATAGTTGACACACTTGTGATCTAGATAACGAGTGACCATTGGTTGTGAGAACCAATAAAAAATCTATTGTTAGCAGAATTCCTCAGTTAAGGCCATCAGTTGATGGTTTTCCAGCACAAAACAAATAGACAATGCCTAATTAAGTTAAAAAGGGTAAATATGAAGGAAATGTGGGAAAATTAAAGCATGTACTAGAGAAGAAAATTAGGAATGAAACATCCACAAAACTGGATGTTATCAACCCACCCTAATTGAGAATCTAGGTTGTCTTCAAGCTAATAAATAGAATCAAAGCATCAAGTGATGGTTATAGGCTTTATCTATTTAGTGCTTTTTAGCATTGTTCATATCCTTATGTCATCCTTAGGTCAAAATGTTTGTGTGATGGCTTGGTCTGCATACAGTGGTACCTAATTTCATTCCCTTGGATCCAAAGTCATGAGACCCTTCTCATCTTCTACAACCTTCTTTTAGGAAGTATTCCTCCTTCATGATTCGCTTGTATCCTTGTTTCTTAGACATATTTGTGCCCAGTTCTCACGAGGGATATCTTTCACACCCATCTTTTATTTTTTTGGGAGATCTATCTAGTTGGGGTGGGTGGGATGATGCTATGGTGTATCCTATCCTTCTTGGTGTCACCCAACCATGAGTGTTTTTGTAATAAAAAATGAGTTCTGAGATGGGCAAGTTGCTCACCACAATTCAATCTTAATAGTCTAGAACCATATCTTGATATTTGTCTTGATAGGCCACTATGTTAAATTTGGACACTGAAACTATGTAATAGTTGTATTTCTTTTTTTCTACCACAAAATTGTACTTCTTTTATCCATTTGTTTGAGAAAATAGTATGCACCCCCTTTACTTGAAGGTCCTTATTTATAGTTATCCAATAATGTGGTTTAATGCAAATTTATTTCTTGAATTAAGTTCATAGTGGTCCCCTCTCAGTCTCCACTCCTTACATAGAGATTATATATCTTAGATATATTTACATATAAATACTAGTAAGTAAAGGGTTTGCAATTTCAGTAACCTACTGTATTTCATATTTTAACATGGTAAATAAATACAATTTCTGATGATATTCTTAGAGCATATGTTTAGTGATGATAATTAACTTAGTCCATTTATTACATGATATTCATCATATTGAGAGCTACATATATTAATGCATTTTTACATTGAAAATTCTATGATTTTATGGAATGTAACGGAATCCTAATGAATAATATCCTAAATAATGGTTTTATTCATAATATTTCTACCCTAGATTCCTTCAATAATGGTGGTTTAATCAATTATATTATATCGATTGGTTATGGCTAACCAAATTGATCAATCAAATAGTGTGATATCAGATAAATATACTAAATGACTTAGGTGGGAAAGTAACTTTCATTATTATTGGATATAGGGTAACATGGACATATTTAGACTTATATGACTATATGGATCTTAGAACTAAAATAGATTTCTAACGGATCAGTTGTTCACTTGACATGAATAATATTTTAATATGCCTGGAATTGGTCAGAATTAGGGTGGGCATGATAAACATAAATATAGTAGGAATAAATAGGCAAGTTTGTGTTTATATTTTACTAAATGCATAATATATTTCTAGGATGAAAACGTGACTTTTGCACCCACAATATGTCAATAGAGTGAACCTTTAGGTGTGAAGACCATGTATGTGCTTCATTCTGTATTTTAATTGGGTATTATATAATGACTAATTCCTAAATTTTTTATATTGAAACGTGTTCCATTTGGCACTCCTCTTATTGAATATCTTGAACTCCTTAATTATGGTATCATACTATGTTGATTTTTTTTATTCTTATTCCTTTAACACCAATCATGTGACTCCAATTTCTATGTGTAATAGTATCATCCCTTTTGTGCTTGGATATTGACTATAAATTTACATGTAACCTTGCCTACTTTATTATGCATGTCAAATTTGGACCAGTAATTACAAATAGTAGTAGACTATGTTTTTAGCACTAAGGTTTTAGTCTTCCTACCATAGCACTGAGGTTTTAGTCCTCCTGTCAAGAACTAGGATTTTATTCCCCCTACCACGTGATATATATAGGCATTGAGGTTTTAGTCCTCCTACCAGACACTAGGGTTTTATCACCTATGCCACATAATATATTTATAGGCACTGAGGTTTTAGTCCTCCTGTTAGGCACTTATAAAAAATAAATCATAAGTTTTTACAGGAAGCTCTAAAAACTATTAAAAACTATGTTCTAGAATCTTGATAATTTTTCTCTGTTTCTTTGTGTGTTATTTATCATCTGATTCTAGAGTTTCAAAAGACCTAATTTTTAAGGGTTCACTCTCTCTTATTCTCTTATTTATAATTGAGGGAAATTTATAATGAATAAAATCAAAGATCTTGGATCAGATCTATGATTAGTAACCTTAAACCCCCTTGTTAGATTGAAAATATGAGTCAATCTAGGGTTTTATCGAAGGATTGGATTTCTAGAGTTTCATTCTATGCAACATAAATTGAAACCTAATTGATGTACAAAAATATTATATGTAGGTCTGATGTGCCTTTAGAATTGAAGGGCAGATTTTGGTCTCTGATTTCATATTCAAGTGAAGATATGCGCATCTTTTTTAATTATCTAGTTGATACTATTAAGACCAACAAACGATTCCATATGAGACATTTTTTTGTTAAATCTTGCACATCATTGAATATATTTTCCAATTTCCTTGTTACTTCCTAATTTGTTGTTGATTCCGTAAGATCCTATGATTAAAGGTCCTTTAATCTATATGCATAAAATTTTGGGGCAATCTTATCCTCTTACCTAAATCAAATAGATGATGACTAAAATTATATCTTACCTTTACATTGTGTGTGTACAAATAGACTAAGTTATACATCATAACATGTATATATGTACTACCATAATATCTGGATGTGACTTTCCACCCTGAGTGCGCCTTTCCACTAGTATTATATATATTGGGCGTGCCTTTCCACCCAGGGTGTGTCTTTCCACTCGACCTAGGCTTGAGATTTTATAGATTTCGATCCTATATAAATAAAAGTAGTCTAATTGTTTGACTGCACCCGTTATGATGTATTAATATCATTATATGGCAAGATTTCTTTCTGATAATCATCTCTTTAATAGATAATGTCTCATCTATTGACTTATTAACTCTCTTGTAACTTCTCTTAGATATTCCTTTGTTGACATATCCAAGATTGATCTCACTTTGCCTCAAGTATTGCCTAGTTGTTATTATATTGCACATACACAACTTTGCTGACGTCCTTCATCTTGTTTGTTTCTTCTTTTAAGTGTTGCTTCCAACCCACCCAAAGGTTGCACAGTCAAAAGTCCAAGAGGTAGGAGTTGCTCAGGACTAGCTTTAGGATGTCTGCTAAGATGAGCAAGTTGCTCACCACAAATCAATCATACTAGTTTAGAATTCATATCTCCGCAGTTGTCCTTTATGGCTCCGATGTTAAATTTAGACAAGAATCTTGTAATACTTAGATTTACTTTACGTTAGGTTTCTTTTATCGATCTGTTTGAGAAAAATATTGTGCACCCCTTTAATTTGAAAGTGTTTATTTTATAATTGTGAATAAGAGAGATTTAAAAAATATTTTCTTAAATTAAATAAGGATCAAATCTCCTCCTGGATCCCATCCTTATCATTGTATGTGTGTGTGCATGTGTATGCACCCCCAATATAACACACGCACGTGTCTACGTGTGTGTATTGCCATGGTAGATGTTGTCATTTGGAAATATCCCAAAAGGAGTCCAAACGATAAAATATTATATTTTAACCATGGAGTCAAAGACGTCCCTAGATTCTTTGATGGTGATTGGATGGGTTGTGACATAAATCGGCAATCTATCTCGAAATATTGTGTATATGATATATATGCACCAACTTGAGGGAGTGTTAGAACAGTAGACATTTATGATTTATTATTATTTTTCCTCATTTCCTATTCATATTCCCTTTGTATATTAGGTTAGTCCCATATTTTACAGAGTTATTGGCCACCACCCAAGTCTATGTAAATAGGTGTGCCATGTTAATAATACAAACACATAAGTCAATATGCCTCCAATATTCTTGCCTTCAGCAAAAACCAAGGCATTTGATGACAGGGTGGACCAAAAAAGTTGCTGGACGACTTCACGTTGAAGGCCCTAGGATATGCAACTGAAGAGAGATCTGAAATCAGGCTATATATATAAGAAAAGTTAAGAAACAAACATATAGGTCCTGCATTCAAGAGCAGCCCTACAGCATTTTAGGATAATTTTACAGATAGTATTGAATTACAGACAGATGTCAGGAATGGCAAGTATCAATATACGGTTACACTTCGGTCATGTTAATTGACAGGCGACATCAAAACATTAGGGACAAATGACATTCAACAACCAATATGATATTTAGCAATTCAAAGGGTCCAGCCAGGTACCGCATTTCTGGATATAAAAGCCATCGCTTGAAAACTTAGGAAATAAGGAATCCATAATGAAAAGAAAAAAAAAAATCAGAGTGCACAGACTGCTAGGAAAAAGATCAAACAGGAACAAAGATTGTGGATGGGCAGGAGGGTGCTACAAGCTAGCAAGCTGCAAAACAAATGCAGTATCGAAGCAAACCACAGCTGCTGCAACACAGGAGAGGGCACAGAAACCATCCAGAAGAAGGCACAGAGGAACCTGCCTGAACAAGTTGTGGCACTAGTAGAAACGGGGCAGACCGCTCGGGCAGCAGAAGACTAAAATGAAGAACAATCGGAGAACATATCCGGAAACGGATCAATCGCGGGGCTGACCACTGAACGAACCACTGCCACTGTAGCACTAGTGGAAATAAAAAAAATCCGGGCAGCGGAAATACAACAGCCAGCAACGACTTTAGGACGTCACATTCTTGGAACGCAGTGTTCTTCAGCAGAAGCGGACCATGTAGAATTCATATCATCAGGGCTGTAACATCATATAGAGCAGTAAGGCTATACGGATCCAAGCCCAAGATCCATTTAGCACCAGAAAAATAAAATATAAAGCTTAACAGTTACAAAATGGCCTTTTATCTTGTTCTGCATGTGTGGTAACAATAGAAGGCTATTACTATATCAATGTAGACGAATAAGTGATACTAACAGCTCACTATAAACTGAAAATGTAATGCAGAGACCACAATGGTATATGTACGATACAAACAAATTTATAGATAAGACTTGGTGAACATCAATAAAAAATTATAAAAGAAAAAAAAATAGAAGTATCAATAATCCAATCCAACTTGATATTCATAGGCGTATCATGAACGGCATAATTAGTCTAGCATATGTTCCATATAAAAAGTGATATTCATTTCAAATGTGTGTATGCAGTCATGACTCATGAAGAAAAAAGCGTGCATGCTTAAGGTCAACAAAACCAAATAGATCTTCATGATCTAGGACGGGATGCAATTTTCGTTTTCGTAAATTGAATATCCAATTCTATAAATTGTATTTGAAATCTGCGATTAAATGGCATTAAAAAACCAATAAACCTATTAGCAGGAAGATGCATTAAGAGACCACAATAGTATGTGTACGTTACAAACAAATTAGGTAAATAAAACTTGAAGATGCGCACATCTCAACTGAAACTAATTGAGAAAAAAAACATAAGTGGCAATAATCCAATCCAACTTGATATTGACAGACAAGGCCATGATCAGAACAATTAGTCTAGCATCTATTCCACAATAAACAGTGATATTCATTTCAAATTTCTGTATGTAGTCATGGCTCGTAAAGAGGGACAATCATGCTGAAGGTAAGAAAACCAAATAGATCGTCTGCTTCATCTAAAAGATGAGATGCAACATTGGTCAAATGAGTATTCAATTCCATAAATTGAATCCGAAATCATTGATTAAGATAATATTAAAAAACCTATCTGTGTTACCCTTATGACTGCAACTTGAACAGGACGAATTGGTCAATTACGGTTTTACTGATGGGTCTAAAACTAAAAGTGTCCTATCACCAAGGAACCACCAATATGAACCTCCACCATGATCATGAAGAATCAAAAGAGAAACGAGAAATAATATTTCACATCCTAAGTTTGAGAATTATGAGAACTAATCATCATCATGCATACCTAAAATCCAAGCCCTGGTAATTTTGCATTATACTGAATATGCACAACACACGTGATGACAAGAGATTAACGCCTATAGTAGGGAAATCAAATACAGATATCAGACAGACTGAATCAAACTGTACTTTGATAATCGCCATTTCTCGTTAGACGGAAAATAGAAGATTAGAATCTCAGTCTAGAAATTGAAACATCCTATGTTAGAATCTGTAAAAAGAAAGAACAAAAGAATCCGAAATCTTTGAGAAATATATAATAAACTGTTACTGAAATGGATAGCTTCTTGTAGTATTAAATATATATGTTATGTTCAAACCAAAGACAAGAATAATGAAAGAAATGTATTGTGCCAGGTAATCTAATTGCTTTTGTAACAATAAGTAACATCTTGTGATCGTAGCTATACGCATTCATTAGTATACTGGAGATGTGAGGTTTTAAGCGACAAGAAGCAATTATCATAATCTTCCCTCTTTTCAAGTACTCCATAACACCACCACAAGCAGCAGCACCGTATATTTACAAACTTGTAGTCTCATGAAATTAAACGGTAAAAAAAGGAGCCAGCCTTTATGTTATGCCTCTACTAACATCACTTCTCAACATTGACTTACACAATGATCGTAGAGAACTGAGAAGGATCAAGCAATTATTTGAGTTACATAGTGAATCGTAAAGAACTGTGAAGGATCAGGCAATGATGTAAGAAAACTGGATCTATGTCACAGAGCCAAAAAATAATAAATGTACAAGAGGACATAAAACCTGAAGATGGCATCACAAAGAGAGAGAGATTACTAGGTCGAATGGTCAAACTATTAATTTTTTGTATATAAAATAACCATTGCTAGTAAGCCCTCCCCCCTCCCCACTGATCCACCTTCCAGCTTCTTCTTGACACATAATGCATCTGAAACATTATTATGGATATATAGAGGAGTTGTCTATTTGTAAATATGATAGTTGTATTTAGAGGTTTAATGTCCAAAAATATATTGAGTTGTTGAATTAATTTCTTTTTTAGTGTAATCGAGGTAGTCATAGTAGGATCGGTTAGATTATGAATGGTCAATATAACATTATGGGATACAGTCATTTATATCATTTTGTACAAAGAAATGATAGTCATTAAGAGGGTACTGGATCCAAAAATAGACATTGTATGAAAGTAAAAGAACTCCCAACCTAACCAAAAGTTTCGCACAGATCAAAACATTGAATCAGGACAACAACGGCATCACATTGTATTGTGTTCGTTTCAAGCTTCCAATTACTGCCATTCGGCTGACTCGCAGTAAAATAACAAAGTCGTTGCTATGACTATTTCATGTTGGAAGAACAACATTGAAATGTAACAGCACACCAGCCAAACAGATTTTCAACTAAAACCTAGTGAAATTCTTAGTGAATCAAATAAGAGTCAAATTATCCTCAAGTTAAATTACAACCATTCATAGGCCCTGGCAAAATTATACACCACTTTACTATTTGGATATTTGCCTAATTATTAACCGATTCATTTTGCATAATCTTCTGTACAAGCTACCCCAACCTTACCAGTGTATAACATATTACCTTAGCCTTTCATTGGAGCATTGTTAATAAGACAAAACAAAAAGAGAGTAAAGCATTACATTACACATTCACATCAGATTACACAAATATAGTGTAATATTTGGATATGTGTGTAATTATTAACCAATTCATACAAGTTACCCCAACCTTACCAGTGTATAAGATATTACCTTAGCCTTTCATTGGAGCATTGTTAATAAGACAAAACAAATGAAGAGTAAAGCATTACATTACACATTTACATCAGATTACACAAATTTAGTGTATGATTTATCATTCTATATTTAGACAGATGTGTTTGTATTGTACTAAATTCATTTACAAATGATTTGTATGTGTTTACCTACTAGTTGTAAATGTGATCCATAACCTAAATATTGATGAAAAGCTCACTATACAAAAATTGATTCACATGTAGAAAGCAAGGGCACAGTTATACAGTAACAATATTGGTATGATCTCAAAGGAACAGTTTGGGAAAGAATTCATTAAACAAAACCAGTTGGGCCAAGCATTACATTGCAGCATAGGGAACTAACGAGTTTATATACAGATATCAAGTCAAACGGAAAAGAAAACATACTTAAGAGTGGGTGTTCAGAGAACGGTACCACATTGTTTAACAGTTTGATGGATCCTTCTACCAGAGTGACCCATAAGGGATATGTGTATAAAAAAGAGGAGAGAATACATTGCTAGTCTGGTATCTAGTCAGAGTGGATAGCAAGCATTGATGTAACCATGTTATATAGGCTGGAAGCCACAAAGTTGGTGGGTAAGGATGTTGTATGCAGAGCAGAAGAGTGACCAGATGAGACATGTTAAGAATTCATGAATTAGTTTCTAAGTCATCCACTACCTGTGAGATCAGGATGATCCTTTAGAAACTTGAATCTTGAGTTGGTGGATTGTGACATAGCCACATCCTCTGCCATGTTTAGCATAGCACATCTCCTTTGTATGGCCTAACTCCATGCAGAAGGTACAGTTAGGGTAATGTGTTCGACCACAACCCTAGTAGTGAGCAATTGCAGCTACTGTCGTGTGTGCAGTAAGCTTGGTGACAACAGTCGATACATCAGGTTTGGAGAGTTGGTTGTAGGCATCGTTGAGAGAACGAAATGTATCATCGTTGAGGATGATACTCTAGACTGGGGCAAACTTCACATGTAGGCCCTGAAGAAACTTGGCTGTAATGAGTTCATCTCATTCCCTGGTCTGAGATTCCCTTGAAACAGGTCAGATGATGTTCAACTAGGGCGGTCAAATTATGTTTGAGCCCATGAACCTGACTAATCTGACTAGGAAAAAACTGGTTCCAATTTAGGTTTTGTCAATGCGGGTCGGGTCGGTTCAGAGTTTGGACGATGGTGTTCCAAATTGAAGCCAGGTTGGTTTTGGGTGGTGATTTTTCAATCTGAGTCAAATCCAAGTTGACGAATTAAGACAATCCAAGTTCTAATCAGTGTATAGCACTTTCTAGTTTTAAATTGACTGATTCTTACTAACTCATAACATGGCTAAAGTATTGATTAACTAAGAGACTATCATAAAGAGTAAAGAGGTATGCTTATATTTATTATTCACCTATGCTCTACTGTACATGTTACTTGTGTTATTTATCCCATATTGCAAGTTGTTGTGTTTTGAGATATTTAAAGAATGCACCAGCCAGCGACTATTATATAAAGAGAATGGACCTGGAATGTTATTGGCTATTCTAATACAAATTTTGCAGAGTAAATCTGACAGGAGATCTATCTCTAGGTATTGCACATTTGTGGACGGAAATCATGTTACTTGGCAAAGCAAGAAGCAAGATGTTGTTGTCAGATCTAAGTGTTGAATCTGAGTATTGGGCAATGGCACATGCTACTTGTGAGCTTTTGTGGATCAAATCTCTTATGTCTGGTTTTAGGTTTCATGGTAACATATGACTGATGTAATGTGATAATCGAGCAGCCACCTTCATTGCCAACAAGTTTTCCATGAAAGGACCAAATATATTGAGGTGGACTATCACAGTCTTCGTAATGTCGTGATGACTAAGAAGATCACGATTCCCTTTTTGCCTACTGAAGAGAAAATTGTTGACATCTTCACCAAGCTTCTCTCTAGAAAGAGAGTTTAAGATTTATGCTACAAGTTTTGCATAATAGACATTTATGCTCCAGCTTAAGTGATATACAAGAGATAGAGGTTTGAAGAACAGATTTTTTCTCCCCCCCCCAACCCGTGGCGGAGGCCAAACACCCAAGAGGGTATTATATATATATATATATAGAGAGAGAGAGAGAGAGTCAGGCTAGGATACACTCGAGTGTACGGATCGCACGAATACACTCAAGTGTGTTTGCATATCAAGACTATTTTTTGCAAAATGTAAACCGTTGATCTCCACCGTCATACTATAACTAGGCTACATACAAATTTTGAGCCCATTTGGATGAGTGTAAGTCACTCATCCAAGGGCAACAAAATCGACGCGCGAAACTAATTTGAAATGTATAATTTTTGCGGTCTTCATAACATGAGCTATACATATCCAAATGTGCTCAAATTTTGCGTATGAGTTGTTCACAAGATGTTTAATAAGATCAACGGATTAGATTTTCAAAAAAAATATTATATCATGAAAAACTACTTGAGTGTATTCCGCTCCGGATACACTCGAGTGTATTCTAGCCTGACTCTCTCTCTCTCTCTCTCTCTCTATATATATATATATATATAGAGAGAGAGAGAGAGTAAAGCTGGAATACACTCAAGTGTATCGGAGACGCCATACACCTCAATCAGTTTTTATCATGAAGCAATTATTTTGGAATATCTTATGAACATACTATATAATAAAGTTCAGCTCGTTTGGACACTTATAGGTCATGCATCTAAAGGAGGTAAATATCATGCATTCTGAATGAGTTTTGTGCGTCGATTTTGTTGTCCTTGGATGAGTGACTGACACTCATCCAAATGGGCTCAGATTTTGTATATGGCTTTTTATTATTGTAACCATGAAGATCAATGGATTAGATTTTGCAAAAACATGGTCTAGAGAGGCAAACACCAATCATATAGATCGATTCAACACTATAGATTAGATGTGTTTCAAAAATCATAATCATATCTCATATGGATCATGAGATATATAAATATATCATCCAATGGTTTCGGCAGTTTTTGCAACTTATCATTGATTAAAAAATATACATATTTTGTATCGGATGATCTGTTGATGTTAGAATGTTGTGATTTTTTATAAACATCCTATCTAAGGGAATGCATCACATCCATAGGGTTCGATCATTCAGTTAAACTTTATAGTCATCAAAAATGTAGATGGGTACATGTAAGCTACATGTACTCGGGTACACAATTCATTTAACCATATATATATATATATAGAGAGAGAGAGAGAGAGTCAGGCTAGAATACACTCGAGTGTACAGATCGCACGAATGCACCCAAGTGTGTTTGCATATCAAGACTATTTTTTGTAAAATGTAAACCATTGATCTTCACCGTCATACTATAACTAGGCTACATACAAATTTTGAGCCCATTTGGATGAGTGTAAGTCACTCATCCAAGGGAAACAAAATCGACGCGCGAAACTAATTTGAAATGCTTAATTTTTGCGGTCTTTATAACATGACCTATAAATGTCCAAATGTGCTCAAATTTTGCGTATGAGCTACTCACAAGATGTTTAAGAAGATCAACATATTAGATTTTTGAAAAAAATATTGCATCATTAAAAACTACTTGAGTGTATTCTGCTCCAAATACACTCGAGTGTATTCTAGCCTGACTCTCTCTCTCTCTCTCTCTCTCTCTCTCTCTATATATATATATATATATATATATATATATATATATAGAGTCAGGCTAGAATACACTCGAGTGTACGGATCGCACGAATACACTCAAGTGTGTTTGCATATCAAGACAATTTTTTGCAAAATGTAAACCGTTGATCTTCACTGTCATACTATAACTAGGCTACATACAAATTTTGAGTCCATTTGGATGAGTGTAAGTCACTCATCCAAGGGCAACAAAATCGACGCACGAAACTAATTTGAAATGCATAATTTTTGCGGTCTTCGTAACATGAGCTATACATATCCAAATGTGCTCAAATTTTGCGTATGAGTTGTTCACGAGATGTTTAAGAAGATCAACGGATCAGATTTTCAAAAAAAATATTGCATCATGAAAAACTACTTGAGTGTATTCCGCTCCGGATACACTCGAGTGTATTCTAGCCTGACTCTATATATATATATATATATATATATATATATATAGTCAGGCTAGAATACACTCGAGTGTACGGATCGCACGAATACACTCAAGTGTGTTCGCATATCAAGACTATTTTTTGCAAAATGTAAACCGTTGATCTTCACAGTCATACTATAACTAGGCTACATACAAATTTTGAGCCCATTTGGATGAGTGTAAGTCACTCATCCAAGGACAACAAAATCGACGCGCGAAACTAATTTGAAATGCATAATTTTTGCGGTCATCATAACATGAGCTATACATATCCAAATGTGCTCAAATTTTGCGTATGAGTTGTTCACGAGATGTTTAAGAAGATCAACGGATTAGATTTTCAAAAAAAATATTGCATCATCAAAAACTACTTGAGTGTATTCCGCTCCGGATACACTTGAGTGTATTCTAGCCTGACTCATATATAGTCAGGCTAGAATACACTCGAGTGTACGGATCGCATGAATACACTCAAGTGTGTTCGCATATCAAGACTATTTTTTGCAAAATGTAAACCGTTGATCTTCACAGTCATACTATAACTAGGCTACATACAAATTTTGAGCCTATATATATATGAAGTTGGGAATTGTGTACCAGCCGGTACATATAACTTACGTGTATCGGACACTAAAGTGGCACATGTGGAGCGTTTTATTAAAATTCAACAATATGGATTCATTCAACAATGTATATATTAGGTGTGTTAAAAAAATCATCACCAAATCTCACATAGATCGTGAGATATGACAATGTATCATCCAACGGTTTATACAATTTCTACAACTTAAGGTTGATTCGAAAATACAAATTCTTTCATTAGATGATCTATGAATATCATATTGTGGTAATTTTTATACACATTTATTTAAAAAGTATACATCACATCTATAAAGTTAGATTGTTTAGAAGAACTTTAAGATCATCATAAATGAAGATAGGTATATGTAAGCTATATGTGCTCGGGTACTCAATTCTTTTAGTCCCTCTCTCTCTCTCTCTCTCTCTCTCTCTCTATATATATATATATATATATATATATATAGAGAGAGAGAGAGAGAGAGGCTGGAATACACTTAAGTGAATTGTAGTTCCAATACAACCAAGTTGCCTACCGTTGGATTAAACTCTCATCACCCGATTATATGTAAGAAACAAAACTTGTAATCCCAGCCCCACTAACATGTTCCGTGACCCCCTCCCTACCCAACTTCGTCACCTTTCTTCACTACCCACTCCCCTATCATCTCTCCTCAAATGATCAAATCCACCAATTCCACGCCTCCGGGATCATCACCCTACAACCCTCCAATGACAGGTCTGATTACCAACGGGTGCGGACATGTCAAAGATGTCGTGCATGACTGTCCTTGCAGCACACCGCAGTAGCAATACCGGTGGTGTATTTCTAAATTGGTTGTTCATCTTCAATCGGGTATATATGTCGACATACATGGAACTCATCAAGGTTGGACTACATATATGGGTCTTCATGTACGTACGTAGTAAGCTTGCATAGATTATGCTCTGCTTGTGGATTCACTGATGCTCTAACAAACATATGGACAATGTCAAGATGTAGTAGGACAAGGATTCCATCGTCCGCGTCACGGCCACCGGATTCTCCATTGGCCACCTAACCCTTCCTGTCACGGGACATTGTTATCATTAAGGCTTACGTGCAAATTGATTATACAAGACCACTTACTTTATACTGTTACAGGATCACCTTTGCCACGGTTAGAGGTGCCAGCCATGGGGTCCCTCTTCCTGCCAAGAAGGGGTTACATCTTGTTCAGGCACTTCCTCGTTGTGGATCTGTTGCCCAAGAACAACCATACATATAGTGTATCTAGTAGTATAGAATTTTATTAAATCCTTCGGAATGTGATTAGGGAAAGAGGGTATTTGTATGTGGCTCTCTAGGCACGACTGCAGACGAAGTGGAGGTCTTCGTACTAGAATCACCAGGGAAGGGAGGGGTATATGGTGTTCTAACTTATTCAATTTATGATCTAGAGTTTTCCCTATGCTTCAAAAGCTTAGTTCAAATTGTATCTAGCTTTGAAATTTCCAATTCATTTTCGATCAAGGTAGGTGGTGGTTACTCGCCGGCAAAGACACAATGTCCAGAGAAAGATGGTTTCGTTTCTTTCTCTGTGGAAACTGCAAGGCATAGTATTGGTCCATTATCCACATCTCGAAGTCAACCCCTTCGCCTCTGCCTCTAGTGGCTAGGATCAACACGTCAATCGTTTTTCCGCCCAAGTCAAACACGAGAGTGCTTCCTTTCTTCCTCGGAGCCTCCCTTAAAACAATACATAATTGTTGCTATTTTGGGCTCGTTCACCACCACTCAAACTGTAACGACCTACATTTTTGAGTGTCTAAAAGACCTTAAAGTCGCAGATCATTACTCATAAATCCCAGGATCAGATTCAAGAAATAATACATAATAGTAATCAATTTCCATTAATGAACAACTAGTTACATGTTTGCATAAAAATCTCCTCTAAGGAGTTACATAAATTTTAGAAAGAGTTAACATGTGCATGTATGATGATATACCATTATATCTAAACCATCAAGAATAACTTTAGTGTCTTCAACATCTTTATCTGTAACCTCATGTCCACGAATCAAGTATACCTGATACCTAAAACTCCGACAAACAAATACACGATCAGTATATCTCTATACTAGTACGTGGGTTCAAACAATAATCACAAGTACACATATAAGCAAACATCTTTATCTTGCATATAAGAACATAAACTTATTTTCATATTCTAACCCATATCTAGTCTACAACCTCAGGTGTAATCACTGTCCCTCCGGGGCTCGTGTGCATTACCCTTAAGATCAGCCTAACCCAGGGTTCAGAATATTGTTATTTACTTTTCATGATACTCATAGGAACTTTATAAATTGCAAGAAGTAAATAAACAAGCAAGCAGTTTATCATTCGTTCAATCTCATCGAGAAACCTCGGCAAACTCAGAATTCGATACATATATTCATAATTGTAACCACGTACCTTATGCCATCGTAGAAACCATATAAAACATCATATGTACTTTAAGAGTGCATCCAAACATCCAAGCAACAAAGTATTCAATCTGAAAAATACATACTACATGTGTCACCATGTATTCACATTACATTGATTAGATCTAGATGCGCTCCTAAACTAGGGTTTAGGGTTAGCTCATGTTTAGACTAGGGATTAGGGTTACAAACCCTAATTTGAATATATCATGGTCTCTAAGATTACAACATTTAGCTATGCATATTAGGTGAAACCCAATTCATCATCTTAAACATATTAGATTATCTGTGACACCCAGATCATATTACTAACATTGAGATCATAGCAAGATGTCCATATTGGTTTCAAAACCCTAAATCAGCATGAGTAAGTTTATTAAATAATTATTCATCATTATCAAGGATTTCCTCATGATACATGTCTAGATCGGGTATTATCACAACATAAACGAATCTACTCAATAAAGCATCACATTAAGCAAAATCTAGATTTTCCTTTACATTAATTATACAACACATGTATTGCATATACTTTTAGAACAGGTAGCTTAAATGGGTTCTGATAGTATTTTCTTTGGATTCCTCTCATTTTTCTGATCAAATTTCATGTATAACTTGTCTTTATCCGAGTTACCAAGCATTTTCTATCAATTTCACAAGATATTTCATTAATCAACCAATAGGGGAGCGCCAAGTCAGTGTTTATTACCTTTTATCAATTGATTGAGAGAAAGAATGAAAAAACTGGTGTGCCCTCGTGCATCACGCATACATGGAGGGGCATTTTGGTCTTTTGGCATTAGGCCTTCTCCAACCCCGCGTCGGGTCACCTCCGCATTACGCCGCTACGCCTGAGAAGGCCGCTACACCTCCCCTTTTGCTCGATCACAGTGCGGCTGTCTTTGTCAGACCACCAGGGCTCTTCCTTCTCGCTGACGAAGTACCCTAGGTCCACCTCCAGGCCTTTCTCTCTCCGCTGTGCCTAGGAGCACCTAACCTCGTCGACTATGACAGAACGGAGCAGGTATCTGCACCGCTGACACTACTACACCGTGCTAAGAAGTTATATCCTCCTCCTCGGCCACACAGCAATCCTCTGCGGGTTCTTTGGCAAGAAAAAGGCAGGGAAAATCCCCTCTATGGTAGAGGTACCCTCAGGGAGTAGGGCACACCCCTTGTTGGTCATGGCGGAAGGGAAGATTCCACCTTCTTGGATATGTCGGGTATACTCCAAGGAGGAGCCTGCAAGAGGGAGGAGTCTGGGCGAGTTGCAATGGCCAAGAGATAACTTTGCATCCTCAACTGCCCTTGAGACCACCCTACCGATCTTCTCTTCTCATCTCCTTCCTCAAGGATACGTGTGTGGAAGTCAACCAAGGTCTTCCCTAATATAGGCATCTCAACCCTTAGGGTTTAGACCACAAAGAGATTGGTGGATCTCTCTTTCCAAAACCACATGGAAAGGATTGGATCTTGTAGAGGCAAAATACAGTACGAAGTCTTCTCCCATCTTGCCTTACATGGACGGGTTTGAAGGGAAAGTACCCACCGACTTCCTTATTTGGATATAACAAAGTTTGTTGCAATCAAGGAATTCAATAAATACCTTTCCTTGCACCTAAAAACATCTTCTTTCCATTATTGGTATTCGATCCTCTTATTCTTATTATAAAGAGTTATCTCGTTGATTATCATGGAGGTCCATGAAACACCACCAAGTAAACTCCCTATCTTTCTCTCTTCATCTTCCTTTAAAGTATTTCCTAAATCAAATATCATTCCAATCATGGAACTCATTAACTCTTTTTCCAATTATACTTCATAATCAGGGTTCATTAGGTATCTTTTTATATACCAAACTTCTCCTTTTTCTTTAAACCATGTTTCCTATTTCTTTTAGGATACTTACATATTGCTCCCTTATTTGGATTCCAAGAAAAAGGTGGATAATCCTATAGTTAATTATCTAATCCACATATTATCTTGGATATCTATTATGATCACAAACATCCTCAATGTCCAAAACATATCTCAGGGACCCATATGTAAACCTTGATTATCCCAATTGGGTCGAGATGCGTCCCTAAGGCCCATGAATCACACCTTCGCCTTCTAAAGGTTCTATGAGCTTAATTACATTCCATATTACCAAACTTGAGGCTTTGGTAACTATTGTATCTTATATTCGCCTCATATGAACACATATGTTCGATTTACATTATTTCCTTAAATTGATCATTTATAATCTAATTCTAGGGTTTGGAATTATCAACCAAGATCCCTCAAAACACTTCATTGTTATACGTACCATAATTTCATTTAGGCTTGAAATCTATGAATTTCAAGGATGTAACATTCACCCCTCCTTAAAAGGAACTTTGTCCTCAAAATTCAGGCCTACTAAGCCTAGGTGAATGATGACTCATATTATCTTCAAAACTTAGGGTTAGCGCCCCACCTAGATATCTTTAACAATTTTTCCATAGTATATCAATTTTCGTTTTATTACTAAGATTGGCAGCTAAACTGAAATTCAAGTATATACACATCTATAGTATACACATCTTATCATCACTTGATGATTTATTCTTATTGGTGATTTCATTATTGCTTGGTGATTTCTCTTTTCACCTAAGTTTCCAACCTATCATTCATTATTTTCTCATAAGGGTGAGGTGACACCTCTAACCCTAGTTCATGTCATTACACATTCAATGTGGAATATTCATCCTCTTTATCTCAATTTTGAGCATAACATCTGTCTATCCAATCTCCCTCCCTCATAATGAGATGAAATAAGCATTTAATTGTAGCCCAAACACAAAGTTCATTCCATTCCAAGAGCGGAGATGGTACATCCACACATTACCTTTCAATTTCACATATTAAGTTGAATCATACTAGTTATGACTCTAAACTTACTTGTTCTTGATTTCATAGCATTCTTATATTTCATGGAGTCATGTGTCCCTTTTCTTACTCTAAGTTAGGTCACAACTTCTCTCAAGTTTTCATGACTTCATTACATCTTTTATATTTACACCTCATATCTTATAAGTCTTAGCCAATTCCTTGAGGTCTCTAGGGGTATAGGTACCTTTGGAGTGATATCATCCCTATACATCAAGAAAGTGCCTTTCACATTCACCCATTAGGCTACATGATCCTCATGGAGATAGCTAATCTCCTGAGTCATGTACCTTAGGTAAACTAGTTGTTACCTCCCGACCACATGGTCATGTGCATTCAGGGCATATCAACTCCCAACCCATCGGTCCTATGTACCTTTAATACACCTTACTTGACCCTAGGATTGCATTAGGACTCTACCCTCCCTAAGGGTTTCTTTTGAGATGTCACATATTTTAAGCACATTATTCTCTCTTATAATTCTTTAACCCGGATTGCCTTCATCTCTCTCTTTTGAGTACACATAATGCAATGTCGTCCCATCATTGGGCTCGGGCCACCTTCCCTCCAGGGCTTGGTGTCATGTCGGTCTTCCCTCCTGGGCTTGACCTTCTGTGATCTTCTCCACCAGGGGCTTGATCCTAAACAACTACACTGTAGACTTTGGCCACATTCCCTCCTGGGTTTGGTACCTTACTGGTCTTCCCTCCTGGGCTTGACCATTTCATGACCTTCCCTCCTGGGCTTGGTCGTCCACTTAGGCCACCTTCCCTCCTGGGCTTGGTGCCTTACTGGTCTTCCCTCCAGGGCTTGACCAGTTGTGTCACTCAGAGATGGCATCCTTGGGTTCAAAGAATATAAGTTCTTTCATCTTTATATCTTTAACTCTTCACCCCTCTAGCTGAGGATTAATGTTATCTCGATACTTACATGTGTTCATTCGCTTACCTTTTAAGGGAAAGTCCTAGCCTAGGGTGCCTTCTTGACTCATAGGAGGGGGTTAGGCTCTCTAGCCACAACCTGATCCCAATATCTAAGGTTTTTCCTCTCTCCTCGGTCATCTTACCACTCTTGGGTCGACCCACCCCAGGTTGGCACACTAACCCTAAAGGTTTCATAGATATCCTTTTTTTCATTAGGAAGAACTTTTGATCATTATAACCTATCAACCCATGTTTGCTCAATTTTTAGAATACCCCCTCATGGATTCTGTCCATTCAGTGAACTTAGGCCGCCTTCCCTCCAGGGCTTGGGGCCTACATCAGCCTTCCCCTCCAGGGGCTTGGCCATCATCACTAAACTTCCAGAGACAACATGAGGGGATTGAGCAAGTTATATTCAGATTTTCATTTTCATATATATATAACTATTGGGTTCGTATATTTCTTAAGACCTCTTACATAAGTGTCATGCTCCTTATGCACACATGCATGGGAGACTGGGTCACCTAAACCCATACATCTATCTTTCTTATTCTTGATTTCAAGTTTCATATGGGTATTGTTTCATATCACCACACCATGCTCACTAATTAACATTGAGGTTTTAGGGTTAGGGTTAGGGACTATACTCTACCTCTTAGAGTTTCCATATCCCTTGACCCTCTAGAATTTTCATACTCTAAACCAAGTCCTTCCTCTAAGAAAGGGCTTACCCATACATGTATCTTTCTAGTGTCTACCCTCTCTAGAGGGACTCACAAAAGGTTACATCTTTCACATTTACTTCTCTAATTAACAATTTCTTTTCAAGGCTTATCAAGCAAAGAGATGAGAAGTAGACGAAAATGTAAGATAAGACACTTAAAAGATACATTATGCCTTAATAATTTTCTCTTAAATATCTAAGGATGATTTGAAATTATAAACCATTAAGTATTAGTTGATGAATTTGTGCTCTGATACCAAATGTAACGACCCGCACTTTTGAGTGTCTAAAAGTCCTTAAAGTCACAGATCATTACTCATAAATTCCAGAATCAGATTCAAAAAATAATACAGAATAGTAAACAATTTCCACTAATGAACAAATAGTTACATGTTTGCATAAAAAGCTCCTCTATGGAGCTACATAAATTTTTAAAAGAGTTAACATGTACATGTATGATGATATACCATAAAATCTAAACCTTCATGAATAACTTTAGTGTCTTCAACATCTTTATCTGTAACCTCATGTCCACGAATCAAGTATACTTGATACCTAAAATGCCGACAGACAAATACGCGATCAGTATATCTCTATATCGGTACGAGGGTTCAGACAATAATCACAAGTACACATATAAGCAAACATCTTTATCTTGCATATAAGAACATAACTTGTTTTCATATTCTAACCCATATCTGGTCTACACTTGTTTTCATATTCTAACCCATATTTGGTCTACTACCTCAAGTGTAATCACTATCCCTCCGGGGCTCGTGTGCATTACCCTTAAGATCAGTCTAACCTAGGGTTCTTAATATTGTTATTTACTTTTCATGATACTCATAGGAACTTTATAATTTGCAAGAAGTAAATAAACAAGCAAGCAGTTTAGCATTCGTTCAATCTCATCGAGAAACCTCGGCAAACTCAAAATTCGATACATGTATTCATAAGTGTAATCACGTACCTTATGCCATCGTAGAAACCATACTAAAACATCATATGTACTTTCAGAGTGCATCCAAACATCCAAGCAACAAAGTATTCAATCTAAAATATACATACTACATATGTGTCACCATGTATTCACATTACATTGATTAGATCTAGATGTGCTCCTAAACTAGGGTTTAGGGTTAGCTCATGTTTGGACCAGGGATTAGGGTTACAAACCCTAATTCCAATAAATCATGGTCTCTAAGATTACAACCTTTAGCTATGCATATTAGGTGCAACCCTATTCATCATCTTAAACATATTAGATTATCCGTGACACCCAGATCATATTACTAACATTGAGATCATAGCAAGATGTCCATATTGATTTCAAAACCCTAAATCGGCATGAGTAAGTTTATTAAACAATTATTAATCATTATCAAGGATTTCCTCATTATACATGTCTAGATCAGGTATTATCACAACATAAACGAATCTACTCAATTAAGCATCACATTAAGCAAAATCTAGATTTTCCTTTACATTAATTATACAACACATGTATTTCATATACTTTTGGAACAAGAAGCTTAATTGGGTTCTGATAATATTTTCTTTGGATTCCTCTTGTTTTTCTGATCAAATTTCATGTATAACTTGTCTTTATCCAAGTTACCAAGCATTTTCTATCAATTTCACAAGATATATCATTAATCAGCCAATAGGGGAGCGCCAAGTCAGTTTTTATTACCTTTTATCAATTGGATGAGAGAGAATGAAAAGACCGACGTGCCTCCGTGCATCACGCATACAGGGAGGGGAATTTTGGTCTTTTGGCATTAGGCCTTCTCCAACCCCGTGCTGGGTCACCTCCGCATTACGCCGCTACGTGTGAGAAGGTCGCGACACCTCCCCCTTTGCTCTAGGGCGTCAGAACGCTCGACCAGGGTGTGGTTGTCTTCGTCAGACCACCAGGGCTCTTCCTTCTCGCTGACGAAGTGCCCTAAGTCCACCTCGAGGCCTTTCTCTCTCCGTGGGGCCTAGGAGCACCTAACCTCATCGACCATAACAGAATGGAGCAGGTATTTGTGTCGCTGACACTGCTACACCGTGCTAAGAAGCTATATCCTCCTCCTCGGCCACACAGCAATGCTCTACGAGTTCTTTGGCAAGACAAAGGTAGGGAAAATCCCCTTTGTGGTAGAGGTACCCTCAGGGAGTAGGGCACACCCCTTGTTGTTCATAACGGAAGGGATGATTCCACCTTCCTGGATCAGTCGGGTATACTCCAAGGAGGAGCCTGCGAGAGGGAGTCTGGGCGAGTTGCAATGGCCAAGAGATAACTTTGCATCCTCAACTACCCTCGAGACCACCCTACCGATCTTCTCTTCTCATATCCTTCCTCAAGGATACGTGTGTGGAAGTCAACCAAGGTCTTCCCTAATATAGGCATCTCAACCCTTAGGGTTTAGACCACAAAGAGACTGGTGGATCTCTCTTTCCAAAACCACATGGAAAGGATTGGATCTTGTAGAGGCAAAATACAGTACGAAGTCTTCTCCCATCTTTCCTTGCATGGACGGGTTTGAAGGGAAAGTACCCACCGACTTCCTTATTTGGTTATAACAAAGTTTGTTGCAATCAAGGAATTCAATAAATACCTTTTCTTGCACCTAAAAACATCTTCTTTCCATTATTGGTATCCACTCCTTTTATTCTTATTATAAAGAGTTATCTCGTTGATTATCATGGAAGTCCACGAAACACCACCAAGAAAACTCCTTATTTTTCTCTCTCTTCATCTTCCTTTAAAGTATTTCTAAAATCAAATATCCTTCCAATCATGGAACTCATTAACTCTTTTTCCAATTATACTTCATAATCGGGGTTCATTAGGTATCCTTTTATATACCAAACTTCTCCTTTTTCTTTAAACCATGTTTCCTATTTCTTTTAGGATACTTACATATTGTTCCCTTATTTGGATTCCAAGAAAAAGGTGGATAATCCTACAATTAATTATCTAATCCACATATTATCTTGGATATCTATTATGATCATGTGGGAGAGGCACCCTCGGGGAGTAGGGAACACCCCTTACTGGTCATGGCGGAAGGGATGATTCCACCTTCCTGGATCTGTCGGGTATACTCCAAGGAGGAGCCTACAAGAGGGAGGAGTCTGGGCGAGTTGCAATGGCCAAGAGATAACATTGCATCCTCAACTGCCCTCGAGACCACCCTACCGATCTTCTCTTCTCATCTCCTTCCTCAAGGATACGTGTGTGGAAGTCAACCAAGGTCTTCCCTAATATAGGCATCTCAACCCTTAGGGTTTAGACCACAAAGAGACTGGTGGATCTCCCTTTCCAAAACCACATGGAAAGGATTGGATCTTATAGAGGCAAAATACAGTACAAAGTCTTCTCCCATCTTTCCTTACATGGACGGGTTTGAAGGGAAAGTACACACCAACTTCCTTATTTGGATATAACAAAGTTTGTTGCAATCAAGGAATTCAATAAATACCTTTCCTTGCACCTACAAACATCTTCTTTCCATTATTGGTATTCGATCCTTTTATTCTTATTATAAAGAGTTTTCTCGTTGATTATCATGGAAGTCCACGAAACACCACCAAATAAACTCCCAATCTTTCTCTCTCTTCATCTTCCTTTAAAGTATTTCCTAAATCAAATATCCTTCCAATCATGGAACTCATTAACTCTTTTTCCAATTATACTTCATAATCGGGGTTCATTAGGTATCCTTTTATATACCAAGCTTCTCCTTTTTCTTTAAACCATGTTTCCTATTTCTTTTAGGATACTTACATATTGTTCCCTTATTTGGATTCCAAGAAAAAGGTGGATAATCCTATAATTAATTATCTAATCCACATATTATCTTGGATATCTATTATGATCACAAACATCCTCAACGTCCAAAACATATCTCAGGGACCCATATGTAAACCTTGGTTATCCCAATTGGGTCGGGATGCGTCCCTAAGCCCATGAATCACACCTTGGCCTTCTAAAGGTTCCATGATCTTAATTACATTCCAGATTACCAAACTTGAGGCTTTATTAACTATTGTATCTTATATTCGCCTCATATGAACACATATGTGCGATGTACATTATTTCCTTAAATTGATCATTTATAATCTAACTCTAGGGTTTGGAATTATCAACCAAGATCCCTCAAAACACTTCATTGTTATACGTACCATAATTTCATTTAGGCTTGAAATCTATGAATTTCAAGGATGTAACACAAACGCATTGAGCCTCGACATCCAGAGAGTGTCCACAGAGTGTCCTTCCGCTGAGCATTAGTGATATACTTTGCACAAGTAGGTTAAGACCATGGACAAGATCGGCTCAGCCATCAACTGTCTCTCATCGCGGCCATGGTCGACAAAAATCTCAGCAATGTCATCCTTTCTATAAGCAACTGTGAATGGCCATGGCGTCGAATCAAGATTGACAGTCTGCTCACAAAAAATTGTCCCGTCGGCGGGGTTCTTCCGACATGGTTGACGACAGCATCAAGGACGAGCTTGTCGCCTGATACAGTTTCCCTGTCTGATAAGGCTCGGCCTTTCCGTGCTGACCAACAAGAACGCATGAGTAGGTGATTCTAGACATGCTCACGAGAGAAGTCAGATGTTGTCAATGTAGAGGTAGAGTTGCTTGAAGGAGAGGAGAGGAGAGGAGAGAGAATGAGAAAGGGGATCACATGAAGAGAGAGAGTAAGATCGCATAGAGACAGTCATGTTAGGAGGCCGACTGGGTGGGGTCTTCTCCTACAGACGTCCAACTTGTTTCTGAGTGGGTTGTGGATGTTTTTACTCATCTAAGATCCAACGGTAGAAAACTTGATTGTATTGGGACAACAATACACTTGAGTGTATTCTAGCCTCACTATGTGTGTGTGTGTGTGTGTGAGAGAGAGAGAGAGAGAGTATGTGTGTGTGTGTGTTGTGTTTATGAATATGTATATGTATATATATGTGTGTGTATGGTATTTCTTTATTGTTGTTTCTTTAGTTCTCTATTATATGGGCCTAAATACGTTAGGCCCATTAGGTTTTTGTTCACTTCCCTTGTTCCTTCCTCTTCCTATATATAGGAGAGGAGAGTCTATCTTTTAATATGAGAACAATGTATACTTACAACAGTTAATATACTAGCCTTTATGATATTTATCATCTTAAATCCACATATCATGTTACTAATCAAGAATATTAAGGTAATACCTTAAAGTAATTATTTTATGTTTTATACGTAACAATAAATTGTTGAATATTTTGCATGTGACGATGTAGCTCTAAAGTCTAAACTTTATAATTGGATGCATTCAACTTTTTTTAATTTGAGCCCATTAATGATTTAACAACAGCCTCCTCTGTGAGAGGTTGAGAGTTCAACTCCTAAGAGGAAGTTATTAAGTTGTCCCCTATTTCATAGGGATATGTGTTTAAGAGTTGTGCATAGGACCCCCAGGCTTGGGTCACAGAAAGTGGGGTCTTCTCCTTACAAAAGAAAAACATATTACCATATATATTTTTAAATTTCAATATTATGATCAAATTAACATTTCTAATGTCAGCTTTCATTTTAGATTGCATCATCATTTTACTCTCTGGTATGATATCCTATTATAAATTTATGTGCATATTATATATCTGTTACGTCTGTAATATTCACACTTTATAGCATTGTTTATCGTGTTATGTGTCAACAAACACGTCTATAAAAGACAAACAGTTCTTTTTCAATATTCACATCTCACCATTTTCAGGATTTATATATTGCAGCAACTTAATGAAATGCAAGAGGAAGAGAAATGGCAGTAATTATCATGACCAAATAGTAGCATCAAGTACGGTTTACAAAAAGGTTATCTCGTTTATGTTTAAAATCTGTTAGCAGTAGGACCATACAACCACAAGCCACTTATTAGCAAACAGACCCTCAGCTAACTCAAGAACAAGATTTTTGCTCCATTTAAGGCAGGGCTACTACAACAGTTACTCTTGAACCCCCCACGGCCAAAAACTGCAGGGCTACTACAACAGTTACTCTTGAGCCCCCCACGGCCAAAAACTGTGTTACAGAAGAGACGTTCAATTTCATCCTTTTGAAGAGATGTTTGCCTCATTTGCATGAAGAAATTTGCTTCTAAAGTCTCATAAGGTGGGCTACTACAACAGTTACTCCACTCCAGACGAAATGCAAGTTGATCCCCTCATGGCCAAAAACACTGTTACAGAAGACATGTTCAATTCCATCCTGTTGAAGAGATTTTTGGCCCATTTGCATGAAGAAATCAGACTTCTCAAGTTCTGTAAGAGGGCTACTATAACAGTTACTCGACTCCAGGCAAAATGCAATCTGAGCTCCCCACTGCCATTACAACCTTTCTAACCTGTTGACGTTGAAACCAGTTATATTCAACCAAATTTTGACAAGGATTTTCTTCACCATATGAACAAGATAGAATTTCCACTTTCTTCTGCTCCCAACAGTAAAAGCAACAAAAAAAACATTAGACCACAGACATGTGTACTATTGCCATAAATTCATGTGTACCTCCTTTTGCATATCCCAAGATTGTATTTTGTGTACCTCTTTTTGCATTCATCCTGTAAATAGGCCCCATGCCCGACCTGACTATTTCAAACAGTGGTTGCAGGACAGCAATTAAAGTCAAAAGATTTTGATGACTCTCCAGCTTAGGAGATGAGATAGAATTTCCCTCTTTTTTCAAGTTTATTTTTTGGAAACAGCATCAACCAGAGCATTAGGTTTCAGAAGGATTTCAAATTGTGAAACTGCAATCACGTCGTAAATTCCAAAGCCTCACAGACCAAAAGATATTCATTGTTGTCTAATTTCACATTGATTCATATTATTATTTTTACATCATAGGTTTAGCAAGTGAAACTTGAAAGCAACAAGAAATTCAAAATGGACAGTAAGTCAATAATCATAAATGTGCAACAAGGTCTGCCTAAGATTCTCTCACAACCTGTTCATGTTTAGTCTCTACTAATATAAATAATGCAAATCCAAGCTACATTTTCCTTTTAATTTGCATAATGATCCATGTTATCATAAGAAAATCCTCACTTAACCTTTTCTAGGCTTTTTTTAGTTGTATTTGGCTGAGAAAGTTGTTAAACTAATCTTAAACCCAACTTGTGATGAAAATCAACTAATGCCATCCATGGCATCAGTTAGCTAGCCCAACATGAGAGTAAGCTCACCTGAAAGAGGATAACTTATTTCATCGTAGTTGAAGTTGAACTTGAAGGTTTTAGAATACAACTCTTTTTTTCCCATTGAATTTGATAATCGTGTCCAGGTCCTACAAGATGATACCCGGGCTGCTGACAATGCAAAGAATAGAAAGCATCCTTAAAAGGGTAAAATAAGAGACATCAACAGCCAGCCACACTTACCATCACAATCTCAGCCAGGCTCACAACTATCAACCCATCTTCAAACGAGGCGCTACACCTCAGAAACAACAGAACTGTGGACGTCAACCACGGGTATGTTTAAAAAGAGTAAGCCTCAATCAGCATTGAGTCCTTCCCAGGTATGAGCAGAATTGACTCCTTGCAAGGTATTAGCAATGCCTCATATACTTGGACCCACATCTCTTTGTTTTTCTACTGAAATTGATAATCTTGTGCAGGTCCTACAAGATGATACCAGGGCTTGCTGACAATTCAAAGAATAGAAAGCACCCCGAAGAAGGCAAAATGAGACACATCAGCAGCAGCCAAACACGGCATCACAATCTCAGCTAGGCTCACAACTACCAACATATCTTCAAACGAGGTGCTACACCTAAAAAACAACAGATCAGTGGATGTCAACCATGGGCATGTTTTCAGAAACTAAGCCTCAATCAGCATTTAGTCCTTGCCAGGTATGAGCAACGCCTCAAACTCATACTTGGAATCACAATCTTGGTATGAGAGCAATCGACTCCACTGGGTGCCGCCTGGCAATGCTAGCCAGTCGCCTCCCATTGTTGCCCCTTGAGGGCCCTTCAGTCAACCAACATTGCTGCCATCAGCCCAGCAGAAGTAGTGGCCACAAGGCACGTATGCTGCCAGCTAGTTGTGAAGAATCACTGTAGCTGGCTAGTGGTGACACGAAATGCATCTGATACATCTGTAACATCCGTTGCCGCTCGTCGGCACAAAGCAAAAAACACCGCTGTAGCTGCCCCAACAAGTACGATAAAGCCAATGAGCTGCAGCAGGCTAGTGCCGAACTGCTTCAAAATGGTGTAGGCCCTCTTTTTAATCTTGCTCTAAGTATATCTCTCACTGAGGAGTTTTTTCCTCACTATTTCTTTCCTCCCCATGTAATTCTCCTAAACGCATGTGTAGGCCCTCTTTTTAATCTTGCTCTAAGTAAATCTCTCACTGAGGAGTTTTTTCCTCACTACCCAAAATGCATGGGTGAAGGCGTATGAATGTAGGAGATTTACCATTTTGTTCTTATCATAGTGCACCATTCCTATGATCGTGGTTCTCTCCTCTTTCTACAATGCTTCATTCCTATAGTGTTTATCTGCTTTACCATTGTGCTTCATTCCGGTAGTCATCT
This sequence comes from Alisma plantago-aquatica, assembly GCA_963693085.1. Classification (NCBI taxonomy): domain Eukaryota; kingdom Viridiplantae; phylum Streptophyta; class Magnoliopsida; order Alismatales; family Alismataceae; genus Alisma; species Alisma plantago-aquatica. The sequence continues at coordinate 118,402,517 of OY856414.1, forward strand.
TCTGTTTCGTCATCGCGCTCTCATTTCAGTATACAATCTAACATGGACAAAGACAAGGTTCCAATTGCTATTTCCAATGATCCAACTAGTATAGCAACTAACTTTTCTGGATATGTCTTGTATACACATTCCCGTGGTCTAGAAATAAAGCCAAGTAAATCTCTCACTGAGGAGTTTTTTCCTCACTACCCAAAATGCATGGGTGAAGGCGTATGAATGTAGGAGATTTACCATTTTGTTCTTATCATAGTGCACCATTCCTATGATCGTGGTTCTCTCCTCTTTCTACAATGCTTCATTCCTATAGTGTTTATCTGCTTTACCATTGTGCTTCATTCCGGTAGTCATCTTCTGTTTCGTCATCGCGCTCTCATTTCAGTATACAATCTAACATGGACAAAGACAAGGTTCCAATTGCTATTTCCAATGATCCAACTAGTATAGCAACTAACTTTTCTGGATATGTCTTGTATACACATTCCCGTGGTCTAGAAATAAAGCCAAGTATTTCAGTAAACTTGCACAAGATAGTGACAACGGACAGCTAATGCCAAGACAATGGTCTGGTGGTTTACAGGCTATGAAATAGCATGAAACCATCAATTGACACTAAATATCGGTTCTACCCCAATACTAAGGACATATGAGATGTTGCTGAGAATTTCTATACATAAGAATCCAACACTCTCGGCATCTACAACCTTTACGACAAGCTCTTTGCAAACCTAGGTGAGAAGGTGTTGGAAGAGTACTTTGAAGCTATACAATCTTTTGTCTCACCAACTTAACTTCTTCTCACAAGTCTTCATTGAAGCCCAGACCAATGAACAGGAAGGACTGCCAAATTCCTTAACAGCCTTAATCCTAAGTTTGTTCCAATTTGAAGAAATATTCTTATTGTTGATCAACTACCCTCCTAGGACGATGCATAGGAGTCTATACAGGCGCACACACTAGTGGTCATTGTTACCCGATGCAAGGGTTATGGCAGAGCACCATGCCCCAATTGCACCATGTGGGAAGTTACGACATACAGAAGATCAATGCTACTCAAAGCATGGCAGGGGATCTGGTCATAGTGACTCGAACATCCTCTGGTGAATCTCTTGCTCTAGAGACCACCTTCTCGTCACCAAATTTTGTTGCCACCAATCAAAGTAATGTGGACTCCTCCATGCTTGCTACCCCCTCCAACTGGATACGGGACTTTGGGGCCACTCAGCAAATGACCTATATGAATCATATCCTCACTGCATCTGATCCATATATCCCCCATACCTGTCATTTTGGCATATGGTTCAATCGAAACCATTGACCAATGTGGTATGGTTCCATTGTTCTCCACTTTAAGATATAATCTTTCATTACATATCAAACTTTTTGGTATAACTTGATGTATGTTTTTAAACTTCATTGATTCACTTGAATTGTATGTGACCTCAGACCCACAGAAGATTTTCTTAGATTTCTACATGTCAACAGAAAAACTAAATGGTTATGCATATAGGCTTCCTTTGAGAGATCCCTATGTGAGACGGGAACTCAAAGAACGAAGGCCATGCAGTTGCTGACGTGGGACGGATCAATTAAACTGAGAAAAATAGACGATGCCAACTTCTTTGTGATCTTGTCATTGAGTCCTCTGCAGAAGTTGGTGACCATGACTGCTTCATCGTGATGGACACCAGAACATTGGACGAGCTCCTATAACCCTTGTGTGTACTCACAGACGAACTGATTGCCTTGCTTCAGCTCAGGCGTCGGGGAATTGGACATGGAAGCATTGGCAGTAGTCACATGGCAAGGAGTTCATCCTGATGGAGTAATGTAGCAGGGGCCATGACCCTGGAGGGTGCAACATAGACTTCCAGTAGGCAAGAGCTCCACCGTTAAGCTCCTCTATCAATTGATGATGCAGTTGGAAATACTTCTTGATGTTGTGGAACTAATCAAGAAGTGTTGCAAGATAATAATAATCCCCAATGGAATCAAGTATTTCCAGGTTGATGACACGCTTGAGTTGGCACCCATGTTGTTGGGATTGATGATCACCCACCACATCCCAACAACAACATTCTAGTCATGTTGTTGCTCAACATTATGCAAACGCACATTGAGGTCGTAATGAGGCAGATAGGGTTGGGGGTGGGAGAAAACAGGAACGGATGCAGGATGGGGCCGGTTGTTCTAGAACAGGGAGGGATGCATGTTGAGATTGTAATGATTCACTTGAGTGGAGTGGGGGATGTGACCAAACAATGGATAGGACTAGGTGACAGGATGCGGGCCATGGTGTCATCAACGAAAAGGCTGGGATTTGCATCAAGTAATGGGATAAGGGGAGAGGGGAGAAGCAAGCAAATGCATGGGCAGTGTTTTAAAAAATGTTAAGCGTTAAGCGGGCGGACAACACCTTTTTTTTTATGACCCAGGGACGCCGTTGGGCTGCGCCCGACGCCTACCTGGGGGGGGCCCGAATAGCATGCAAACCCGAGAACCCATTAAGCTAGATCAGAGGTCGGCTGACCTGACATGCTCAATTCATTTCCGAGAGTGTTGCAGCTGGGTTTCGAACCCGTGACCCTTTGTTAGGGGCCCCCGAGCCTCAACCAGTGCGTCAACTCTCGCCGACAACACCTTGTAACTGGTTGAGCGGGTTTAGCGGTAAGCGGGTGATTAAGTGGCCGATTTTTGAAAAATTGAATTTTAGTTTCCTATATAATTTTATACAAAATTACACATATATGTATATAAATACTATACTCTTTGGAACTTTTATATATATATATACAGATTCTAAACACTCTACCCAACAATACAAATCACCCAAATAGTTTATAAGATAGCAATAACTATAAGACAATAATTATAGCCATAATATAGTAAACAATAGACTTGACATGGATAAAACACCCTACATACATGATATAGAAGAAAAAAAATTGCATCACATGTTTACATAGCTAAGCAGTAAACAATAGACTAATTATTGGATACCTTACTAACTTATTGTTATATGTGCATATCATCAATTAGTCATACATTACAGCAGTACATTTTTTTTTATTGAGCCCGCTCTCTAGTGCAGGATAAAAGAGAGTCCAAGACTACATTACTGCTCAAATTGAGCCGTGAAGGGGCATTAATTGAAAAGCAAAAGTTATGAGAAGAGAGACGAGCTTGTTTTGCCAGAGTGTCGGCAGTGCTATTGAGGTTCCTTGGGATATATGCTATATGTGCAGCATTGCACTTGCTCAACAAGTGCTTTATTTTTGCACTGTAAGGCTGGAGCTTGCCAGTACCGACATTGGTGGAGTTGGCTAGGTCGACCGCTTGCTTAGAGTCAGAGAGAAGGAGGAAGTTCCTCCAGTTATGTGAGCTGCAGACCTCCAGACCATGGATGATCGCTTGGATTTTTGCCTCAAGGGCGCAGGTGCTTCGACGGCGGATGCCATCTCCATAACAACAGGTTCCCTGGTTGTCAACGACATGGACACCAATGCCATTGTCCACTGTTGGGGTAGCAAAGGATGCGTCAACGAAGGCATAGTAGTTGAAGACTGGTGCACGCTCCACATTGAAAGAGACTGTACTAGGAGCGATAGTGGATTTGCAGTGAAGCTTGCAATTAGCCTGTATTGATCGCGCCCGGGTAGAGATGAATTCAGATTTTACTGACGGAGGTTTTAGAATGCCTTTGTGGACTTGTTCATTTCTGCACTGCCATAGAAACCAACAAGCGACTTGGAGGATAGGCGGTGCCACGTTGAAATCGGGTGGCACCTTACAGACATTGGAGATTCGGTCATCTTCATTGAGCGTGAAGAAATCATCACCCATATTCAAAAGAGTCCAGACTGGTTTACTGGAACTACAGTCGCGTAGGCTGTGAATGATGGTCTCATGTGCATTATTGTCTTGGCATTAGCTGTGAATGATGTGCCGACGGTGCTTCTCTGCATTGGTGAGGAGAGCCTTGTGTTGGAACAGCCAAAGGAAAATCTTTACTTTGGCTGGAAGTGACGAGGCCCAAATATCTTTCCATTTGCCAGGAAGGGAGCATTCCTTATGCCGGCGAAGCCACCTGTAAGCAGACCTGGATGTAAGAACACCGGACTGCTCCATCGGCCATCCCCAAGTATCATGACCACTGTTAGCGGAAGGGACGGGAGTTGAGAGTATGTAGCTCCAAGTAGAGCGAGGCAAGTAATGATGGATAAAGTTCCAGTCCCACTCATCTTGTTGTAGTACATTTAACTAAAGTATGCATTCTAAAATTCGGTAATAGTTACATATAATTTACTTGTATAAATTACACTTTACAGCAGTACTCTATTATCCTGACTTGCATACAAAGTATGCATTCTATATTAGAACTAGGGATTATCATAGGATATTTAATGTATATAAGTTTAATATATTATAGTCAATAAACTTGGGACCATATATTTACTTAATGTTACAGGTGTACAGCAAAAAATTTCAAAAACGGACAAAAAAGGGAAAAAAAGGGGCAAAAACGGGCTATTGATTGCAAAACGGTTAACCGGTGATTTTGGCAAATTTTAAATGACCTGGGTGCTGGGCCGATTAATCGTTCGTTTAATCGGCCGCTCAAGCCATTTTTCAATTCACTGTGCATGGGAAATGAGTAACATCTAGATGCGGGAGCAGGGACGGGAGAGCAGTCAGGGTCTAGTGGTGGGTAGACCTGTCAATCTGAGCAAAATCTGTAGACACCCATGGGACGACCCATTTAAGTTGGGTTTGGGTAATGAAACATGCCACTCACTTAAAATCATCCAAACACATATGCACTCATTTAATTAACAGGTCTCGTGGGTGACCAGTGGGCAGCCACAGATGATACAGTTAACTAAAATAAATATATTCATACAGAAAAAAGACACGGGTTGCCTCTTGATACATGTCACATATTTATCAAGTATCTAAATTGTTGATGTTAAATATATGAAGTATAAAAAACTCCAAAGGTCACGATTGATATTTTTTGTTAGCTTTGAGGAATTTCCCACATGCTAAGGCCGTGTGGCAGAAGTTGAACTTCCTTGGACTCTCTAATGCCCAACATGGGGAGTGCCTTATGGACTAGTTGAGGACAAAGATACAGAAGGATGAAGAACATAATGCTAGATTTGCTATTTCTTGTTGGATTATCTGGGAATCCAGGAACTCGATGGTGTTTGAGAGTATTAATATCAACACAGAAAGACAACTCAATCTCATACAATCCCTTTGCAACAATAATGTCGAGGGCAGAGAACAAGAAAAGAAGAAAATAACCAAGCCTATGGATTTGGGTACTGGCTGGTCTAACTCACCAAGAGGAGTCCTATTGAATATTGATGACAGATGCAGCTGTCAAAGGAAATCATGCCGTAATTGCAATCGTTATTCTTGGTTGTGATGGAGAATGGCGGGGAGGTGTCGCATGTACTATCCAAGTTAACTCTGTAGTAGAGGCAGAGCTGAGAGCCATTCAGCTAGCGAGTCAGGTTAATAAGGAATGACATTGCACGACAGTTATCATCAAATCTGATAGTACTACTGCCATTGAGGCCATTGAGGGACGTGCTGACCAATTTCCTAGGATTCCAACCTTGGATACATGTTATCAAGAAGGAACTAGCCGAATCTGAAGATGTGCAGCTCATGAAGGTCAACTGAGAGTCCATTGGACTGGTGGACTCGCTAGCTAAGAACCACATAAAAACATCCCAGGAAGATCTTAGATACATCCATCCTCCCCTAGACCCGGTGGGTCATCCTCTTCCCTTTCCTCTTTGTCATGGTAGAAGTTCTATGAAATTTGTTTTTTCAGTAGGAAATGTATTTAGCTTTCTGTTCACCCCAGCAAGAGGAGGGCGGGTTGAATAAAACTACCTCCTGACTTCCCTCTAAAAAAGATATTTTTTGTTGGCAAACACATAATTTGTCAAATAATATAAAATATCAATGTAAACTTTTTGAACTTGCAACTAAATACAATATATTAAAGATTTGCACTTAGGTCTCTTGATATACTAAAAAAGAACAAATAAAGATACTTTTTTGACATCTGTGTTGCGTCCTCAGTGGCCGAAGCGGCCCCTTAGGTTCCGTATACTAGGCGCCTAGTCCAACTAGGCCTTTTGGGCACCGACTATGTGTTTAGGTAGTTCGCCTAGGTGGCTAATGGGTCTAATTTGTGCATGGTCAAATAAGTCTGAAGATACTAAATAAGGTTTTACTCTATACAAAAAGAATGACATTTACATGAAGTTGATGTTGCTTTATTTTTTGTTATTTCTTCTTTCCCCTCCCTCTATTCTTAGTTGTTTTTTCCTTTTTCCCGCACCAAGCAGCTACTTTGCTTCTTTGCAACATTTTTTTCTTTTTCTTTCTGTTCTTTCTTCTTTCCCACCCACATTTCTCTATTATTTTCTTTCTTCTTCCTCCACCAAGCAACATTGTTGCTGCTCCATTCTTCTTCCTTCACCCATGCTTCCTATTGTATCATCCTCGCTACCAATGTCCTTTCATTCTGTTACTGTTTTATTGTTTTTATATTCATCAAAAAAAATTATTACAAATTCTACTTTTGTTAATCTTTGGTCTCCTGTCACGTTTATGTTGTGTATTTTGCTTCTTTTTTCTTCCATCTCCTCTCACAATTGTAGATCCAATTTTATTCTCCCCCCCCCACACACACACACAATAAAAAAATATACCTCCTCTTCCTACGGATTCATATATTGTTCATTGGTCAATATGTAAATGCATATAATTAAGAAGATAAACCTAGGAGCGTCTAGGCTTCTGTCTAGGCCCCCTGGGCACCCCTTGTGTATATGAGGACCACTTAGACAACGTAGGTTGTATCACTCCATGCATCTTGAATTTTGATAATTATACAGCCATCCATATTGCCAACAGCCATATCTTCCATTAACATAGAAAGCACACTGAGGTGGACTGTCGCTTTGTTTGAGATCTGGTGAAGGCCAAGAAATAATCACTCTACATGTGAAGAGAGGGGAGCAAGTTACTGACATCTTCACCAAGCTTCTACATACTAAATTATCTCACATATGAGTGCCAAGTTAGGATTACAAGATCTGTACTTCTGTAGCTTGAGATGGAGTGCTAGGATGGACTAAATGGGCCTACGGGCCTCTTTGTATTTAACTTGAGTTTTTCTTTTATCTTGTACATGTGGTATACCATACAGTCCATACCACAACTCCTATGTAACAGAGCGTTATTTATATTTTGTAATCTAATGAGAATTAATCTAATTGCCCACTCTCACATATAAGTAACCACAAAATTAAAACCCAAATTAGGAGTAATGGGGGATTAATGCAAGTATGCAGCTCAACTTATGCAAGTCTTAGAACAACTCTTATCATTAATTTATAACAATTGGAATTAGTGAATTTGGTTATCTCTTCCCAAATAATCTTTGAACAGATTTATATATTTCAGCCGTCAAAGTTTGGATCGTCTAGCTTTCATCAAAGAAATGTGTTAGTGGTTCATATTTCTACTTTTAGAGACAGAGCTTTCTTATGCCATGCTATTTGGCATGCCTTGCGGGCGTACCATTGTTCACATTATTTTGCAGCAGCGCAGCACAACAAAATCAGCAATAAATAGATTTACCTAGGTTTAACTGTTGAAATTCCAAATCTTACTCTCCAATACCAAGTATGCTCCAAATGCACATGTGCATTGTTCTTTTTCCCACACAAACCAACAACATGATTCAAAAGATGGAAAGAAAAAATTACTGGATAGTTTGACTCAGTTTAGTGCATACCGACTTTAGTAAAAAAATTATTATTTTGTTCAAATTCATTTATGTAACTCATTAAAATTTGGATTGTCTACTTGTATTACAGAAACGTGTTTGTGGCTCAAAATCTTGCCGGTAGGTGACTTTGTTTTATGATGTTCTACTTGGCACAGTTGTGTCTTTGCGATCTTAAATATTGTTTTTATTGTTTTTCAGCATAGTAGTATGATGGGTTGAGCAATCAAAAATTTACCTGTGTTAATTGTTGAAGGATAAAATATCATATAATATGTATGATCCAAATGCATACATCCATTGTTCTTTTTTTGCACTCGAACTAATAATACGAAACAACAGATGAAAGAAGTAACAATATACTTCCTCAACAGTTTGAATCCACCTCTCTCTTCTTTCTCCTCCTCTGTTATCTTCCTTTACATGCAATGTAGGGAGGATGCTGTTGTAGCTTTTGTTGCATGACATTGGCTGCTGTGTTGCTGTTGGCTCTGACTGCTGAAGTTGGGCACTATACTCTTCTATCATTTGCTACTGGTGAGTTTTTTCCTACTCTACTCCACATCAGTATTCAACCCTTTCTTTTATTGTAATTACTTTTTCCTCGAGTTATTGATTTCCTTTCTATCACTACTCCTCAATTGAAATATTGGCTTTCAATCTTCTACTTTGACAAAAGCATACATACTCACAAAAGTACTCGTTCCTAGTTGGGATTTCATTGAGATCGGTAAAATAATTATGGTTGCCAATAGTAGAATCGTGCATTTCTTGTATATCTATTTGTTATGCATGTCTTAGAATGTCACCAATTATAGAATCGTTCCACTGTGGTTGCTTGATATTTCTTTTCAGTATATTATATTCTTAGTTTCCATGATTTTTATATATATTCAGTTTTTCTGAATTAATTTATGATGACATGCTGACGTCATCAGCTGAACAAGCGTGACCACCAGATAAACCCCTGATTTTTCATAAATAGTAAATTTTCTGAATACATTTGAGATGCCATGAGGATGTCATCCAAGGTTGTCAGACTCGAACCGGTTAGTGAACCAATAAGGCCTCTGGTTCCTGGTTCACTGGTTCAACCAGTGGTCGGACCGATTCAACTGGTGACGTCAAGTCGTCAACATGATGTCACTAATTGTCTAAAAATATATAAATGTCTTTGATACTCATAGAAAATATCCTTGCAGAAGTTATGAAACATGATTAATAGCACAACTGCTCACAATTACTTGATAAACAAAACAAATAACAAATATTATTCTATTCATGGACATTTATATACCAACATTTATATAATATTCAATATTAATTAACAAAAATAGCAGCAATAATGCATTTACTTACTAAGTGAGAGAACCGGTCGGTTGGGCTAAAACCGGAATGGTTTGCCGGTTCACCGGTTTGATGCCAGCCAGACTTCATTTCCGGCTTTGGAAGGGAACCGACCTGATAGAGTGACCGGTTCCCGGTTTAACCGACCGGTCTGCTTCGGTTCTGATAACCATGATGTCATCAGTTAAACCAGTGAACCAATGGCCTTATCCTTTCATTAGCCGTGTCAGTTCTGAAAATCGTAAAACTAATCTTTAACATCAAAACCCCTTAAGAAATAGTCAGATGTTTGCCCGTGTAATTCATTTATTTTAATTATTAAAATGAGGATTATCTAGCTTTCATTGCAGAAACGTGTTTGTGGCTCAAAATCTTGCTGGTGGGTGACTTTGTTTTATGCAATACTACCTGGCACAGTTGCGTCTTTGCAATCTTAAACATTTTTCATATTGTCTTGCAGTAGTGTGGTGCAATGGGACAAGCAATAAAAAATTTACCTATGTAAATGGTTAAAGATAAAATATCAAATAACATGTATGCTCCAACTGCATACTTTCATTGTTCTTTTTCCCACACAAACCAGCAATATAGAACAACAGATGAAAGAAATAACAATATACTTCCCCTACTCCACCTCTCTCTCTTCTTTATCCTCCTCTGTTTCTTTCTTTACATGCGGTGCAGGGGGGATGCTATTGTCCCTTTTGTTCCATGACATTGATTGCTGCTTTGTTGGTTCTGGTTGTCGTGCTGCTGAAGTTGGGCACATACTTCTACCATTTGCAACTGGTGGGTCTTTTCCTCCTCTACTCCACATCAGTATTCAATCATTTCTTTTATTGTAATCACTCTCCTCGAATTATTTATTTCCTTCCTATCACTACTCAATCAAAATATTGGCTTTCAATCTTCTACTTTGATAAAAGCATACATGTGATTACAAAAGTACTAGTTCCTTGTTGGGATTTCATGGATATTATTAAAATAATTGTGGATGCCAATAGTACAATTATGCATTTCCTGTTTGGCTATTTGTTATGCATGTTTCCTAGAATGTCACCAGTTACGGGATTGTTCCACTGTGGTTGCTTGATATTTCTTTTCAGAATTTTATATTCTTAGTTACCATGATTTTTCATAAATATTCAGTCTGAATTTATTTATGATGACATGCCGACGTCAGGAACTGAACCAGTCTGACGACCAGATACACCCCTGCTTTTTCATACACAGTAAATTTTCAGAATCCGTTTGAGATGTCATGATGATGTCATCATTTAAACCAGTGAACCAATGGCCTCATCCTTCCACTGGCCGCGTCAGTCCTGAAAATAGTAAAACTAATCTTTAACATCAAAACCCCTTAAGAAAAGGTCAGATGTTTGCCCATGTATTGCAATAGATATTTAAAGTCCAATGGATAGGTATTGGACAAGAGATTTCTTGCTATTATTTAATTTGATGGACTGTGAAAAAATGCATGGACATCTATTGGTTGAGAGGAAAGTACATTGGAGGGGATCGCATCTATAGGCAAGGGAAGGTACGGAACTTCACCAAAATGGGCAAAATTTCACTCAAAATCTCAATTTCGACCCCATTCGATATGAAAATTTGTGGGCATATAGAAAAGATTGAATATTTTGGTATCATCCTTGGATATACCGAAAAACTGAGCTAAATACCACTAAATTTTGACAGTATTTATCCGTGTATTGACACATACCAATTTTTGCATTTCTAAGTAGTCCACTGATATTGTTGAGAGGAGAAGGGGGTGTGGCAAGCACAAATCAGCCTACTCCTAAGTAAATTTGACATTTTCCATCATTTACAATTGCACCCCTTGTCATCCAAAAGATGGGTTAAAATGACAAACATGCCACTAACGCTAAATCTACTTCCTTTATGTCTATTCCTAATAGTATATAACTATAGATAAACAACTTTACCTCTTACATCTGCATTATAATCACAAGATTTACCTCAATATCTCGGTAAATGCTACTACTATGCAGTTATTCACTATCGTTTGTGGTATGACACTGATTAATTTACATATATTTTAAAACAAAAAATAATTTGGCTTACACAAAGGAAGAAAATCACTACTTAATAATATAATTGCTAATCCTATAGTTAGTTGTACATTGCAGTTGCTTCACAAATCATACAACAAGCATATGATAGACATGGTAACTATACTTGTTATACATATCCTACTTTTGTGAATGAGCCATGGAGTAGTTCTACTACTGCATATCAAGATCATGTAGTAAAAAATGATGGGGGAAACAAGGTGTTGCAATAGAGATGATGCCAAACTTCCTTCCAGATGCAAAGTGAAGTAACACAATCACGTATTGATTTTGAAGAAGAGAAAGAGAAAATCCTAGAGAAATATACCTAGATTCACAAAAATCACATGAGCTGAGCAATGTCGATCACATCAAGCAGCTTGTTGTGATCACTCAAAAAAAGAATGGCTCGTGTATGGATAACAATCGATAGGCATGGTTCATCCATCACATCCATTGTGCTACTCAAGTTGTTCTTTCATTTGATTCAATTTCTATCTGAAACAATGATGTATATCATGGCGTGTATGTAGTAGAATCAAAATCAATAGTTATGGGAGACTGAACTGAATTGTATTAGATGATTAAAAAGGTTTACAGTGCATTCTCTTATATAGGATAAGAGAGGAGATATAAAATAGAGATGAGCAATATGGGACTAAACCACACGAGTACAAACATAAGGCACATGCTAGCCACATGACACTCAGTGAAACATAAATATATCTCTATACCCCCCCTCAAGCTGGAGCGTAGATGTCGAACATGCCAGCTTGTCTACTAGAGTCTGGAAGCGAGCCTTTGGAAGAATTTTGGTGAAGATGTCCACTACTTGTTGCTCAATGTTGAGATATGGAGTACAAATACGACCAGAAAGAACAGTCTTGCGTACAAAGTGGCAATCGACCTCTATATGTTTTGTCCTTTCATGAAATGTCAGGTTGCTCGCAATAAAAATAGAAGCCTTGTTGTCACAAAATGTCAGTATAGGATTGGAGTAGGATATGTCAAACTCTTTAAGAAGACTTTGGACCCATAGAAGTTCACATGCAGTGTGAGCCATGACTCAATATTCTGCATCTGCACTGGACCTGACTACTACGGTCAGCTTTTTGCTTCGTCAAGTAACTAGATTGCCACCCACAAACGTGCAATAGCCAAATGTAGATTTATGATCAGATCTACTTCCTGCATAGTCAGAATCTGGAAAACATGAGAGGTTGCAATGGTCGTGCATCTTATCTAATAATCCTTTGCCTAGAGAACTTTTGAGATAACACAGAATGTGATAGACAACGTCCCAATGACACGGTCGAGGTTTCTCAAGATACCTGCTTATGAATCTAACAGCAGAAGTAAGATCAGCTCTCGAAATAGTGAGATAAATAAGCTTACCAACAAATCGTCTGAATTGGTGGTGATCAGCATAAGGTGGAGAGGTTTCATCGTCCCAGTCAGTATTTGGATCCAGAGGGGTGTTGGTTGGTTTACCGCCAAGCAAGGTTTTAAAAACGTGAAGCGGCAAGTGTGCGGACGAGGCCTTGAAGTTGATTAATCGCCAGGCGGGCGATTAACCAAGCGCTTTCTAGAAAAGCGGATTTCCATTTCCCATAAACTTTGATGCAAAATTACATACATATGTATATAAATACTATATTTTTGAAATATTTATACATATCTAAACATTGTAAAAGACAATATAAAACACCCAAATAGTTTATAACACAACTATACAACAATGATTGTATCCATATAATATAGTAAACAATATACTTGTCATAGATAAAGCACCCTACACCTAAAATAATAAGTGTATATACAAGATGCAACAACAATTTTGTATCACATTTTGCATAGCCAAACAGTAAACAATAATCATAGCTAGCTTACAAACGTATTGTTACATTTGCACAATATCAATTAGTCATACATTACAGCAGTATATTTAATCAAAGTATGCATTCTAAATTAGATAATAGTTACCTATAATATACTTGGATATATCACAAAAGTACCATATCGTTACAGCTTACATAAAGTATGCATTCTAAATTAGAACTAGGTATATCATAAAACATTTAATGTATGCTAGTTTAATATATTATAGTCAATACTAATCAGGGCATATAATGTACTTAATGTAATATGCTTACAACAATTTTTTTTAAAAGCGGAAAAAAAGCAAGTGAAGTGGGCAAAAAAGCGGCGGTTTTTCTTAAATCCACTCAAGTGGCGCTTATGGCACATTTTAATTAGCCATCACATTGTGGCGATTAAGCGGCCGCCTAGGACGTTTTTTAAAACACTGCAGCCAAGCATACCAGTTTCCTGCAAAAGATCAAGGACATATTTTCGTTGGAAAAGGCACAATTTTGTAGCTGATTTGGATACCTCAATGCCTAAAAATATCTCAGCTTTCTGAGATACTCGGTGACAAAGTGTTTATCCAAGTAAGTTTTAGTAGCCTGAATGCCCAAGGTATCACTGCCAGATAAGATAATATCATCAACATAGACAATAAGAATGACTAACCCAGCCTCAATTTTGCAGATAAACACAGAATGATCTGAATGAGAACGAAGAAAGCCAAAATTTACTAAGATCTGACTAAGCTTGTCGAACCAAGCACGAGGGCTTTGTTTTAGGCCATAGATGGCCTTTCTCAGTTTACAAACTCACGAGGAAGACTCCCCCTGAGCAACGAATCTCGGTGGTTGCTCCATGTAAACTTCTTCCTGCAAGTCTCCATACAAAAACGCATTTTTGACATCTAACTGAAATAGGGGTCATTCTTTGTTGACAGCAACAGAAATGAGAGTTCTGATAGAATTTAATCTTGCTATAGGAGAAAAAGTTTCATAGTAGTCTACATCATATGTTTGTGTGTAACCCTTTGCCACAAGACGAGCTTTCAATCGCTCAATCATACCGTCTGGTTGATGTTTAATGGTGAAGACCCAGCGGCAGCCAACAGTAGAGCAAGAAGCAAGATGATCCACAAGCTCTCATGTCTCGCGATCAAAGAGTGCTTACATTTCATTTCCCACAGCATGTTTCCATGCAAGAATGAGAAGAGCTTCTGCAACAGTTTTGAGAATAGAGACAGTAGTAGTGAAGCACGCAAAATTGGCATTCAGATTAGAAGATGAGCACAAATGACTAATAGGATGTTTCCCGCAAGAAAGAACACCCTTGCGCTGACTGATAGGTAGGTGTAAGTCAGAGGTTACCTCAGTGGTAGTATGATCATCCACGAAAGGAGGAATTAGTTGTGGATGGGCCATGGAGGGAGTACTTGTCTTGTTTCTTCTCTTGTAAACTTGCAGAGGTCGGGCTTCAGGTGGCAGCTCAAAAGAGGGCACAATCTCAACAACATCAAGCAACGGCGTGCGTACCAAAATATCATTGGAGAATGATGCGTCGTCATCAGAGTAAAATGGAAATGCTCGAAAAATACTACATCAGCACTTACAAACCATTGCTTCATAATTGGATCAAAGCAGCGATATCCTTTCTGGGTTCTAGAATATCCTAAAAAGATACACTTGGTGGAGCGAGGATCAAGTTTTGTTAACCCCAGGCAAAGGTTTTTGACAAAACGAGTACACCCAAAAATGTGGGGATGGACAGGAAAAAGTTGGACATTGGGAAAAAGGATGTTGTAAGGAATTTGATTGTGCAAAATAGACAATGGCATGCGATTGATAAGATAGCACGCCTTAGAGACAATCTCAGGCCTGAAACGTTGAGGAACTTTATAATGAAGAAGTATAGTGCGAGCAACCTCTAAAAGATGGAGGTTTTCCTTTCAACAACTCCATTTTGTTGTGGAGTGTGGGGGCAGGTAGTTTGATGTAGAGTGCCACGGACAGAACAAAAGGATGTCACGAATTTTTACATTAATTCAAGGGCATTATCGATGTGGAAAACTTTAATGGTTTTGCTAAATTGTGTCTGTACTTCAGAGAAAAAAACGCTAATATTATCCAAAACCGTGTTGCGATCTTTCAGTAAAAATAGCCAAGTAGCACGAGAATAATCATCGATGAAGGTCATAAAGTATTTAACTCCAGAATGGCTAGGAATAGAACACAGACCCCAAATATCTACATGAAAATGTCAAAATTGCATTTTGAGCCAATATCTTACTTAGCAAGAAATACAGTACGATTTTGTTTACCCAACTGATAAGATTCACAAGAAAACATTTTTTTCAAATAAAGCAGGAAATAAATGTTTTAGTTTTGCAGCAGAGGGGTGGCCAAGCTGGGAGGCCCGTCACTGATGTTGATAAAAGAGCAGATGCCGTTGGTGGTCCATCCAGATAGTAGAGTTTGTCTGGTCCCTCATGGCCCGAACCAATCCTCGTCTTTGTGTGGAGATCCTTCAAAACACAACCAGAAGGATCGATTTAATGGAGCACTGAAGGTTTTCCACAGTTTTACTGACAAAAAGCAAGTTAACAGGAAATTTTGGGTATATAAAATAGATTTCAAATGCAGATTACGAGACAAGGGAACAGTTCCAATGCCATGAACTGAAGTTTTAGAACCATCAACAATAGTAACACGTGGAATTTGAGTAGTTTTAGTAAGAGGAAAAAATAAGTTGATATCACCAGTCATATGAATCAATGCACCAGAGTAAATGCACCATTTATTGTTACCAGCAGAAGGAGAGGCTAGCAAAGCAGAAGATCCAACAGCGGACGTAGGTGGAAGCTGAGACATGTGTTCTTGAAAAAATTTCTCAAACTCATAGCAAAGCCGCGCAGGCGAGGACGTAGCAGGTGGTTGTTCAGGTGCAGTAGTATCGGTCGAAGTTTCTACATATGCTTGGTTTGCCCATGCAGGTTTATCGTGCTTAATCCAGCATCGGTCTTCATTGTGATTGTCTCATCCACAGAAATTACAGAAGCGAGGACCAACATGTTGTCCTCGACCAGCAGCAATAGAAGATGTGTGACCGCCTTTAGTAGTGAGATGACCTCCACAACCACGTCCTCGACCACGTCCACGGTCGCAATCAACGGTGCAAACAGCAAGAGTAGGATGTTCAATTGCAGGGGTAGAGGTCACATATGGAAGTCTTTGAACACGCTTGAAGACATCCCGAAGAGTGGGAAGTGGGTCACTAGATCAAATCTGGTCAACCACCCCAGAAAAAGAGGATGAAAGTGCAGCCAAAAATTGGACTAGTTGCAGCTCATTGTGTTGCTTCTGAGCTTTTTTTATGTCAGCTGTCAAAGGATGATAAATCTCATATTCATTCCGGAGAGCAGAGAATTGATTATAGAAATCTTCAATAGAAGTGTCAGAGGAGAATGAATATCTCAAAGACTCTCTTAGGATTTTGCTGATGGGAATAGATGTGAGATAATTGATCCCACATTGCTTTAGCAACATGAAAACAGAGTAAGGCTCGGTGCTATTAAGAATCCACGACATAACACCTGAGTCATTTTTTGTCCATTGTGTATTAGTTTGATTGGTTTTCTCAAGGGGGGGGGGGGGCAGTGGTGATATGAGAATGGCGACCTTGTGCTTTGACATACAGGATGAATGACGCCGACCAGAGATGGTAATTGGAGCCATGAAGTTTTACTGCGGTAACACACAGGGAACGAGGAGGCTCAACGGAAGCCATGGCGAACAGGGCTGAACAAATAGAGAAGATAACTAGTGTAGCAGTAGCAGAATCAAACATGGATCAGCAAATCTGAAGAAACCCGCTATGGGGCAGTGGAGAGCAGTTGTAGATCTGACGCATCAAACCACAATAGACCTGCTACAGGCAGAAAGGTTGATAAAGGAACATACGTCGTCATGCGGAGAATTAAGATCCCACCATGAGGCGTAGGTAGAAGAAGCTGAATATCCTGGAGACTCTCAACTTGCTATGACGATGGCAGTCCGGAGACGTAAAAGGAGCAGAAAAATACATCTGGCAAGGAAGGACGTTAGATGGGAGATATAGTGGGTGATGGGATTGGTGGGAAGTGGAAAAGGGGTGGATTGGGATGGTGTGGGGGTTGGCGGTATGGGGGGATGGTGGGGGAACCAATAGGGAGGGTGGTGGCGGCAGGGAGAAGTGTTGGGGGTGGTGGTGGCAGCGGAGGAAAGGGGGGTGGGGAGTCGGCGGTGGCGGGGGGGAGCAGGGGGTTTGGGGCGGCGGTGGGAGGGGCTGCGGGCGGGAGGGTGGGTGAAGAGGGGGGAAAGGTAGAGCAACAGCGACGGGCGGGAAGGGAGAGGCACATGCTAGGCACATGACACTCAATGAAACATAAACATATCTCTATAATAGTAACATTTGCACTTTGCATTCTCTCATACTCAACCCACGGTTCAAAATTCCGACCAAACCTCAAAATTTTAACTGGGATCAGACATAGAAATGCACCTCCCTCAAGGACCGGTTAAATGGAAAAGATTAATTTTGCCAACGGCGCAAAATTTTGCCAAAACACAACAATTTTGCTGAAAAAGTCAAGTTTGATCCTTCATGTTGCAAAACACATCTGAAATGGGTTTCATCGTTTCGTGAAACAATTCTGCAACGCCTACTACTCTTGGAGGGTTTCTTCTTTCCTAAACCTTTTTTGCACTCTCTTGCACGAGGCTTTCTTCTTCGGATCCAAGCTAAGTTTACTCTCTCTCCCCTTCCCATATACATATGTTTATTCCACTTTTAACCCCTTCTATTCAAATCCAAAAGATCTACTCTAAAATTACAAGTTGCAAGTGATATAGATCTTCCTAAGAACTTTATCTACAAACTAAGTTTGTGGATTTATGAAATTATGACAGAGACTACATAAAACTACAATTATTTTACTAACGGAATTGATATACATCCTATTTCTCAATATAATGGATAAAATATTTAAAATGAGTTTCTTTTGAAGTTTTTTTAAAAGTTACGTTGATATATATTAGGAATCACTTTTATTATCAAGCAACGGTGGATAGATGTTTACATTAGTATTTTCTGGTATACAAATGATGCTAGATATACTTATAAAAAAAATCAAATTTATTGACTAAGAAATGACAATACCTTTAAGCACTAAATATTATCGTAGAAAATATAGAGGGCACATTTTGTAGACTTAGAAAGAGAAAGAAAGTAGAAGTTGAAGCAAGCAAGAGATTACAACATTGTGAAGTATGTTAGCAAGCATGCAATGCAAAAAGCGGGATTGATTTATGCAAATAAAAATATCATATTGACTAAAATTCATCACAAGAGTACCTATATCTATTGAGAATATTGACATGATGTTTTACAAAAGGATATAATGAAATATTAAATCATACACAGTTGGATTAGATCCCTAATCGCAACGATGACAGCCTAACCACAGGTCAAGGTTATCACAGTTAAAGATGCTGCAAAAGTCCGTTCCAATCGCAAATTAAAGTACCAAAGTCACCTATTGACTTTACACAAGAAATAGAGAAAGAGAAAGTCCTGGAGAAATTTCTCTCAAATTTAATATGATCTATCTGGAGACTTCTGTTTAGGTTTACAAAAATTGCATGAACTGGGAACAATATATCAATTACGTCAAGCAGCTCGTGCATAGATAACAACTGTCAGGCTGAAGATCGGCCACCATATCCACTATGCTACTCAAGATCTTCATTCACTTCATTCAATTTGTATCTACTAGATGATGTATAGCATGTGTTATATGTAGTAGACTCAAAATATTTGTTAATAGGAATTATGTACATAGTGTCTTCCCTTAAACTGACCTTCTCTACACCCATGAATGAACCCCATTATAGTAAGCATAAATGCATTATTAAACAAATTAGTGCAATATGCGTAGATTCTGCTTGTCAAAATTCATAATTCCAAGACAGCTCTGTTTCCATACCTCACAAAAGAGAAGGACCACATTCGACATATCTATCAATATCATTGCATAATCGGGCATATTTAGAACTATAAATTACACTTTTCAAATTCCATGACTTATTTCATCCATCTTGGTGTTGAAACAACTAGGGTTGCATTGCATCGCTTGGAATCTTTATCGAAGTACCGGTGAACCCCTATTTATGTCGTTGAAATGATATCAGTATTTTATACCTCCTTCCTTGTCTATAGGTTTATACATTATGCCTTTGTTGTCTAGGTTCCTAAGATATTTGTGCAAGATGATGCATAGGAGCTTGCTAATTAATGTTTTAGAAAGAGGGATGCGTGAGGCGAGCGAACGGGACCTTGTGGCCACTTGAGCGACAGGCGGGACACCCGCTTTTTGAAAAAGCGGTTGTCTGATTTCCTATATAATTTTGTACAGAATTACAAACATTTGCATATAAATCATTATTATGTAGGAAATTTGATGCATATATAAACCATGTGATAAGTGTAAATACCCTAATTAACTTAATTATTACATATATTATAATAATATACTAAATTAGTTATATACAGCAGTAGCCAGTATATGATATATAGTAGTAGGCATTACATGATATATACACTATACTATATCGGTACATACTACATAATACAGAATAATAGAATATGCATTATACAGTAGTAACAGTACATGATATATACATTATACAGTAGTAAACTTATGGGACGTTTGGTTTGCAGGAGTCATCAGGATTAGCGAGAATCCTGCAGAAGGTTAATCCAGGTTTAAGAATTTACAGGTATTAAAAAATACAGTGGAACAATATTTTATGTTTGGTTCTCCTGTAATCTAATCGACGGAATAGCGTTGGCAGTTAGTTAAAACAAATGACATAATATCGGAGGGTTCGTTGCTCACGCAAAAAAACGCACAGCGCATCGGTAATCCAATGCGTCAGCCCGAGGACGTGGCCCACGCGAACATGTTCTAGCGGTTTTATGGGAGACAAAAGAGCGCTGACAGCCGCGAGGGGTTGCAATCCAAATAATAGAGGACGGCGTCCAGCAGATTCGAAATGGAATTGCTTCTCCAGCATCTGCTATATAGATGAAAATGCAGGAGTTGTTGCCATTATACACTCCCACAAAACAAACCTAATATTTATACAGCTGGATGATGAAATACAATCCAATTCATCTGTATCCGGTGAAACAAACATGCCCTTAACATACTACAAAGTACAACTGCATAGACGGTATATTAGTGGTACACATCACAGTACAAGAGAAACAAACGGATGAATGTATAGGTGCATGGATACAAGTATAGTATATTAGCATATAATTAGTACTTTAATACATCACAGAGCCGCAATTCATACATAAACATGTAATGCAGGTGCAGCAGTACATACATAAAGATGTAATATAAGTGCAGCAGTACATACATACAGAACACGTAGGAAGTAGAAATGATTTTGATACGTGTATAATATAAGTGCAGCTGTTCCTACTGCTGTGGTGTCCTTTATCAATCGAGCTAGAGGGAGAATGGCCAGGAGGGTATGTGGAAGGGTCCAATGATGTTTGGTATAGCATGAGGGATTTTCTCTAGCTTGCCACTTTCTAGATTGTATGCCTTACCCTTAATGAATGACATCATTAGGTGAGAAGGGCTAGTAAACATAACTCTACTTGCTTTTAACAACTTCCAAACATCTTCATTGGTGGTCAATTGTGAAGATCCCATCCACTGAATCAATTGTGCATATCCCACACGGCAGATCCTGGTCCATGGATGATGTGCATATGGTTGCATATCACAGGTAGTATCCAAGGCGGCATGGCTGAGCCTTAGGACATCGAATCCATCATCATAAAAGATGCTACAGAGAACAGCTCCAGAAGTATCCTGCCCAAGCACAGGGTACTTGTAGAGTTGTGGTGGCCTTGTAAAGGGTGGCAGGGGAAGAGCATCTACTTGACCCGTTGCTGGGTCATATGATACAATGACTTGCTTTTTAGTGGACCAGTATACTTTACCTCTCGCAGCTACGAACCCATCTTCATAACAGGTCATACACTTTAGCAGCTGTGGAATTGGGGATGTCGACCACAGGCGTGTTTTTGAAGAGTAAGCCTCAATCAACAGTGGGTCATCGCCAGGTATGAGCACCACCTCGAACTCATACTTGGAACCACAACCTTGTGGCTCTCGACAAGCCAAGAGTATTCTTACGTTTTTATGCAGGGTGGTCGGCCACGATGGCGCCTTGGGAAGTCTGTCTACGGCTCCAGTCAGTGGGTTGTAAACAAGGAACTGGGACCGGGCATGATCACAGAGGAGTGTCAAGCCGCAAGCAGTATGGACTAACCAAATTTCGCAGGGGAAACAAAGTTTGGGGCTGCGGCGGCAGATTGCATTGAAGGAGTCCTTCTCGAGCCCTGTGAGTTGTTCTCGAGGTTCCTTTATGCATATGATTCTACATTTTCTGTTCCTGTGATTGTGGCTCCGTATTTTGCAAGGGTTATCTTCTGTAATGTAAACTCCTGTGACTTTGGGAGATTCATTGTCTCTATAACCAGAAACATATTCATTGCGAAACATTGGATCTGAGATGGCATTGTTCCAGTTCTTGCACACTGCCTTGCACTGAAATAATTTGTGTAGAGGAAGGCGCTGGAGAATTAGCCACAAGATATGACCGCCGCCCAAGATGGTTGCGGTTGCACCTTGGTCGTTGCAGCCATGGCCGTTGCATTGATTCTTACCACCTCGTCTTTTCCCTTGCATAAAGTCGTCATTGTCCCTGCAGCTGCAACCCGTCAGTGGATCTTCTAATTTACGCCGCTTTCCCATTGCAGCTGTTTCTAGCGTCCTATCTTGCCGTAATAAAGGAGGAACGAGGGACTAAAAGCAGCCTGGATCTATGTCAAGCAGCTCCACTTTTATACCTGGAGAAAACGGAAGCAAGCAATCCCAGGGAAAACTGCATCTGATTTTGCAACCATGCCGCGTGTATGACTGGATTTCCTTTTCCTAGTCGGTTTCCTTATTTGGCAGGTGGGAAATACAGAAAGCTGCTGCAGACTCGTTTGAAAAAAAAAATTCCTGTTTTGATCCGTTGGTAATCTTCGGACGCTCTCAGAGAATGCCGGCCTGCGACTGCAACCAGGAGACCTGGAGGAGGAGCGCCGCGATGCGTCCAACTGATGAGCGAGTGGGCGATCCTGGGGACTCCTGAGGGGAATGCGGTCGAGGATGACAGAAGTCAGGGCGGGGGTGGGAGGCGAGAGAGGGTGGCTAAGCCTTGTGAGCGTGGATTAGGGCCGGCGCTTGCTTTTTTTAATGAAAAATTAGTAAACACATACATGCACACGCACGTGTCCCACTAAATGTTATCAATTTTACAGATATGATTGTGTATACATTTTGATTAAAAGTAAATATATATACTTGTAATATCTATTTGAACATTATTATTTATAAATAAAAGTAAAAATTTAGAAGAAGAAAAATTGTGAAAGAAGGGTAAATAATGGTTGGGGCATTAGAGTTGTGTCTTTTTATGAAGCAAATTATTAGAAATTTTGTACAAAAATAGTTGATGTTATATTTTCATTATTGTTTCTTAAAAATAGCATCAGTTGTTATTACCATCTAAAAATCATAAGAACAATACTAAGTGATGATCAATTTGTATTAACATAATTTGTGTAAGACATAATTTAATTGTACACTATTTCAGATATTTTGCATAGTGAGAAATCAATTTCATAAATTTTGATTTATTATAATAGGTGATTGAAGTATGGGTGTAATGAGTAAGTGTTGATATTAGCATAGCCTTAAGGTTATACTCCTTCATTGAACTTGGTAGAATTTTAAGTGGAAAAAAGGTTAAATTTCAAGTGGAAATTATATTTGTTCATTGAGAACTTGGTAGAATGTTATTTGTGATTATAAAATTGCACGAGAAAACTTCAATCATACCTCGATTAGAAATTTAGTAATATTTTTTATGAATTATATATGATGTATATGTCAATTTCATAACCTTTGACAAAATTTGCGCAAACTTTTCTTGACTATCTTGAATATAATGTAAATGTAAGATTGTCATTTATCATATAAAGGCATGAGTTCATATGAACAATATCGAGCCAAACTAAGCATAGTCATATAATAATTTTGAAACATGTTATATAAGAGATAATCCCATATTAATATATTACCTAAAATATGTATATGTTATCTTTAAAATTAATAAGCCTCGTAAAAGTTTTGCACTTTGTAAGTTACTTTATAAGTTTGTATATACATGTCCATATTTCGGCAAATAGATATAAATAGTTTCATATTATCAAATTTAACAATGAGAGAAAAAGAAAAAAACATACTCATTAAAAAAATTATATATTAAATTAAATGGTTATGAGAGTGCTCATTATATTAGTAGTTGAAATATATTATATGTGTAACACCCCGATCTCACAATTTCCACTAATCATGATATTATGACATAAATTGAGGATTTAACGTAATACAAAGATCACCCTTAACTTTTTCTTCTCTTTCAAAACTCTTTGTTTTCTCACATTGAACCACATAAACCAACTTTACAAGGGAATCTAAACATTGATTTCTCTAATCTGATTTCAACAGTAAAAATGCATGTATGAACATTCATTATGTTCCTCATACTTTTAAGCACATAAAACTTGTTGATTCGCACATATTGCTGAAAGAGGAATAATGTTATACATCATCATTTTACAACTCTCTCTTATTTCTTTACAAGGACCTAGAGTGACAAGGACCGACTGAACTTAACTATACTCGGACTTAACTCTTGTGGCAGATCTACTCTGATGCAATGATATCTTCTTCAAGTCCATCTGATTTCCCTAAAAATTGTGAGTAGAGGGGTGAGCCTACTGGCTTAGTGAATGAGTACTTCAAAGAAATAGTCTAAAGCACTGATATAATTACAGATATACTTTTGAGCAATTGATATCAATTATAACAGCAGTAAGCTTTAAAGAGTCTAATAATTGACAATCATAAATATGACAGGATACTCTAAATATTTATAAGAGTGAATCAATATATGAAATACTTGATTGATCATAAGGAAAACTAATAATTCAGAAACATACAAAGAATAATTGAATAATTGTACACACTTGTTTGACCTCTCATTCATTTCATTATGCCCTGATCATATGCAGTGTACTCTACATATGAAGACTTGTAGTGAACTACGATCCCACTGTACAAGACTTAACCAACACCCCAGGATAGCTAAGTCTGACTACTCTCCTGGTCTACAATAGGGTAAACTACCTCTGGCCTAGGCACATCTATGGTGCCATAAATGGACTCCTCCTCTAACCTGAGCACACAGGCAGAGAGTCTGAGACGCTCTGTGGGCCTCATCTTGGTACGCTCTGTGGGTACCTCTGGGTTACCAGCGGGATCTCCGGTTCATGTTGGGTAACCTATCTTCTCTTAGGAGACTTCCTCAAGGGCTTCGTCTTCCTACATGCTCTGTGGGTGCGTTCCGACCCCCATATACTGGACGCACCACCAGGGTAGGTCGTTTCATCCCTAAGGTACAGACCTCTCATAGGGATTCTATGGTGTCAGGGACCTTAATCTATTATTTTATTATTCTAGAAAAGCTCTTACTACATTGCATCCCTCTCTTACTTATTCTTGGCTTTGGTATCTCTATGGTACCGAGTTTATTTATTTGAAGTTCATAACACAACATGTATATCATTCTAAACTTGGCAGAGCAGTATATTCAAAACACTGTAATATACTGAGTAATCAACATACTATACATGCAGGCAGACTAAAATTCTTAAATAAATAGATTTCATGTCCACTTGGCACATACACACTAGAATCGTGCATATCAACCCAAATCTTGAGTTGTGCATCTCATAACTCAATTAAGAGTTAATTACTTATCATAACAAGAATTATTAATAATAATCGAGAACATTGATATCACAATACTTGATTCATTGAACACCCTACCCTTAGGGTTTCATTTAATCACCACAAATGCTACAAAGATAGATGTAATACATCTATCACGTACTTTTTAAATCTTTAAAACACATGATACCTGGGATCTCAATCCCTTAGATCATCACATAACATTGTTACCTCTGTAACAGGTAACCATTACCTCTAGGTCCTTAGACTAAGGTATTCATTTAACTGGTTATACAAGTATTCTCATGGCTTACAAGGCCGTCACACATCTTGTCACCTCTCACTAGGCAACAACTTATTCACATGGCTCCCATAAAGATTTCATGCGACATAAACATGCATTGAATAAAAACTACTATCAACAAATCATATAAAATCAATATATGTATGAAACCTTAGAATTGAGTTGAATTTGGGTTTCCATGTCATCCACTAGGATATCACGCATCAATAATAACATTTAATAAATAAAGTCTATCATGTCAAGAAAATCCCTTCAAATGGATTTCACGATATCTATTCGCAAATATCCAACTTTCCTCGCATCTAGGGTTTCACCCTCTTTACTGAGATATCAAACAAACACTATTCACTTTGAATGAAAACCAAGATAGTATCTGACATATATGTACTATGAATTTATATAAACAATCATTCATAACCAAGGGGATCTAGAAATGCAATTTTTTCTATTTATATAGTAAATTCCAGTCACAGACAAATTCCCTATATTTCAGTATAATCTTATAACCTCTACAAACACTTAGGGAATTTTCATTAGGATATATTGTATACATTTATAATATGATTTTATAATTTTAACTTCATCCAAACAGAGGAAGAATTCATTTCATATCATTTTGCAACAACTTAGAACAAATAGACAATTCAGGGTTTGTAGTCGCATACTAGCAATTAAAGATTATGGATGAATTAACCAATTTTCGTACAATATACTGCTTAAAGGAAGTTCCCACTCACCCTAAGGTGTGAAAACACATTAAAAACGTATCTCATATCTAAAAATCTCGAATCCATATCAAATCTCTAGCAATTCACCCGATTCTTCTTCCTTTCAACTCGGAAACCCTAAAAATGAGGGATTATGAAGAAAGAGTGAGAAAAAGGGAAGTTTTGATACCATTTTGGATCAAATCAGAGGAGAGACAGAATTTTGACATGTGAGAGAAGATTTACCATAAAACTATATCCAAAGAAGCTAAACTTACATGATTTCATCATTCTTCAGACCGAAAAACCCTAGGTCAACATCTCCATCAATTTCTCCTCTCAAATCCTAACTCTCCCTCTCTCTAGGATTTCGTTTCTCTAATTTGAATCACGAATTATGAGAGATGCTATTGTGTTAGGCTGACCATATAGAGAAATTGAATTGCTTGGGTCAATTGCACTTTGACCCCTCACAACACTTTTTCTTATTTCAGTAGATTTTTCTGTCATAAAAAGATTTTTGTAATTCATATATTTTAGAGATCAAACCTTCTCCAAAAATTATGATAATTTATAATATTGTGTACAATTGAGATACTAAGATTCAGTTAAAATTTGATATCATTATAGGCACCCATTTAATAATTAAAAATCGAATAGAGCACTACTATCCAGAATTCTACAGAAATGTCAGTTACTGTAATTCGTCTACTAATAAGGTCTAAACGCATCCAAAAATTATTAAAATTTAAATTTTGTTTATGATTGAGTTTAAGATGTCTAGTTAAAATTTCAGATCATTTGAAGTTACCAATAAATAAGTAAAAATAAAACACTACACTGCCAAAAAGCACTCTGTCAGCATTTTGGTCGAAGTATAGTTCGATCGAGAACTACATTCAAAGAACACTAAAAAATTCTAAAATTTTTCTCCAATATGCATGATTGAGTTATCCATATCATATACAAAATTCAATTAAATACAAATTTTTAGAAAATATGAAAAATCATTTACCACACTTTTATCCTAACCAAATTCCATATTCATGTACTATCAAAACCCTAATTTGGGCAGTTAGGGTTTTCAAATGTTAACCCTAATTATGTGTATCAAAGTATGATTAAACATTCTTTTTGTATTTAAAACATAAAAACTTAATTACCATCATTAATCAAGGTTCAAACAATAATCAAATTAATTAAGCATACAATCATCCAAGTAAACCCTAATTTTTTGCCGATTAGGGTTTTCATTTCTCAAACCCTAATTCTTCAAACTAAAATCATCGTTAGAGTTTCTTCTTAGGTTTGCAACATCACAATTGATCTACTATCATTAATCAAGTTTAAATGATGTTCAATCTAATCAAGCATGTAATCATTTAGGTAAACCCTAGTTTACCAATTAAACACAAATGTGGTCATTACAACATGTGAGGACATACACTTCCACAAATAAATGTCATATACAATATTATATGATTTTGATAGACTTGTCATCCTGTTTGACAATAAAAGAATTATAAACATCATTTAGTAAGATAAAATAAAGTTGGAACATGTAACATTTTTTATGAGTTATATATGATGTATATGTCAATTTTATAACTTTTGAAAAAAAAATTACGCAACCTTTTCTTGACTGTCTTGAATACAATGTAAATGTAAGAATGTCATTTATCATATTAAGTCATGAGTACATATGAACAATATCAAGCCAAATTAAGCATAGTCATGTAATAATTTCCAAACATGTTATATAAGAAACAATCCATTATTAATATATTACCTAAAATATGTATATCTTATCTTTATAATTAATCAGCCTCATAAAAAGTTTTGCACTTTGTAAGTCACTTAATAAGTTTTTATATACACATATATATTTCCACAAATAGTTATAAATAGTTTCATATTATCAAATTTGACAATGAGAGAAAAAGGAAAAAACAATACTTATAAAAATTTATATATTAAATAATATGGTTATTATGATGTTCATTATATTAGTAGGAGAAAATATATTATTTGTGAGGGCATACACTTCTCAAAATCTATGTCATTTACATTGCTATGTGCTTTTAGTATACTTGTCGTCCCGTTTGACATTAAAAGAATTTCAAGAGGAATTGGGGATGTGAGCAGTTTTCAGAAGTGATGGTAGAGACATGGTGTGAAACAACGACAGGGAGTGTAGAATAGTAATCATTTTTCACAATCAGTGTCATATTTTCCATCATCTGAACCAATATACCATAACAAATTTACAATAAAATAGATCATAGAAGAAAGAAGATATATATTAGTGTTAGAAACAACAACTATTTGGAGACACGTCTCCACTAGGGATGAGCATCGGGCCGGGTTATACCGGGTTTTGTCTGTCCCAAACCCAAACCCACATTTTAAAGTGGGCCACGGGCCGGGTTCGGGCCCGGATAAAAATGAAAAATGTCAGCCCATACCCGGCCCATATAAGAATGCTGGGTTTCGGGCCGGATTCCGGTTTGCTCATATTACATCGAATGAGCATATCAAATTTTGCTAGATCCAACTTGCTAACATGGAAACTAAACTAGTATAATATGTATTTTGTGATCAACCTTCAAAACAATATATATATTTTGTGATAAATATAGCCGGAATATGTACACCTTAGTTGTATGATCCCCTACAATAATGAATGGATATTGAAAGAGCAACAAATCATTTTCTCATACATGTTAAAAAATCAGTGGAATCGATGATGTTGTGGCTTTTTACTTCTCATCCTATATGTATATACAACAAAATGGGTTTTGGAAGGGTAAGAGATCATTTGTCTCCTACATGTGGGCATATGAGAAAAAATGAGCATAATCTACTATGCATTGAGCAAAAGATCATTTGTCCCCTACATGTGGACAGAGTGAGATCAAAACAATGAAATCAAGTATGTCTATATATGTCAATGATAGTTATCTTACTAGTATCAATTCGCTAATCATGTTGATTGATTATAGATTTTCTATGTTGCCATTGGTTGGATACATACTACATATTGCATCAAGAAATATGTATGTTTTTCTTTCAAGACAAAGATAGATGTATACATCTATAATGTACATAAAATCTAATCTGGGTATTCGGGTTTTCGGGCCTGGGTTTACCTCCGCCCATACCCGGCCCAAATAAAATATGGGTTTAAATTTTAGGCCCGGCCCACCCATATTATAAATCGGGTTCGGGTCTGGATCGGGTTATGCGGGCTGGGTCACGGGTCGGATCGGGCCGGCCCGACCTGATGCTCATCCCTAGTCTCCACCATGATGGAATGTGGGTGGCACATGATAACCACCATGCATGGTGATAAAGGGGCAGATAATGAGTAAAAAAGAGAAGTGGCAAAGAAAAATAAGAGAAAATAAAAATATGGTGAAAATGTGAAATGAAAGATAGAGAGTTGAGGATAGTAATTCACTTTAAAATCATCAACATGTTCAATTAATATTGTATAAATAATTTAAATTTTAAGTAAGTTATTAGTGAAAATCTGCTCCTTTTATTGTAGTATATATATGGATAGTGTTTAATTTGTCCTTATTATCTAGAATTATTATATTTGTGAGAGATAATCATTGAGAAGTGTTAGAAAATGAGTGAATACACACGTACATGATAAATATATTAGATTATTATTAAAAGAGAAATATTTAAGAATTGTAGTGTGCACTCCATTTATTTTGAAATGGTTATTGTTTTCAACAACAAAGTTTTTTTATGGTGAATGAATTGAAAAAGGTTTTCACAACTCAATTAGCATTTATATTTTATTAATAACAATATTTTCATTTTTATTCACATGCACTCATTATATCAAAATAATAAATTACTCAACAAACTGGTTTTGCATAATCTACTATACATTGATCGATTGTAAAAATAATCCAATTTGCATAGAAGGAAAATATAGAATTTTATTGTGAATGATATTTTGAAATATTTTATCGTATTTTGGATTAATTTTATTTAGGATATTTATATATGTCTACAATTTATTTGGGGATAATGAAGATCTTATATAATATTTTTTAGTATGGAATGTTTTTTAATGCAGCTAGTTTGCAAGCATTTAGTAGTAATAGACATGATCATTAAAATAATAAAAAAAGAAATAATAGGGCATTGTTCTTGTTATGACTGAGGTACAACAACAATATGTTTCTTCCTAGATAGTGAAGGAACATCCTCCCAATCATGATTTTGAGTAAAAATCAAATAATTGTTATTCAATGAGTTTTACACTAAAAAGAGGAAATGTGTGATTATTTTCTAGAATAATGGTACAGTTTTTTGTATTTAGAGAACAATGACTTAATAAGGAGAGAGACAATGGGAAGAAAAAAAGAAAAATTATAAGGAGGAAAGAAAGGGGTAGTTACGAAACATGTGGGAGGACACTATGGGATGTGCTAGCCATGATCTATTAGAAGGGAATTAATAACTTGTAATTTTTGTTATGTATAAGAAAGAAAATGAAAAGGTTTTTCTAAGAAGGGATTAGTAAATAAAGACTGAGGAAGTTATAATTATTTTAGGAGAGAGAGGGGGTTAGCATATTTTTAAAAGACATAATGGTGTAATGAGTTATTTTTAAATTAAAGAGAGGGGAATACGTTTAAAAATATGACTAGGGTACTACCTACAAGAATAGGAAGAGAAACAGTTTCAGAGTAAGAAATATATCTCTACTAAAAATAAACATATCTCTAATAGTAATATTTGCACTTTGCCTTCTCTCATACTCAACCCACGGTTCAAAATTCCGACCTAACCTCAAAATTTTAACTGGGATCAGGCATAGAAATGTACCTCCCTCAGGGACCAGTTAAATTGAAAAGATAAATTTTGCCAACGTCGCAAAATTTTACCAAAACACAACAATTTTGCTGAAAAAATCAAGTTTGGGCCTTCATGTTGCAAAACACATCCGAAATGGGTTTCATCGTTTCGTGAAACAATTCTGCAACGCCTACTACTCTTGGAGGGTTTCTTCTTTCCTAAACCTTTTTTGCACTCTCTTGCACAAGGCTTTCTTCTTTGGATCTAAGCTAAGTTTACTCTCTCTCCCCTTCCCATATACATATGTTTATTCCACTTTTAACCCCTTCTATTCATATCCAAAAGATCTACTTTAAAATTACAAGTTGCAAGTGATATAGATCTTCCTAAAATCTTTATCTACAACATAAGTTTGTGGATTTATAAAATTTTGATAGAGACTACATAAAACTACAATTATTTTACTAACGGAATTGATATACATCCTATTTCTCAATATAATGTATAAAATATTTAAAATGAGTTTCTTTTGAAGTTTATTTAAAAGTTACGTTGATATATATTAGGAAACACTTTTATTATCAAGCAACGGTGGATAGATGTTTACATTAGTATTTTCTGGTATACAAATGATGCTAGATATACTTATAAAAAAATCAAATTTATTGACTAAGAAATGACAATACCTTTAAGTGCTAAATATTATCGTAGAAAATATAGAGGGGACATTTTGTAGACTTAGAAAGAGAAAGAAAGTAGAAGTTGAAGCAAGCAAGAGATAACGACATTGTGAAGTATGTTAGCAAGCATGCAATGCAAAAAGCGGGATTGATTTATACAAATAAAAATATCATATTGACTAAAATTCATGACAAGAGTACCTATATCTATTGAGAATATTGACATGATGTTTTACAAAAGGATATAATAAAATATTAAATCATACACAGTTGGATTAGATCCCTAATCGCAAGGATGACAGCCTAACCACAGGTCAAGGTTATCACCGTTAAAGATATTGCAAAAGTCCGTTCCAATCACAAATTAAAGTACCAAAGTCACATATTGACTTTAAATAAGAAATAGAGAAAGAGAAAGTCCTGGAGAAATTTCTCTCAAATTTAATATGATCCATCTAGAGACTTCTGTTTAGGTTTACAAAAATTGCATGAACTGGGGACAAGATATCAATTACGTCAAGCAACTCGTGCATAGATAACAACTGTCAGGGTGAAGATCGGCCACCATATCCACTATGCTACTCAAGATCTTCATTCATTTCATTCAATTTGTATCTACTAGATGATGTATAACATGTATTATATGTAGTGGACTCAAAATATTTGTTAATAGGAATTATGTACATAGTGTCTTCCCTTAAACTGACATTCTCTACACCCATGAATGAACCCCATTATAGTATGCATAAATGCATTATTAAACAAGTTAGTGCAATATGTGTAGATTCTGCTTGTCAAAATTCATAATTTCAAGACAGCTCTGTTTCCATACCTCACAAAAGAGAAGGACCACATTCGACATATCTATCAATATCATTGCATAATCAGGCATATTTAGAACTATAAATTACACTTTTCAAATTCCATGACTTATTTCATCCATCTTGGTGTTGAAACAACTAGAGTTGCATTGCATCGCTTGGAATCTTTATCGAAGTACCGGTGAACCCCTATTTATGTGTCGTTGAAATGATATCAGTATTTTATACCTCCTTACTTGTCTATAAGTTTATACATTATGCCTTTGTCGTCTAGGTTCCTAAGATATTTGTGCAAGATGATGCATAGGAGCTTGCTAATTAATGTTTTAGAAAGAGGGATGCACGAGGCGAGCTGACGGGACCTTGTGGCCACTTGAGCGACAGGCGAGACACCCGCTTTTTTATTTCCTATATAATTTTGTACAGAATTACAAACATTTGCATATAAATCATTATTATGTAGGAAATTTAATGCATATATAAACCATGTGATAAGTGTAAAATATCCTAATTAACTTAAATATGACATACTAATATAATAATATACTAAATTAGTTATAGACAGCAGTAGCCAGGACATGATATATAGTAGTAGGCATTACATGATATATACACCATACTATATCGGTGCATACTACATAATACAGAATAATAGAATATGCATTTTACAATAGTAGCAGACTAGCAGTACATGATATATACATTCTACAGTAGTAAACTTAGGGGACGTTTGGTTTGCAGGAGTCATCAGGATTAGCGAGAATCCTGTAGAAGGTTAATCTAGGTTTAAGAATTTACAGGTATTCAAAAATACAGTGGAACAATATATTATGTTTGGTTCTCCTGTAATCTAATTGACAGAATAGCGTTGGCAGTTAGTTAAAACAAATGAGATAATATCGGAGGGTTCGTTGCTCACGCAAAAAACGCACAGCGCATCTGTAATCCAATACGTCAGCCCGAGGACGTGGCCCACGCAAACATGTTCTAGCGGTTTTATGGGAGACAAAAGAGCACTGACAACCGTGAGGGGTTGCAATCCAAATAGCTGGAGGACGGCGTCCAGCAGATTCAAAATGGAATTGCTTCTCCAGCATCTGCTATATAGATGAAAATGCAGGAGTTCAGTCGCCATTTTACACTCCCACAAAAACAAACCTAATATTTATACAGCTGGATGATGAAATACAATCCAATTCATCTGTATCTGGTGAAACAAACATGCCCTTAACATACTACAAAGTACAACTGCATAGACGGTATATTAGTGGTACACATCACAGTACAAGAGAAACAAACAGATGAATGTATCGGTGCATGGATACAAGTATGGTATATCAACATATAATTAGTACTTTAGTACATCACAGAGCCGCAATTCATACATAAACATGTAATGCAGGTGCAACAGTACATACATAGAGATGTAATATAAGTGCAGCCGTACATACATACAGAACACGTAGGAAGTAGAAATGATTTTGATACATATATAATATAGAGTTTTTTCCTAAAAGCCCCCCCGTCTTATCTGCAAATTCCAAATAACCCCCCATCCTTTTGATAATCCTTGAAACCCCCCTGTGCCGTTAGCTGCTGTTAGCAAGTAACATCTTTGCTCGTTTTTTAACCATCATATCCACTTATGCGGCGGTATAAGTCCTAAAGTGAAGTTTTTCACCGCACTAATTATTCTGGTCTATTCCCTTATTCCTCATAAAGTTGCTTTTTGGTTTTGAAAGTCCTCTTTACTTTGCTTTATTTATTTTTCTTACGTGTTTTGCTTTTTCTCGTGTTTTCTAAATTCAACCAGACCTGAATAGTTTCAACCTAAACTCAACTAGACCAAGTAAGAGCTATAAAACATTTAACATAAATATATTATTTTGACCTAACTCGAAAGTGAGCATGAGATCAACACGGTTCAATTTATTTTGTTATAAATAGTAGCATAACAACGTGATTGGAAAATTACATAAACCCAAAGTCCAACTTAGCCTAAATTAGACATGACTGGACCAAATTAAATCTGACCCGACTCGAATTGATCCAAACTAAATTTTATCTGACCCAAAATTCAACATAGTGGGCGAGCATCGGTTTGGAACTAGACCAAACCAAACCAAAAAGGTGGTGAATAAGAAAAAGGTTACGGAATGTAGACCTGTTATTTATAAACAAAAATATGTTTCACTATTATAAAAGTAGTAGACTCTTGTATCGTAATCAAGATTTTATATATTTTATAACATATTCCATAACAGAGTAATTATTACTTATACTAGTAATATGCAATGCATATCAAATTATTACACTAGTTAAGTTTATTTATATCAATTTTAGACTTTATGTAACAACGAATATGCCAATATTTTATATATAGATTGGCCATCAGTTGAATCCATGGCCTGACTAATTTTGTATGGAACTGAATGTCTATGACAACTTGCTATAGCGATTGTGTCAGATACATCTAAGTGTCACACTAAGATGTAGTTAGACCTAACTTCCCAAAAACTTCCAGATACATATAGTTGAGATCTATTCATTACATCGTCATCAGAACATGGAATTTGATCCTGATTTCTACCGGGCTAAAGAACATACTTTGAAAATTCACTGACCGAATAACAACCGAACTTGTAATACTTCAAGATCAGACCATACCATACCGATATTTTGTGTCATGTCAGGATGGGTAGGGTCTGTTGGGGTTGTGTCATCAGACGGGTACTAGAACCGACCTAACTAGACCGAACCGATGGAAAAAGACCAACTTGGTCTTGGACCTGACCCGCTCAATCAGACTGGACCTACATCACAAGCCGTCCTGACCTGACCTAACCCAACTTGAAGCAAAATAAAAGATCGGACCAATCTGATCATATACAGTTCCAAATTTGATCCAATTTGTGGTCCATGAATTTTAGAAGTTTATTCTTTGGTTTGGTCAGACCATAGACCAAAGCAACTACTGATTTATATATAAAGTGCATTTATATTTTCTATATTAAATCAAAATTACAAATAATATACAGAAATAGTATACATATACAAACACTACTAGTGTATATAACTAATTTAGATATACGTATACAAACACTACTAGTGTAATATTTAATTTCATATTAGAAATAATTAGCATAATCTACACTTTACCATCGGTTAGATTGCAAAACACATAAAAAGTGTGAACATGTTCTAAACGATTAAGTCCCGATCAAGTCCTATTTTTAAACAGTCTGCCTACACGAAAACGATCTGACTTGCAATACATCATTTTTTGGGCTAATTAAATCCTCGCCCGGTCTTGTCTGATTATAGACCGATGCTCACTAGACAGTCATTGACCTTGGTTCAAGTCGTGGAGCCAATTTGGGTCAGTTCTGGTGTAGTTCAGGCCGGCACATGTCATGTTCCGTTTAGGTCAACTAGGATTTTGGATTTATTTTCTCTTAGTCATTATGTTGTTTGGCTATTACATATAAGGTCAGTCATCCGGGTTAATATGTATTAGTTAAACATTCAAGTTAAATTGAATCAAGGACTGGCGGTCTGATTTATTGTTCGCGCTTCTGTGGAACTATTTTTATAAGATACGTTTTAGTATAGTATAGATACTTATTTATGACAAGTCGTGTTCGTAAAAACGTGACTCACTATGATGCACGTGTTATACAAAAGAAAAAAAATATATAAGAAAAATAAATGAATCAGCGTAATGGACAATAAAGAATTAGATAAACACAATTAACGTGGTGAAGAATATGGTTTTTAAACTACAACCGTCGCACTGTTGGGCGTGACGCAAAGAAGGAAAACAAACAAACAGTAAAACCGTTACTTGCTGACGGATGCAAACGGCACAGGGGGGTTTTCAGGATTACCTAAAGGACAGGGGGTAATGCGGAATTTATGGGTAAGTCAGGGGGGTTTTGGGGAAAAACTCTATAATATAAGTGCAGCTGTTCCTACTGCTGTGATGTCCTCTATCAATCGAGCTAGAGGGAAAACGGCCAGGAGGGTATGTGGAAGGGTCCAATGATGTTTGGTATAGCATGAGGGATTTTCTCTAGCTTGCCACTTTCTAGATTCTATGCCTTACCCTTAATGAATGACATCATTAGGTGAGAAGGGCTAGAAAACATAACTCTACTTGCTTTTAACAACTTCCAAACATCTTCATCGGTGGTCAATTGTGAAGATCCCATCCACTGAATCAATTGTGCATATCCCACACGGCAGATCCTGGTCCATGGATGATGTGCATTTGGTTGCATATCACAGGTAGTATCCAAGGTGGCATGGTTGAGCCTTAGGACATCGAATCCATCATCATAAAAGATGCTACAGAGAACAG
Organism: Alisma plantago-aquatica; assembly: GCA_963693085.1. Taxonomy (NCBI): domain Eukaryota; kingdom Viridiplantae; phylum Streptophyta; class Magnoliopsida; order Alismatales; family Alismataceae; genus Alisma; species Alisma plantago-aquatica. The sequence goes on from OY856414.1 coordinate 118,439,273, forward strand.
CTCCAGAAGTATCCTGCCCAAGCACAGGGTACTTGTAGAGTGGTGGTGGCCTTGTAAAGGGTGGCAGGGGAAGAGCATCTACTTGACCCGTTGCTGGGTCATATGATACAATGACTTGCTTTTTAGTGGACCAGTATACTTTACCTCTCGCAGCTACCAACCCATCTTCATAAGAGATGATACACTTTAGCAGCTGTGGAATTGGGGATGTCGACCACAGGCGTGTTTTTGAAGAGTAAGCCTCAATCAGCAGTGGGTCATCGCCAGGTATGAGCACCACCTCGAACTCATACTTGGAACCACAACCTTGTGGCTCTCGACAAGCCAAGAGTATTCTTACGTTTTTATGCAGGGTGGTCGGCCACGATGGCGCCTTGGGAAGTCTGTCTACGGCTCCAGTCAGTGGGTTGTAAACAAGGAACTGGGACCGGGCATGATCACACAGGAGTGTCAAGCCGCAAGCAGTATGGACTAACCAGATTTCGCAGGGGAAACAAAGTTTGGGGCTGCGGCGGCAGATTGCATTGAAGGAGTCCTTCTCGAGCCCTGTGAGTTGTTCTCGAGGTTCCTTTATGCATATGATTCTACATTTTCTGTTCCTGTGATTGTGGCTCCGTATTTTGCAAGGGTTATCTTCTGTAATGTAAACTCCTGTGACTTTGGGAGATTCATTGTCTCTATAACCAGAAACATATTCATTGCGAAACATTGGATCTGAGATGGCATTGTTCCAGTTCTTGCACACTGCCTTGCACTGAAATAATTTGTGTAGAGGAAGGCGCTGGAGAATTAGCCACAAGATATGACCGCCGCCCAAGATGGTTGCGGTTGCACCTTGGTCGTTGCAGCCATGGCCGTTGCATTGATTCTTACCACCTCGTCTTTTCCCTTGCATAAAGTCGTCATTGTCCCTGCAGCTGCAACCCGTCAGTGGATCTTCTAATCTACGCCGCTTTCCCATTGCAGCTGTTTCTAGCGTCCTATCTTGCCGTGATAGAGGAGGAACGAGGGATAAAAGCAGCCTCGATCTATCTCAAGCAGAAAACGGAAGCAAGCAATCCCAGCGAAAACTGGATCTGATTTTGAACCATGCCGCGTGTATGACTGGATTTTCTTTTCCTAGTCGGTTTCCTTATTTGGCAGGTGGGAAGTACAGAAAGCTGCTGCAGAATCGTTTGAAAAAAAAAAAGGCCAAAAAAACTAAATGGCACATTTGTCATATTTTATGCCCTAAATGAAAAAAGGCCAAAAAAACTAAATGACACGTTCTTGAACTTATTGCCCAAAATGACACATTTACAGAGCAATGTGTCACCTTGTGGGACACATTGCTCTCCCGCGAGGCAATGTGTCCCGGTTTGGGACGCATTGACCCCACAGAAGGGCAATGCGTCGCCATTCAGAACGTATTGGCCTCACAGAAGAGTAATGCGTCCCGAACTAGGATGCATTGCCCTCTGGTGGGACTAATGCGTCGCGTGCGGAAACGCCCAACGGCTAAATTTGGTCAAGCGGACAATGCGTCCGGAACTGGGACGCATTGCTCCCTGGACCGGCGCAACCCAACGACTATTTTGCCGTTGGACCGCGACGCGGTGCCACATGAGAGCAATGCGTCCCCAACCAGAACGCATTGCTCTCTTATAAATATTGGGCAAAATCAGCCCCCAAACTCACACCATTCTTCATTTCTTTACTCTTGATCTCTACTCTTGCTCTCTACTTCCAGTGCTCTGGAGTTCTTGCTCGGATTTCTACTGCTTGGATGCGATTCTAGCTTATTTCGGGCGATCTTGGAGCTGCTATCTTCTTCGTTTCTTGTACTGCTTGGAGGCGCTTCTACTGCTGGTCTTCTTTCTCTTCTCGTATTCTTTGATTTACAAGGGAGAACTCTCCATTTGAGGTATTTTTTCTACCAAAATTTTAATATCCAAAACTTGAACTTAACATTAGTATGCAATATTACAACTAAAATAATTGTATTGCTACTCCTTAATTCTACATTAGTGAAATAATGATGTCGAAAATGTCAATTGAAGGTTAATTAATATCTAAAAAATTATTGTTCAGAATTATAAAATTGTTGTTCTGAAGTGTTAATGTTACTGAAAAATAGCAAAATTGTTGTTGAATAGAAATGTTAATGTTACTAAAAAAATAGTAGAATTGTTGTTCTAAAAAGTTAATGTTATAGAAAAAATAGTAAAATAAATTTAATTCCAAATTCAAAATTATTGTTCTAAAATCTTAACTACTCTTTTAAAAATGATGTCACTATTCTAAAATATTAATTCATGTTAATATAATGTTCTAAAATATGAATTATTGTTTTACAATGATAGGAACATGGCATCTAGTTCAAATTCATGAATTGTCAAGATGCGATATGATGGTCAATTTCTCTCCGATGGGTCTTATTCTAGTCGATCTGTTAGACCCATAAACATTTCACTTATTAAAACCCTATTTGAACTAAAATTATATATCTATACAACACTTGACATCAATCCCAACCACTTCTCTATCAAAATATCATATCGTTTCCCTGAAGAAAATCATATGCTCGTACAAGTTGATGATGATGATGCATACAGAACCTTGTTATCACTTTCAGCTGATGCATATATTGATGTGTTTCTTGAAAAAACATCTATCCACCAACAACCTTATTTCATGGGTCTATTGAATCAATTTCAATCTCAATTCCCTCACAATCATTTATGGAGTCAACCACCTCAATTCTCTCAAAGTCATTTAACTGCTGAATGGAGTCAACTACCTCAATTCTCTCAAAGTTATTTAATTGCTGAATGGAGTCAACCACCTCAATTCTCTCAAAATCCTACTACTGAGAATGTTGGTGTTGAGGTTGACGAGGGAGACAATGACAGTGATAATGATAGTGATCACGAAGGCGATAACAATAGTGATATTGAAGGTGGTAATAATAGTGAACCACCTGAGGAGGAGTCATTGACTGAAACCGATGATGAGCACACACATCCATTCCCTGACTCTATTGCAGCATTGAGTTCTATTCCATCCATATTTGACAACTAATGGCCCCAACATGAACACATTGATTCCAACTATGAAGCTTTTCAAGATGATGACTAGGTGGAAGATTTTCATCATGAATTCCGTCTCAATTACAATCCTTCCAGCACTGTTATATATGAGGGTGGTTTATTGGCATCCAAAGTTGTATTGGTTGAGACGCTCCAAAAATGGTCGATACAAAAGAATGTCCAGTACCGTACATTATGCTCAAATAATCGTCATCTTAAACTTGTTTGTATCCATGATCAACGATGTCCTTGGAGATTGACCGCTTGCCGGTCTAAAAGAGTAGGTGGCATGTGGAAGATAAAATGTTGTAAAGCATGCCACAATTGTGAATTAACTGTTATGAATCATGATCATCACCAAGTCACATCATCTTATATTGCTCGAATGATAATGCCAATCCTAGTATCACGATTGGATATGTCGACACGAGAAATTCGTGACAAGGTGAATGCTGAACTAAGGCTCCAGATATCTTACAAGAAGGCATATCTAGTGAGGAGGAAGGTTGTCTGTAAAATATTTGGAGACTAGGAATCATCATATCATAGTTTGTTGTCATTCTTGATATCTCTGACACAATATATTCCAAGAACTATATATGCCCACCTTATTGATGATTATACCCTTCAAACTTGTATTCCAGTCATTCCACGACGTACAGACTTGTGTATTACTTCTGATCGAATGAGTGGGATTTTTCCAGCACTTGAATCAAAATTTGATTGGGCTCAACATCATTATTATCTTCGACATCTTCGGGAGAACTTCCATAAGCAGTTCAAGTCCCAAGAGTTGAGGAAGCTTTTATGGAAGGTGGGATCAACAACTAATACACATGAATTTGATCGTCATATGACTATTATAGAAACCATAGAACCAGTAGTGAAGGCGTATATATTAGGCCGAAATCCAGTATTTTGGTCTCTCACATATGACAGAGGTTGCAGGTATGGGTCATTGACTAGCAATCATGTTGAAGGGTGTAATGGAGTCTTAAAACGTGTTAGAGGTTTGCCAATACAGGCGTTAATTGTTACCACACACTATCGCTCCGTGACAATGTGGCTGGAGAGGCATAATCTCGCAAATAAACATGCACAAGATGGATTGAAATGGCTCCTAGACAAGCAACCTTCTGACTCTCCCAACACCACATCATGTTGGCACAATGGCCTATTACTGACCCAGATGTTTTAGAAAATATTTCCATGGCTGGTTTTGGGCTTGTTCATAGGCTACCCTCTATCCACCTTGACCCCATTTTAATCACTGCATTAGTTAAACGGTGGGATAATACTAGAAATACTTTTAGATTTCCCCCGTTTGAGATGATTGTAACACTTCAGGATGTAGTAGTGTTTCTAGGTCTTAGGATTGATGGCCCACCTGTTATAGCTTCTTATCCTATAGGTGTAAATGAGGGATAGTTTTCTTCTTGGTCTCACCTTTGTGAGAATTTCTTAGGAGATGCACCAAATGGGATGTCTAAGGGGCATATCTCCTTGATTTGGCTGCGTGAGAACTTCATGGATATGGATCTGACCGTGGGTGATGAAGAGAAACAACTAGAACTAAGGACAAGGTACACCAGGGTATATCTCCTATACTTCTTAGGTAGTTACCTTATCCCAAATAGTACCGGGGATAGAGTGCATGTTAGGTATCTCCCTCTTGTGTCTGATTTTGTACGTTGTGGCACTCTATCTTGGGGTGTTGCAACTCTAGCTTACTTATATAGGGAGTTGTATAAGGCTACCACCCGGTCCAGGAGAACTGCCCATCTGTCAGGTTGTGTCTGTCTATTACAGCTGTGGTGTTGGGAGAGGTTGGGAATTAGATGCCCAGGTTCAATTGTTATGCAATGGGGGGAGTGGCCAGAATATGTTCCCTTGGGTTACAGGAAAAGATCTACATAATTAATTTTTATATTTGTCCAAACATTATGTAGTGTTTATCTAAATATAGTTTGTCAATTTAATAGGTGGCCTACATATGTCCAAAGGAGTGACACTATCAAGGGAACAATCTAGCTTTACGATTCATCATTTGACCAGATTTTACCCTCGCATGTATAACTTACTTACCTCTACTAACATGTTGTATGGTATATGTTTTATTTATTTACAATTTACTTTGTTTTATATGATACATGTTGTCTATATGAATAACAGATAAATTTGACTCCTTACACTGCTGATGTTCTTGAGAGATTGTCTGCCATTTGTAGAGAGGGTAGTGATGTTTGGTTGGCACGAGTGCCTTTAGTGTGCTATACAATAGTGGAGTGGCACTTCCCTGACTGAGTACTTGGACAGTTCAGCTTTGTTCAAGTACAGCCTACTCTTGATCTGTCGCGGCTTAGCCGAATTGATGGGAGGAATCATGCGGCTGAGGATTGGCTGCTTCATTATAGGTGGGAGGTGCAGCTATGGAACAATAAATGTGAGAGCTTAGTTCCCGCTCCACCAACTGAGACAGTCTTCAGTCCTCAGGTTCACTACGCATGGTATCATCCCCAGTATATCGTGCCCCCTCCAGCTATGCCTCCGGCCACATACTACCCGCAAAGTTATTGCCAGCAAGAATTTGTAAGTATCATTATTATTTCTTTTACAAACTGTTATTTTTATCATTGTTATTTGTAATATATGTAATTGGTCTTTATTATGTGTACATACTTAATTTTACAGGTGCAAACACAGGTGGCGATCCGAGCAGCTTTAGAGCACGCCCCTACACAAATCAGAGATGACATCTATAGCATCCAGGGGGCTTACTTTGACATTCTTCCCGACTATGCTCGATCGTGGGATCCCATACCCACTCATACCACAGTCCCTGAGCCCACTCCTACTCCTACTCCCACCACTACTCCTACTCCTGTACTTACTTCTCCCGAGCTCACTCCCACTTCTCAGTTCATGGGATGGGGACATACAAGCTCATACTTTAGAGGCGCTAGTTCTTATTCTTCATTCATCACCCCACCTCAACCAACATTCCAGCATGGAGCAAGTTCTTCTTCTATTCCATACACTCCATTCCCACCATCAGTTATTCATTAGAGCTGACCACCACCTTATGCCACATATTCACCTACTCTGTTTGATTCCTCAGGATGCACCCCACCTGATGCATCATATCCTGGTTTTCAGAGACTCCTCACCCCACCTCCACCTTTTCATTTCTACCCTGATGCTCACCAGCATCCTCCTACGCACTTGTCCCTAGTTCAGGCGTCTCCAGATGACATCGGTACAGAGGAGCCAGATATAGATGGAGGTGGGCGAGGACGTCGTGGGCGAGGAGGACATGTTTACTTTTTTATATATTATATTGTGTTGTATGTATGCCTTTGTGAAGACATCTATTGTATGTGGATCTATCATATTATGATATCACATTGGTTCATTTTGGATCTATCATATTGTTCTGTTGCGTGTTGTGTATTATTTTCTCATCACGTTGGTTCATGTTTTAACCTTGTTTTTAATTGCTATCTCGTTTTTTGGGATTAAGTTCTTATTATATAATCAATTAGGAACCAACTGATATTAGTTGCAATACCACTTATATATTCCATATGCATGTTATGAGCTATTGAAATTGACAAATTTATAATAATTCGGTATATTATAGACATCCAAATACAAGTGAACGATTTGTATATGTACAAATATAATTAATATACATATCAATAACCATCAAAGAATATCAGTGACTGCAAAAATATTTGAAAAAAAAACAATGCATCCTGCATGGGGACGTATTGGTGCAATGTGTCTTGCATGGGGACACATTTGTTCAATGCGTCCTGTATGGGGACGTATTGCTGCAATGCGTCCCCGGGTGAGACTCATTGGTGCAATGCATCCCAGCAGTAGACGCATTGATCCCACTGCTGGGACTCATTGTCTCGCGAGACAGCAATGCGTCCCAAGAAGGGACGCATTGCTCCGCAAATGTGCCATTTTGGGCAATAAGTTCAAGAACGTGCCATTTAGGGCATAAAATATGGTAAATGTGCCATTTAGGTTTTTTAGCCAAAAAAATCCTATTTTGATCCGTTGGTAATCTTCGGACACTCTCATAGAATGTCGGCCTGCGACTGCAGCCAGGAGACCTGGAGGAGGAGCACTGCGATGCGTCCAACTAATGAGCGAGTGACCGATCCTGTGCCTGGAGTCTTGAGGGGAATGCGGTCGATGATGACACAAGTCAGGGCGGGGGTGGGAGGCGAGAGAGGTTGGCTGCCTTGTGAGCGTGGATTAGGGCCGACGCTTGTTTTTTTTTAATAAAAATCTAGTAAACACATATGTGCACATGCACATGTCACACTAAATGTTATCAATTTTACATATATGATTGTGTATACATTTTGATTAAAAGTAAATATATATACTTGTAATATATATTTGAACATTATTATTTTAAAATGAAAGTATACATTTAGAAAAAGAATTGTGAAAGAAGGTAAATTATGGTTGGGGCATCACAGTTATGTCTTTTTATGAAGCAAATTATTAGAAATTTTGTACAAAAATAGTTGATGTTATAATTTTATTATTATTGCTTAAAAATAGCATCAATTGTTATTACCATCTAAAAATCATAAGAACAATACTAAGTGATGATCAATTTGTATTAACATAATTTGTGTAAGACATAATTTGGTTGTATAGTATCTCAAATACTTTGCATAGTGAGATATCAATTTCATAAATTTTGATTTATTATAATAGGTGATCAAATGTGAAGTATGGGTGTAATGAGTAAATGTTGATATTAGCATAGCCTTAAGGTCATACTCCTTCATTGATTAGAAGAAGGAAAAAAAGGTTAAATTTCAAGTGGAAATTATATTTGTTCATACAGAACTTGGTGGAATGTTATTGGTGATTATAAAATTGCATGGGAAAACTTCAATCATACCTCGATTAGAAATGAGTAATATTTTTTTATGAATTATATATGATGCATATGTCAATTTCATAACCTTTGAGAAAAATTTACGCAAACTTTTCTTGACTATCTTGAATATAATGTAAATGTAAGATTGTCATTTATCATATAAAGGCATGAATTCATATGAACAATATCGAGCCAAACTAAGAATAGTCATATAATAATTTTGAAACATGTTATATAAGAGACAACCCCCTATTAATATATTACCTAAAATATGTATACGTTATCTTTAAAATTAATAAGCCTCATAAAAGTTTTGCATTTTGTAAGTTACTTTATAAGTTTGTATATACATGTCCATATTTCGGCAAATAGTTCTAAATAGTTTCATATTATCAAATTTAATAATGAGAGAAAAAGGAAAAATCATACTCATTAAAAAATTATATATTAAATTAAATATTATCATAGCGCTCATTATATTAGTAGTTAAAATATATTATATGTGAGGACGTACACTTCAACAAATAAATACCATATACAATATTATATGATTTTAATAGGCTTATCACCCCGTTTGATAATAAAAGAATTATAAACATCATTTAGTAAGATAAAATAAAGTTGGAACATGTAAAATTTTTTATGAGTTATATATGATGTATATGTCAATTTTATAAATTTTGAGAAAAATTTACACAACCTTTTCTTGACTGTCTTGAATACAATGTAAATGTAAGACTGTCATTTATCATATTAAGGCATGAGTCCATATGAACAATATCGAGCCAAATTAAGCAGAGTCATGTAATAATTTCCAAACATGTTATATAAGAAACAATCCATTATTAATATATTACCTAAAATATGTATATCTTATCTTTATAATTAACCAACCTCATAAAAGTTTTGCACTTTGTAATCACTTTATAAGTGTTTATATACACATACATATTTCCACAAATAGTAATAAATAGTTTCATATTATCAAATTTGATAATGAGAGAAAAAGGAAAAAAATAGAACTTATAAAAAATTATATATTAAATAATATGGTTATTATAATATTCATTATATTAGTAGGAGAAAATATATTATTTGTGAGGGCATACACTTCTCAAAATTTATGTCATTTACATTGCTATGTGCTTTGTACAAAAATAGTTGATGTTATATTTTCATTATTATTGCTTAAAAATAGCACAATTGTTATTACCATCTAAAAATCATAAGAACAATACTAAGTGATGATCAATTTGTATTAACATAATTTGTCTAAGACATAATTTGGTTGTATAGTATTTCAGATACTTTGCATAGTGAGAAATCAATTTCATAAATTTGATTTGTTATAATAGGTGATCAAATGTGAACTATGGGTGTAATGAGTAAATGTTGATATTAGCATAGCCTTAAGGTCATACTCCATTGATTAGAAGAAGAAGGAAAAAAAGGTTAATTTCAAGTGGAAAATATATTTGTTCATACAGAACTTGGTGGAATGTTATTGGTGATTATAAAATTGCACGGGAAAACTTCAATCATACCTCGATTAGAAATGAGAAATATTTTTTATGAATTATATATGATGTATATGTCAATTTCATAACCTTTGAGAAAAATTTACACAAGCTTTTCTTGACTATCTTGAATATAATGTAAATGTAAGATTGTCATTTATCATATAAAGGCATGAGTTCATATGAACAATATTGAGCCAAACTAAGCATAGTCATATAATAATTTCAAAACATGGTATATCAGAGACAATCCCCTATTAATATATTACCTAAAATATGTATATGTTGTCTTTAAAATTAACAAGCCTCATAAAAGTTTTGCACTTTGTAAGTTACTTTATATGTTTGTATATACATGTCCATATTTCATAAAATAGTTATAAATAGTTTCATAATATCAAATTTAACAATGAGAGAAAAAAAAAACCATACTCATTAAAAAAATTATATTAAATTAAATGGTTATCAAAGTGCTCATTAAAAGAGAATGAGATGTAATTCTAATTAGATTTGATTGTTGACAGACGGAGAACGAGGTCATGGCAGCCATGGCCGACATGGTCATGGCAGGGGAGGACGAGGGTACATTGGGGACGACGCTACTTCATCAGAAATGGATGATATGGAATTTGAAGATTGTCGCGATGGGACTGTTACTCCTGATTGTCAATTATGTCAAGACCCTATTGAGACCGACGGAAACGTGCCTGAGAATTCCATACTCAAGGACGTTGGTATTAATCTTGTCTATGGCGGTTCGCGAAGATCTACTCTGGATGCACCCTCACCGGGGCATAATTATGCGAATTGTGATGACAGTCCAACGTACTCACAATCATATCCTACAACAGACGCATGGTATCGCAGTAAACACCTTCAGTCGGATGAATCGACATAATCATGATCTGAACAACTACCGATACCTAGGAGTTTCCGGGACACCTTGACAGGCACCCATCAGGTAAACCCTGGTTTTCTTGATACTGAACAACAATCACTTTTGAATCCAGAAGATATCTTTCTGGTCCATGCCAATGGAATCTCTGAAGTTCGCTTAGCGCCTGAAGCCGTCTCAACACTGATCCAACAATGGCAGTTTTCAGTTATTGTTAAATTGCTTGGTAGGAGCGTTGGCTATCTTACTCTCTGTGATCATCTAAAACTATTATGGAAACCTATTGGTCGATCTAAAGTCTACGAACTCAGTATGAATGCTTTTATTATACAATTCAACTGTCGATAGGATTACGTTAAGGCACTCACAGGCGGCCCTTGGTCGATCTATGTGTGTTGTCTCACGATATCTCGATGGTCGCCCCATTTCATTCCTTCCTCAGGCCTTCCTGAAAAGATTGTCATATAGGCTAGGGTTATGGATCTTCCCCTACATTTCTATAACCGTATCATGTTCGAAAGAATTGGAGAAGTGTTGGGCAAATTGTTCCGTATTGATGATCATACTATTAACTGTTCACATAGCAGATTTGCACGAATCGCAGTGGAGATTGATACTACTAAACCAGTCACTCCTGTCGTTATGATTAATGGAAGTATTTATCAAATTGAATATGAGGCACTGCCGATCCTTTGTCATTCCTATGGCAGATTAGGGCACCCACAAAGTGAATGTCTGAACTTTGATGATCGACATTCTTTGACTACGTCTGCAATAGGCGATAAGGCCGGATTGACATGGATAGAAGAAGAAGGCCAGTGGCAGACCTTCTATGGGAGGAATATTCATTCCCGTCCACCAGACCGACGACCTATTCAGAAACAACATATACATACTTCTCCTGGCAAGTTGATAAGAAACCGTTTCGACGTCTTGAATCAAAATGATGCTATGACTGCAGATGATACCAATACAGATCCGGGACAACCTGCCTCTTCTATGTCTCCAATTGCTAATATGAGAGCTCCTAAGCTCTGGACTCGTAAGAGGAAGCAAGTAGTTGAAGACCCAATTAGTAATCAAGTTGCTTCATCTGATAAGGATGTATCTATAAGTCACATTCCTGAAGTAGCACCTATTAGACATACGGAATCTGTGCTGTTACAACAATCAAGTCATATGGGTGTTAACCCGGGGATAGATGACGTAATCATCCATCAGGATGGCACTACTTTGATTTCAGAAACGGCTTCTGACATGCTGATATTACCTGAAACTTTACCCGATTCTCCACAGGTAACTACTCCGGATAAAGATGACACACCAACGAATTCATCATCCTACTCGGATAATACAGGTCGCCACCACCGTAATTCTTCAGGTAAGATGAAGGAATCTCCATACCTAACTAGGAGTCATGCAAAACTACTCCAGACAAGTGTAAAGGATGTTGAAATAATTGGTGTCGACTCACAAACTCAATCTGCGGATGGACACACTAGTATGGAATGTTAGAGGAATCTCAAATTCAGGCACACAAGATTATCTTTGTGAACTTATGTCTACATATAAATCGAAGATTATTTGTATTATTGAACCACGAGTCTCTGGAACCCAGGCGGACCACATTATAACTGCCTTGGGTTTTACTTCTTCCTTTAGGGTTGAAGCCAGACGGTTCTCAGGCGGAATTTGGATACTTTGGCAAGCAGCTCATGTACGGCTACATATCCTTGAAAATCATAGACAGTTTGTTCACTGTTCTGTAGATGGAAAATACTATATTACCTTTGTTTATGTACACCATAATCCACAGATTAAATGTTTATTCTAGAAGCATTTACCCAGGATAGCATCCAGTATCACTAAACCATGGACTGTAATGGGAGACTTTAACCCCATGTTAAACCCCTCAAGATCTGTTGTTGCTTTTATTGCACAAACTCATCAAGGGCGTTGGCTTTATGGAGGATCAAAATGGCTTTACACTTCATCTGTTTTAGGAACTGAGTGTGCTGCTATTGAGTTCGCATTATCATCAGTTCGTCAACTACAATGGACATCTATTGTCATAGAGATAGATTCAACCACTGCGGTGGCAGTAATTAACGATCAAGGTATTCATCAGCCTGTGTTGTATAGATGGACTTCCTCTATTGTCGCATCACTTCAAAACAACTGGTCCGTTGTTATACGGAAAATACCAAGGATTCAAAATGCAGAGGTTGACATGTTGGCAAAGCTACATAATGCAGACATTTGCACAAGCATTTACGAAGCACCTCCAAGTAATTTTTCTCTAGTCATTCCCAAGTTCTATTGTATTGGGTCCCACTCTTAGTCTTCTGAGATTGATTTCTGTAATCCATATGTTGATTGCATCTCTGATGCATCTTAATAATTGAAAGTACATCTTTCCCAAAAAAAGTGCTCATTATATTAGTAGTTGAAATATATTATATGCGAGGACATACACTTCTACAAATAAATACCATATACAATATTATATGATTTTATAGACTTATCATCCTGTTTGACAATAAAATAATTATAAACATCATTTCGTAAGATAAAATAAAGTTGGAACATGTAATATTTTTTATGAGTTACATATGATGTATATGTCAGTTTTATAACTTTTGAGAAAAATTTACACAACCTTTTCTTGACTGTCTTGATTATAATGTGAATGTAAGATTGTCATTTATCATATTAAGGCATGAGTCCATATGAACAATATCGAGCCAAATTAAGTAGAGTCATGTAATAATTTCCAAACATGTTATATAAGAAACAATCCATTATAAATATATTACCTAAAATATGTATATCTTATCTTTATAATTAACCAACCTCATAAAAGTTTTGCACTTTGTAAGTCACTTTATAAGTTTTTACATACACATACATATTTCCACAAATAGTTATAAATAGTTTCATATTATCAAATTTGACAATGAGATAAAAAGAAAAAAAGTACTCATAAAAATTTATATATTAAATAATATGGTTATTAGAATTATCATTATATTAGTAGCAAAAATATATTATTTATGAGGACATACACTTCTAGAAATTTATGTCATTTACATTGCCACATGCTTTTAGTAGACTTGTCGTCCCGTTTGACATTAAAATAATTTCAGGAGGAATTGGGGATGTGAGCAGTTTTTAGAGGTCCTGGTAGAGACATGGTTTGAAATGCAAAATCAAAGACGATTTGATTGCTCAATTGTATTCAAGATTCAAAATTTTTCTTACAAATATGAACATTTATTGTCGGTGCATTGTGGTACAGTAAAAGGATTTAGTATGAATAGATGTTATGCAATTTGATGTGTGTGTAATCAAGAAAGATAAAGTAAAACGGAGAAGGGTTTGAGTTAAAGATATGTTATAATGGGTGAGGAGAGAGAGTATGTGATAATTAGATATTATGGGAGTAATGTGAATAGAGTGGGGAGAACAAATGGTGGGATCGGTTGTTTACTACAGAGGGACAAAAATGTGTGTGCAATCACTATTTATATAAGAATATACTTTCACAATATGCCGGTTGCCGGTAGTTTAAGACAAATCTTATACTTATTTTATAAACTTGTTAATCATATTGTATCATATCTTTTTAGCTCCTCTTCAAAATCCAACCCCTTAAAAAAATAAGGAGAGAAGTACTTGTTGTAACTATAACAACATTTTAGTTGATCTGACTAAGTTTTTACAAAACATGTCTTATAAAAAAGACGTAGCTATATGCTTATGTGGTGACTTGTGATGGTTGAAATTTTGGGTAATTAGTGGCTAATATTGTTGTTTAAACACGTCAAGAAAGAAAATGGGGGAGAAACAATTAGTGGGACATTCATGGGACATAGGAAGAGAGAGTTTAAGGATGTTATTGGGAAGAATAGATGGTGAAAGTGGGAGAGAGATATAAGGATAAGTTACATATGAGTGAAGGGAGAGAGGGAAAAACAAAATGAGAGGGAAAGAGAGTGGGGTAATAAGGGAATTGGACTAGTGGGTCACCTTTTATTATGGAAGGGAACAAAAGTACTGGTAGTTTGTATCCACCGAATTTCTATACACATTACATAGTTATTATAAAATTAGGGACAAGAATATGAGTAATGAGAGTGAGAGAGATTGGGAAAGAGTTGGGATACATTATTGAATGGTGTATGAAGTTTATTTTAAAGTATTTATATAAATGAAAATTTTGATGAGAAGGGGGTATGTTTTTAAAATTTATAACTATATGTTACCATATATGGAATGCAATCACAAACATGAGGGAGAGAGAGGGAGAGACAGAGAGAGAGAGAGAGTTGAATGTCATGGCAGAAATATGAACATGCTAGGAATGTAAAATTCAATTTAAAAGATGATGTTGGATGTTAGTGTTAAAAACATAGAGCCGTAACATTAAATTATACATTTGCTTTGCTATAAAATAAAACCACAATTAGTGGTATATTTTTCAATGGCATAAGCCATAAAGTTATGTGAAGGGATAATTTGGAAAACATAGAATTACTCATTATTATACCCTTTGGGAAAAGCGGCAAACAGATGAGGGAAGAAACCCAAAGTATTAATGTAAATCACCTAACTAATCAAACTAATAACTGTGAGAGTGGGATTGGCATTAGTATAGGTAGTGAATTACACTACGGAAAGCATGTAATTCTGGCTACAAGCTCCTTATCCAGAAATTGAGATAATAGGTATTAGTGTGTAGGATAGACTGTAAGTGATATCTATGGTGAAACCATCATCCTAAGGAACCCATTTTCTTTCTGATTTCCTCAAATCATTTAATTCGTTTGCTTTAGTATTACTTTAGTAATTCAACCCAACTCAAACAACCATCATCGGCTTAGCTGATCGATTTGTAGTTAGTAGTAGTTTCTAGAGAAACGAATCCATGTGTTCGACTCGGGCCTCATAGGTCCATTATTACTGTGATATGTTCACTTGCGTTTTGTGTATGGTAAACACATGTCAAGTTTTTGGCACCGTTGTCGGGGAAGCGACAACATTCAACACTACGAGTGCTGCAATCGGCCACTCTAGGCTTTTTTTTAATTATTATATTCAAACTAAATCATAATAATCTCTTCATTTAAATATAATCTTCTGAAGCTGACATCCATTCTTTTGTTTCAGGTACACTAGTTCATGGTGTGAACCAGAGCTCTAGACTACGGTGAACTATCTTCACCAGATTTTGGGCAAGCAAAATTTTTGTAGGGGAAGCGAGTGCAGGGCAGACCTGTGGACAGGTTCAGCAGAACACCTTCACGTAACCCCCCTGTGTTAGAAGAAATAGAGGCACTAGTAGCACCTAAATTGAGAGAAATGGGGGACAGAGTAGAGGAACCGGAAGAGCAAACTATATGGGAAAAAATCAAAGCTTCATCGTCTACGGCCCAAAAAGGGCCCATCAAAAGACAAGCTATAAATGTGGGCAGCTATAAGATAGAACCTGGACTCATTGCTCTAGTCAAGGCCCAAGCGTTCCATGGTCACCCTTCTGAAGATCAGGTGATAGACATTCAAAATTTCATAGAGAGCTGTGACATGGTAAAAATAGATAGGATACCATCAAGCATAATCTACCTCAAGCTATTTTCATCCTCACTTGCAGATGGGGTGAAGCCATGGTTCAATAATTTATATGATGAGATCATAGAGTCATGGGACCAGATGATTGATGCATTCTTTGAACGTTACTTTCTGCCATAGAAGACCAATGATCTAGTAAAGAAGATTCACAACTTCAGGCAACAAGATGAGGAGTCATATTCTGAGACATGGGAGAGATTCCAAAACATGCTTAGGAAAGTGCCTCATCTTGGCATTGATCTGCAGGGACATACCAAGATCTTTTACTATAGTTTGCACAAAGGGGAGCAAACAACTCTTGACAGCGCACGAGCAGGGTTCTTTCTGAACAATAAGCCTACTCGTTGCTTAAAAATCCTCAAGAACATGTAAAAGAATCAATCCTAGGGCGAAGAAAGAGAGACAGCAACCACATGGACTACACCAAAGGCGGGAGGTCGTTGTCTGCCGCTATGAGGACAATGTCAACCGCTGTCTGTGGTGCTGCACTAGGAGACTGTTGGTAATGACTTTTTGAGTGTTGCTTGAAGAAGGAGCACACTTGTCACGCCCACATCCCATGATTTCCACTAATCATGAGATTAGGGCATGACTGTGAGGATTTCACTTAATACAAATTTCACTCCCAACTTTTTCTTTTTATTTCAAACTCTTTGTTTTCACGCATTCACTCACATAAACAAACTTTACAAGAGAATTAAACTTTTATTACTCTAATATGATCTCAACATTAATGATACACATTCATATATTCATTCTGTTTCACACACTTCTGTATACATACAACATGATAATCAAATACATTCTCTCTTATCAAGAAACAAAGATACAAACCATTATTTATAACTCTCTCACATCTATACAAGGACATAGAGTGATAGGGACCGACTGAACTTAACTAAACTCATACTTAACTCATGTGGTAAATCTACTAT
The DNA here is from genome assembly GCA_963693085.1 of Alisma plantago-aquatica. Lineage (NCBI taxonomy): Eukaryota > Viridiplantae > Streptophyta > Magnoliopsida > Alismatales > Alismataceae > Alisma > Alisma plantago-aquatica. Next base: position 118,456,228 of record OY856414.1, read on the forward strand.
GATGCTTTGACCTTCTTCAAGTCCATGTGGTTTCATTAAAAATTTTGAGTAGAGGGGTGAGCCTACTCACTCAGTGAATGAGAACTTCAAATAAACAGTCTAAAGCACTGATATTATTACAGTTATACCTTTGAGCAACTGATATCAATTATAACAACAATAATTACTACACTAAGCAGATCTAAACCAATACATTTAAAATAACAGAGAATGTAAATATTGCATTTAAAGAACAACTACTATGAAATTGTATTCAAATTATTCTTAACTCTTTTTACTTATAAGAAACTCTTTAAACATATATGATCATATTTTAGCTTATGCCCTAATCATATGCAGTGTATTCTACATATGAGACTCACCGTGCACTGCGGCTACACCGTACAAGACTTAGTGGACACACCCGGGAAATACTAATTCTGACTGCTATTCTGGTCTGCTGCAGGAAAACTGGCTCTCTGGCCTAAATTGGACTCCTCCTCTAAGCTGAGTACATAGGCGGAGGGTCTGAGACGCTCTGTGGGCCTCTGGATTACCACCGGGATGTCCGGTTCATGTTCGGTAACATATTTTCTCTTAGGAGACTCCCTCAAGGGCTTCGTCTCCCCGCACGCTCTGTGGGTGCGTTCCGACCCCTGTATATTGTAGACTGCCAGGGTTAGGTTGTTTCACCCCTAAGGTGCAGACCTCACAAAAGGGTTCTATGGTGTTCAGGGCTCCTAAGTCTATTATGACTTGATTATATCTTTCTCTTAGACTGATTTCTTTAACTCTGTATCTTACTGACTACTCAGACTACTGAATTGAATTCACTGATAATACTAAACTGAAGGCTTAACATATTATTTACCCTTTTCTTAGGGTATCTCCTTACTCATGCACATATATAATTTCTCATATATTCAAACATATATCATGTCTACTAAACAAGTATTCTCATTAAAACATTTCACACATATAAACTTGGCAGAGCAATATATTCAAAACACTATAATATTCTGAGTAATCATCATACTATGCATGTGGGCAGACTAAAATTCTTAAAAAAATAGAATACATATCAACATGGCATTTAATACACTAAAATAATACAATTGAACTGTTAAGCATCAACACATCTCATACTGAGAACTTTGATATCACAACACTTGATTCTTTAAACACCATATCCTTAGGGTTTCATTTACCTCATTCACTTATCACATGGTAACACCCTATCCTTAGGGTTTCGTTTGCCTCATTCACTTATCACATGGCAACACCTTATCCTTAGGGTTTCATTTGCCTCATTCACTTATCACATGGCTCTCATAAGGATTTCATACAATGTAAACATTCACTGAATAAAGACTGCTTTCAACAAATCATATATAATCAATATATGTATGAAACCTTAGAACTGAGCTGAATTTAGGTTTTCATGCCATTCACTGAGATATCATGCATCAAGAATAATATTGAATAATTAAAGTCTATTATTTCAATATAAATACTTCAAATGAATTTCATAATATCTATTCGCAAATTTCCAACTTTTCACTCATCTAGGTTTTCAACCCTTTCTAATGAGATATCAAGAAAACACTGTTCACATCACTCGAAATCCAAGGTAGTATCTGACATGTATGTACTATTCATTCAAATAACAATCATTCATAATCAATAAGATTCATATAGACAAATTTCTCTATTTAATTTTATAGCAATTTCAATCATAGCCAAAAATCCTAAATTTCAGGTTACTCTTGTAACCTCTGTAAATACTTAAGGATTTATCATTAAGAGGTATTGTATCCATTTCATATATGATTTTATCATCTGAAATTCATCAAAAAAGAAGAAGAATCCATTTCATATCATTTTACAAAAAGTTGATCAAAAGGAAAATTTAGGGTTAGATTGTCACATACTAAGCAAATTTAAGATTATGGATGAATTAACCAAATTTCGTGCGATATACTATTTAAAGGAAGTTACCACTCACCCTAAGGTGTGAAAACCCCTTAAAAATGAAGCTCATCCCTAAAAATCACAAAGTCATATCAAATCCTTAGCAATTCACCCAATTCTTCTTCCTTTCAACTCGAAAACCCTAAAAATGAGGAATTATGAAGAAAGAGTGAGAAAAGGGGAAATTTTGATACCATTTCAGATAAAATAAGGTGAGGGATGGAATCTTGAAATGTTAGAGAAGATTCACCATGAAAGGCTATGCAAAGAAGCTAAACTTACTTGATTTCACCATTCCTCGGACCGCAAAACCCTAATTCAACAATTCCACCACTTTCTCCTCTCAAACCCTAACTCTCCCTCTCTCTCTAGGAGATCATTTCTCTGGAATTAATTGTGAATTATGAGAGCTTATAGTGTGTGTGGTCGACCATATAGAGTAATTGAGCTGCTTGGGTCAATTGCACATTGACCCCTCACTCAACTTTCTCTTATTTCAGCTAAATTTTCTGTTATAAAAAAGTTACTATAATTCGTTTATTTCAGAGAACAAACCTTATCCAAAAATTCTAAGAATTTAAAAAGTTATTTATAATTGAGTTCCAAAGCTTCAGTTAAATTTTGAGATCATTTGGAATTACCAATAAATAATTAAAAATAGAACAGTGTACTACTATACATAAATCTACAGAAATGTCAGTTGAAGCAAAAATGCCTCAGAACGGCCGTGCTAGCTACCATGACCGTGCAAAATGGACCCAGAACGGCCGTGCCGCCTACCACTGATGTGGTGCATTACTTTCAATTTCAGCAGATTTGAGTATAAAAGTTGGTTAATAGTTCAATTCTTTCAAAATGGCTGTGTGGCCTTGCATGCCTGTGCCACCAATGGCCTAGCACGACCGTGCTATCCAAGCCTCCAACTACCATTTCTATTTTTCTATGCCTAACTCTATCATTCCTTCCCAAATGAGCTTATTTGGTGAAAACCCTAATTTCAGCTGACTAGGGTTTATATATCTCAAACCCTAATTATACAAAGAGATAGCATGCTTGGGGTTCTCATTAGGTTTAACATATCATAATTGAGATATCATCATTAATTAGATTTAAACAACAATAAATCCAATTAATTATGTAATCATCCAGGTAAACCCTAGTTTACCAATTAAGCTCAGATGCGGTCATAACAACATTGCTGCCTAAAGAAGAAGCACACTACTTCTTGGAGAAGAAGCACAATATTGCATTAAGAGTTGTCACTGGATTTGCTCCAGGACCAGGTATAAATCTTGTTACCTTCCTTTATAGATACATTGTTGTTGACGTGATCTTGTTATTTTGGTAAACAAACATTAAATTTTTTGTTTATGTTGCCTTATCTGGGGTCGCCCTAATTTCCCAACAGTATTCGCCCCTTCACGTGAACTTGAGTTCACCATCAATATCGTACCAGGTATCAGCCCTATCTCAAGACCACCTTATCAGATGACACTTAAGGAGCATGCATAACTTAAAAAGCAACCAAAAGAAATTCTTAACATGGGGTTTGTCTTCCCCATTGTCTCTCCTTGGGGAGAACTTATTCTATTTGTGAAGAAGAAAGACGATTCTCTAAAGACGTGAATAGATTATAGAATGTTGAATCAAATGACTATAAATAATCTCTATCCTAGACCGCACACTAATGATTTATTCGATCAACTGAAGTCAGCTATGGTTTTCTCTAAGATGGATTTGCAAAGTGGATACTATCAAATGCGGGTGAAAGATGAAGATATAACAAAGATGATATTTTGTACTCGTTATGGGCATTATAAATTCTCAGTGATGCATTTTAGGTTGACTAATGCCCCTGCCACCTTCATGGACCTTATGAATCGGGTCCTTTGTACCTACCTTTATGACTTCGTGGTAGTGTACACTGATGATGTCCTTATCTATTCTAAGTTGATGGACCAACACCGAGAACATTTGAGGATTGTTTTACAGACCATTCATGAGAATCAACTTTATGCCAAGTTTTTAAGTGCAAAATTTGGATAAAGGAAGTTACGTTCTTAGGTCACATAATATTAGTTTGTCACATAGTTGTGGACCTAGCCAAATTTGAAGTTGTGGCTAAGTGGAAACCTCCAAAGAATACTCCTGAGATATGAAGCTTCTTGGGTCTCATGGGTTATTATAGATGGTTCATCAAGAACTTTTCTGAACTGACTCATCCTCTAATCAAGTTGACTCACAAAGACACCAAGTTTATCTGGACCCCAGAATATGAGAATAGTTTTTTGGAACTGAAGTGTTATTTGAGATCTGCCCCTATTTTGATCTTACTTGTTGAAGGAAAGCATGATGTTATCTACACTGATGCATATAGACAAGACTTAGGGTGTGTTCTTATGAAAGAAGGATGATTTGTAGATTATGCCTCCTTCCAGCTAAAGTTGAATGAAGAAAATTGGCCGACCTATGACCTTGAGTTTGCAGCTATTGTTCATGCCCTCAAAATCTAGAGGCATTACCTGTATGGTGTGTAGTTTGAGGTTTTCTATGACCGTAAGAGTCTCTATTATCTTATGACACAAAAGGACATGAACATGAGAGAAAGGCACTAGATTGAGTATTCAAAGGATTATGATTTCCCCACCACTTACCACCCTAGAAAAGAAAATGTAGTCTTCGATGCCCTTAATTGTAAGAAGGATATTGTTTGCACATCTCTCTCTAGTTTTGTGTGGAGATGCATGGAGCATGTTTCTAGATGAAGACCTGAGATAAAGGATGATGAGATGATGCATTTGTAGTTAAGATATGTATGCACATGGCTTGTAAGGACCCTGACCTTCATTTTGGGCTTATCCTGTTTGCTTTGCCTAAACCTTATGTTTAGTTGCTTGTTAATCACCTCTAGTGCTGATTAGGATTTGTTTGTGCTTTGTTGAGAGTTGGAGGTGCTACATGCAAATAACCCAAGTTTAGGGTTGATGAGCAAGTTTGTCACCTTGAGAGATGTTTCTCTCTCTCCTGCATCCTCTAGGGTTGAGAGGATGGGTTGGGCTCGTTGCTTGAGTAGCCTTGGGCTTTGTCTTGCCTTGTTGAGCCTTGTTTGGGCTTTGCCTTGCCTTGATGGGCCTTGTATCAGAAAAGGGTGAGTTTGGTGCCTTGTATCAGCCATGGTGTATCGGCCAAGGAGTTGTGTCGGGCAGGAAGTGTGTCGCCCATGAGGTGTATCGACCAGTGACTTTCTTTGACCTTAGCATCGTTTGTGTCACCCCCCCCCCTTGTGGACACTTGGTGCTTTTTGCTTGCATGTGGCAAGAGCATGGACATGTGGAGGTGGTGAGTGACCGGCCTAAATCGCGCGTCCTAAATTTGGAGGTGGATTTGAGGTAGTCGAGCTTTTACATTTATAAACCCGAATCCTTCTAGACCCCCGCAACTTTGTTTACGGGGTCGAAGTAGATATACGTGGTCGAACACAGGGACAAGGGGGGTAGTGTTGAGAACCCAGAATCGACACGCTACACTCCGACAGGTATAAAGAGAGATAAATTCCCAAAAAGGGAAGCAGTAAGATGTCACAAATAAAACAAAGAAAACTATCTCCAAGTGGAGCTACAAGAGAGATTTAAGATTTTAATCATATAGACGTTTTTAGGGGTTTTCATGCAACAGAAACAGAAAGATATTGCTCGAGCTAAAGCCAGGTACGAAGGATAAAACCCCGGTAAAACAAGCGGCGGTGGAACCAATCCTGTACCCCTCCTCTCGAAGCGGGTACCTCTAACAAGGCATCGGCTCCACTCTCGGGGTCACCAGACTCAAATTAGAGTGGAAAGGTCACTAAAGCAACTCCGTTCCAGGCACTCTCGTACTCCAGAATCGGACCAAACACTAGAGCCACAACACAACTCTCGAGGTTGTTGCGACGGGAAAACACAATTCGTTAGCTAAGCGAAACGTGATCCAAACATGCAAGCTAGAGTTCGGATATCAAACATAGTAGTCATCCAACATTGTGCACCAAGCATAGAGCAACAAGTAATTAAGTATCTTCTATTTCCATAGACAAATAAAGGGTCTTAATTACAATGCATAAGTAAGGAATTAAATGACAGAAAGTAAATATAGGTGTCGCCTCCTTGATGTATAAGGACGACAAGGTGTTGTAGCTCTCCTGCCTGATATCGGTCAGAGGCCTAGCCCGATACAGAGGTGTCGGGCGGCACACCCTCTCGGGCGGCACGCACCGACTGTCGACCGTATCACTCAAGGACCCTGGCCGATACGCTCGTGTCGGGCGGCACACCCTCTCGGGTGGCTCGCTCGACAAGTTAAGCGTATCGGGTTGATATCGTGTCGGGCTAAGAGCTACACATTGTTGTTGTCGGGCACTTGTGTCGCTCATCTACGTCGGCCGATGTCGGCCCGCAGTGTCGCCCGGGACGGTCCTAAGTGAACTGTCCCCTCCCTCTCGGGATGGGGAGAAGCTCACCTAGTGTCGCCCGAGACAAGCACTGGGGCACGACACGTATGCTCTCGCAGCCTCCTCGGAAGATAGCTCAACTCCCAACTGTCCGAATTGACCAAGCTGTCTTTTCGGCTCCCTGTAGCTGCTATTTATAGGCAGCTGGCCGGGAGGAGTTATGGTGCTCGAAGCGCCATGTGGCCCCCTTAAGCGCCGGTCGATGGACGGCCGATACAGGTATAGCTCGGCGCGGAGGTGTCTGCTATCGGTCATGTGACGGGCGGTGCGCCTACCGGTGAGTGGCTGTGTCGCCCGACAAGCTGGGTTGTCGGGGCGAGCCGGGCTCCCTGTCGGGTAGAAGGTGTGTCATCCGTCAGCTTCTTCTCGCGCGGCACCTCTTTGTCGAGCGTCTTTGTGTCGCCCAACCCCTGTCTGGCATGGGTTGTATCGGGCGTCAGGGAGGCCGAGACAGGCTTGGACTTATTCATGGGCCGGGACGGCCTTATTGCCCAAAACGAGGAAAACTCTGCAAAAGATAGGAAAATTGGATTAAGAGCATTGCTTGGCCAATTATTGCGAAAGTGCATACAAAAGAGAGGAAAATAGCTAAAAATGGCAGTTTTGATAACAGAAAAACAGTCTAAAATATCACAAAATTTGGTGTTATCAACTCCCCCAAACTTAGCATTTTGATTGTCCTCAATCAATATTTAAACTATATTTTGTGATGCTTCTTCTTGCTTGGTATAACTTTCTGGCCAAGAGGTAAAACAAGTATAGTAATCCCTTTAGAGATAATGCTGCTTCACTACATACAAAAGACCATGCGTTTCCTTGCCTTATTATTTCAGTAAAAAACTTTCTCTACAGCTTCGGCGAGACTTTGTTGTATGATTTCGAAGTTAGCTTATGCAACAAACAGCTTTATTTTCGGGGCAAAAAGTTGTGTATAGGGTAGGCTAAGGCTTTTTGGGTTTTTTCATTCTTGTCTCCCACCAGTCCATCCAGGTAAGGGTCCGTTAACGGGCAAGTGGTCCCTGCAGCCCAAGCCAGTTGGCTTTAGAGCAGTGATTTCACATCCTACGTACCACTGCCCCGGATCTACCATGCCTAAAGATGGGTACTTTTGGAAGACAAGTGTATATATATTTTTTCTTTTTCTTTTATTGGGAACAACTCTCATGCTTTTATTCACGCTCATAAGGCTTCTCTCTCTTTTGGGATTTTTGTTGGGTGAGGGGAACAAAGAGAATCATGCTGTTTGGGCAGCTTTTTCCTTCTCCATACTCGTCTCTTAACTGCTTGCGAGATTATTGTATTTTTCGAAATTTTTGGCATGGAAACACATCATCTTTTGTTTGTTTGAGGCAGCATTATCAGAAAGAAATGACAGAACTTGCAACTCGTTAAACATACAGAAAGCAAACCTTGCAAGAAGTCACAACAGGTTTCATTATTACAACAACTTTGTACATATGCATAGGGACAAAAATTTGTAAAGGAAAGCTTTTTAAACAAAAAGGGAAAATTTTATATGGCATACATGCGTAGATCAGATATACATGGAGCTATAAGAGCACGTCAGATAAAAAAGAAACCCACAAGCGTAGAAATCTTGAAGAGCTAAAAATTTTACGCGTAGAAAGCTTGAAGAGTTAAAATTTTATACCTCCCTCACTGGCATACGGGTACCCCCCCCAAACTTACTCCACACTCTGTCCCAGAGTGGTGAAGAAGGCAGGGTAAGGTAATGTTTATCCAGTGAGGGTTAGCTCGCTGATGTGCTGCAATATGCTCCTACGAAGTTGCAGCATGCTATTGGGAGGTTGTCTAGCGGGTTCGCTACTGCCAATGAGAGGTTGAGCAGGAGCGTAGACCCTCAAAATTCACTTCTGGCCCGCCTTTTCTCCAAATCTCCGTTGTGAACATGAATGAAAGGACTGATCATCAGTCCCTAGTTCAGTTCCCAGGAGTGTGTAGTCAGGGTGGGCCCTCTCCCTTAAGAGGACGGAACCGGAATGCCCCGAACTTGTTCGGAGGCCTTGGTCGCCGTACTCGTGCTGTCTCTGGAGATTGTCCTAAACCACCACAGAGACAGGCTGATAAAAAGGTGATCCTCCATTGGAGCTATCACATGAAGAAGAACCCATCCCTTTCTTGTTGGTGTCATTTCTGTCCGACTGTTGTTGCTGATCCCCGCGCCGTGCTTGTTGGCACGGCCGGTGGTTTGCTCCATACGAGCCATACCTGTTATTCAAATTTAAAATTTATTCACCCGTTAGGCAGGAAAGTTAAAAAGAAAAACTGTTAAAACTGGGCGATAAGGGATCGGACGATACGATGTTGTCGCGCGATATGACTCGCCGCCCGGCACTGGTGTATCGGGCGATACGAGGTCACAAGAAGCAAAAACCTGCTACTGTGTCGTGAGAAGCATGTCGCCCGATATTGCGTATCGGGCAAGCACAATTGGCCGGCGTGTCGTGCGTCAAGAATGTCAGACGATAGAAGGAAAATTCAACTAAGCTCGTCAACCCGGCATACAGCGCGCGATACGAAATTTGTGTCGGGCGATAGGAAAAGAAACATGTCGGTCGATACCCTATGCACGATACAAACCGTGTCGGGCAAAAGGTGTGTCGGGCTATACCCTTGCTCATGGGAGACATCGCCCGATACCTGAGCTGGCCGACACGCGAGCGAAGGACGGATCACTGCATGCATTCCAGGTGGCAAAAATGAGTAAAGTGTGACAGACCGACACGATGAAACCACAGTTCTTATTTATAGCCAGCTCGGTCGGGGGTGAAACGGACATCTCTGGGGCGTGCATCGGCCAACGGGTCACGCGGTTCTCGAGACGATGGTCACATCAGTCTCATTAAGGGCATTTATTCCCATGCACGATATTGTGCACGCCGCCCAGGAATGCCGACCGTCACGGCCGTTGCGATGCCCGAGAGACCAAAGCCCGGTACGGGCGGTCCTGCGCTCCAACTGAGCGGCTGCCCGACACGGTTAAAACAGGCGGGCAAAAAAAAACTAAAAACCTAAGAGCGGAAACAACAATCAAAAGGGTAAAACATCATCGGCCAAGGGTTAAGCCTTTGACCTCAGAGTGCAATACTCTTCAAAGCTTTGGAAAATTCAGCGGTGACCCATAGAATAGAAGAGTCGGCACGCTCAGCGCGTGCTCTGACTCGGGCCTTATTACATACCATAAAGTTTGTTTTTACTTTTTATAACAAACATGCAACCTATTCTATGAAAGAAAGAAGAACTCGGGTTGCCTCCTGAGGAGCGCTGGGGTTTGCGTCACCAGCCCGACCGGTGTAAGATAATCTTGATCAGCCCTCAACTGTACCCATGTCTTGTAGACTGATCTCTGCTCTCCTGACAAACGTTTCATCTTCGTAGAACCTTTTCACCTTGTGCCCGTTCACCTGAAAGGCCTTGGTCGGATCATCTTTGTCGTAGAGTTCCATCATCCCTGATGGATATATCTTTGACACCGTGAACGGTCCAGACCACCTCGTTTGCAACTTCCCTGGGAAAAGACGAATAGAGGACTTGAATAACAAGACCTTATCCCCTTCGCTTACATCTTTTCTCCTGAGATGGGTATCATGCCACAACTTTGTCCTCTATTTGTAGATTTTTGCGTTTTCGTAGGCGTTCATTCTCAGCTCTTCGAGCTCTTGAAGCTGCGAAAACCTTTTTCTCCTGCTTTGTCGAGGTCCATATTTAGGAACTTGATTGCCCAAAGGGCCTTGTGTTCCAACTCCAAAGGCAGGTGGCAGGATTTTCCGTAGATGAGTCGGTAGGGGGTGGTTCTAATGGGCGTTTTGTAAGCGGTACGGTAGGCCCAAAGTGCGTCATCAAGCTTCATGGACCAGTCTTTCCTCGTTCGGTTGATAGTTTTCTCCAAGATTTGCTTGATTTGCCTGTTGGAAACCTCTACCTGCCCTGACGTCTGTGGGTGGTAGGGTGTAGCGATCTTGTGCCTCACTCCGTACTTGCGCAGAAGTGCTTCAAACTGTCTTTCTCCAAAGTGTGACCCTCCGTCGCTTATCACAGTGCGCGGTACACCAAAACGAGGGAAGATGGTCTTCTCGAAGAGCTTGATAACTGACTTGGCGTTACAAGTTTGGGTGGCTACCGCTTCCACCCACTTCGATACATAATCTACTACCACTAGTATGTATTGATACCCCTGAGATGGGGGAAACGGTCCCATGTAGTCGATCCCCCACTCGTCAAATATTTCTACTTCGATCCAACTTGCCATTGGCATTTCATTCCTCCTCCCTATGTTTCATGTAAACTGGCACTCTTTGCAAACCTTTACAAATTGTGCAACGTCTTTAAACAAGGTGGGCCAGTAGAAACCTGACTGTAACACTTTTGCAGCTGTCCTCTCACTACCCAGGTGTCCACCGTAGGGGGAGGCGTGGCATTCTTTCAGGATGTCTGCGGTTTCTTCCTCTGGTATGCACCGCCTGTATAAGTGGTCAGCACATCTTCTGAACAGGAGAGGATCATCCCAGTAGTAGTTTTTGACATCCGCAAATAGTTTCTTTTTCTGATTGTACATGATGTCAGGAGGCAGTTCTCTGCAGGCAAGATAATTGCAGATGTCTGCAAACCAGGGTAAATTTTCTTCTTGAGCTTCCGCCAACATCAGAGCCTCGTCGGCGTAGTCATCGTTGATTGGAGGCCCTCTCTCTCTCTCTCAATCATGATTCTTGATAGGTGATCTGCAACTACATTCTCTACGCCCTTCTTGTCGATAATCTCGTGGTCGAATTCTTGGAGTAGCAAGGCCCACCTCAACAGTCTGGGCTTCACGTCTTTCTTTTGCATTAAGTATTTTATAGCCCCGTGATCTGTATATACCTTGACCTTGGCTCCAACGAGATACGACCTAAATTTATCGAACGCGAAGATGACCGCGAGCATCTCTTTCTCAGTTTTTGTGTAGTTTACTTGAGCCTCGTCCAACGTGCGACTAGCGTAGCAAATCAAATGGTGCTTTTTGTCTTTCTTTTGCCCCAGGACTGCTCCAACCGCGTAGTTGCTTGCGTCGCACATCAGCTCAAAAGGTAAACCCCATTCTGGTGCTTGAAGGATAGGTGGTGATGTTAAAGCATTTTAAGGGCCTGAAAAGCACTTAAACAATCGTTAGAGAAAACAAATTCATCGTCTTTTACCAGAAGATTGGACAACGGTTTGGAAATCCTTGAGAAGTCCTTGATGAATCTTCGATAATATCCCGCGTGCCCGAGGAAGCTTCGCACCCCCGTCAGGGATCTCGGTGGAGGAAGCTTGGATATTGCTTCAACCTTACTTGCGTCCACTTCGATCCTACGCTTCGAGATCTTATGCCCGAGAACGATGCCCTCCCGCACCATGAAATGGCACTTCTCCCAGTTTAGAACTAGGTTGTTCTCCTCGCACCTTTGAAGGACCAATGACAGATTCTTCAGACATCTATCGAAGTCCTTCCCATAGACAGAAAAATCGTCCATGAAAACTTCCACGATGTCTTCTAGAAAATCTGAGAACATCGATATCATGCATCGCTGAAAGGTTGCGGGGGCGTTGCAGAGTCCGAAGGGCATCCTTCGGAAGACATAAGTGCCGTAAAGGCAGGTGAACGTTGTTTTCTCTTGATCGTCGGGAAAGATGGGTACCTGGTAAAAACCTCTTTCTTGACGACCTCCTTGAGCATCTGGTTTAGCTTCCTCTGGGGTTGAACCAAAGGCTTGGCAGATTCATCCAAGTTGATGCGATGCATGCACAGGGCAGGGCTAAGGCCTTTGATATCATCTACTGAATATCCTATAGCCCTCCTGTGGAGCCTTAACTCCTCAAGGAGTCGGTCCAACTGGTTGCTTGAAAGATCGGCGTTTACTATGATGGGGTTTCTGTGCTCTTCATCTAAGAACTCGTATTTCAGGCCTTCGGGCAACACTTTTAACTCTGGCTTTGGTCTGGGTGCCTTCTCCTGAGGCTCCTCCTCAAGAGAGGCATACTTCGCAGACTCCACCTCTGTATCCTCTTCTTGCAAATCTTCGTCAGAAAGGTTGAGAAGGTTGAGGTGATTCATGACCTCAGGATCTTCGAGGTCATGATCTTGACAGTTTATAGCCCTCAAGAGGGGGTCTACTGTCCGGATATCTTCCTCTACTTCCTCGCAGAATTTATTGTAGCTATCTGCGAAACATGCTGATTCAGATAGGGACGGGCTCTTCATGATCTCTTTCAGCTTGAAGTCGATATGGTCGTTTCCGACCCTTAAGGTGATCATCCCCTCGGAAACATCAATCAGCGCTCTCCCTGTCGCCAAGAAGGGGCGACCAAAGATGATCGGGCAACAGGGGTCTTCAGCTGTGTCGATGACGACTATATCGCAAGGGATGAAGAAGTCACCAACCCTGATCGACACATCTTCGACAATGTCGACGGGTTTCTTAAAGGTGTGGTCTGCCAGTTCAATCTGCATATTGGTTCAAACCATGTCGGTCAAACCCACCCTTGGTGCGAAACTTAGGGGCATGAGGCTTATGCTAACCCCCAAGTCTGCTAGACCCTTGCGCTCGACATTGTCTCCGATCGAACGGGATTGTGAAAGCTCCGGGATCCCTTCTAAGATTGAAGAAGGACGTGGTTGAGTTCATTGAAAGATGTGGTGTATGTCAATAGGTCAAAGCAGAGCATCAGAGGCCTGTAGGGACATTGCAACTGTTGCCTATACCACAGTGGAAGTGGGATCATGTGACTATAGACTTTGTGATTGGTCTGCCTAGGACATCCAAAGGCCATGATTCCATTTGGGTGATCGTTGACAGATTGACCAAGTCACCACATTTTCTTTATGTGAAAATGATGTTCATTAGAGTGAAGCTTGCCCAGATATATGTGGATGAGATAGTGTGTTTGCACAGTGTTCCACCAACTATCATTTATGATAGAGGTCCCCAATTCACGAGTCGCTTTCGGGAGCGACTGCACACAGCTTTGGGTGCACAATTAAAGTTTAGCACTACTTTTCACCCACAAACATATGGTAAATCTAAGAGGACCATCCAGACCTTGGAGGATTTGTTAAGGGCTTGTGTTCTTTAGTTTTTAGGAAGTTGGGATGTACACCTCAGGTTTGATAGAGTTCGCCTATAACAAAAACTATTAGAGTAGCATTCATATGGCACCTTATGAGGCATTGTATGGGAGGCATTACAGGTTACCATTGTATTGGTACAAGATATGTGAGTATCATATTCTTGGTCCTGAGCTTGTGCATTAGACAACAGAGAAGATCAAGGTAATCTAGCAACAGTTGAAGGCAACACATGATAGACAGAAGTCGTATGCAGATAATCATCATACACCCTTAGAGTTCCATGTGGGAGATAAGGTATATTAGAAAGTCTCTCGTTAGAATGAAGTCCTGAGGTATGGGAAGAAGGGTAAGTTGGCTCCCAGGTTTATGGGACCTTACCCAGTGGTGGCACGTGTTGGGAAGGTGACCTATAGGTTTGAGTTGCCACCTGAGTTGTACCGATTTCATCCAGTGTTTCATGTGAGTATGTTGAGTAAGTGCCATCCGGATACAGAGTTGATGCTGCAACCAGTAGAGGTAGAGTTGGATGAGGATATGACCTATGTGGAAGGTCTAGTGTTTATCCTTGATCAGAGAGTGAAGAAGTTGAAGTGGAAGGACTAATTGGCGTGTCGGGCTTCAAGAAGGTGGAGGAGGCGGAAGCTAGATACACGGTCTCTGTCCTTCCTCCCCTTCTCTTCTTTGTGATAAGGTCCTTGAGGAACTTGGCATACATAGGCATCTCTTCCAATGCATCAAGGAAGGGGACTTCAAGATGCAGTTTCCTAATCGAGTCCATGAACCTTTCGTGACGCCTTTTCAGATTTGCCTTGATCAGCTTATGCGGGAACGGCAGCCTTGGAGCATAAGAATTCCTCCCACCAGGTAGCTCATCGGAAGACTTCCGCGCAGGATCTTGAGCTTCTGCTTGTCCACCTTCGCCCTCTTCTGGAATGATACTCTCCAACCTCGGTTCAGGTTCTGGTTCAGCATCAGCTGTGCGCTCCACCGTCCTTCCAGACCTCAGTACCGCCATTCTGGCGGTTTCCGGATATGAGAGTGTCTTTCCCGCAGGGTTCTTTATCAGAGCCGCCATCTGGGCCAATCGTTGATCGACCTCCCATTGGCGCATCCGCAGACTTGTCATCTGGTGTTGCATGGAATTCTGAGCTCTGGGGTTGGAAAGCGCACCCTACACCAGCCGGTTGATGATAGAGTCTTGTCTTTTTATGAAAGCATGCAACTGGCCAACCAGGCAGGGCTGGTGCGATATCTCATCTCGGCCTTGACATTCACCTTCGAACGGAGATTTCTCACAATGAGACATGGCGTCAGATCTCGAGGGAATAGGTCACCGTTCTTTAGGGTTCCTGAGATGGCACGAGAAATCAAGTTTTAGAAGAAGAATTTATTAATTTCAAGCAAGGAATAATAGTAAAGAAAAAGAGAAAGAAAAAGAGTGCTATCAAACTCATTGCTAAGCTTGAGGCACAGGAGTGTAGTTAGTGGATTCAGATTCATCAACAATATCGTTTTTGCCTCGTCCCCGGCAACGGCGCCAAAAAGTTGACCGGCCTAAATCGTGTGTCCTAAATTTGGAGGCGAATTTGAGGTAGTCGAGCTTTTACATTTATAAACCTGAATCCTTCTAGACCCCCGCAACTTTGTTTACAGGGTCGAAGTAGATATACAGGGTCAAACACAGGGACAAGGGGGGTAGTGTTGAGAACCCAGAATCGACACGCTACACTCCGGTAGGTATAAAGAGAGATAAATTCCCAAAAAGGGAAGCAGTAAGATGTCACAAATAAAACAAAGAAAACTATCTCCAAGTGGAGCTACAAGAGAGATTTAAGATTTTAATCATATAGCAGTTTTTAGGGGTTTTCATGCAATAGAAACAGAAAGATATTGCTCGAGCTAAAGCCACGTACGAAGGATAAAACCCCAGTAAAACAAGCGGCGGTGGAACCAATCATGTACCCCTCGTCTCGAAGCGGGTACCTCTAACAAGGCATTGGCTCCACTCTTGGGGTCACCGGACTCAAATTAGAGTGGAAAGGTCACTAAAACAACTCCGTTCCAGGCACTCTCGTACTCCAGAATCGGACCAAACACTAGAGCCACAACACAACTCTCGAGGTTGTTGCGACGGGAAAACACGATTCGTTAGCTAAGCGAAACGCGATCCAAACATGCAAGCTAGAGTTCGGATATCAAACATAGCAGTCATCCAACATTGTGCACCAAGCATAGAGCAACAAGTAATTAAGTATCTTCTATTTCCATAGACAAATAAAGGGTCTTAATTACAATGCATAAGTAAGGAATTAAATGACAGAAAGTAAAGATAGGTGTCGCCTCCTTGATGTAGAAGGATGACAAGGTGTTGTAGCTCTCCTGCCCAATATCGGTCAGAGGCCTAGCCCGATACAGAGGTGTCAGGCGGCACACACCGACTATCAACCGTATCGCTCAAGGACCCTGGCCGATACGCTCGTGTCGGGCGGCACACCCTCTCGGGTGGCTCGCTCGATAAGCTAAGCGTATCGGGTTGATATCGTGTCGGGCTAAGAGCTACACATTGTTGTTGTCGGGCACTTGTGTCGCTCATCTACGTTGGCTGATGTCAGCCCGCAGTGTCGCCCGGGACGGTCCTAAGTGAACTGTCCCCTCCCTCTCGGGATGGGGAGAAGCTCACCTAGTGTCGCCCGAGACAAGCACTGGGGCATGACACGTATGCTCTCACAGCCTCCCCGGAAGATAACTCAACTCCCAACTGTCCGAACTGACCAAGCTGTCTTTTCGGCTCCCTATAGCTGCTATTTATAGGCAGCTGACCGGGAGGAGTTATGGTGCTCGAAGCGCCACGTGGCCCCCTTAAGCGCCGGTCGATGGACGACCGATACAGGTATAGCTCGACGCGGAGGTGTCTGCTATCGGTCACGTGATGGGCGGCGCGCCTGCCGGTGAGTGGCTGTGTCGCCCGACAAGCTAGGTTGTCGGGGCGAGCCGGGCTCCCTGTCGGGTAGAAGGCGTGTCGTCCGTCAGCTTCTTCTCGCGCAACACCTCTTTGTCGAGCGTCTTTGTGTCGCCCAACCCCTATCGGGCAGGGGTTGTATCGGGTGTTAGGGAGACCGAGACAGGCTTGGACTTATTCATGGGCCGGGACGACCTTATTGCCCAAAACGAGGAAAACTCTGCAAAAGATAAGAAAATTGGATTAAGAGCATTGCTTGGCCAATTATTGCAAAAGTGCATACAAAAGAGAGGAAAATAGCTAAAAATGGCAGTTTTGATAACAGAAAAACAGTCTAAAATATCACAAAATTTGGTGTTATCAGTGAGCTAGTAGGTGGCCTTGCTCCATGGACAAGTGTTCCTAGTGTGGGCGACACCTTGCCTTAGTTTCCTTTTCACCCTCTTCTATATATGCCTCTCCTTTCTCTTGCTTAGGATCCCTTTAGTTCTTTAGTTGTCTCTCTTCTTCCTTGGTGGGCGATACATCTCCTTGGTGAGCTTGGTGGCCGATACACTTGGAAGAGCAAGCTAGGTGGTCAACCTCCTTGGAGTCTTCTTCTTCTTCCTCTAGTGGTGGCCGAACCCTAGAAGTGTCTTACTTCTCTTCTTGCGGTAAGCATCTCCCCCTCTTTCCTTAGCACCTTCCTCTCCTTCTTGCTTGTTCTTTGACCATGGTGGTTATGAGCCTTGCTTTTCTTCTTGAGGTGGCTGAAGGTGGTGCTTGGAGCTTGGAAGCTTGGTGCTAGGAACTTGGAGCTTGCTTGAGGTGGGTTACATAACTCCTAACCCTAGCTATACTACTTCCTTTTCTTGTTGCATGTGTATGTTTCATCTTGATCGGCCATGCATCTTGTTAGATATGTTTATTGCCCTAGTATGTACCTTTGATCTTGTTGTTGGTGTGTTCTTGACCTTGGTGGCCAAACCATGGAGTTTAGGGTTTCTTGGGAAAAACCCCTTTCTCTTCCTTTTTGGTTTTGAGAAGTGAGTTCGGGCTCTAATAGTGTAGGAAAAACTCCTCTCACTTGGTTGTTGCGAGGTGTGTCTATACTCTAGTTGCTTGGGCAATACCCTTCTCTCACCATGGATTTGAGAGGTGAGCCTTGGTTGGATGTTGACCTAGTGGAGGTTGGGATCTTGACCGATATGGAGATGATCTACCATGCTACCCAATATGTGATGGAGGTTGTGCAAAACCCCTCTCTCTTGATTGTTGAGAGGTGAGCCAACTCTCTTGATCTATTAGGGTTTGATAGTGGTGATCTTGATGTTAGTGACAACCAAACCGATATGGACCTTGTGCTTTGCATGATACACTTTTGTGGTAAGGTTGCCCGATACCCCTCCTCTAGGGTTTCGGCTTGGCCGATATGTTATGTTGGGTTTTATTGGCTTTGTTGCCCGATATGACCCCCTTTACCTTTCTAGTGTCCTTAGGCGATATATCTTGACCGAGATGTATCCTTTGCCTTAGTTGGTGTTGTCCCTTTGGCCGATATGGTGCTTAGTAGCGACCTTTGTTTTGTGCCTAGGGTGACATAGCTTGGTCTTGAGTTGCCTGATATGGTGTTAAGTGGTGAAACCCTAATAGGTGCCTTAGTGATGACCGATGTGTTGAGCTTGACCTAGTTGACCGATAGGCTATCTTGTGTCATCGTGGTGTCGTTTGTTGTAGTTGGGCGATACAGAAATGAGTTTGGGCACCATGATCTTGGTCGTTACAGCTTGGGCATCATGGTAGATGGCTTCCCGATATGAACTCTAACCCTAGATGGGAGATAGGGCCTTGACCTACACGTATAGTTTCCCGACACACATCTAGCCTTGGGTGCACGATACACCCTCTTGGCCTAGTTGCACGATACACTCCTTGTCCTTGGCTGCATGACATAGCTTTTGGACTCAGTTGCACGAAACACCTTTAGGTCTGGCTGCCCGATACACCCTTGTGTTTGAGTTGGCCGACATGTGTGGTTTTGTGTCTTTACCAATAGGCTTTTGGTGAAGGTTGTGATCCTTCCTGATACCCCCTTTGGGTGAGGGATGCACTACCCATCACACCTATAGTGAGGGTAGAAGGTATCTTTGGTGAGGGTTATGCTTAACTCGGAAACCCTAATCGATGATTTGTTATCTTATACCCTTACCTATGATATAATATGGATGATAGGTTGTGAACCATGATATGTTTGATGCTTAAAGATGATGCTACATAAGGTGATAAGATAAATGTTTATGTTTATAAGTTTAGGGCATAAGTGGATGCTCATGGATTAATAACAATAATGTAATTAATACAGCTATATGCCTCATATAATTATGATCATGGATGGTTGTTCCAAACATGTACATCTGCAACACTAATAGCTTGATAATCATAAAGATTTATGTCTGGTGAATTGAGTTATCTCTCATGATATGCATAACTAACCATGCATGTATATCTGATGAATTCATAGCCAGGAAAGAGCTATGAGATATATGTGTTTGAATAACACTACATTATGATAACCCTTGTTGATGAGATAACATGTATTACCAGTATGATGAGAAAGGTCTGTGGACCTATTAAAGGCTGAGTGCCTAGTTGAGGTGTTATCCTCTGATGTTGAGATAAGGGATTGTTATCCCAGGTGATGATGCCTTGAGAGGCAGGGGCTTTCTGTGATGAGGGATTGAGATCCCATGATAATGTGATGATGATAGTAATAATATAACTCGATGTTGTTATTGTAAGGACCCTGACCTCTGTTTAGGACTTATCATGTTTGCTTTGCTTAACCCTGGTGTTTAGTTGCTTGCTAATCACCTTTAGTGGTGATTAGGGTTTGTTTGTGCTTTGTTGAGAGCTGGAGGTGCTACTTGCAACTAACCCAAGTCCAGGGTTGTTGAACAAGTTTGTCACCTTGAGAAGTGTTCTTCTCTCTCCTTGTTTCCTCTAGTGTTGAGAGGAAAGGTTGGGCTCGTTGCTTGAGTTGATTTGGGATTGGATGAGCTTGTTGGACCTTGAGATGCCTTGCTTGAACCTTTCCCTTGCCTTGTTGACCTTGTGTCAGGCAGGAGTGCCTTGTATCGACCTGGGAGTGTTGCCCAGGGAGTGTGTCGGGCATGGAGATGAGGTGTATCGACCATGGACCCCTTTGACCTCTTTGACCTCATTTGTGTTACCACTAGTGGACACTTGGTGCTTGATGCTTGCATGTGGCAATGGCCTTGGACATGTGTTTAAGGCAAGTTAGAGTGGTGGCATTGCCAATGGACAAGTGTCCCTAGGTGGGCAACACCTTGCCTTGTTTTACCTTGGTTTCTCCTCCATCCTCTCCTATATATGTGTCCCCTTTCTCTTGCTAAGGATCCCTTTAGTTCCTTAGTTCCCCTCTCCCTTTGGTTGCATGACACCTCTTCCTTTGCTAGCTTGGTGGTCGATCCTTATCTTGGAGTGTTCTTCTTCTTCCTCTTGTGGTGGCCGAAGGTATAGCTTGGTGCTTGGAGCTTGGAGCTTGCTTAAGGCGGGTTACATAACTCCTAACCCTAATCATATTACCTTCTTCTATGTTCTTGTATGTTTTCTTATGATCATTATCGGCCATGTATGTTGTTAGTTAAGTTTCTTGCTTAGTTGTGCCCTAGTTGGCCGAACCATATCTTAGGGTTTCCTTGTTGAGAAACACTCCTTTCCCTCCTTGGTCTAGAGAAGTGATCTTGAACCTCTAGTGATATGAGCAACACCCCTCTCTTGTTTAAGTTGAGAGGTGAGCTTGTGTTCTAGTTGCTTGAGCAACACCCTCCTCTCACCATGGATTCGAGAGGTGAGCTTCTTGGTAGATGTAGATCTATGTTAAGGTTGATCCTTGTGGTTGCCCGAGTTGTGATAGAGGTTGTGCAAGACCCCTCTCTCTTGGTTGTTGAGAGGTGAGCCGATCTTCTTGATCAATCTAGGGTTTGGTGCCCTTGTGCTTGAGGTTGATGATGATATTGTTGAGTTGTATCTTGCACGATATGGTTTGGGGTTGGTGCTGCCTGATACCCTCTCTTGATCCAGAGTTTTGGTTGATATGTTGAGGTTGTGTTGAGTGACACACCTTGGTTCTTTCCTTGTGTGTTGGCTGATAGGATGAGGCTAGCTTGGCTGGATGATACCTTTGTGTGTTGGGCGTTATGTCATGTAGAGTGCCTTGCCCGATACACCTAGCTTGGGTAGTGGCTTGGTGCCCGATATACCTTGAACGTCATGGAGCTTTGTGGGCTAGCCTGGTGTTGGGCGACATGGCTTAGTGGTGACGCACGACACATAAGTGCAGGACACCCCTGGATGCACGACACATAGGTGCGATGGATGCACGATACACATAGTTGCACGGCATGCTTTGAGGTGGTAGCTTGACACCCTTACTGTTATGGGCCGATATGCTATTTGGGAGGAAAGTTACCCTGCCCGATACCATCTCTAGTGGGGGCACCCTGCCCGTCACACTTCTTGTGAGGGTAGTGGGCATTTCTAGTGAGGGTCCTCCTTCCACCCGAAAGCCCATCTGATAGTCCTTTGTTGAGTGATCACCTTCTTGTTGTTATGGTTGTGGTTTGTAAACCTTTGTTATGTCACAGTGATAATAAGGTGTTTGATATGGTAGAACGCAACTATGAAAACATAACATATCTGAATGTGCTTATGATCTTCTTGAAATTATATATATAATGACAAGTTTGGAAGTATATGTCTTGCTTCACATGATGATATGATCCATATCTATGGTCACAGGTTGAGGCATGAATGATAAAGCATGCAATCATCAATGTTGCCCTAAATTGACAATATAATCATTCTATTAATCTATGAGCATTTCAGTTATCTCTATGATTGTGTATACTAACCATGCAGGTGTTTCATGTGGATGCATAGCCAGGTAAAAAGGGATATGAGATATATATGTTTGAATAACACTGCTTTGATGGTCATTCTTGATGATGAGATAACTTGCATCACCAATATGATGTGTTTGGGTCTGAGGACCTGGTTTTGTCTTAAGTGCCTAGTTGAGGTGTTATCCTCTGATGATGAGATCTGGGATTTGTTATTTCCAGTGATGAGAATGCCTTAAGAGGCAGTGGTTTCTTGTGATGAGGGATTGAGATCCCAGGATATTGTGATGGTGGTGATAACAAGGTAACTTAATGTTATGAATGTGTTACAACCTGGTTGCCTCAAAAATTCACTTAAAATATGCTAACTAATTATAGAGAAATATTTCATGTAGTTGCCCTGGCCATAGATCCATCATCATCAGTAGCTGGTGATGGTGAAATGAGTTCTCCTGCGGGTTAACCCGGAGCTCATATTGTTGAATATGCAAGATTTCTCCTAGCCTAAAATAGCGAGGATTCGAGTGCAGCTATGGTTGCAGACTCGAGATAGATAGAGCATGGTGAACAGGCCCATGGCTCAGTGTGATAGAGCATGAATGCGTTCATGGCTCAGGAAGCACGGTGAACTAGCCTGTGGCTCAGTTATACTAGCACCGAGACCTGTACCAAGGCGGGCTAGAGAAAGGGTAGCCTGCGGGAGCTGACCCTGTGGCTGATGCCACTTAAGCATGAGACTGCGGTCCTGCTTTGGTTCTCCTGCACTGACCACGAGGTGGGAGCTCATGGAGTCCAGCTCTTCCATTGACCTTGTATGGCACCGGCTCCGGGTTTCGCAGCCGTCAGTTGGATTTGAGCGGTACGACTCACTTCCTCAGGGCATAATAATATGTAATCCACCTGAATAGTATTTATTGCTTAAGGCAAAATACTACACATTGGTTGAGGCCTTGATTTTGTAGTTGATCTTGTTATACATTTACGTTCGTTATATTATGTGGTAAGATCTTATAAATCTTATCTTGTCAATCATGTTCCATAAAGAAATACTTGGTTATATGCCTTCTGTACATCTTGGTAAGCTTGATGGTATGAATAGCTTTGCTTAGTATGCTGCTCTTATTCTACGCGTTATCAGTTACCTACTGTTATTGCTTTAATCTTTCTGAGGTTTTATGGTTTCAGCGGGGAGTTATGTTTCTCGCTGGGACAGTGTGTCTCACCTCGTTGGTTTACAACCTTTTTAGGTGTTCGCGCTAGACGTGGTGGTGGTCACGGGGTTACGAACGAGCATCAAGACGAGAAGTAGAAGGCAAGAGATGGATATGCTGCTATTTTGGTTGTTTTGTAGTAGAGTCATAGAGTCATAGAGTCATCCCTATACTCTCAGGTCCTTAGAGGCATTTTGACGTTGTTTCACGATGTATAACTGATTTAGCTTTGTATATCCTGCTGCTGGACGGATGTGGCCCATTATGTATATAAACAGGTGATGAACTCATGTGATGACAAGACAACTTCCATGTTAAGTTGTGGACACGTATCAAGACTTATAAATATTTATATAACCTATTTTCCTGTAGGATGAGGATCTGAATGTAATAGTTTCTTGGTTTATCTGTTTGTCAAAATTGGTTTTAATTAATCCGTGTTTTTGGTAATAAGTGGTTTATGGTGTTTTCCGCACATTTTCGCGTGGCACCTCATTGTCTGTGTGATAGCGGGATGTGTCGCCACAAGTTTTTGGTATCAGAGCTCTAGGTTCGCTGAGTCTACAGGGATCTAGGACTAAGTTGTGTCTGTTCTTGTGAGATTTCCAAAATTTCTTACAATTATCTTCTGCCCTCAGTAGAAGAAAAAGCCAAGATGTATGGAAACCATTAAGAACATGTTGACTCAAGGTCAATTAGGTCAATGTTGACTCACGTCTAAATTGACTAAACCCGTGTTTTGATGACGACTAACCATTCCACATATTGGTGTCTAATGTCTCTACTTGAGTGATTTCATATTAGGTATAGACACACTCCAAATGCCCTAACTTGCGCATCTTAATTTGGAGAAAAGACAAGTCAAAGTCAATACAAGTGCACATTTTTGTAATATGATGTATATCTATTAGAATCATGTTGTAAATCACTTGTAATGATTGTATGACTTGTAATTAAGCTTAGAAAATATCAGGAGCACTTAGATCGAAAATTAGAGCACTTTAGATGCAACTTCGAAAATTGATTACAGGCACTTTGTCGGTCGAGTTTCCCAGCCTGAAAACTCGACCGATCATCCTTGATCAATTTTCTGGAGATTGCATCGGTCGAGTTGTGTTTACACAGAACTCGACCGATGGAGTAACTGACCAAATCAATTTTCATTGGTTGGTCGAGTTTCCTCAGGACAAACTCGACCGATGGCCTGAATATCGGCTTTGTCTTTTACTCTATCGGTGAGTTACACTTATAGAAACTCGACCGATTGCACTGTACGGAAAAGTGCAGAAAAGTGTTTCTAGCCGTTGTGGAGTTGCAACAAGTGAAAATAGATCCGTTGCAAGCCACAAAACGGCTAGTTTTTGTTCACAAGTGTTCCCAAAGGCTAAGAGGCATCCCTAGCTATAAATAGGACCCCTTGGGCTTCATTCCAAGGTTGAGCATTCAATGCAAACTCTATGTGAGGCTCCTATTCTATAGTTGAGTGCTTCCTATAGCCTCCTCTCTCTCTCTCTAAGCTTAATCACTTGCTACATCCATTAGAGTGAGTAGGAAATCTGTAATAGAGCTAGTCCTATATGTATATCTTGTGAGGCTCTCACTTCCACCACCTCCCCATCTCTCTTTTGCAATCATGAAGATGAAGGTTCTCTCTCTTGTCCAAGAGAGGTGAAGAAGAATAAGGGAAGGAGTCCCTTGGTGAAGATCAAGGCTGGAGACTTGGAGCTAGAGTGGGTAAGTCCTTGGAGAAGGCAGAAGACTCAAGCTCAAGTGGGTAAGACCTTGGTGGAAGCTTCTCCGAGTGAAGGTGAAGTCAAAGGTGAAAGATCCAAGAAGAGTGGGTAATTCCTGCGAGGCTGAAGACTTGTGCTAGAGTGGGTAAGTCCTTGGAGAAAGGCCTAAGATTCTTGCAAAGTGGGTAAGTCCTTGGTAAGGTTGAAGACTCTTTGTATTAGATAGTTAATTCCTTTGTTGGTCATGTATTGTATGTCTTATTAATGAATATAGGAGTACAATAGTTTGGAAGTCCTAGAGGTTGACCTCTCTAGGCAAGTGGAGTGACACATTTCTAGTTTGAAGTGTGGAACCACTCTAAATAGCTTGTCTAATTGGTGCATGTTCAATCTCTCTCATCCTTGCTATGCATGTTTTAGTTGCACACAAATTTCCTATTTAGCAACCTTATCATGTGATATATCTTGAAGGTTTAATTAATTTTGTTTAAGTGCTTTCGGCTCTATTCACCCCCCCTCTAGAGCATCTAATCACCCATCTAGGATCCAACAATTAGTATCAGAGCGGGTCTTCTCCAAGCATACTTCCACAAGTAGGAGAATATGGGTGATGGGCAACCTTCAAAAAGAGCAATAGAAGGAAACAAGAGAGAAAAATGGATCACAAAGGCTCCATCAACAAATGATAGCACTAGTGGAAGATCTAGTGAATGTGAAGATGGAAGATGCCATTACGCCCTCATGACAAGCTCAATTGAAGATTTAAATGAGGTAAATTCAAGTGTTGAGATTCAAACAAATGCTTATCTTAGTCAACTAAATGCTCTTAAATTTGTGAATTCTAGCTTGCTTGATAAGATTAAGTTTTTAGAATCTCAACCTTCTATGACTATTTCATATATAGAGCTTGCTACTACAATTGTTTCTCTCTCTATTGTTTCTTATGCTCTTAAATGTGCTTATGAGAGTCAAGAGCTTACTTTGCAAGGAATAAAATGTGTAGATAAAGTTTATCCTTCAAAGATTACTTATCTTACATATGAACTTGCTTCCTTGCATAGTAGTGTAATTGCTCTTGACCCTCATACTATCTTTTCTTATAGAGAGAAAGTTTTTGATGCTCTATCTTGTGATAAAGATTCTTATATGACTAAAGATGTTTGCTTAGAAATCTATCTTGTGCATGCTAGAGATGATATGAATCTATTGTGTTTTACCTTTACTTCTCTTATGCATGGCAATCATAGTTTGAGATCTTCTTTGCAAAGATTCTTAGGTAATAAAAAGAATCTTAATCAAATCCTAGACCATACTACCAAACAAATGGGTAGAGATGGCATTGGACTTGACTGTAGTCAAAGGAACAACAAAGACAAAGGACCTCCAATATTCCATGGAGAATCCTCTAGTTCCAAGACTATGGGCACATGTAATTATTGCAATGAAATTGGTCATTATTCTACTTGTTGTCCTTTTAGGAAAGCACCCAAGAGCAATAGGACTTGGGTTGCTAAACTAACCCCTCCGGACCCAAAAATATGATTGGGGACCATTTCATCTTTCTTCTTGTAGGTACTTGGAAATGGATTGATTTGAGCTATTGAATTGCAAATTGACTTCTCAATCCATATGAAAGAAGAAAGGTGAGATGTGTAGAGGGTGACAACAAGTGGAAAAAGGAATGGTAAGAACAAAGGTAATGTTTTTCTTGCTTATAACCAATCCTAACTTGTTTTGTCAAGATGGTGTGCACTATACATATGGTTTTTGAGTCAAAAGTGATATTTTGTGATTCTCTTCACACTCTTGCTCAAAAACTGTTTCTAATGCTTCTATAGTACATCACTAACTTGCTTAGACATGTTTGGATATGGTTTATATTTTTAGCATGCCTTTAAATGTGTTTTTATGATATATATATGCCTTTTGACAGCTGCTCTGTCGGTCGAGTTTGCCCTATTGAAACTCGACCGATAGGCACCAATGGGTGTTGCCAGCAGTTGTCATCGGTCGAGTTGTCAATGCACATAACTCGACCGATAACACTGTGCATAGGATATACATTTGGCTTATTGTGTGAGAATTTCCCTCTCAACTAGATTTTCTCAACCAGTATCCTTATTCCTTGGAACTCTCATTTGGTACCTTTATATATGCACATTTCCATGCTTTAAATTACCTATCTTGCTTACAACTCTATCACTCTAATTTCTCTAAATTGGTATATCTATATGTTGCAATTATTTTCTTTGAGTTGTTTTGCAGGTTTTGATGATGATCTCTTTGGATCTCTTGGTTGTGTCTAAAAATTGCTTCCGTTGTACTCTAACTTGCTACATCTATATAGGTGTATATCTTGTGTTTGATACAACCTTGAGGTTCATAGGGGTAATCATGTTATGGTAAGGATGCATATCTAGGGAGTTATATCCTTTCATGCTTCTAAAATTGCATATCTCTTTGTTTGGATATATCTCTACATCTACTCATAGCTTGCTTTATCTTGTGTATCTTTTGGTATCTCTTGCTATGATCTAGATCCTACTAGTAGTCCTAACTTGTGATATCATCTACTAGTAGTTCATATACATGTAGTTCTAACCCTGTTTATAATTGGCATCTTTGCTCATCTATATGTTATGCTTGTATTTTGTCTCATACATGCTCAAGATTGTTCCTTGAATTGCATATCTACTATCTTGAGTTGCTTGCATAACATTGTGATGCAGGGTATATAGATCTACATTATATGTAGAAATTGGAGTATTTTTTGGATTTCATGCAACATTTGCTCTAGTTTCAGTTTTTGGTGCAAGACTAGTGTTTTTCATGCAGAAACGGCCTTCTAAGAAAGACTCATTGCTTTGTGATGAGCTCTAATGGTTTTTGGTCAAAATCCGTCATCTTGAGGGTGAAAATTATGTTTTATTGTTTTTATGCAGCACTTCATCTTGCATTTTGGGTTGTTCAAGTATATGTTTTCACTTGCTTTTCTTTCTATGCTTGGACAAGCCCCTATCTGTGCTCTTCTACTCTCCTTATATATATTTGTGTTATCTCCTTTCTCTTTAACAAGTGATGTTTCTTATTTTCTTCATAACCCTACTTTTTGAAATGACAAAGGGGGAGAAAGGTATGTCTTCTTTTAAAAAGAGGAAGAAGGCATGTCTTACATAAAGAAGAGAAGTATGTTCATGTACAGGGGAGAAGGTAAATGGGAGAAGACATATATGTGTAGAACATATATGAGTAGAAGACATAGTATTCTATAAATGTTATGAAAGCTAACCATGCAGGAGAAATAGCATCAATTGAGGGGGAGTATGAGAACTCCATGTGCATCAATTGAGGGGGAGCATATGAACTCCATTCTATTGAAACCCCTAGGTTTCTCCAAAGGTATGATTTTACTTAAAAGCTTTCAACACATTTATGGAATGGTTTGTCATCTTCAAAAAGGGGGAGATTGTTGACTCAAGGTCAATTAGGTCAATGTTGACTCACATCTAAATTGACTAAACCCGTGTTTTGATGATGACTAACCATTCCACATATTGGTGTCTAATGTCTCTACTTGAGTGATTTCAGATTAGGTATAGACACACTCCAAATTCCCTAACTTGCACATCTCAATTTGGAGAAAAGACAAGTCAAAGTCAATACAAGTGCACATTTTTGTAATATGATGTATATCTATTAGAATCATGTTGTAAATCACTTGTAATGATTTTATGACTTGTAATTAAGCTTAGAAAAATATCAGGAGCACTTAGATCGAAAATTAGAGCACTTTAGATGCAACTTCGAAAATTGATTATAGGCACTTTGTCGGTCGAGTTTCCCAGCCTGAAAACTCGACCGATCATCCTTGATCAATTTTCTAAAGATTGCATCGGTCGAGTTGTGTTTACACAGAACTCGACTGATGGAGTAACTGACCAAATTGATTTTCATTGGTCGGTCGAGTTTCCTCAGGACAAACTCGACCGATGGCTTGAATATCGGCTTTGTCTTTTACTCTATCGGTCGAGTTACACTTATAGAAACTCGACCGATTGCACTGTACGGAAAAGTGCAGAAAAGTGTTTCTAGCCGTTGTGGAGTTGCAACAAGTGAAAATAGATCCGTTGGAAGCCACAAAATGGCTAGTTTTCGTTCACAAGTGTTCCCAAAGGCTAAGAGGCATCCCCAGCTAAAAATAGGACCCCTTGGGCTTCATTCCAAGGTTGAGCATTCAATGCAAACTCTATGTGAGGCTCCTATTCTATAGTTGAGTGATTCCTACAACCTCCTCTCTCTCTCTAAGCTTAATCACTTGCTACATCCATTAGAGTGAGTAGGAAATCTGTAAGAGAGCTAGTCCTATATGTATATCTTGTGAGGCTCTCACTTCCACCACCTCCCCATCTCTCTTTTGCAATCATGAAGATGAAGGTTCTCTCTCTTGTCCAAGAGAGGTGAAGAAGAATAAGGGAAGGAGTCCCTCGGTGAAGATCAAGGCTGGAGACTTGGAGCTAGAGTGGGTAAGTCCTTGGAGAAGGCAGAAGACTCAAGCTCAAATGGGTAAGACCTTGGTGGAAGCTTCTTCGAGTGAAGGTGAAGTCAAAGGCGGAAGATCCAAGAAGAGTGGGTAATTCCTACAAGGCTGAAGACTTACTAGAGTGGGTAAGTCCTTGGAGAAAGGCCGAAGACTCTTTCAAAGTGGGTAAGTCCTTGGTAAGGTTGAAGACTCTTTGTATTGGATAGGTAAGTCCTTTGTTGGTCATGTATTGTATGTCTTATTAATGAATATAGGAGTACAATAGTTTGGAAGTCCTAGAGGTTGAACTCTCTAGGCAAGTGGACTGACACACTTCTAGTTTGAAGTGTGGAACTACTCTAAATAGCTTGTCTAATTGGTGCATGTTCAATCTCTCTCATCCTTGCTATGCATGTTTTAGTTGCACACAAATTTCCTATTTAGCAACCTTATCATGTGATATATCTTGAAGGTTTAATAAATTTTGTTTAAGTGCTTTTATCTCTATTCACCCCCCCTCTAGAGCATCTAATCTCCCATCTAGGATCCAACAGAACATGCTGCCGAGAGCAGCGATGTTGCATCAGTTGATGGAGCTGAAAGTCAGGCACATGGAGATCGGGTGCTTGAGGTTCCCCAACTTGACCCAGCCATTCTCGAAAACCCTACCTACCAACAGCTTATGGGGCAGATGATGGATACGATGAATCTCATGGTAGAGAGATTGCCAGTGCCTCCGCTGAGAGAACATGCTGCCTATGGTGAAACATCGGGTATTGGGAAGACCTTTGAGCGGCTTCGCCGAGTCAGAGATTCGGACTATGCTGGGACGGCTGATCCAGCGGATGCAGATATGTGGCTGACAAGTCTTGAGAAGGCTTTCCGGATCCTCGACATCCCCGAAGCAGACAAATTCAAGCATGTTGTCTACCTTATGAAGGGTAGTGCTGGTCACTGGTGGACCATCAAGGAGGAGAAGTGACCCGATGAAGTGATCGGTTGGGAGGTTTTCCAGCGCGAGTTCGTCAGCAGATACTTTCCGAAGATGTATATGGATGAGAAGATCAACCAGTTTGAGTGCTTGCGTCAAGGAGCGATGGACATCACCGAGTATGAAGCCAAATTCATAGACCTATTGAGGTTTTGTCCTCACATGGCGGTGACAGATGATGAGTGAATCAGACGTTTTGAGAAAGGCACGAGTGCTGAGCTGACAACACCTGCTTCTGCGTTGGAGAACCGAGAGCGGTTTGCTATGTTTGTGGAATCTGTTCATAGGATCAAACGGTCAGATAGGGAGAAAAGAGAATCCATGTCTAAGAAGAGGCCTGCTCAGTTCCAGGGTTAGAGGTTTGGTGGCTTCAAGAAGCCGAGGTTTTCAACACCTTCTGGGGTAAGAGGTTCCAGTGCACCGTCACAGTGGTCTCCGAGTAAGGGAAGAGGATATAGTTCTTCACCGTTAAAGGCACATAGTACAGCTTCAGTGGCAGTGAAAGGGCCATCTAGGCCACAGTTTGAGGATAGGGCATGCTATATCAATGGACAGACAGGGCATTTCAAGTCGAATTGCCCAAGTAAAGATGTTGAAGTGACACAGCAGCTGAGGCAGAATCAACAAGGGTCATATCGACAACAACCCAGTAGTAGCAGAGGGCAAGGACGCAGTCAAGCATCATAAGCAGGATCGTCTGCTCAAGGAAGCAGAGGACATGGACAGTAAGCAACTGCTCGATTCTATGCTATGAGTCAGCCGGAGGCGATAGTCAACCCGTGAGTGGTGGCAGGTCAGATGGAGTTATTTCATTCTGATTTGTCCTCTTCTTACTTTATATCTGTTTTGGTTGACTCGGGGTGCTACACACTCTTTCATCGCACGTTCTATGCTTGATAATTGTCTGTTGCCTGTTAGCTGTAAGAAAGATAGCTTGTTGTTAGAAACCCCTCTTGATGGTTCCTCGATACTTCGAGAAGAGTGTCCATCTTGTGTCTTGTCTTTTTCGGGACGCATGATACAAGTGGATCTCATACCACTTGATATGCATGGATTCGATGTGATCCTTGGGATGGATACCTTAGAGAAGTATAAGGTTGTGTTGGAATGTGGTTCCAAGCAAGTTGTGTTTGAGGTTTGTGGAGAGAAGTGGACCTTCCAGGGAGATAGGAAGATTCTTCCGACGTGTCTAGTGTCAGCTATGGTGGCAGAAAAGTTGTTACGGTAAGGATGTAAGGCGTTCTTAGCTCACGTTGTGGATACCAAGGCAAAGGGTTATAGCCTTGAGGAGGTGATAGTTGTCTGAGAGTTTGCGGATGTGTTTCCTAATGAGTTCCCCAGTGTTCCTGCACCTCGAGAGATTGACTTCGAGATCAATCTGGTTCCAGGAACACAGCCAGTTGCACAGACGCCGTATAGGATGGCTCCAGTAGAGATGGCAGAGCTGAAGAAGTAGTTACAAGAGTTGTTGGAGAAAGGTTTCATCCAACCAAGTACGTCGCCTTGGGGTGCTCCAGTGTTGTTTGTTAAGAAGAAGGACGGGTCGATGCAGTTATGCATAGATTATCGACAGTTGAACAAAGTCACGATCAAGAACAAGTACCCGTTGCCAAGGATAGATGATCTGTTCGATCAATTGTGTGGTGCTACAATGTTTTCAAAGATCGATCTACGGTCCGGATATCATCAGTTGAGGATTAAGGCGAATGACATACCAAATTCAGCTTTTAGGATGAGGTATGGTCACTGCGAGTTTGTGGTTATGTTGTTTGGGCTAACCAATGCACCTGCTGCTTTCATGGATTTAATGAACAGGGTGTTCCATTCATTTCTAGATCAATTTGTTGTAGTCTTCATAGATGACATCTTGATCTACAGTCAGGACAGTCAGAAGCATGAACAACATCTTCAACAAGCGTTGACTCTCCTTTGCCAACATCAGTTGTATGCCAAGCTTAGTAAGTGTGAGTTCTGGTTGAAAGAAGTAACTTTCTTGGGTCATGTGATATCTGCAGAAGGAGTTAAAGTGGACTCGAAGAAGGTGGAGTCCGTTGCAGAATGGGAACAACCGAAGACGCTGACTCAAGTTCATAGTTTCCTGGGATTAGCCGGATACTATCGGAGGTTTATCAAGGACTTCAGTGTGATTGGTTGCCGATGACGAAGTTGACCCGGAAGGACGTACCTTTTTAACTAGGATGATCGTTGTCAGCAAGCTTTCCAAAGTTTGAAGGAGAAGCTGACTAGTGCTCCAGTGCTAGTGCTTCCAGAGCCTAGGAAGGGCTATGTTGTCTTCTGTAATGCTTCCAAGAAAGGTTTAGGTTGTGTGCTGATGCAGGAAGATCATGTGGTTTCTTTTGCTTCTTGACAGCTTAAGAAACACGAGGAGAACTATCTGACTCATGATTTGGAGTTGGCTGTGGTGGTTCATGAGTTAAAGATTTGGAGATACTATCTTTATGGGGAAGTGTGCCGGATCTTTACAGATCATAAGAATCTGAAGTACATCTTCTCGCAGAATGAGCTAAACATGTGTCAACGTCGATGGATGGAGCTGATCAATGACTATGACTGCACCATTGAGTATCACCCTGGTAAAGCAAATGTGGTAGCTAATGCGCTTAGCCGAAAGTCTTCTTCTCTTCCTACAAAGAAGGCACAGTTGAGTTCCTTGGTATGCCATAGAAGGGATATGTTTGTCTCCTTGCGGCAGATGAATGTGCAGATGGAAGTTTCCTTGTTAGCAGGGATTTTGGCACAAATGCAACTCAAGCCTACGCTGAGACAACAAATCAAAGATGCACAACAAACAGATGATACAATGCAGCTGATCAGGTCAGAGATCAGCAACGAAAGGCGTGATGGGTTCCATGAGTCTGAGGATGGGCTAGTTTGCTATCATGACAGAATGGTGGTCCCCGATGCTGATGATCTGAGGAAGGTAGTACTCAAATAAGCACACACATCGATGTGTGCTATGCATCCAGGAGTCACCAAGATGTATCATAATATGAAAGACCTGTATTGGTAGCCTGGCTTGAAGAGATATGTAGACGAGTTTGTGGCTAGGTGTGCGGTATGCCAACAAGTCAAGGCAGAGCATCAGAAGCCGACACGAACGTTGCAACCTATGCCAATACCACAGTGGAAATGGGATCACATAACCATGGATTTCATAGTTGGTCTGCCCAGGACAACTAAGAATCATGATTCCATTTGGGTGATAGTGGACAGATTGACAAAGTCTGCCCATTTCATACCTGTAAAGACAACATATACAACCGAAAAGCTCACTCAGGTATATGTAGATGAGACAGTGCGCTTGCACGGCGTACCAAAAATGATAGTTTCTGATAGATGTCCTCAGTTCATGAGTCATTTTTGGGAGCAGTTGCACAAAGCGTTGGGAACGCAGCTGAGGTTCAACACTGCTTTCCACCCCCATACAAATGGACAGTCTGAAAGGACTATTCAGACTTTGGAGGATCTTCTTCGAGCTTGTGTTTTGGAGTTCCTAGACAGTTGGGATGTACACCTCAGTTTGATCAAGTTTTCCTACAACAATAGTTACCAACGAAGCATTGACATGGCTTCTTATGAGGCCTTGTATGGCAGGAAGTGCAGATCTCCCTTATGTTGGTATGAGTCTGGTGAGTATCAACTCTTGGGTCCTGAGTTAGTACAATAGACAACTGAAAAGATCAAAGTAATACAGCAACAGCTGAAAGCAGCACAAGAAGGACATAAGTCTTATGTAGACAATCGTCGACAACCTTTAGAGTTCCAAGTGGGAGACAAGGTGTACCTTAAGGTCTCACCATGGAAAAGTGTGCTAAGGTTTGGTCGGAAGGGAAAGCTAGCACCCAGATATATGGGGTCATATCCAGTAATAGCATGTGTGGGCAAGGTAGCTTACAAGATAGAGTTGCCTCCAGAGTTGCACAGGTTGCATCCAGTGTTCCACGTTAGGATGCTGAAAAAAAGTCACCCAGATACAGGGATAGTGATACAGCCAGTCGAGGTTGAACTTGATGAAGATGTGACCTACAAGGAAGGTCCTGTGACGATCCTTGACAGAAGAGTAAAGAAGCTGAAGAGGAAGGACCTGGTTCTAGTAAAGGTTCTTTGGCATCATCGTGGTGCTAAGGAAGCCACGTGGGAGCTTGAGGAAGAGACGAGGAGGAAGTATCCCTCACTTTTCTCTTCAGATTTCGAGGATGAAATCCCTTTGTAGAGGGTTATAGATTGGAAGGACCCTGACCTCCATTTAGGACTTATCCTATTTGCTTTGGTTAACCCTGGTGTTTAGTTGCTTGCTAATCACTTTTAGTGGTGATTAGGGTTTATTTGTGCTTTGTTGAGAGCTGGAGGTGCTACTTGCAATTAACCCAAGTCCAGGGTTTTTGAGCAAGTTTGTCACCTTAAGAAGTGTTCTTCTCTCTCCTTGTTTCCTATAGTGTTGAGAGGAAAGGTTGGGCTCGTTGCTTGAGTTGCTTTGGGCTTGGATGAGCTTGTTGGGCCTTGAGATGCCTTGCTTGAACCTTGCCCTTGCCTTGTTAACCTTGTGTCGGGCAGGAGTGCCTTGTATTGGCCTGGGAGTGTCGCCCAGGGAGTGTGTCGGGCATGGAGATGAGGTGTATCGGCCATGGACCCCTTTGACCTCATTTGTGACACCACTAGTGGACACTTGGTGCTTGCATGTGGCAATGGCCTTGGACATGTGTTTAAGGCAAGTTAGAGTGGTGGCATTGCCAATGGACAAGTGTCCCTAGGTGGGCGACACCTTGCCTTGTTTTACCTTGGTTTCTCCTCCATCCTCTCCTATATATGTGTCCCCTTTCTCTTGCTAAGGATCCCTTTAGTGCCTTAGTTCCCCTCTCCCTTTGGTTGCATGACACCTCTTCCTTTGCTAGCTTGGTGGCCGATCCTTATCTTGGAGTGTTCTTCTTCTTCCTCTAGTGGTGGCTGAAGGTATAGCTTGGTGCTTGGAGCTTGGAGCTTGCTTAAGGTGGGTTACATAACTCCTAACCCTAATCATATTACCTTCTTCTATGTTCTTGTATGTTTTCTTATGATCATTATGGGCCATGTATGTTGTTAGTTAAGTTTCTTGCTTAGTTGTGCCCTAGTTGGCTGAACCATGTCTTAGGGTTTCCTTGTTGAGCAACACTCCTTTCCCTCCTTGGTCTAGAGAAGTGAGCTTGAATCTCTAGTGATATGAGCAACACCCCTCTCTCGTTTAAGTTGAGAGGTGAGCTTGTGTTCTAGTTGCTTGAGCAACACCCTCCTCTCACCATGGATTCGAGAGGTGAGATTCTTGGTAGATGTAGATCTATGTTAAGGTTGATCCTTGTGGTTGCCCGAGTTGTGATAGAGGTTGTGCAAGACCCCTCTCTCTTGGTTGTTGAGAGGTGAGCCGATCTTCTTGATCAATCTGGGGTTTGGTGCCCTTGTGCTTGAGGTTGATGATGATCTTACTTAGTTGTATCTTGCACGATATGGTTTGGGGTTGGTGCTGCCCGATACCCTCTCTTGATCTAGAGTTTTGGTTGATATGTTGAGGTTGTGTTGAGTGACACACCTTGGTTCTTTCCTTGTGTGTTGGCCGATAGTATGAGGCTAGCTTGGTTGGATGATACATTTGTGTGTTGGGCGTTATGTCTTGTAGAGTGCCCTGCCCGATACACCTAGCTTGGGTAGTGGCTTGGTGCCCGATATACCTTGAACGTCATGGAGCTCTGTGGACTAGCCTGGTGTTGGGCGACATGGCTTGGTGGTGATGCACGACACATAAGTGCACGACACCCCTGGATGCATGACACATAGGTGCACGATACCCATAGATGCCCGATATCCATGGATGCACGATACACATAGTTGCACGACATGCTTTGAGGTGGTAGCTCGACACCCTTGCTGTGATGGGCCGATATGATGTTTGGGAGGAAAGTTACCCTGCCTGATACCATCTCTAGTGGGGGCGCCCTGCCCATCACACTTCTTGTGAGGGTAGTGGGCATTTCTAGTGAGGGTCCTCCTTCCACCCGAAAGCCCATCTGATAGTCCTTTGTTGAGTGATCACCTTATTGTTGTTATGGTTGTGGTTTGTAAACCTTTGTCATGTCGCAGTGATAATAAGGTGTTTGATATGGTAGAATGCAGCTATGAAAACATAACATATCTGAATGTGCTTATGATCTTCTTGAAATTATATATATAATGACAAGTTTGGAAGTATATGACTTGCTTCACATGATGATATGATCCATGTCTATGGTCACAGGTTGAGGCATGAATGATAAAGCATGCAATCATCAATGTTGCCCTAAATTGACAATATAATCATTCTGTTATTCTATGAGGGTTTTAGTTATCTCTATGATTGTGTATACTAACCATGTAGGTGTTTCATGCAGATGCATAGCCATGTAAAAAGGGCTATGAGATATATATATGTTTGAATAACACTGCTTTGATGGTCATTCTTGATGATGAGATAACTTGCATCACCAATATGATGTGTTTGGGTCTGAGGACCTGGGTTTGGCTTAAGTGCCTAGTTGAGGTGTTATCCTCTGATGATGAGATCTGGGATTATTATTTCCAGTGATGAGAATGCCTTAAGAGGTAGTGGTTTCTTGTGATGAGGGATTGAGATCCCGGGATATTGTGATGGTGGTGATAACAAGGTAACTTAATGTTATGAATGTGTTACAACCTGGTTGCCTCAACAATTCACTTAAAATATGCTAACTAATTACAAAGAAATATTTCATGTAGTTGCCCTGGCCATAGATCCATCATCGTCAGTAGCTGGTGACGGTGAAACGGGTTCTCCTACAGGTTAACCCGGAGCGCATATTGTTGAATATGCAAGGTTTCTCCTAGTCTAAAATAGTGAGGATTCGAGTGCAGCTGCGGTTGCAGACTCGGGATAGATAGAGCATGGTGAACAGGCCCATGGCTTAGTGTGATAGAGCATGAATGCGTTCATGGCTCAGGGAGCACGGTGAACTGGCCCGTGGCTCAGTTATACTAGCGCTGAGACCTATACTAAGGCGGGCTAGAGAAAGGGTAGCCTGCGGGAGATGACCCTGTGGCTGAGGCCACTTAAGCATGAGACTGCGATCCTACTTTGGTTCTCGTACACTGACCACGAGGTGGGAGGTCGTGGAGTCCGACTCTTCCATTGACCTTGTATGGCACCGGCTCCAGGTTTCACAGCTGTCGGTTGGATTTGAGCGGTACAACTCATTTTCTCAGGGCATAATAATATGTAATCCAGCCGAATAATATTTATTACTTAAGGCAAAATACGGAACATTGGTTGAGGCCTTGCTTTTGTAGTTGATCTTGTTATACGTTTATGTTCCTTATATTATGTGGTAAGATCTTATAAATCTTATCTTGTCAATCATGTTCCATAAAGAAATACTTGGTTATATGCCTTCCGTACATCTTGGTAAGCTTGATGGTATGAATAGCTTTGCTTAGTATGCTGCTCTTATTCTACACGTTATCAGTTACCTGCTGTTATTGCTTTAATCTTTCTGAAGTTTTATGGTTTCGGTGGGGAGTTATGTTTCTCGTTGGGACTGTGTGTCTCACCTCATTGGTTTACAACCTTTTTAGGTGTTCGCGCTAGATGTGGTGGTGGTCGCGGGGTTGCGGCTGAGCAGCAAGACGAGCAGTAGAAGGCAAGAGATGGATATGCTACTGTTTTGGTTGTTTTATAGTAGAGTCATAGAGTCATCCTTGTACTCTCAGGTCCTCAGAGGCGTTTTGACGTTGTTTCACGATGTATAGCTGATTAAGCTTTGTATATCCTGCTGCTGGCCGGATGTGGCCCGTTATGTATATAAACATGTGATGACAAGATAGCTGCCATGTTAAGCTGTGGACACGTATCAAGACTTATAAATATTTATATAACCTGTTTTCCTGCAGGATGAGGATCTGAATGTAATAGTTTCTTGGTTTATCTGTTTGTCGAAATCAGTTTTAATTAATCCGTGTTTTTGGTAATAAGTGGTTTATGGTGTTTTCCGCACATTTTTGCATGTCACCTCATTGTCTGTGTGATAGCGGGATGTGTCGCCACAGTTATGATTTGCAACTTGGTTGCCTCAACAATCTAGTTAAAATTATACTAATTAACTACAATGGAACATATCATGTAGTTTGCCCTGGCCATAGATCCATCATCGTCAGTAGCTGGTGATGGTGAAACGGGTTCTCCTGCGGGTTAACCTGGAGCGCATATTGTTGAATATGTAGGGTTTCTCCTAGCCAAAAATAGGAGGATTTGAGTGCAACTACGGTTGCAGACTCATGATATTTGGATCATGGTGAACAAGCCCATGGCTCAGTGTGATAGAGCATGAATGCGTTCATGGCTCAGAGCACAGTGAACAGGCCCGTGGCTCAAGGTATACTAGTGTCGAGACCTGTACCAAGGCGGGCTAGAGATATGGGTATCTTGCGGAGCTGACCCTATGGCTGAGGCCACTTAAGCATGAGACTGCGGTCCTACTTTGGTTCTCGTGCACTGACCACGAGGAGGAGAGGTCATGGAGTCCGACTCTTCCATTGACCTTGTATGGCACCAGCTCTGGGCTTCACAGCCGTTGGTTGGACTTGAGCTGTACGGATCACTTCCTCAGGGCATAATAATACGTAATCCAACCGAATCGTATATACTGTTTAGGGAAAAACACTGAACATTGGTTGAGGCCTTGCTTGTATAGTTGATCCAACTATATCTTGCAGTTATTTGTACATTCCTTATGTTTTGTGATAAGTTCTTATAAAGCTTATCTTGTCAATCATGTTCCATAAAGAATATCTGGTTATATACCTCCGGGATACTTTGGTAAGTTTGATAATATAGTAAATCCTACTCAGTATGTTACTCATATAATTTGCTTATATCAGTTACCTGCTTTATCTGCTTCTCTGAAGTTGTATAGTTTCGGCGGGGAGTTATGTTTCACGCTGGGACTGGGTGTCTCACCCCATTGGTTTACAACCTTTTCAGGTGATCACGCTAGATAGGGTGGTGGTCGTGAGGTTGCGTCCGAGCAGCAAGAAGAACAGTAGGAGGCGAGAGATGGATATGTTATTGTTTTGGTGGTTTTGTAGTAGAGTCCTAGAGTCATCCCCATACTCTCAGGTCATCAGAGGTGTTTTGACGATGTTTCGCGATGTATAGCTGATGTATCTTGTTATATCCTGTTGTTGGCCTTACGTGACCTGTTATGTATGTATGAACAGGTGGTGAACTCATGTGTTGGATAGACAACTGGTTTCTCTAAATTGTGGACATATATCAAGGCTTGTAAATATTTATATAACATGTTTCTTTGTAGGATCTGGATGCAATAGTTCTCTTTACCTACTTTCCGCAATCGGTTTTAATTAACCCGTTCTTTCGGTAATATGTGGTTTATGGTAGTTCTGCACATTTTCCCGTGTCATATCGTTGTCTGTGTGATAGCGGGGTGTCACATGGCTAGTCTCTCAATTACTCCATCTAGGATCTCTAAGGTTATTACGACACAAGCAACTAGTCCCGACCTTAATGAGATGAAGTCCTTGAATAAAAAACCCCAATAGTAATTCTTAGTTGGGGTTGATGGTGCTATCTCTTTCCGATAACAATTATGGATACCAGATGTATACGACCTAAGGCAGAAGGTGTTAAGTGAAGCTCATAGATGAAAATATACAATTCAACCTGGCACCACCAAGATGTACAAAGATTTGCAAAGAAGATTGTGGTGGAAAATATGAAGAAGGACATTTCTACTTTTGTTGCTAAATGTTTGACCTGTCAGCAAGTAAAGATTGAACATCAAAGACCAGGTGGTCTTTTGCAAACCATCAATATACCATAATGGAAGTGGGAAAATATTACCATGGAATTTATGACTGGATTTCCAAAATCCAAAAGTGGTTATGATATTGTCTGGCTTGTAGTAGACTGACTTACTAAGTCTGCTCATTTCTTACCTTTCGAGACCACAAATAAGGTTTTAGACATGACAAAAATATACATGGATTGGATAGTTTGTATGCATGGTGTGCCAAAGTCTATTGTGTCTGATAGAGACCCTAAGTTTACCTCCAACCTCTGAAGGCTGATTCAAGAAGAGATCAGATCTACATTTTAGTACATCTTACCACCCTTAGACTAAAGGTCAGTCTAAAAGGACAATTCAAATTCTAGAAGATCTTTTATGATCTCGTGTCTTGGACTAGGGAGGTGTTTAGGATAAATATCCCTCATTGGCTGAGTTTGTTAATAATAATATCTACCAAGCAAGCATATGCATGCCACCCTTTGAATCTCTATATGGTACACCATGCCATTTTGCCTTGCACTAGGATGATGAGGGTGAGCATACCCTAATTAAGATTGATGACATGTAATTAATTACGGACAAGATTGTTTTGATAAAGAAACACATGAAAGCAACACATGATTTACAGAACATGTATGCTAATAAGAAGAGGATGGATGTGAACTTTCTGGTTGGTGACTATGTTATCTTGAAATAAAAAAATTTTGGTCCATTGAGAGATTTAAGGTGAAGGGAAAGCTCAATCCAAGTTATGTGGGACCATTTGAAGTTTTGGATAAGATTGGGGAATGTGCTTATCACTTGGCGTTACCCCCTTCTTATGATAAGATCCATGATGTTTTTCATGTGTCATGCTGAAGAAATATGTGAAGGATCCATCCCATGTGTTATCTATGGAACCCATAGAGATTCGTGGAGATTTGACCTACAAGGAGTATCATGTGAAGATCCTTGACTTCTAAGTGGAGCAACTAAAGCACAACAAAATTGAACTAGTAAATGTTTTATGGAAGTATCATGGTCTAGAAGAAACAACTTGGGAATGCATAAAGGAAATGTTGTAAACTCACACCTCCTTTTTATTTGAGATTTTGGGGATGAAATCCTTTTCAGGGGAGGAGAGTTGTAACATACCCAAGTTTAGGTAAACTACCTTTTACCCCTTTATCTTACAATATTTTGTTTTAAAAATCCTCTTATTAATTTGGATTTAGGAGTAGTAATAAACTTCAACTATAATATTTTTAGACAATAACATATTTATTTGAGGCTTTAATACCAGCAATAGGAATAATATACTAATTTGGGCCTTATTGGGCAAATTTACCACATTGAAGGATTTAAGTTCAAAACAATTCTTCTAGATTTTTCTTATGGGTAGATATGGGTAAGAGGGAGTCACACAAAATTTGAGTACCAAATGATAAGAGAATATATAAATATGTTCAAAAGGTTACTTAGGCACCAAGTCAAGTTTTGATAGGTTTAGAGTAGTCAAACACCAAAAATAATAGCAAAGTCAGATTTCCTCACCCCTGAATTAGTTAACTCATCAAGTTTCACTTTATTTGGAAATTATCTACTCTCCCAATTTGATTAGAAAAAAGATAATATATGCAATTCCACTTTATTCCAAATTCTAATTGGCTAATCTTCTTGCAAATATAGTTTTCACATGACCTTTTTTTCCCTCTCCCTTTAATTTCTTGGGCAGGTCCATTAAGTGGACGGTTGAGATGTTTTCCTTAGATCATGAACATGGAATCGACATGTCAAGAGTCTTCTCCTACCCCAAGTTAATTGCTGACATGGACAGACTCACATAGGAATCCTCTGTGAGGTATAACT
Organism: Alisma plantago-aquatica; assembly: GCA_963693085.1. NCBI lineage: Eukaryota > Viridiplantae > Streptophyta > Magnoliopsida > Alismatales > Alismataceae > Alisma > Alisma plantago-aquatica. Next base: position 118,497,794 of record OY856414.1, read on the forward strand.
GCCTCCATAGTTAATGAAATCACACAACTCTTTCTGTGTTGGACTCCTTACACGATTCCGCACATAGGGATGGCTTACTCGAAACTTAATTTTCCTTATTTGAGATTCTCCCAATTTATTCTTGAACCTTCTCAAACCAAAACTCGATAGAAGCCCTAATAAAACCCCCTATATATGTCTACCTCCCCCCCACTCCCGTCGCTCATCCAGAGACTCAACCATAAAGGCAATTGAACCCTAACCTTGTGACTTGCCACTGACGAGTGGGTCTTCAACCCATGTCTTTGGGCCTTCTCTTTGACTCCTATGATCGCCTTAGGGCAATTGCTCTTGTGGCATGTAACCTTGGCCCTTGATCTTCATGTATTTTCTAACAACTCCCGTGATCGTACTTCTACCAATTTTGCCTGAAAATGGTGATACCTACTCAGTGTGTAGGTTATGACCATGGCTTGAGAGGGAGGAAGGAGATTCTCACATGGCAAATCCCGATGGATCATATAGGAAAAAGTGTCTTTACAATTCCTTTAATTTATCTTAGCCGCAAGATTTCTTAGCGCTAGATTTATGATTATAGCCCTATCACACCCTATGATAGTGAAGTCAACGCGAGGGCATCTCCGTCATCTTCTAGTCTATTTATTTTATTTAGCAATAAGAAATATCAGTCAAATCACTAATCTTGTAAAAGTCATAACTAATTATCGGAAACTCAAAAATTATAAAAAATATGTTTTGGAATTGTGAGATTTTTCTCTATCTTCTAGCATGGTTTTTGTCACTTGATTCTAAGGTTTTAGATATTGGATTTTTAGGGTTTGGTTCTCTTTTATCCTCTTAATAATAATTAAGAAAATCATTATAATCAACAAAGTTGAGATTTTGAGTCTAGATTATAATCAACAAACCTAAACCCAATGTTAGGAGTCAGTCTAGGGTTTTATGGAAGGATTGGATTTTTAACGTTTCATTTTATATAACATACATTGAACCCTAAATGATGTACAACATACTATATGAAGGTTGAGGAGACTTTAGACTTAGAAGGGTAGGATTTGATCTCTGACTTAATACTTAAGTCAAGTGGCATGCATCTTTCCCGATTATCTAGGCAATACTATGTGACCAAATTGATTTTCCCATGTGGGGCATTACTTGGTTAATTCTTGAACATCATTGATTATATTCTTACTAATTCCTTATTATATCCTAAATTATTTCTAATGTTATCACTTAAGTTCATCTGGCCTATTTGTGATTGGGATGATCTCATCATCTTCTCTTTCATATATGTGATGACTAAACTTGAATATTGCCTTTATATTGTGTATGTGCAAGAAGATTAAGTTTATTTATTGTAGTAGTACATATGTACTACCATAATATTTGGATGTGTGTATTCCGTCTCGGCTGCACTTCCACTCATATATATATCTAGGGGAGCGCATATTCTGACCAGGGTATGCATTTTCCACTAGTATTTCTAGGCTTGAGATTGTATGGGTCTCGGCCCTATAAAAATAAAAGTAGTCTAATTGTTTACATTCATTGATTGTGAGTTACTAATTTGGTTTTATAGCAAAATTTCTTTCTATTAATCATCTCTTTTATTTATAACACCTCATCTTTTGATTTGTTATATCTCTTGAAACTTATTCTCTTGAATATCTCTATATCGAAAATGCCCATCATTAATCTTATTTTGCCCTAAGTATTACCTAATTGTTATTTACCGCACATACTCAGTTGTCTCTGACATCCTTTCTTTTTTATTTTGTTCTCTTCGTGGGTGTTGTTATCAACCCAACCAGAGGTGGCACGACCTAAGGTTCAAGAAGAGGGGGACTTAGCACAAGACCAGTTTCAAGGATGAGTTCCGAGATGGGCAAGTTACTCACCACAATTCAATCTTAATAGTCTAGAACCATATCTTGATATTTGTCTTGATAGGCCACTATGTTAAATTTGGACACTGAAACTATGTAATAGTTGTATTTATTTTCTGCAACCACAAAATTATACTTCTTTTATCCATTTGTTTGAGAAAATATTATGCACACCCTTTACTTGAAGGTCCTTATTTATAGTTATCCAATAATGTGGTTTAATGCAAATTTATTTCTTGAATTAAGTTCAGAGTGGTCCCCTCTCGGTCTCCACTCCTTACATAGAGATTATATATCTTAGATATATTTACATATAAATACTAGTAAGTAAAGGCTCTGTAATTTCAATAACCTACCGTATTTCATATTTTAACATGGTAAATAAATACAATATCTGATGATATTCTTGGAGCATATTTTAAGTGATGATAATGAACTTAGTCCATTTATCACATGATATTCATCATATTGAGAGCTACATATATTAATGCATTTATACATTGAAAATTCTATGATTTTATGGAATGTAACAGAATCCTAATGAATAATATCCTAAATAATGATTTTATTCATAATATTTCCACCCTAGATTTCTTCAATAATGGTGGTTTAATCTTTTATATTATATCGATTGGTTATGGCTAACCAAATTGATCAATCAAATAGTGTGATATCAGATAAATATACTAAATGACTTAGGTGGGAAAGTAACTTTCATTATTATTAGATATAGGGTAACATGGACATATTTAGACTTATATGACTATATGGATCTTAGAACTAAAATAGATTTCTAACGGATCAATTGTTCACTTGACATGAATAATATCTTAATATACCTGGAATTGGTCAGAATTAGGGTGGGCACGATAAACATAAATATAGTAGGAATAAATAGGCAAGTTTGCTTTTATATTTTACTAAAATGCATAATATATTTCTAGGATGAAAACGTGACTTTTACACCCACAATATGTCAATAGAGTGAACCTTTAGATGTGAAGACCATGTATGTGCTTCATTTCATATTTTAATTGGGTATTATATAATCACTAATTCCTAAATTTTTGACATTGAGGCTTGTTCCATTTGGCACTCCTCTTATTGAATATCTTGAACTCCTTAATTATGGTATCATCCTATGTTGATTTTTTTTATTCTTATTCCTTCAACATCAGTCATGTGACTCCAATTTTTGCGTGTGATAGTATCATCCCTTTTTGTGCTTGAATATTGACTGTAAATTTACATGTAACCTTACCTACTCTATTATGCATGTCAAATTTGGACTAGTAATAACAAATAGCAGTAGACCGTGTTTTTAACACTAAGGTTTTAGTCTTCCTACCATAGCACTAAGGTTTTAGTCCTCATGTCAGGAACTAGGATTTTATTCCCCCTACCACATGATATATATATGCACTGAGGTTTTAGTCCTCCTACCAAGCACTAGGGTTTTATCACCCCTGCCACATAATATATTTATAGGCACCGAGGTTTTAATCCTCCTGTTAGGCACTTATAAAAAATAAATCATAAGTTTTTACTGGAAGCTCTTAAAACTATAAAAAAATATGTTCTAGAATCTTGATAATTTTTCTCTATTTCTTTGTGTGTTTTCTATCATCTGATTTTAGAGTTTCAAAAGACTTGATTTTTAGGGTTCACTCTCTCTTATTCTCTTATTTATAATTGAGGGAAATTTATAATGAATAAAACCAAAGAGCTTGGATCATATCAATGATTAGTAACCTTAAACCCCCTCGTTAGATTGAAAATATGAGTCAATCTAGGGTTTTATCGAAGGATTGGATTTCCAGAGTTTCATTCTATGGAACATAAATTGAAACCAAATTGATGTACAACAATATAATATGTAGGTCTGATGTTCCTTTAGAATTGAAGGGCATATTTTGGTCTCTGATTTCATATTCAAGTGAAGATGTGTGCATCTTTTTTAATTATCTAGCCGATACTATTAAGACCAACAAACTATTCCCATATGAGACCTTTTTTGGTTAAATCTTGCACATCATTGAATATATTTTCCAATTTCCTTGTTATTTCCTAATTTGTTGTTGATTCCATAAGATCCTATGATTAAGGGTCCTTTGATCTATGTGCATAAAATTTTGGGACAATCTTATCCTCTTACTTTATCAAATAGTTGATGACTAAAATTATATCTTACCTTTACATTTTGTGTGTACAAATAGACTAAGTTATACATCGTAACATGTATATATGTACTACCATAATATCTGAATGTGCCTTTCCACCCTGAGTGCGCATTTTCACTAGTATTATATATATTGGGCATGCATTTCCACCCAGGGTGCGTCTTTCCACTCGACCTAGGCTTGAGATTTTATAGGATTCATCCCTACATAAATAAAAGTAGTCTAATTGTTTGACTACACCCGTTATGATTTATTAATATCATTATATGGCAAGATTTCTTTCTGATAATCATCTCTTTAATAGATAATGTCTCATCTATTGACTTATTAACTCTCTTGTAACTTCTCTTAGAGATTCTTTTGTTGACATATCCAAGATTGATCTCACTTTGCCTTAAGTATTGTCTAGTTATTATTATATTGCACATACACAACTTTGTTGACGTCCTTCCTCTTGTTTGTTTCTTCTTTTAAGTGTTGCTTCCAACCCACCCAAAGGTTGCACAGCTGAAAATCCAAGAGGTAGGAGTTACTCAGGACTAGCTTTAGGATGTTTGCTAAGATGAGCAAGTTGCTCACCACAAATCGATCATACTAGTTTAGAATTCATATCTCCGTAGTTGTCCTTTATGGCCCCAATGTTAAATTTAGACAAGAATCTTTTAATACTTAGATTTACTTTATGTTAGGTTTCTTTAACCGATCTGTTTGAGAAAAATATTATGCACCCCTTTAATTTGAAAGGGTTTATTTTATATTTGTGAATAAGAGAGATTTGAAAAATATTTTCTTAAATTAAATAAGGATCAAATCCCCTCCCGAATCCCATCCTTATCACTTTATGTGTGCGTGCATGTGTATGCACCCCCAATATAACACATGCACGCGTGTGTACGTGTGTGTATTGCCATGTACCAAACACGTAGATGTTGTCATTTGGAAATATCCCAAAAGGAGTTCAGACGATAAAAATATTATATTTTAACCATGGAGTCAAAGACGTCCTTAGCTTCTTTGATGGTGATTGGATGGGTTGTGACATAAATTGGCAATCTATCTCTAAATATTGTGTATTTGCGGGAGGCCAACTTGTGCCCTGGCCAAGCAAAAAGCAAACAATGGTGGCCCACTCAAGCACATAGTCAGAATATCAAGCCGTGGCTCATGCCACTGTTGATATCTTACTAGTCAGCACACACGTGCACATGCACGTGTAAATTTGAGTTTGTTATGTTGTGTTAAATAATATTTATAATGATATTGTCTACTTTATAATGATATCAATTACTAAATGAAGGATATATTAATTATACTCCACATGTTCATGGTTTACTAATTTAATATTATCAATCCAAAATAGATAAAGGTTTTAGAAATTTTATATGCATAATATAGTTTGTTCAAATATGAATAAGAAATCAACAACCTTGAATTGAATATGTGCACATTTGAAGATACACAACATGAATGAATACTTTTTCAAGATGGTGTGTTATCAATGCATATACATATTGAAAAGTACTTTTTCTGATAAGATTATTTGCAATGGTTTTTTTTCTAAAAAAAGATAACATTATAAAAAACAAATAAAAAACATGAAGATGGTTTTAATGATGTGAATTCCAAACATGTTCAAAGTTGATAAATGTTGAAATCATCATTCAAATGGGATTGTCTATTTCTTTTGAAAGATTCATACAATCTTTCCAAGTTCAAATGGGCTACATCAAAAACATCAACATATAAATTGTCACAGAAAACTTCCATAGAGATTCATTACCAAATGTATTTGTATATCTAGTTTGTAAATGAAAAGGATGTTTGATTCATTTTAGCTTTAACATCGTATCATGTATGATCCCTATGATACTTGACTATATTAAACATGTGTGGATATGATATGTAGAAAAATACTACATAAGCATAAATAAGCAGAAATTTTAATTAGTAAATAGCAACATTGAATTGAAATAAGGTAAGTGTTTTGTATTAGTAATAAACAGACAATATATTAAGATAGTAATTTGTTTGTTCTAGTACATTCATAGTTTAGTAAGTCAATATTTTTTTTTGAATTTATCTAATTGGTATACCTTGATGTTACTTGATTTGTTCCTTATAAAATTATATATTTCAAAAAGTAATTTGTTTGTTTTAGTACATTCGTAGATTAATAAGTCATTATTATTCTTTTGAATTTACGTAATTCATGACTTGATTACTTGTAAAAGTATTATTAGATCTATGTTGGCATCATCTATAAATATTGGTTAGTTGTAGGTGTTGCTTTCATTGTGAATGCAATGCACATTTTATTTGGAAATTAATAGCATAGTGGTCTAGGAAAAAAGGAAGATGAAGTGATATGAACGTGATTCAGTGTTTCAATAACCGTTCCCACAACCAAACTTATTTTGAAAAAATCCTTTATAGTTTATAATATGAGACAATGTATTTCATCCAGGACTAAGATGGTCTAGTCTAGTGTAATATTTCACCTCTACAAGATAATCTATATGACATAATCATTGAGAGTCTTAGAGTATAAATAAGCCATTTCCAATTTTATTTAATATATATAAACATTTAACCTTTGGAAAATCCATATTTTATAGCATATTTTCAAAAAAAATCTCTTTTAACAATGAAATATATACCCTTCGGTAGTATAATTAACGAAGTATACATTTATACCTTTTAGCAAGAGTATATAGAGATAATAATTTTTTCTTCTTCCTCTACTATAATGGTCTAAGAAACAATTTTACAAGTCAAGTTTTTATAGATAACTGTAATTTCACAAGGTAGTGATAGAATCACTTCATCATACAATCAAACTTGAGCAAGCTTAGTAGCCAAATTATAGATTCAAAATTAGCAAATATTTGTTAGGTAGAGAAGAACTTGAAATCAATCCATGTATACAAAAAGTTATTTTTATATCGAAGTGAAGTGCGATGTCGTGATTTTACTGAGATGTTGAACAATACACTAATAAATATTCAATATTTAAATGTTGAATACGTGTGTATAAGTGGTTTACATCTTAAAATATATATCTACTTTATATACAAAATGATGTCGTAGTTAATCATCCTTTGGATGTATCAGATGTGTCACGATGTTCAAATTGGGATGCTAAGCTTCTTACTTTATTGATTCACAGTCGCTTTGTTGATTGAGTTGGTGCAATTGTCACCAAATCTTAAGAAACTTATATGAAATGGTAGGTGTGGGAAGTTGATCAGGCTACATATCATTCTAAAACCAAACCAGTAATTTCTTAGAATGGCCTGAAGATGTCGTAACGTATCCGTAAGTATAAAATTCAATTAAATGATGAAGCTTATTAAAACGGTAAACTATAAAGATATATAAACATGTATCTTATACACATAAGAAGCATGGACGCTATGTTTGTATTCCTGATTGCCAACAGATAAGCATTCAAGTTTACCATGTATGATATACTGCACCTGCATAAAAAAAAACAAAGTTCGAATAAAATTATTACAAAGAAAAAGTAACAGTTTATGTACCAATTATGTCATTGCTCAATGTTTCATTTAAAAAAATAGCATCAATGAATTCTAACCGTAAGACAAAACTGACCACTATGTTACATATCAATCTCCTTATTTTCTTATGTTCATCTAGTCTCACTGCTACTCAACTTCCTTCATCTCTACTGTGACACTTGTTGAGTCGAACAGTCCTGGTTAGAAAAGTAGCAAATGCCGTCTGCAGTTGTGTCTCAACCATTCTAACAAACAAGGCAATTAGTAAGATAATATGGTACATAAACTTGGAGGAGTCCGCTGCAAGTCAGTAAACATGATTGGGGTTAGTACAAAATACATCACATAATGTATAGTCTGATGCGGCTGAATTCAATCTACAACACCCAAGTATTAACCAATCCATCAAGTTAGATGTATCAATTGATGCTTATGAATAATAGGTTCATGTTGATAAAAACTTACTGGGTTTTTTATCCATATATGGAAGTAGGCTACCAGGTCAAGATGCATTAGATTGGTTATCTTGATGTGGGGATGACAAGAAGAAAAATACTTGTGTTTGTTTTTACGACAATGGCACTTCTAACGGTCATTGTAAAGGGAAGGAGGGTGTTGTATTTGAAGCTCTAAGTGGTGAAAGTAGATGATATTTACCACTTTTTGTCACTCTACATAGTTGAAGGAGAAACATAGGGAAGAGATCCACGTGATCGAGTAAAGTACAATGCAAGATGAGAAGCACGTTTAAAGTAGTGATGGCAGTGGGATGTTTTCAAGAAATCTAAGTTTGATAGTGAATCTCAGGGATGCATAGAAAGATACAATATGACGGTGGACCAATAACCAAGAAGGAATATATTCACTATCGTGTTTGTTGTTTGCTGTATGACCGATAATCGATTCTGACACTATCGACGTCTCCCTAGATGATCAAGCTGCAACATGCGTAATGTTCCCAAGCAAAGCATCTTTATAGTCAAACACAAAGGCTGAAACAAAGAAAAATGAAAACCATACCATGATCGGGATGAACTATGTGATCTTCCGCCAAGAATGACTTGGTTCAATTCCTCCATGCTCTCTCCGTTCCTTCATGCGCCTCTCTTGTAAGAGAGAGTTGCTTGTTGCGGTATTTTATCTGCTTCACACACCAGGACCAGATGGAGGAGCACATGTAGTGACCAACATATATGAACCTCCGTAAGTATATACTCTTTGGCGTGGTTTCAGATGGTGGTCTTGGTAAACAGTGTTCGTGGAGTAAAATGGAAGACGTGGAGATAGAAGGGAGAATATGGGATCTGAGATAACTACTTGCGGTTGAAAAGGATGACCGTCGGCGTGATAGTGCAGGGGTTGAGGACGTGGAGTGAGGGGTTTTGACTCATTCTCTATTTTTTTGGTTTTGACTACACGATAAAATAACGGTTAATTGGTGGAGAGAGTCATGGAGAAATAATTGGGAGTGTGGAGAGAGTGTGGAGAAATAATTGGGGTGAATTCAATTGTTTTGAGGACGTGGAGTGAGGGGTTTTAACTCATTCTCTATTTTTTTGGTTTTTCTTACACGATAAGATAACGGTTAATTGGTGGAGAGAGACATGGAGAAATAATTGGGAGTGTGGAGAGAGTGTGGAGAAATAATTGGGGTGAATTCAATTGTTTTGAGAGTAAGCATCAGAAGTTTGTTGGGAAGGAGATCGGACAAGCCGATAATGTGGGAGAGAGAATTGGGGTATTGAGGAGAATTTATTGCCATCGTTAGAAAAAAAAATTGAATTATTATTATTTTTATGAGATTAAATCATCACTAAGAAAGTGTACTTAAAGAGAATGTCTTCGCAATAACTTTGATTAGCTAGACATGAGGCAGTTAATGTAGAAGGTTATTGACGTCATTGTTGTTTAGGAGTCATTACTCTTTTGTGGTTGCGTTGCCTTTGGGGAATCTTTTGTTTTCTTCAAAGAGTGTGCGGTTATTATGGTGAGGTTGTTGAGGATGTAACTTTTTGAGATATAGAAAAATTTGTTATTACTATAGGATTATAGGAGTAGAGTAATTGAAAATAGGGATTATAAGGAAGCGGAAATAATAGTTTTGTAGGAAGAGATTGGTGACAAGTACTTTGGCAGTTGAAGTTTTTAAAACTAGTTGTTCGGTGATAGTTTTGTTGGAAGAGATTGGTGACAAGTACTTTGGCAGTTGAAGTTTTTAAAACTAGTTGTTCGGTGAAAACCGGCCAACGTGTGTGCAGTACTTGAAACGTGGTTGGTGGAGAAAACTAAAGAATCGTTATAGTTGAGGAGAGAGACCGGTGAAAGCAAGTGGAGTAGTCCTCAGACGTTCTTATTTGTTGTGAGGGGAGCAAAAGGCGTGAAGGTGGGCCATTCAATGTGGAGATCGTGTGAGAAAATTAGACGATAAAAATAAAACAAAAGATGTGAAAAATTCTGAGAAGAGAGAGAGTGAACCGGAGAGCAGCATTTTGAGATACTTGATTCTGATTGGCCAAAGAGGTTTCAGTGGCATGTGTTGTAATTAATTTAAAAAACTCCCTCTTTTTATAGTAGTATAGATGTGTCAAATGTATGTTGGAGGAAGGTGGATACAATCAACGAGATGTAATACAATTACAAAAGCTGTTTGTTTTGCATCTCATTTTCCACAAACGAAAAAAAAAATGATGTTCATTGTTCTTTCATTCATGGAAAGATCCAAGATCAATACGTTGATTTTTATTTATCCAAAAACGAAGCCACACATCATTTTCACGTACCCATCAAATGAGCATTACTATGTAACAAGCTTAGTGTATATGATATATATGCACCAACTTGAGGGAGTGTTAGAACAGTAGACATTTATGATTTATTATTATTTTTCCTCATTTCCTATTCATATTCCCTTTGTATATTAGGTTAGTCCCATATTTTACAGAGTTGTTGGCCACCACCCAAGTCTATGTAAATAGGTGTGCCATGTTAATAATACAAACACATAAGTCAATATGCCTCCAATATTCTGGCCTTCAGCAAAAACCAAGGCATTTGATGAGAGGGTGGACCAAAAAAGTTGTTGGACGACTTCACGTTGAAGGCCCTAGGATATGCAACTGAAGAGAGATCTGAAATCAGGCTATATATATAAGAAAAGTTAAGATACAAACATATAGGTCCTGCATTCAAGAGCAGCCCTACAATATTTTAGGATAATTTTACAGATAGTTTTGAATTACAGACAGATGTCAGCAATGGCAAGTATCAATATACGGTTACACTTCGGTCATGTTAATTGACTGGCGACATCAAAACACTAGGGACAAATGACATTCAACAGCCAATATGATATTTAGCAATTCAAAGGGTCCAGCCAGGTACCGCATTTCTGGATATAAAAGCCATCGCTTGAAAACTTAGGAAATAAGGAATCCATAATACAAAAAAACAAGATCAGAGTGCACAGACTCCTAGGAAAAAGATCAAACAGGAACGAAGATTGTGGATGGGCAGGAGGGTGCTACAAGCTAGCAAGCTGCAAAACAAATGCAGTATCGAAGCAAACCACAGCTGCTGCAACACAGGAGAGGGCACAGAAACCATCCAGGAGAAGGCACAAAGGAACCTGCCTGAACAAGTTGTAGCACTAGTAGAAACGGGGCAGCCGCTCGGGCAGCAGAAGACTAAAATGAAGAACGATCGGAGAACATATCCGGAAACAGATCAATCGCAACCACTGAACGAACCACTGCCACTGTAGCACTAGTGGAAATAAAAAAATCCGGGCAGCGGAAATACAACAGCCAGCAACGACTTTAGGACGTCACATTCTTGGAACGCAGTGTTCTTCAGAAGAAGCGGACCATGTAGAATTCATATCATCAGGGCTGTAACATCATATAGAGCAGCAAGGCTATACGGATCCAAGCCCAAGATCCATTTAGCACCAGAAAAATAAAAACATAAAGCTTAACAGTTACAGAATGGCCTTTTATCTTGTTCTGCATGTGTGGTAACAATAGAAGGCTATTACTATATCAATGTAAACGAATAAGTGATACTAACAGCTCACTATAAGCTGAAAATGTAATGCAGAGACCACAATGGTATATGTACTATACAAACAAATTTATAGATAAGACTTGGTGAACATCAATCAAAAATTATGAAAAAAAAATAGAAGTGTCAATAATCCAATCCAACTTGATATTCATAGGCGTATCATGAGCGGCATAATTAGTCTAGCATATGTTCCATTATAAATAGTGATATTCATTTCAAATGTGTGTATGCAGTCATGACTCGTGAAGAAAGTCACGCATGCTTAAGGTCAACAAAACCAAATAGATCTTCATGGTCTAGGATGGGATGCAATTTTCGTAAATTGAATATCCAATTCTATAAATTGTATTTGAAATCTGCGATTAAAATGGCATTAAAAAACCAATAAACCTATCAGCAGAAGATGCATTAAGAGACCACAATAGTATGTGTACGTTACAAACAAATTAGGTAAATAAAACTTGAAGATGCGCACATCTCAACTGAAACTAATTAAGAAAAAAAACATAAGTGGCAATAATCCAATCCAACTTGATATTGACAGACAAGGCCATGATCAGAACAATTAGTCTAGCATCTATTCCACAATAAACAGTGATATTCATTTCAAATTTCTGTATGCAGTCATGGCTCATAAAGAGGGACAATCATGCTGAAGGTAAGAAAACCAAATAGATCGTCTGTTTCATCCGATGAGATGCAACATTGGTCAAATGAGTATTCAATTCCATAAATTGAATCTGAATCATTGATTTAGATAATATTAAAAAATCCTATCTGTGTTACCCTTATGACTGCAACTTGAACAGGACGAATTGGTCAATTACGGTTTTATTGATGGGTCTAAAACTAAAAGTGTCCTATCACCAAGGAACCACCAATATGAACCTCCACCATGATCACGAAGAATCAAAAGAGAGAGAAACGAGAAATAATATTTCACATCCTAAGTTTGAGAATTATGAGAACTAATCATCATCATGCATACCTAAAATCCAAGCCCTGGTAATTATTGCATTATACTGAATATGCACAACACACGTGATGACAAAAGATTAACGCCTATAGTAGGGAAATCAAATACAGATACCAGACAGACTGAATCAAACTGTACTTTGATAATCGCGATTTCTCATTAGACGGAAAATAGAAGATTAGAATCTCAGTCTAGAAATTGAAACATACCTATGTTAGAATCTGTAGAAAGAAAGAACAAAAGAATCCGAAACTGTTTTTTTTCTTTCTTTCAGAAATATATAATAAACTGTTACTGAAATGGATAGCTTCTTGTAGTATTAAATATATATGTTATGTTCAAACCAAAGTCAAGAATAATGAAAGAAATGTATTGTGCCAGGTAATCTAATTGCTTTTCTAACAATAAGTAACATCTTGTGATTGTAGCTATACACATTCATTAGTATACTGGAGATGTGCGGTTTTAAGCGATAAGAAGCAATTACCATGATCTTCCCTCTTTTCAAGTATTCCATAACACCACCACAAGCAGCAGCACCGTATATTTACAAACTTGTAGTCTCATGAAATTAAACGGTAAAAAAAGGAGCCAGCCTTTATTTTATGCCTCTACTAACATCACTTCTCAACATTGACTTACACAGTGATCGTAAAGAACTAAGAAGGATCAAGCAATTATTTGATTGACACAGTGAATCGTAAAGAACTGTGAAGGATCAGGCAATGATGTAAGAAAACTGGATCTATGTCACAGAGCCAAAAAATAATAGAAGTACAAGAGGACATAAAACCTGAAGATGGCATCACAAAGAGAGAGAGAGATTACTAGGTCGAATGGTCAAACTATTAATTTTTTGTATATAAAATAACCATTGCTAGTAAGCCCTCCCCCCTCCCCACTGATCCAACTTCCAGCTTCTTCTTGACACATAATGCATCTGAAACATTATTATGGATATACAGAGGAGTTGTCTATTTGTAAATATGTTAGTTATATTTAGAGGTTTAATGTCCAAAAATTTATTGAGTTGTTGAATTAATTTCTTTTTTAGTGTAATCGAGGTAGTCATAGTAGGATCGGTTAGATTATGAATGGTCAATATATAATTATGGAATACAGTAATTTATATCATTTTGTACAAAGAAATGATAGTCATTAAGAGGGTACTGGATCCAAAAATAGACATTGTATGAAAGTAAAAGAACTCCCAAACTAACCAAAAGTTTCGCACAGATCAAAACATTGAATCAGGACAACAACGGCATCACACTGTATTGTGTTCATTTCAAGCTTCCAATTACTGCCATTCGGCTGACTCGCAGTAAAATAACAAAATTGTTGCTATGACTATTTCATGTTGGAAGAACAACATTGAAATGTAACAGCACACCAGCCAAACAGATTTTCAACTAAAACCTAGTGAAATTCTTAGTGAATCAAATAAGAGTCAAATTATCCTCAAGTTAAATTACAACCATTCATAGCCCCTGGAAAAATTATACACCACTTTGATTTTTGTAATATTTGGATATGTGCCCAATTATTAACCGATTCATTTTGCATAATCTTCTGTACAAGCTACCCCAACCTTACCAGTGTATAAGATATTACCTTAGCCTTTCATTGGAGCATTGTTAATAAGACAAAACAAAAAGAGAGTAAAGCATTACATTACACATTTACATCAGATTACACAAATACAGTGTATTATTTGGATATGTGCCTAATTATTAACCAATTCATTTTGCATAATCTTCTGTACAAGTTACCCCAACCTTACCAGTGTATAAGATATTACCTTAGCCTTTCATTGGAGCATTGTTAATAAGACAAAACAAATGAAGAGTAAAGCCTTACATTACACATTTACATCAGATTACACAAATTTAGTGTATGATTTATCATTCTATATTTTAGACAGATATGCTTGTATTGTACTAAATTCATTTACAAATTATTTTTATGTGTTTACTTACTAGTTGTAAATGTGATCCATAACCTAAATATTGATGAAAAGCTCACTATACAAAAATTGATTCATATGTCGAAAGCAAGGGCGCAGGTATACAGTAACAATATTGGTATGATCTCAAAGGAACAGTTTGGGAAAGAATTCTAAAAACAAAACCAGTTGGGCCAAGCATTAGATTGCAGCATAGGGAACTAATGAGTTTGGATACAAACATCAAGTCAAACGGGAAAGAAAACATACTTAAGAGTGGGTGTTCAGGGAACAGTACCACATTGTTTAACAGTTTGATGGATCCTTCTACCAGAGTGACCCATAAGGGATATGGGTATCAAAAACAGGAGAGAATACATTGCTAGTCTGGTATCTAGTAAGAGTGGATAGCAAGCATTGATGTAACCATGTTATATAGGCTGGAAGCCACAAAGTTGGTGGGTAAGGATGTTGTATGCAGAGCAGAAGAGTAACCAGATGAGACATGTTAAGAATTCATGAATTAGGGGAGCGCCAAGTCGGTGTTTATTACCTTTTATCAATTGGCTGAGAGAAAGAATGAAAAGACTGATGTGCCCCCGTGCATCACGCATACACAGAGGGGCATTTTGGTCTTTTAGCATTAGGCCTTCTCCAACCCCGCGCCGGGTCACCTCCACATTACGCCGCTACGTGTGAGAAAGCTGCGACACCTCTCCTTTTGCTCGGAATGCTCGATCAGGGTGCGGCTGTCTTCGTCAGACCACTAGGGCTCTTCCTTCTCACTGACGAAGTACCCTAGGTCCACCTCCAGGCCTTTCTCTCTCCGCCGTGCCTAAGAGCACCTAACCTCGTCGACCATGACAGAACGGAGCAGGTATCTGCGCCGCTGGCACTGCTACACCGTGCTAAGAAGCTATATCCTCCTCCTCGGCCACACAACAATCCTCTGTGGGAGAGGCACCCTCAGGGAGTAGGGAACACCCCTTACTGGTCATGGCGGAAGGGATGATTCCACCTTCCTGGATCTATCGGGTATACTCCAAGGAGGAGCCTGCAAGAGGGAGGAGTCTGGGCGAGTTGCAATGGCCAAGAGATAACATTGCATCCTCAACTGCCCTCGAGACCACCCTACCAATCTTCTCTTCTCATCTCCTTCCTCAAGGATACATGTGTGGAAGTCAAGCCAGGATCTTTCATAAAATGGATTCCCATTTAAAGAGTGCATAACCGCATGGATAAGCTCACACCAACCCGGCCGTTCATTTTAGATTCAATTCGGGATTTTGGTCTTTTGGCATTAGGCCTTCTCCAACCCCGCGCCGGGTCACCTCCGCATTACGCCGCTACGTGTGAGAAAGCTGCGACACCTCTCCTTTTGCTCGGAATGCTCGATCAGGGTGCGGCTGTCTTCGTCAGACCACTAGGGCTCTTCCTTCTCACTGACGAATTACCCTAGGTCCACCTCCAGGCCTTTCTCTCTCCGCCGTGCCTAAGAGCACCTAACCTCGTCGACCATGACAGAATGGAGCAGGTATCTACGCCGCTGGCACTGCTACACCGTGCTAAGAAGCTATATCCTCCTCCTCGGCCACACAACAATCTTCTGTGGGAGAGGCACCCTTGGGGAGTAGGGAACACCCCTTACTGGTCATGGCGGAAGGGATGATTCCACCTTCCTGGATCTGTCGGGTATACTCCAAGGACGAGCCTGCAAGAGGGAGGAGTCTGGGCGAGTTGCAATGGCCAAGAGATAACATTGCATCCTCAACTGCCCTCGAGACCACCCTACCGATCTTCTCTTCTCATCTCCTTCCTCAAGGATACGTGTGTGGAAGTCAACCAAGGTCTTCCCTAATATAGACATCTCAACCCTTAGGGTTTAGACCACAAAGAGACTGGTGGATCTCCCTTTCCAAAACCACATGGAAAGGATTGGATCTTATAGAGGCAAAATACAGTACAAAGTCTTCTCCCATCTTTCCTTACATGGACGGGTTTGAAGGGAAAGTACACACCAACTTCCTTATTTGGATATAACAAAGTTTGTTGCAATCAAGGAATTCAATAAATACCTTTCCTTGCACCTACAAACATCTTCTTTCCATTATTGGTATTCGATCCTTTTATTCTTATTATAAAGAGTTATCTCCTTGATTATCATGGAAGTCCACGAAACACCACCAAATAAACTCCCAATCTTTCTCTCTCTTCATCTTCCTTTAAAGTATTTCCTAAATCAAATATCCTTCCAATCATGGAACTCATTAACTCTTTTTCCAATTATACTTCATAATCGGGGTTCATTAGGTATCCTTTTATATACCAAACTTCTCCTTTTTCTTTAAACCATGTTTCCTATTTCTTTTAGGATACTTACATATTGTTCCCTTATTTGGATTCCAAGAAAAAGGTGGATAATCTTATAATTAATTATCTAATCCACATATTATCTTGTATATCTATTATGATCACAAACATCCTCAACGTCCAAAACATATCTCAGGGACCCATATGTAAACCTTGGTTATCCCAATTGGGTCGGGATGCGTCCCTAAGGCCCATGAATCACACCTTCGCCTTCTAAAGGTTCCATGAGCTTAATTACATTCTAGATTACCAAACTTGAGGCTTTAGTAACTATTCTATCTTATATTCGCCTCATATGAACACATATGTTCGATGTACATTATTTCCTTAAATTGATCATTTATAATCTAATTCTAGGGTTTGGAATTATCAACCAAGATCCCTCAAAACACTTCATTGTTATACGTACCATAATTTCATTTAGGCTTGAAATCTATGAATTTCAAGGATGTAACATTCACCCCTCCTTAAAAGGAACTTTGTCCTCAAAATTCAGGCCTACTAAGCCTAGGTGAATGATGACTCATATTATCTTCAAAACTTAGGGTTAGCGCCCCACCTAGATATCTTTAACAATTTTTCCATAGTATATCAGTTTTCATTTTATTACTAAGATTGGCAGCTAAACTGAAATTCAAGTATATACACATCTATAGTATACACATCTTATCATCACTTGATGATTTATTCTTATTGGTGATTTCATTATTGCTTGGTGATTTCTCTTTTCACCTAAGTTTCCAACCTATCATTCATTATTTTCTCATAAGGGTGAGGTGACACCTCTAACCCTAGTTCATGTCATTACACATTCAATGTATGATATTCATCCTCTTTATCTCAATTTTAAGCATAACGTGTGTCTATCCAATCACCCTCCCTCATAATGAGATGACATAAGCATTTGACTGCAGCCTAAACACAAAGTTCATTCCATTCCAAGAGCGGAGATGGTACATCCACACATTACCTTTCAATTTCACATATTAAGTTGAATCATACTAGTTATGACTCTAAACTTACTTGTTCTTGATTTCATAGCATTCTTATATTTCATGGAGTCATGTGTCCCTTTTCTTACTCTAAGTTAGGTCACAACTTTTCTCAAGTTTTCATGACTTCATTACATCTTTTATATTTACACCTCATGTCTTATGAGTCTTAGCCAATTCCTTGAGGTCTCTAGGGGTATAGGTACCTTTGGAGTGATCTCATCCTTATACATCAAGAGAGTGCCTTTCACATTCATCCATTAGGCTACATGATCCTCGTGGAGGTAGCTAATCTCCTGAGTCATGTACCTTGGGTAAACCTAGTTGTTACCTCCCGACCACATAGTCATGTGCATTCATGGCATATCAACTCCCAACCCATCGGTCCTATGTACCTCTAATACATCTTACTTGACCCTAGGATTGCATTAGGACTCTACCCTCCCTAAGGGTTTCTTTTGAGATGTTACATATTTTAAGCACATTATTCTCTCTTATAATTCTTTAACCCGGATTGCCTTCATCTCTCTTTTGAGTACACATAATGCAGTGTTGTCCCATCATTGGGCTCGGGCCACCTTCCCTCCAGGCCTTGGTGCCATGTCGGTCTTATGTGATCTCCTCCTCCAAGGGATTGATCCTAAACAACTGCACTGTGGATTTGGGCCACCTTCCCTCCTAGGCTTGGTGCCTTACTAGTCTTCCATCATGGGCTTGACCATTTCATGACCTTCCCTCCTGGGCTTGGTCATCCACTTAGGCCACCTTCCCTCCTGGGCTTGGTGCCTTACTGGTCTTCCCTCCTGGGCTTGACCAGTTGTGTCACTCAGAGATGGCATCCTTGGGTTCAAAGAATATAAGTGCTTTCATCTTTATATCTTTAACTCGTCACCCTTCTAGGTGAGGATTAATGTTATCTCGATAATTACATGCGTTCATTCACTTACCTTTTAAGGGAAAGTCCTATCCTAGGGTGTCTTCTTGGCTCATAGGAGGGGGTTAGGTTCTCTAGCCACAACCTGATCCTAAGATCTAAGGTTTTGCCTCCCTCCTCGGTCATCGTCCCACTCTTGGGTCGACCCACCCCAGGTTGGCACACCAACCCTAAAGGTTTCATAGATTTTCTTTTTTTCATTAGGCATAACTTTTTATCATTATAACTTATCAACCCATGTTTGCTCAATTTCTAGACTACCCCCTCATGGTTTCTGTCCATTTAGTGAACTTGGGCCACCTTCCCTCTAAGGCTTGGGACCTACATCAGCCTTCCCCTCCAGGGGCTTGGCCATCATCACTAAACTTCCAGAGACAACATGAGGGGTTTGAGCAAGTTATATTTAGATTTTCATTTTCATATATATATAACTATTGGGTTCATATATTTCTTAAGACCTCTTACATAAGTGTCATGCTCCTTATGCACACATGCATGGGAGACTGGGTCACCTAAACCCATACATCTATCTTTCTTATTCTTGATTTCAAGTTTCATATGGGTATTGTTCCATATCACCATGTCATGCTCACTAATTAAGATTAAGGTTTTATGGTAAGGGTTAGGGACTATACTCTACCTCTTAGAGTTTCCATATCCCTTCACCCACTAGAGTTTTCATACTCTAAACCAAGTCCTTCCTCTAAGAAAGGGTTTACCCATACATGTATCTTTCTAGTGTCTACCCTCTCTAGAGGGACCCACACAAAAGGTTACATATTTTCACATTTACTTCTCTAATTAACAATTTCTTTTCAAGGCTTATCAAGCAAAGAGATGAGAAGTAGACGGAAATGTGAGATATGACACCTAAAAGATACATTATGCCTTAATAATTTTTCTCTTAAATATCTAAGGATGATTTGAAATTATAAACTATTAAGTATTAGTTGATGAATTTGTGCTCTGATACCAAATGTAACGACCCACACTTTTGAGTGTCTAAAAGACCTTAAAGTTGCAGATCATTACTCATAAATTCCAGGATCATATTTAAGAAATAATACAGAATAGTAAACAATTTTCATTAATGAACAAATAGTTACATGTTTGCATAAAAATCTCCTCTAAGGAGTTACATAAATTTTAGAAAGAGTTAGCATGTACATGTATGATGATATACCATTATATCTAAACCTTCAAGAATAACTTTAGTGTCTTCAACATCTTTATCTGTAACCTCATGTCCACAAATAAAGTATACCTGATACTTCAAACGTTGACAAACAAATACGCGATCAGTATATCTCTATACTGGTACGTGGGTTCAAACAATAATCACAAGTACACATATAAGCAAATATCTTTATCTTGCATATAAGAACATAATTTATTTTCATATTCTAACCCATATCTGGTCTACTACCTCAAGTGTAATCACTATCCCTCCGTGGCTCATGTGCATTACCCTTAAGATCAGTCTAACCCATGGTTTAGAATATTGTTATTTACTTTTCATGATACTCATTCAAAATATTGTTATTTACTTATCATGATACTCATAGGAACTTTATAATTTGCAAGAAGAAAATAAACAAACAAGCAGTTTATCATTCATTCAATCTCATCGAGAAACCCCGACAAACTCAAAATTCGATACATGTATTCATAAGCGTAACCACGTACCTTATGCCATTGTAGAAACCATGCAGAACATCATATGTACTTTAAGAGTGCATCCAAACATCCAAGCAACAAAGCATTCAATCTGAAATATACATACTACATATGTGTCACCATGTATTCAAATTACATTGATTAGTTCTAGATGCGCTCCTAAACTAGGGTTTAGGGTTAGCTCATAATTGGACCAGGGATTAGGGTTACAAACCCTAATTCCAATATATCATGGTTTCTAAGATTACAACCTTTAGCTATGCATATTAGGTGAAACCCTATTCATCATCTTAAACATATTAGATTATTCGTGACACCCAAATCATATTACTAACATTGATATCATAGCAAGATGTCCATATTAGTTTCAAAACCCTAAATCAACATGAGTAAGTTTATTAAACAATTATTCATCATTATCAAGGATTTTCTCATTATACATGTGTAGATCGGGTATTATCACAACATAAACGAATCTACTCAATAAAGCACCGCATTAAGCAAAATCTAGATTTTCCTTTACATTAATTATACAACAAGGAATTCAATAAATACCTTTCCTTTGCACCTAAAAACATCTTCTTTCCATTATTGGCATCCGATCCTTTTATTCTTATTATAAAGAGTTATCTTGTTGATTATCATGGAAGTCCATGAAACACCACCAAATAAACTCCCTATCTTTCTCTCTCTTCATCTTCCTTTAAAGTATTTCCTAAATCAAATATCCTTCCAATCATGGAACTCATTAACTCTTTTTCCAATTATACTTCATAATCGGGGTTCATTAGGTATCCTTTTATATACCAAACTTCTCTTTTTTCTTTAAACTGTGTTTCCTATTTCTTTTAGGATACTTACATATTGCTCCCTTATTTGGATTCCAAGAAAAAGGTGGATAATCTTATAATTAATTATCTAATCCACATATTATCTTGGATATCTATTATGATCACAAACATCCTCAATGTCCAAAACATATCTCAAGGACCCATATGTAAACCTTGATTATCCCAATTGGGCCAGGATGCGTCCCTAAGGCCCATGAATCACACCTTGGCCTTCTAAAGGTTCCATGAGCTTAATTACATTCTAGATTACCAAACTTGAGGCTTTGGTAACTATTGTATCTTATTTTCTCCTCATATGAACACATATGTGCGATGTACATTATTTCCTTAAATTGATCATGTTTATAATCTAATTCTAGGGTTTGGAATTATCAGCCAAGATCCCTCAAAACACTTCATTGTTATATGTACCATAATTTCATTTAGGCTTGAAATCTATGAATTTCAAGGATGTAACACACACGCATTGAGCCTTGACATCCATAGAGTGTCCACAGAGTGTCCTTTCGCTGAGCATTAGTGATATACGTTGCACAAGTAGGTTAAGACCATGGACAAGATCGGCTCAGCCGTCAACTGTATATCCTCGCCGCCATGGTCGACGGAAATCTCAGTGATGTCATCCTTTCTATAAGAAACTGTGAACGGCCATGGCGTCAAATCAAGATTGACAGTCTGCTCAGAAAAAATTGTCCCGTCGGCAGGGTTCTTCTGACATGGTTGACGGAAGCATCAAGGACGAGCTTGTCGCCTGACACAGTTTCCCTGTATGATAAGGCTCAGCCTTTCCGTGCTGACCAACAAGAACGCATGAGTAGGTGATTCTAGACATGCTCGAGGAGAGAAGTCAGACGTTGTCAATGTAGAGGTAGAGCTGCTTGAAGGAGAGGTGGAGAGGAGAGAGAATGAGAAAGGGGATCACATGAAGAGAGAGAGAGTAAGATCGCATAGAGACAGTCATGTTAGGAGGCCGACTAGGTGGGGTCTTCTCCTACAGACGTCCAACATGTTTCTGAGTTGGTTGTGAATGTTTTTACTCATCTAAGATCCAACGGTAGAAAAGTAAGGCATACAACATCTATAAGATAGACATCTCTCATCAAGTAACCAAGCAGCAACTCCTTTTGCGGAAAGACATAGCACAAGGCTCAGATTGGGATGTGATAGGTACGCTTCTGCACTGTCCACCTCTTGTAGTGGCTGTCTAAAACAGCTATTTGGGATGGAATTCATCAATCTACAAGAACATATGAGTACATCTGGAGAGGAGTTTGCAAAGCCGCTGACAGAGATTACCATCATGAAGACAACGAAAGATTACCAGACAAAGAGCTCGACCCCAAAGCAACGACACAGACCTAACAACACAGACACAACGCCCCACAAACAGGACAAGAAACACAACTACCAGCGACGAGCACTAAGGTTGCACCAACCAGTAGACCCGGGAAGGAGGCCAAACCCCAGCGATGCAGATACAAAGGAAGGATGGCTCATGGGGATACAAAGGCGAGGAGTAGAGGGTGCCGGGAACTCCACCACACTCCCGACCACCACTGCGAATAGGGGGTGGAAGACCCGCACGAAGCCCAAACCCAACTTACTCCTCTGCCTGGAGCACCAAGGGGCGCCCGATCTCACCGACCGCCCAAGAAGGAACCCAAGGAACGACACGACCAACAAACGACCACCACAGAAAAACAAGCTCCCTCACAGATGACTAGCAAAGACCCCGCCGCCCAACAACCTCTAACTACTAAAGAGGGAAAGAGGTAAGAAAGGAGAACTCGCCAACCCAAGGGTCTGAGATAGGAGAAAGCGGAGGCACAAAACCCCTCATAACGGCACAAGAAGAGAGAACAGAGCACGCCCCGATCAACTCTGCTCATCCGCTCCCGTCGATCATCCAGCAAGAGCGCCGCCAAGTTTTCAGATCTGCAGATCCATAGAGCCACACCGTCAGCCTAGGAGGAACAATAGAAGTAGAAGCCACCGCCCGCTCTCATCCCGGCGACCCCAGCAGCCAGCGAGTAAGGAAAAAGGGCAGGGGGAGAGGGTCGGCCTCTGCCGGCGCCTGGAGCCCCCTCCCCCAAGCTCGCCGTTTGAGGGGAGAAAGCCCTTAGAAAACTTGATTGTATTGGGACAATAATACACTTGAGTGTATTCTAGCCTCACTATATGTGTGTGTGTATGTGTGTGTATGTGTGTGAGAGAGAGAGTATGTGTGTGCGTGTGTTGTGTTTATGAATATGTATATGTATATATATGTGCGTATGCTACTTCTTTATTGTTGTTTCTTTAGTTCTCTATTATAAGGGCCTAAATACGTTAGGCCCATTAGGTTTTTGTTCACTTCCCTTGTTCCTTCCTCTTCCTATATATAGGAGAGAAGAGTCTATCTTTTAATATGAGAACAACGAATACTTACAACAGTTAATATACTAGCCTTTATGATATTTATCATCTTAAATCCACATATCATGTTACTAATCAAGAATATTAAGGTAATACCTTAAATAATTATTTTATGTTTTATATGTTACAATAAATTGTTGAATATTTTGCATGTGACGATGTAGCTCTAAACTTTATAATTGGATGCATTCAACTTTTTTATTTCAAAGCCCATTGACGATTTAACAACAGCCTCCTCTGTGAGAGGTTGAGAGTTCAACTCCTAAGAGGAAATTATTAAGTTGTCCCCTATTTCATAGGGATATGTGTTTAAGAGTTGTGCATAGGGCCCTCAGGCTTGGGTCACAGAAAGTGGGGTCTTCTCCTCCTTACAAAAGAAAAACATATTACCATTTATATTTTTTAATTTCAATATTATGATCAAATTAACATTTCTAAGGTCAGTTTTAATTTTAGATTCTATTATCATTTTACTCTGGTATGATATCCTATTATAAATTTATGTGCATATTATATATTTGTTACGTCTGTAATATTCACACTTTATAGCATTGTTTATCGTGTTATGTGACAACAAACACGTCTATAAAAGACAAACAGTTCTTTTTCAATATTCACATCTCACCATTTTCAGGATTTATATATTGTAGCAACTTAATGAAATGCAAGAGAAAGAGAAATGGCAGTAATTATCATGACCAAATAGTAGCATGAAGTACGGTTTACAAAAAGGTTATATCGTTTATGTTTAAAATCTGTTAGTAGTAGGACCATACAACCACAAGCCACTTATTAGCAAACAAACCCTCAGCTAAATCAAGAACCAGATTTTTGCTCCATTTAAGGAAGGGCTACTACAACAGTTACTCTTAAGCCCCCCACGGCCAAAAAACTGCGGGGTTACTACAACAGTTACTCTTGATCCCCCCACGGCCAAAAACTGTGTTACAGAAGAGACGTTCAATTTCATCCTTTTGAAGAGATGTTTGCCTCATTTGCATGAAGAAATTTGCTTCTCAAGTCTCATAAGGTGGGCTACTACAACAGTTACTCCACTCCAGACGAAATGTAAGTTGATCCCCACATGGCCAAAAATAGTGTTACAGAAGACATGTTCAATTCCATCATGTTGAAGAGATTTTTGGCCCATTTGCATGAAGAAATGAGACTTCTCAAGTTCTGTAAGCGGGCTACTATAACAGTTACTCGACTCCAGGCAAAATGCAATCTGAGCTCCCCACTGCCATTACAACCTTTCTAACCTGTTGACGTTGAAACCGGTTATATTCAACAAAGTTTTGACAGGGTTTTCCTTCACCATATGAACAATATAGAATTTCCACTTTCTTCTACTCCCAACAGTAAAAGCAACAAAAAAAACATAAGACCACAGACGTGTGTACTATTGCCATAAATTCATGTGTACCTCCTTTTGCATATCCCAAGATTGTATTTTGTGTACCTCTTTTTGCATTCATCCTGTAAATAGGCCCCATGCCCGACCTGACTAGTTCAAACTGTGGCTGCAGGACCGCAATTAAAGTCAAAAGATTTTGATGACTCTCCAGCTCAGGAGATGAGATAGAATCTCCCTCTTTTTTCTAGTCCATTTTTTGGAAACAACATCAACCAGAGCATTAGGTTTCAGAAGGATTTCAAATTGTGAAACTGCAATCACGTCATAAATTCCAAAGCCTCGCAGACCAAAAGATATTCATTGTTATCTAATTTCACATTGATTCATATTATTATTTTTACATCATAGGTTTAGCAAGTGAAACTTGAAAGCAATAAGAAATTCAAAATGGACAGTAAGTCAATAATCATAAATATGCAACAAGGTCTACCTAAGATTCTCTCACTGACCTGTTCACGTTTAGTCTCTACTAATACAAATAATGTAAATCCAAGCTACATTTTCCTGTTAATTTGCAGAATGATCCACGTTATCATAAGAAAATCTTCATTTGACCTTTTCTAGGCTTTTTTTAGTTGTATTTGGCCGAAAAAGTTGTTAAACTAATCTTAAACCCAACTTGTGACGAAAATCAACTAATACCATCCATGGTATTAGTTAGCTAGCCTGACGTGAGAGTAAGCTCACCTGAAAGAGGATAACTTATTTCATCGTAGTCGAAGTTGAACTTGAAGGTTTTAGAATACAACTCTTTTTTTCCCATTGAATTTGATAATCATGTCCATGTCCTACAAGATGATACCCGGGCTGCTGACAATGCAAAGAATAGAAAGCATCCTTAAAAAGGTAAAATAAGAGACATCAACAGCCAGCCATACTCAGCATCACAATCTCAGCCAGGCTCACAACTACCAACCCATCTTCAAACGAGGCGCTACACCTCAGAAACAACAGAACTGTGGATGTCGACCACGGGTATGTTTTCAAAGAGTAAACCTCAATCAACATCGAGTCCTTCCCAGGTATGAGCAGAATTGACTCCTTGCAAGGTATGAGCATTGTCTTATATACTTGGAACCACATCTCTTTGTTTTTCTACTGAAATTGATAATCTTGTGTAGGTCCTACAAGATGATACCAGGGCTTACTGACAATTCAAAGAATAGAAAGCACCCCGAAGAAGGCTGTTAAAGTGTCTATATTAGTCTATTAGTTAAATTGGCTAATTAGTTTAGTGGGCCTTTATATTCCGGCCCGTCTAGTTTAGATTACTTGGGTCTTAAGTAATAGGGCGTCTCTCCTTCTTCTATATAAAGGAGAGGTCGTCAGTCTTTGTATCACAATCTATTCTATTCAATCAATCTTTTATATTTTGACATGGTATCAGAGTGGGTTTTTCTCTTGAGGAAACCCTAGCATCCGTCCTCCCTCTCCCTTCTCCTAGCCTCCACAACAACCCTAGCAGCTAGCAGCCGCCCCTCTCAGAGAGAGCGACCAAGGGGGAGCGCCCGCCTGCGGGCGGCCGTCGCCGTCGCCATGGCTTGGCCGGCTGCCCGCTAGGCATATCCCCATCTCTGTGGCTTATCCCCTTTTATATTCATTCATTCTTTTTCAACGATCACTGCTCCTATCTCTTTCCCGGCGCCATCACTCTTGCTGCCTTCTCCAGTGCCGCCGACTGTCTCCAGCAGCAGCACCAGCCGCCGCCTCCATCAGCAGCAGCCGGCGCCGCCGCCAGCAGCCGCACCAGCCGGCGCCGCAGCCGCAGCCGCACTTGCAGCAATCCTCTAGCCCAGCTTCCGCCGGCCTAGTCAGTTGCCGCCACAAACAACATCAACTTCGACCGCCATCAGCAGTACCAAATAATAGCAAATGTCCAACATCCATCTGCCATCCGAAACCAGCATCAATCGCTGCTGCCGTCGACCAGCAGTCGCAAAAACCGTTGTTGCCACTATCGCCGCCATCACCGATCGCTCCTTCCAATGCGTCCATCACAGTAGCAACATTTGCCAGCCATCACAACAGCGCCAACCTGACGCCAGCGCCACCACCATCTGCCGCAACAACCGCCCAACCGCCCAAGCCAGGCGCAGCAGCCGCCGTCGTGGACAGGTACCGCAACCATTTGCGTCGGCCATCTTCCGCCGCCTATCAGCAAGCAACAACAGTTGTCGCTGTTGCCGCTATCATCAACAGCCAGCCTCCGGCCTCCATGAGTGTCGATCATCCATCGCCGACCATCCGCAAAGAGCAGTGCCATCGTCATCCGCATCACTGTCGTCGTCGTTGTATATGTGCCCGTGTGTGTTGCAGAGTTGCTGCATCTAGCAACCGTATCCCCAGCCGACAATCGCACTCGTCAACCGACGTGCCATCTCATGACGTTCCCAGATCAGCCTTCGTCATCGCTCGTGGAGGCTCCGCCTTGGCTCCACATGCATCCTCTTGGCGTGCAATATCTCCGGAGCCACGCAGGAGACCCTTTGTCATCTCCTATGGTGCGCCAAACGCTACATTAGCCGAACGTCATAGCCAACCATCATCCACAAGCTGCTGCTCCTCCACTTCATCATCATCCCGGCGATCTTCATCCGCAAGCTACTGCTGCGTTGTGTGTCATCATGCTACAACTGCCATCTACAATAGGCGATCACCCATCACTCCCCACCGCTACCAAACAACCATGTTTACTGCCCCCATATGCATTATCCTCGTCTCTATTCGGATCCTTAATTGGTCCTATTTTTTGCTAATCGGATCCAATTTAGAGCCTTTCGGGTCGGGACTAGATCCATTTATTTTTCTACCCGGATCTCATGTTGACCCATTTAGTATACTCTCTTTGGTTATCGGTTTCCATTCTCCACATTTTTTATACATCTCCATATCACATATCCTCTCAAATCCACCAATTCCTTTCCCACCCACCCATATCTTGTGTGTATCCCTTTCCACAGTACGGGGGGGGTCATGTATCATTTTCTCCACACCAAACACTCACTCTAGTCGTATTTGGTGTGCGGGGGGATAGAGAGGACAGAAAGAGATGAGAAGAGAGAGCAAGCATGAGAGAATATGAGAGAATGTATGAGAGAGAGTATGAGATGATGATATATGTATTCAGATTATATATATTCCAGGCTAACTTCATGGAGCTTCACATCATTCAGCACACCAGTTCTCTACTTCAGCCAGCATTGAAGATCCAGCGTCGACACCGTATCCGCGTTATGTACGTCAGGTGTTGATGGTGTATTCCTTCAGCTGCATTCACATGAGACAGATGGGTGCTTCTTCAGAAGCTCAGAGTTTTATCTTCACCGAGCTGCTTCATCACGTCTTCTCCGAGCCGCATCTGCTGTATCGACATCGCCTGTAGCTGATCCTCTTGGGACCTTCCTTGATGGATGATCTCCTTTCCCGTCAAGCCCCCAAGGTTCATGCGTCAGAGTTTTATGGTTCTTGCATCGTATCAAGCAGCAGATCGTCCGTCCGCGTTCGTGCCGCGTTAAGCACGTATTCCAGTGGTGAATTGCTGTAGTATTAGGTCCATTCTTCAGATGTCCTCATTCCAGATGCACTTCAAGGAAGACCTTCAAAGCTCGAGTATCTTCATCCTGCAGAGTCATCATCACCATATGATTCAAGGGGAATATTATTTCAGGGGGAGTAACATATTTTGTATGGGAGTGATATTTATCTTCATCTTTTATTTATCATTTCTTTTTATCGAGTCCTATAACTCTCCAAGCTTGGACATGTGTTTCACCCATGCTCCAGCTTGAGGGGGAGTGTTAAAGTGTCTATATTAGTCTATTAGTTAAATAGGCTAATTAGTTTAGTGGGCCTTTATATTCCGGCCCGTCTAGTTTAGATTACTTGGGTCTTAAGTAATAGGGCGTCTCTCCTTCTTCTATATAAAGGAGAGGTCATCAGTCTTTGTATCACAATCTATTCTATTCAATCAATCTTTTATATTTCAACAAAGGCAAAACGAGACACATCAGCAACAGCCAAACACGACATCACAATCTCAGCCAGGCTCACAACTACCAACCTATCTTCAAACAAGGTGCTACACCTAAGAAAAAATAGATATGTGGATGTCGACCACAGGCATGTTTTCAGAAACTAAGCCTCAATCAGCATTTAGTCCTTGCCAGGTATGAGCAACGCCTCAAGCTCATACTTGGAATTACAATCTTGGTATGAGAGCAATCGTCTCCACTGGGTGCTGCCTGGCAATGCTAGCTAGTCGCCTCCCATTGTTGCCCCTTGAGGGCCCTTCAGTCAACCAACACTGCTGCCATCAGCCCAGCAGAAGTAGCAGCCACAAGGCACGCATGCTGCTAGCTGGTTGTGAAGTATCACTGCAGCTGGCTAGCGGTGACACGGAATGCATCTGATACATCTGTAGCAGCCATTGCTGCTCGTCGGCACAAAGCAAAAAACACCGCCGTAGCTGCCCCAACAAGTACGATAAAGCCAATGAGTTGCAGCAGGCTAGTGCCGAACTGCTTCAAAATGGTGTAGGCCCTCTTTTTAATCTTTCTCTAAGTAAATATCTCACTGAGGAGTTTTTTCCTCACTATTTCTTTCCTCCCCATGTAATTCTCCTAAATGCATGGGTGAAGGCGTATGAATGTAGGAGATTTACCATTTTGTTCTTATCATAGTGCACCATTCCTATGATCGTGGTTCTCTCCTCTTTCTACAATGCTTCATTCCTATAGTGTTCATCTGCTTTACCATTGTGCTTCATTCCGGTAGTCATCTTCTGTTTTGTCATCGTGCTCTCATTTCAGTATACAATCTAACATGGACAAAGACACGGTTTCAATTGCTATTTCCAATGATCCAACTAGTATAGCAACTACCTTTTCTGGATGTCTTGTATACACATTCTCGTGGTCTAGAAATAAAGCCAAGTATTTCAGTAAACTTGCACAAGATAGTGACAACGGACAGCTAATGCCAAGACAATGGTCCGGTGGTTTACAGGATATGAAATAGCATGAAACCATCAATTGACACTAAATATTGGTTCTACCCCAATACTAAGGACATATGAGATGTGGCTGAGAAGTTCTATACATAAGAATCCAATGCTCTCGACATCTACAACCTTTACGACAAGCTCTTTGCAAACCTAGGTGAGAAGGTGTTGGAAGAGTACTTTGAAGCTATATAATCCTTTGTCTTACCAACTTAACTTCTTCTCACAAGTCTTCATTGAAGCCCAGACCAACGAATAGGAAGGACTGCCAAATTCCTCAACAAACTTAATCCTAAGTTTGTTCCAATTTGAAGAAATATTCTAATTGTTGATCAACTACCCTCCTAGGATGATGCATAGGAGTCTATATAGGAACACACACTAGTGGTCATTGTTACCCGACACAAGGGTTATGGAAGTGCACCATGCCCCAACTGCACCATGTGGGAAGTTACGACATACAAAGATCAATGCTACTTGTGAAACAACCTGCTTCCCAGTCGATATCATCGACAGGAGGTCGATGGTATCGAGATTATCACAGCTACCGGATAACAGCCCATCGATACCATCGACATCCATGTCGATGGTATTGAGATTATCACAGCCACCGGACAACAGTCCGTCGATACCATCGACATCCATGTCGATGGTATCGACAGAACATAAGAGGCGGAAACCGACGATCTGCCACTTGACTGTATTTTTATTATATCATTTGTTTTATTGTTTTTCTAGGTTTTACTCCTTTGTACCACCTTGTATCTTACCCTAATATATAAAAAGGAGTGAGACGGCTATTGCCCTCACACACAAGAGCTGCACCTTGCAGCCGCCAACGTTGTTTGTCTTCCTTCTCTCTCGTTAACATGGTATCAGAGCAAGGTTTGCTCTAGGCCGTCGTCTCTCTCCACCGGCTATTCCTCTCTTCCTCCTTATTCCTTCTTGCCTGCCGGATCTTCCCCTTCCTTTCTCCGGATCTTCTCACCGCAGCACCGACAACAGTAGCTACGGCTAAGATCCGCCACCTTGAGGATCTTTGGGTAATCCAACGGCGATCTAAAATCTAAACCAGAGGACTAGTCTCTCCACAGTTATTCTCCTAGTCACACATCCTCCATGTGTGATTAGGAAAAGAGGCTGTGAATGCGTCAGTAACGCATTTCTATTTTTTTTCTTGGGTGACGTGTATCTCTCCGTCACCTCAGTCTTCTTTGTGGTGTGTATCAATCCGTCACACAATCCCGTTCTATAATGGGGGATATCAAGACACCTATGATCTACAACGAGGTGTCACCTATCACCTCCATCAAGCTCGACGGGAAGAATTTTCTTCTATGGATGAATGCCGTCCACACTGTCCTGGAGTCTCGTGATAAGGCGGAACTTGTTGACTCAGGTCCTCTGGCCTCTACTGACAAATGATATGTTGAATGGAAGCGTCATGATAGTCTGGTGAAGACTTGGTTGTGGAACAACATGGAACCTACTATTGCGGCAAGGTTCATGTTCTATTCAACAGCTAAGGAGATATGGGACACAGTGAAGCAGTATTATTCTCAAGAAAAAAATGCGCTTCGCCAATTCATGATCTATGATCGTTTGTTTGCTGAGAGGCAGGGTGACAAATCTCTTGAGGAGTACTTTGGAGCTATTCAGGCACTTGCTCAAGAGCTGAGCTATTATCATCCAGTGACTGTCACTGAACAGATCAAGGACAGGGACGATCTAGTTACGGCTAAATTTTTATCCGGGCTTAACCCTTCGTGCGGATCCGCCCGGAGTGTCATTTTAGATTCTGATAAATTACCCGGTTTTGTGGAAGCCTATTCAAGAATACAACAATCTATCTTTGAGTCTGCTACTCCTGCTCCTGTTATATCTTCTGGGGAGTCTCATGCATCTGTAGCTGCTGCGGTACAAGGGGGATGAATTGGTATGGGCAGAGGATGTGGGACACGTCCTAAGTGCACTTTCTGTGACAAATTGGGACATATAGTGGAGAAGTGCTGGAAAAAACATGGGAGACCTACTGCGCCACCTGTAGGGACAACTCATTATGCCACTACTACAGATTCCTCTTCTTCTTCTGTTGTGGGAACTACTTCTGGAACCGGTATCACTCTTACTCAAGAGGAGTATGATCGGTTTATTCAGGATACACAACACATGAGTATGGGATCATCATCATCATTGTCAGTAAACCTGACATCTACTGCGGGTAATCAGGCTACATCTCTCATAGCTTCTGGCTCTACTTCATCTTGGGTGGTTGATTCTGGCGCGTCACAGCACATGACTGGTATGAGGAGATTGCTCCACACTATTGACTCGTATATCCCTCACAAATCTGTTACACTGGCAGATGATTCAGTGAGGAGAGTGTTAGCTAGTGGATCTGTCCCTCTAACACCCAAGATTGATCTCAAATCTGTACACTTTGTGCCTGAATTTTCTTTTAATCTTCTTTCTGTTGCAAAACTGATTGACACTGTAAAATGTACCGTAACTTTTGGTCCTTCTTGTTTTATTTTGCAGGATCTCAAGAGTATGAGGATGATTGGTGGAGGACCTAGGAAAGGTGATCTCTACCTTTTCCATGGTGACAGTCTGCCTCACCAAGTATCTGCTCCTGCTCCATCCGTCCTGTTGAGTGGTTCCCCCTTACTATGGCATTGCAGATATGGACATCCTTCCTTAGAGAGCCTGCGCAAGTTGGAACCAGAATTGTCTCAAGTGTCATCTTTAGAGTGTCAGTCATGTCAGCTGGAAAGCATCATAGGTTATCTTATCCCAGTCGTGTCAATAAACGGGCTTCTTGTCCTTTTGAGTTAGTCCATAGTGATGTGTGGGGTCCTGTCAAAGATCAAAGTTATAATGGTTTTCGTTACTTTATTTCCTTTGTGGATGATTTTTCTCGAATGACATGGATCTATCTTCTAAAAAGTCGAGAGTCTGTACTATCTATTGTGAAACATTTCCACACTGAAATAAAAGTCCAGTTTGACTACAATATAAAAATTCTTCAATCTGATAATGCTTTAGAGTATGTCCAAAAGGCTATGTCTGATTTTTACAGCTCTGTAGGTATGATCCATCGCACATCGTGTCCTTACACCCCTCAGCAGAATGGGGTGGCTGAGCGGAAAAATCGCCATCTTCTTGATATTGCTCGATCTATTATGTTCCAATCCAATGTACCTAAGAAATTCTGGTCTGAAGCTCTTTTAACTGCTTGTTTCTTAATTAATAGACAACCATCCTCAGTTCTTAAAGGACAGACTCCATTCTCTGTGTTGCGACCCACGGACCAACCTTTTTCTCTTCCCCTTAGAGTGTTTGGTTGCACTTCCTTTGTCCATCATGTTGACCCTAAAGCAGACAAGCTTTCTCCTAGGTCTGTTAAAACTTTGTTCCTTGGTTACTCTAGTACTAGCAAAGGATACAAGTGTTACTGTCCTAGTCTTCGTCGGATGTTTGTGTCTAGGGATGTTATCTTCCATGAGACCACTCCATATTTCTCTGATGCTATAAGTAAGGGGGAGCAATTGAGAGAGGGAGTGCCACCAGCTTTTCAGAGTGATAGAGTGGCACCATCTATGCGGAGTGAGGGAGAGCCACCCATCATTCCTGATTATACTTTTATTCCGGATGAGCAAGCAACAGACATGCCTGTTATTGAGCATTACCCACATGTTTATAGTAGGCGAGGCAGACCAGAACCAAAAATGGTAGCGACACCAGTCTGTGAGCCTTCATCTTCGTCTTCTACTCATGGGATTCATGCAGAAGCATCAGATCTTGACCTTCATATTGTTGTTAGGAAAGGTACTCATTCTTGTACTATTAGACATCCTATTACAAATGTGTGTTGTCTGTCCCACTTATCTAAGCAGGCCCGCGCATTTGCTATTGGGATTGATTCTGTTGATATACCAAGGAATCACTATGATGCTATGATGGACAGTGGCTGGAAACATGCAATGCAGATTGAAATGTCAACTCTTTTGCATAATGCCACATGGGATCTTGTTGAATTACCTACAGGGAAGAAAGTTGTGGGTTGCAGATGGGTTTTCACTATCAAACATAATCCGGATGGATCTGTTGAGAGGTTGAAGGCCAGATTGGTGGCAAAAGGCTACACACAGACCTATGGAGTTGATTTCTTTGAGACTTTTTCTCCAGTAGCTCGTCTAAATTCTGTGCGAATTATTATTTCTTTGGCTACTACTTTTGATTGGCCCCTATTTCAGCTTGATGTTAAGAATGCCTTTCTACATGGTGACCTCCAGGAAGAGGTATATATGGAGCAACCTCCTGGGTTTGTTGCTCAGGGGGAGTGTCAGAAGGTTTGTAAATTGAAGAAAGCCATATATGGTTTGAAACAGTCTCCTCAAGCGTGGTTTGACAAGTTCAGTGAGGCTGTACTCCAGATGGGCTTTTATCGCTCTATGACTGATCACTCTTTATTCTACTCTAGCTCTTCATGTGGCTCTATCATTATGGAAGTATATGTTGATGACATAGTTATTACTGGAAGTGATTCTGCAAGCATATCTCGTGTGAAGGAAGGGTTGCAGAGACGCTTCCAAATGAAGGATCTGGGTAAACTGAGATATTTTCTGGGCATTGAGGTGCTTCGATCTCATGCAGGTATCAATCTATCTCAGAGGAAATATGTGCTGGACTTACTACAGGAGACAGGCATGACTGGATCTAAACCGGTATCTACTCCTATGGATTATCACACCAAGGAGACGGTTGATGATGTTGAGTACTCAGATCCAGGATATTACAGGAGAATAGTTGGCAAGCTAATATATCTGATTGTTACACGACCTGACATTTCTTTTGCTGTGGGAGTTGTGAGTTAACATATGCACTCACCACGACAGTCACACTGGACAGCAGTTTGCCGGATTCTGAGATATATGAAGAGTGCTCCTAATAAAGGGATCACATATTCCAAACCCAAGGTGCCTCCATCTACTTTGACTCTCACTGGGTACTCAGATGCAGATTGGGCTGGTGATCATATTGATAGAAGATCTACATCAGGCTATTGTACCTTCCTAGGTGACCATTTGATTACTTGGAAAAGCAAAAAGCAGAATGTGGTAGCCAGATCCAGCACTGAGGCTGAATACCGTGTTATGGCCCATGCATGTGAACTACAATGGGTCAAATCCGTTCTCTTTGAGTTAAAAATCACTATTATGCCTTCTATGGAGCTCAAGTGTGACAACCAGTCTGCTATACACATTGCCAGGAATCCTATCTTTCATGAGCGTACAAAGCACATAGAAGTTGATTTCCATTTTATTCGTGATCAAATCAAAGATGGTAATATTGTGACGCCATATGTCAAGTTTGAAGATCAACTGGAGGATATCTTGACAAAGCCTTTGGGTCCGACAGCTTTTCAGAAATTATGTGGCAAGTTGGGCATACACGATGTGTACTCTCCAGCTTGAGGGGGAGTGTGAAACAACCTGCTTCCCATTCGATACCATCGACAGGAGGTCGATGGTATCGAGATTATCACAGCTACCGGACAACAGCCTGTCGATACCATCGACATCCATGTCGATGGTATCGAGATTATCACAGCCACCGGACAACAGTCCGTCGATACCATCGACATCCATGTCGATGGTATTGACAAAACATCAGAGGCAGAAACCGACGATCTGCCACTTGACTGTATTTTTATTATATCATTTTTTTAATTGTTTTTCTAGGTTTTACTCCTTTGTACCACCTTGTATCTTACCCTAATATATAAAAAGGAGTGAGACGGTTATTGCCCTCACACACAAGAGATGCACCTTGCATCCGCCAATGTTGTTCGTCTTCCTTCTCTCTCGTTAACACTACTCAAAGCATGGCAGGGGATCTAGTCATAGTGACTCGAACCTCCTCTAGTGAATCTCTTGCTCTAGAGACCGCCTTCTCATCACCAAATTTTGTTGCCACCAATCAAAGTAATGTGGACTCCTCCATGCTTGCTACCCCCTCCAACTGGATACTGGACTTTGGGGCCACTCAACAAATGACTTATATGAATCATATCCTCACTGCATCTGATCCATATATCCC
Organism: Alisma plantago-aquatica; assembly: GCA_963693085.1. NCBI lineage: Eukaryota > Viridiplantae > Streptophyta > Magnoliopsida > Alismatales > Alismataceae > Alisma > Alisma plantago-aquatica. Next base: position 118,534,118 of record OY856414.1, read on the forward strand.
CCATACCTGTAATTTTGGCATATGGCTCAATCGAAACCGTTGACCAATGTGGTATGGCTCCATTGTTCTCTACTTTAAGATATAATCTTTCATTACATATCAAACTTTTTGGTATAACTTGATGTATGTTTTTAAACTTCATTGATTCTCTGGAATTTTGTGACCTCAGACCCACAAAAGATTTTCTTAGATTTCTACATGTCAACAGAAAAACTAAATGGTTATGCATATAGGCTTCCTTTGAGAGATCCCTATGTGACACGGGAACTCTAAGGACGAAGGCCATGCAGTTGCTGATGTGGGACGGATCAATTAAACTGAGAAAAATAGACGATGTCAAGTTCTTTGTGATCTTGTCATTGAGTCCTCTACAGAAGTTGGTGACCATGACTGCTTCATCGTGATGGACACCAGAACATTGGACGAGCTCCTATAACCCTTGTGTGTACTCACAGACGAACTGATTGCCTTGCTTCAACTCAGGCGTCGGGGAATTGGACATGGAAGCATTGGTAGTAGTCACATGGCAAGGAGTTCATCCTGATGGAGTAATGTAGCATGGGCCATGACTCTGGAGGGTGCAACATGGACTTCCAGTAAGCAAGAGCTCCACCGTTAAGCTCCTCTATCAATCGATGATGCAGTTGGAAATACTTCTTGATGTTGTGGAACTAATCAAGAAGTGCTGCAAGATAATAATCCCCAATGGAATCAAGTATTTCCAGGTTGATGACGCGCTCGAGTTGGTACCCATGTTGTTGGGATTGATGATCACCCACCACATCCCAACAACAACATTCTAGTCATGTTGTTGCTCAACAATATGCAAACGCACATTGAGGTCGTAACAAGGCAGATAGGGTTGGGGGGTGGGAGAAAACAGGGAGGGATGCAGGATGGGGCTGGTTGTTCTACAACAGGGAGGGATGCATGTTGAGATTGTAATGATTCACTTGAGTGGAGTGGAGGATGTGGCCGAACAATGGATAGGACTAGCTGACAGGATGCGGGCCATGGTGCCAGCAAGGAAAAGGTTGGGATTCGGATCAAGTAATGGGATAAGGGGAGAGGGGAGAAGCAAGCAAATGCATGGGCAGTGTTTTAAAAAATGTTAAGCGGTAAGCGGGCGGACAACACCTTGTAACTGGTTAAGCGTAAGCGGCCGATTTTTGAAAAAATGAATTTTAATTTCCTATATAACTTTATACAAAATTACACATATATGTATATAAATTTTATACTCTTTGAAACTTTTATATATATCTACAGATTCTAAACACTCTACCCAACAATACAAATCACCCAAATAGTTTATAAGATAGCGATAACTATAAGACAATAATTATAGCCATAATATAGTAAACAATAGACTTGACATGGATAAAACACACTAAATACATGATACAGAAGAAGAAAAAAATTGCATCACATGTTTACATAGCTATAAGCAGTAAACAATAGACTAATTATTGGATACCTTACTAACTTATTGTTATATGTGCATATCATCAATAAGTCATACATTACAGCAGTACATTTAACTAAAGTACGCATTCTAAAATTTGATAATAGATACATATAATTTACTTGTATAAATTACACTTTACAGCAGTCTAAATTTTGATAATAGTTACATATAATTTACTTGTATAAATTACACTTTACAACAGTCTAAAATTTGATAATAGTTACATATAATTTACTTGTATAAATTACACTTTACAGCATACAAAGTATGCATTCTATATTAGAACTAGGGCTTATCATAGGATATTTAATGTATATAAGTTTAATATATTATAGTCAATACAACTTGGGACCATATATTTACTAAATGTTACAGGTGTACAGAAAAAATTTTCAAAAACGGACAAAAAAGAGCCAAAAAGCGTTAAAAAAGGGGCAATAATTGCAAAACGGTTAAACGACAATTTTGGCAAACTTTAAACGACCTGGGTGCTGGGCCGATTCATCGTTCGTTTAATCGGCCGCTCAGGCCATTTTTCAATTCACTGTGCATGGGAAATGAGTAACATCTAGATGCGGGAGCAGGGACGGGAGAGCAGTCAGGGTCTGGTGGTGGGTAGACCTATGAATCTGAGCAAAATATGTAGACACCCATGGGATGACCTATTTAAGTTGTGTTTGGGTGATGAAACATGCCACTCACTTAAAATCATCCAAACACATATGCACTCATTTAACTAATAGGTCTCGTGGGTGACCAGTGGGCAGCCACAGATGATACAGTTAACTAAAATAAATATATTCATACAAAAACAAGACATGGGTTGCTTCTTGATACATGTCACATATTTATCAAGTATCTAAATTGTTGATGTTAAATATATGAAGTATAAAAAACTCCAAAGGTCATGATTGATATTTTTTGTTAGTTTTGAGGAATTTCCCACATGCTAAGGCCGTGTGGCAGAAGTTGAACTTCCTTGGACTCTCTAATGCCCAACATGGGGAGTGCCTTATGGACTGGTTGAGGACAAACATACACAAGGATGAAGAACATAATGCTAGATTTGCTATTTCTTGTTGGATTATCTGGAAATCCAGGAACTCGACGGTGTTTGAGAGTATTAATATCAACACAGAAAGACAACTCAATCTCATACAATCCCTTTGTGACAATTAAGCCGAGGGCAGAGAACAACAAAAGAAGAAAATAACCAAGCATATGGATTTGGGTACTGGCTGGTCTAACTTACCAAGAGGAGTCCTATTGATGACAGATGCAACTGTCAAAGGAAATCATGCCGTGATTGCAATCGTTATTCTTGGTTGTGATGGAGAATGGCGGGGAGGTGTCGCATGTACTATCCGAGTTAACTCTGTGGTAGAGGCAGAGCTGAGAGCCATTCAGCTAGCGAGTCATGTTATTAAGGAATGACATTGCACGACAGTTATCATCAAATCTGATAGTACTACGGCCATTGAGGCCATTGAGGGACGTGCTGACCAATTTCCTAGGATTCCAACCTTGGATACGTGTTATCAAGAAGGAACTAGTTGAATCTGAAGATGTGCAGCTCATGAAGGCCGACTGAGAGTCCATTGGACTGGCAGACTCATTAGCTAAGCACCACATAAAAACATCCCAGGAAGATCTTAGATACATCCATCCTCCCCTAGACCCGGTGGGTCATCCTCTTCCCTTTCCTCTATGTAATGGTAGAAGTTCTACAAAATTTGTTTTTTCAGTAGGAAATGTATTTAGCTTTCTGTTTACCCCTGCACGGAGGGCGGGTTGAATGAAACTACCTCCCGACTTCCCACTGAAAAAGATATTTTTTGTTGGCTCAAAATAAAAAATATATACCTCCTCTTCCTACGGATTCATATAATGTTCATTGGTCAATATGTAAATCCATATAATTAAGAAGAAGATAAACCTAGGAACGTCTAGGCTTCCGCCTAGGCCCCCTGGGCACCCCTTGTGTACATGTGGACCACTTAGACAACGTAGGTTGTATCACTCCATGCATCTTGAATTTTGATAATTATACAGTCATCCATGTTGCCAACAATCATATCTTCCATTAACATAGAAAGCACACTGAGGTGGACTGTCACTTTGTTTGAGATCTGGTGAAGGCCAAGAAATAATCACTCTACATGTGAAGAGAGGGGAGCAAGTTACAGACATCTTCACCAAGCTTCTACATACTAAATTATCTCACACATGAGTGCCAAGTTAGGATTACAAGATCTGTACTTCTGTAGCTTGAGATGGAGTGCTAGGATGGACCAAATGGGCCTACGGGCCTTCTTTGCATTTAACTTGAGTTTTTCTTTTATCTTGTACATGTGGTATACCAGTGAAATAAAAAACGGCCAGGCGGGCCGCTTAAGCGCCCAAGACCCCCAGCCGCTTAATTTTGCCATTAATCGCCCGCTTAATCATTTTGAACAAAATCGCCCGCTTTTTTCCCGCCTCACCCGCTTTTTCCCGCTTTTTTCCCGCTTTTTTGCCCGCTTTTGTTTAAAAATCCTAATGTAAGCATCTAACATTAATTAATTACATAGCCAAGTAGTATTGACTATAATATACGAAACTTGTATACATTAAATGTTCTATGATATAGCTAGTCCTAATTTAGAATGCATACTTTGTGTGTAAGCTGTAATAATTGGGTACTGCTGTAATGCATCTAAGTAAATATCCTATTGCTCTATTAAACTAGTAATGCATGATTAGTTTTACTGATTTCCTTGCTGCTTTCAGTGATTAATGATTGGTACTGCTGGTTAGTATTACTTTAGTGATTACTTTAATTCAATAATTCATAGTTTGTTATATACAATTACTGATCTGCTTGCTGATTTTAGTGATTAGAGATGCTGATTAATAGTAAGTATTGATGAATACTTAGTTAATTACTGATTTGCTGATTAGATATGTATAGAAGTTCATTATAAATATATTTTTTATATACACATACATGTAACTTTGTATAAAAATATATAAAATTTAGACACCCGCTTTTTCAAAAATCGCCCGCCTACCGCTTAATCGGTTACAGGGTGCTGTCCGCACGCCTCCCGCTTCCCGCTTTCTAATACATTGGGTATACCATACAGTCCATACCACAACTCCTAAGTAACAGGGCGTTATTTATATTTTGTAATCTAATGAGAATTAATCTAATTGCCCACTCTCACTTATAAGCAACCACAAAATTAAAACCCAAGTTAGGAGTAATGGGGGATTAATGCAAGTATGCAGCCCAACTTATGCAAGTCTTAGAGCAACTCTTATCATTAATTTATAATCAATTGGAATTAGTCAATTTAGTTATCATCTCTTCCCAAATAATCTTTGAACAGATTTATATATTTCAGCCGTCAAAGTTTCGATCATCTAGCTTTCATCAAAGAAATGTGTTAGTGGTTCATATTTCTACTTTTAGAGACAGAGCTTTCTTATGCCATGCAAATTGGCATGCCTTGCTGGCGTACCATTGTTCACATTATTTTGCAGCAGCGCAACACAACAAAATGAGCAATAAATAGATTTACCTAGGTTTAACTGTTGAAATTCCAAATCTTACTCTCCAATACCAAGTATGCTCCAAATGCATACATGCATTGTTCTTTTTCCCAGACAAACCAACAACATGATCCAAAAGACGGAAAGAAAAAATTACTTGATGGTTTGACTTAGTTTAGTGCATATCGACTTTAGTAAAAAAATTATTTTATCTTGTTCAAATTCATTTATGTAACTCATTAAAATCTGGATTGTCTACTTTTATTACAGAAACATGTTTGTGGCTCAAAATCTTGCTGGTAGGTGACTTTGTTTTATGATGTTCTACTTAGCACAGTTGTGTCTTTGCGATCTTAAATATTTTACTTATTGTTTTTCAGCAGAGTAGTATAAATAAATGGGTTGAGCAATAAAAAATTTACCTGTGTTAATTGTTGAAGGATAAAATATCATATAACATGTATGCTCCAAATACATACATCCATTGTTCTTTTTTTGCACACGAACCAACAATACGAAACAACAGAAGAAAGAAGTAACAATATACTTCCTCTACAGTTTGACTCCACCTCTCCCTCTTCTTTCTCCTCCTCTGTTTCTTCCTTTACACACAATGTAGGGAGGATGCTGTTGTAGCTTTTGTTGCATGACATTGGCTGCTGTGTTGCTGTTAGCTCCGACTGCTGAAGTTGGGCACTATACTTCTATCATTTGCTACTGGTGAGTTTTTTCCTCCTCTACTCCACATCAGTATTCAACCCTTTCTTTTATTGTAATTACTTTTTCCTCGAGTTATTGATTTCCTTCCTATCACTACTCCTCAATTGAAATATTGGCTTTCAATCTTCTACTTTGACAAAAGCATACATGGTCACAAAAGTACTCGTTCCTAGTTGGGATTTCATTGAGATCAGTAAAATAATTGTGGTTTCCAATAGTAGAATTGTGCATTTCCTGTTTGTCTATTTGTTATGCATGTGTCTTAGAATGTCACCAATTATAGAATTGTTCCAATGTGGTTGCTTGATATTCCTTTTCAGTATATTATATTCTTAGTTTCCATGATTTTTATATATATTCAGTTTTTCTGAATTAATTTATGATGGCATGCTGACGTCATCATCTGAACAAGCGTAACCACCAGATAAACCCCTGATTTTTCATAAATAGTATATTTTCTGAATACATTTGAGATTCCATAATGATGTCATCCAAGGTTGTCAGACTCGAACCGGTCAGTGAACCGATAAGGCCTCTGGTTCTCGGTTCACTGGTTCAACCAGTGGTCAGACCGATTCAACCGGTGACGTCAACATGATGTCACTAATAGTCTAAAAATATATAAATGTCTTTGATACTCATAGAAAATATCCTTGAAGAAGTTATGAAACACGAATAATAGCACAACTGCTCACAATTACTTGATAAACAAAACAAATAACAAATATTATTCTATTCATGGACATTTATATACCAACATTTATATAATATTCAATATTAATTAACAAAAATAGCAGCAATATTACATTTACTTATTAAGTGAGAGAACCGGTCGGTTGGGCTAAAATCGGAATGGTTCGCTAATTCACCGGTTTGATTCGAGTCAGACTTCATTTCCGGCTTTGGAAGGGAACCGACCCGGTAGAGTGACCGGTTCCTGGTTTAACCGGTTCAACCGACCGGTCTGATTTGGTTCTGATCAAGGGATGAGATTTCGTCAGTATCGGCGGTATACCGCTCGAAATACCGATACCGACAGGTACCGGTACAAATACATGCAAATCTACCGTTAGGATCGCATATATCGGCATACCGGTGGGTATACCACCAATACCGTCAAATATCGAGGGTACCGGTGCAAAATGCATCACTTACACATCGGTACAGGGCGGCATGGGCGGCATACCGCCCGATACACCGATTTTTGCGAGACGGAGTCTACTGCTGCTGTTTGAAGAGAACCTTGGGGAGTTTAGGCGATTTTCGAGATTGGAGCTCAAATCAGCCCCAATTAAGGTATGTTTACTTAATTTCTTGCATTTCCCATCATTTCCAACCTCTCCCCTCTCTCTTCTCTTCTTATAATTCTATTCTCACCAAAAAAATTCACCAAATACCCCTAAAATCCTAGATCTACTCCAAAATACTTATGATTGATGCTATTTATCACTAGATCTATGATTATATTATATAGATCTACTGATTTATCACTAATCACCTCACTAATAATTAACATTAACATGTTATTTCATTAATTAATAGTAATAATACAATTAGTACCATTAATAATAGGTATTTAATTTAGGTTTAGTAGAAGAAGTTCTATCAAAGACTAACATGAACATATATAAACAAAAATATACCCAAAATATCTAAATAATTCGTATTTTTTATTTATAAAAATGCTGAAAATAAAAAAAACGTTTTTTTTATTTTTTTCTTTAGAATTGTGTGTTAATGTTGTATAAGATGAAACTAGCATGTGGAAAGCATATCACTTGTCTTTTTAATTAGTAAATATCATGTTTTATAATTTTAAAAATAATTTCAGACTTTATTTATATTTAAAAAATAATTATGTTCAAAAGAAAAATCTTAAAAAATCTCGTGTTTGATTCTATAATTACAGGAAAGTATCATACATTATAAAATATCGATTTGATTCTACATTACATAAAAGAAATCGATTTTGTTCACTTAATGGCTTATTTTTATTTGATATTATTATTGTGAATAGAGAATAGACTTAATAGTTAATACGACAATGTACATTTCTTACTAGTACTTTTTTATTAAATGCTAAGTTACTAATATCATTTGATTTGCTTGTTTGTCTTTGTCTTTTTCAGTGTTGACTTTTGAGTTTTGAGAAGATGTCTTCTTCATCTTCAAGTGACGCTGAGGGTGCGACTGGTCATGCATCAAAGGATGTGGATTTTGCATGGAGTCACTGCAAGCCTGTACCTGGGTCTGGGAATAGGGCAAAGATTGTCTACAACTACTGTAAGAAAACACTTGGTGGTGGAGGAATTACTAGATTCAAGCGTCACATTACTGGTGGTGACAAGAATGTGGCAATGTGCCAGAAGTGCCCTCCAAGTGTTAGGGATGACTTCAAGAAACTGATGGGTGCAAAGAGGCAAAAACAACAAAAGTTGAAGCAGGTTGAAAAGGCTTACACAAATACACTCTTTGATGTTAGGGCCACAGGTTCTTCTGCTGAATCAGATGATGATATTGCATATCCTCCAGGGTGTGATACTGCTTATACACGTCATATGTATAGGCGTGCTCTCAGGACATGGGCTCAATTGATTACATCAAAAGCCTGACAATTGATGGTAGGTTGATCACAGGTTTCATCTACAACCATTCCTTCTTGTTAAATGCTATGAGGCGATCTGAGTACTGTGGAGGTGATCTAGTTAGACCAGGGGTGACTAGATTTGCAATGAATTACTTGTCCTTGAACTCATTAAAGTCCAAAAAAGATGGACTTAGGAGGCTCTTCAATGGTGTGGAGTGGACCTCCATGAAGGAGCACAACACCCCGGTTGGCAGAAGGATTGAAGAACTAATTGTCAATCGGGCTTTCTGTGATAAGGTTACAAAGGTGCTGCGGATAATGGAACCTGTTGTCAAAGTGTTGAGGCTGGTAGATGGTGACAAAGCCGCAAAAATGCCTTACTTGTATGATGCAATGCAAGTAATGGTGGAAGGTATTAAGCAAGCAACTCCTAGGTCCCATTCACAATACTTGTCAATTGTAGACAAGCGTTGGACATATATGCTTTTGCATCCACTGCATAAAGCAGGTATATAATTTATTTCTTCTAAATTCAGATTTATGTTCTAAGTTTCTAACTCTATAACTTGCTATAAGTTAACTAAATCTAAGTCTTATTTCCTTATTTGAAATTGGTGACAACTTACTATCTGAACCCGAGGTTCCAATACTCGCGAAAATTGGGCTTAGATGCGACTCTAATGTCTGCTGTGAGAGATATAACTAACAAATTCTTTACCTCTACTGAAGAGCGCACCATAGTGATGGATGAGGTATATAACTAAATATATTACATAACTTACATGAAGTCATGAACATCTTCATTCTTGTTTGATGTTTCATCATTTTATTCTGAAGTTTGTTCTTAAATATTTTTGCAGTTGCGACAGTTACGTGAAGGCCTCGGTTGTTTTGGTCATCCAAATGCAATTGCCGACCGTGATCAGGGTGATCCTTGTGAGTGGTGGGTATGGAATGGAATGGGTGCCCCCTATCTAAGAAAAGTGGTTGTTCATATTCTTTCTCAAACAACATTTGTAGGAGGTTGTGAAAGAAATTGGAGCACTTTCAATTTAATTCACTCAAAGAGAAGGAACAGGTTGGGGGCAGACAGGCTAAGAGATCTGGTATATGTTCACTACAACATGCGGTTGAGGGCTAGAGCAATACGAGATGCCAATTACAAAGAAGTGGATTTTGCTGTCGTCACGATCCCATTCTTGATAATCTAGATGGTCATCCAGATCCATACATAGAAGAACACTTTGAAGGAGATTCTGATACTAATGTTGACCAAACTCCACCTGAAAGACTTGAGCCTGAGCCTGAGCATGAAAATGTTGATATGGAGATCAATGGAGCAGTAGAAGAAGCATTGGGTAGCACAGAGTCTCCTTCTTCAAAAAGTACATCTGGGTCAAAATCAAATTTTGATAATTATAAAGAGGAAATGTGTTGTTTATTCAGTGAGTAAAAAAGGTGTACATGGTACTCTCTTATATAGCTATAGAGAGTAAGACATACATACAAGCAGGCAATATGGGACTAATACAAAAGAAAATAACACAGTAGAAACAGAAAATAACACAGTATTTCTATACTCCCCCTCAAGCTGGAGCGTAGATGTCGAATAAGCCCAGCTTGTCAATCAGAGTCTGGAAGCGAGTTTTAGGTAGAACTTTAGTGAAGATGTCTGCAAGCTGCTTCTCAGTACTGAGATATGGAGTGCAGATGTATCCAGATAGGACTTTCTCCTGAACAAAATGGCAGTGAACCTCAATATGCTTGGTTCTTTCATGGAAGGTGGGGTTGTTCGCAATGAAAATGGACGCCTTATTGTCGCAGAACATAGGAATAGGGCTAGAAGATGTGATATCAAATTCATTCAGAAGGCTACGGACCCACATGAGCTCACATGCAGTATGAGCCATAGCTCTATATTCTGCCTCTGCACTTGACCGGGCAACAACTGTCTGCTTTTTGCTGCGCCAAGTAACCAGATTTCCTCCCACAAAAGTACAAAATCCAGATGTAGATTTTCTGTCAGATCAACTGCCTGCATAGTCAGAATCAGAAAAACTAGATAAATTGCAGTGGCCATGTTTTTTGTACAGAAAACCTTTCCCTGGAGAGCTTTTGAGATAGCGTAAGATGTAACAGATAGCATCCCAGTGGCATTGCCGACGTTTATCAAGATACCGGCTTATGAATCCTACAACAGCTACCAGATCAGCTCTAGTGACAGTCAAATAAATAAGCTTGCCAACCAGTCTCCTGAACTGGTGGTAATCAGCATAAGGAGGGGAAGTATCATCATCCCAATTCATATTGGGATCCAGAGGAGTGTTGGCTGGCTTGCAGCCCAGCATACCAGTCTCTTGCAAGAGATCAAGAACATATTTTCTTTGTGACAAGCATAGTCCTGTAGAAGATCTAGCAACCTCAATACCTAGAAAATATCATAGTTTCCCTAGGTCTTTGGTGATGAAGTGTTGTGCTAAATATTGTTTGGTTGCCTGTATCCCTGCACTGTCACTGCCAGATAAGACAATATCATCAACATATACAATAAGTATGACAAGTCCTGCTGCAGTTTTACGAATAAATACAGAATGATCAGATTGTGAACGCCGAAAGCCAATGGTAATCAAGATCTGACTGAGCTTGTCAAACCATGCTCGTGGACTTTGTTTCAAACCATAGATTGCCTTTCTGAGTTTGCAGATTTTAGAAGCAGACTCCCCCTGAGCAAAAAAACCCAGAGGTTGCTCCATGTAGACCTCCTGTAGATCTCCATAGAGAAAAGAATTTTTGACATCAAGTTGATACAAAGGCCAATCTTTATTCACAGAAACAGATATCAGAATTCGAACAGAATTTAAGCGGGCGACAGGAGAAAATGTTTCAAAATAATCAACCCCATATGTTTGAATATATCCTTTTGCAACTAATCTGGCCTTCAGGCGTTCAATGGTACCGTCCGGTTGATATTTAATAGTAAAAATCCAGCGGCATCCAACAGTTTGGCATGAAGGACGATCAACCAGATCCCAAGTTTGTTGATCACAAAGTGCATGCATTTCTTGCTCCATAGCATGTTTCCAGGCAGGATGGCAGAGTGCCTCTTTGGCTGATTTAGGAATTGTCACAGCAGACAAAGCAGAAGTAAAACAATCAAAGCTACCACAGAGATTGTCAGACGAATAGAAATTATTGATAGGATGCTGAGTATAGGAGCGAACGCCTTTTCATAGACTGATAGGAATATCCAGGTTAGAAAATACCTCTGTGGAAGGTGGATCAACCGCAGACGTAGGAGTTGGTTCGGCTGGGGCTTCAGAAGAAGTAATGTTCTTTGACATGCGCCGATAGACTTGCAATGGGCGTTCTTGAGGCATATCATGAGCAGGAGGTTCTTCAACAACTAAAGGTAATGGTGTGGGAGCCATAATGTCATCCGACAATGTTGCACCAGAAGTAGAAAAATAAGGCATATGTTCAAAAAAGGTCACATCCGCACTAACCAACCACTATTTTTTTATAGGATCAAAATAGCGGTAACCTTTCTGAGTACGGGAGTATCCCAAAAACACACATTTGACCGAGCGAGCATCAAGTTTAGTGAGGCTAGGACGAAGGTTTTTTACAAAACACGTACTCCCAAAAATGCAAGGAGGAAGAGAAAATAAGGGTTTATCAGAAAACAAAATAGTATATGGGACCTGATTTTTCAGAACAGAAGAAGGCATGCGATTGATAAGATAGCATGCTGTAGAGACAGCTTCAGGCCAGAAGTGTTGGGGTACTTTATAGTGTAGAAGAAGGGTGCGAGCAACCTCAAGAAGATGGCAGTTTTTTCGTTCAGAAATGCCATTTTGTTGAGGAGTGTAAGGGCAAGAAGTCTGATGTATGGTTCCACGTTCAGCACAAAAAGATGTAACAAAGTGTTGCATGAATTCCAGAGCATTATCAGTACGAAAAATTTTGATGGGTCGATTAAATTGTGTTTAAATTTCAGCAAATAAGGTGTGAATAGTATCTAACACAGTATACCTTTAAGCAAAAATAACCATGTGGTGCGAGAATAATCATCAATAAAGGTCATAAAATATTTCACACCAGAGAGACTGGATACAGAGCATGGTCCCCAAATATCAGCATGAACCAAGTCAAAGATTTCTTTAGAGGCAATAATTTTCTTAGCTGGAAAAACAGATCGAGTTTGTTTGCCCAAAACACAAGTTTCACAGGAAAAATTATTCTCAGATAAAGTAGGAAATAAATGTTTTAGTTTGCCAGCAGATGGATGACCCAGGCAAAAGTGCCACTGTAATCCTGTCACTGAAGTAGAAAGCAGAGCCACAGCAGTAGGATGTCCATCCAAGTAATACAACCCATCTGGTTCTTCACGGCCCGAACCAATCCTCGTCTTCGTGCGGAGATCCTTCAAAACACAGCCAGAAGGATCAAATTTAATAGAACACTGGAGTTGTTTAATCATCTTACTGACGGACAATAAATTAACAGGAAACTTCAGAATATATAAAACAAAATTCAAGTGCAATTTTGGTGACAGCGGAACCGTGCCAGTGCCATGAACATCAGTTTTGGAACCATTCGCAACAGTAACAGAAGTTATAGAAGCAGTTTTATTGAGACTTGAAAATAGGTAAAGATCACCAGCCATATGAGTGGAAGCACTTGAATCAATGCACCACTGTTTGTTACCAGATGATGGAGAGGCAAGCATGGCAGAGGGTCCGGAAGTAGACGAGGATGGCATCTGCGCAAGACGTTCCTGGAACATCTTTTCGAACTCTGAACGTAACCATTCGGTGTTTGCTGGAGCAGTAGGTGGGTCAGCAGTAGAGTCGGCAGCAGGTTCTGTAGCAGCCTGGTTAGCCCAAGCCGGCTTGCCGTGCTTAATCCAACAACGATCTTCAGTATGATTGTCCCGGCCACACCAGTTGCAGTAGCGAGGGCCGGGAGGAGCACCACGTCCAGAAGAGCCTCGGCCTGCTGAGGGAGGAGGACGACCACTACGACCACGACCGCGACCACGGCCACGGCCAGAATCAGTAGAGCGAGCAATAAGCGCAGGATGCTCAACAACAGAAGTGGGAGTCATGGATGGCAGACGTTGGACTCTTTTTAGAACATCCCGAAGAGTCGGTAGTGGGTCGCTGGAGAGGATCTGGTCAACCACACCAGAAAAGGAGGCAGGAAGTGCAGCAAAAAACTGCACCAGTTGCAGTTCGTTGCGTTGTTTCTGAGCAACTTTGATGTCCGCCGTCAAAGGGTGGTAGAGTTCAAATTCATTCAACAGTGTCGAGCATTGGTTGTAGAAGTCATCAATAGAAGTGTCAGTGGAGAACTCCTTTTTCGCCAAGGTTTTGAAGATTTCAAAAACACGCTTTGGATTCTCCTGATGGGAATAAACATGGGACAGTTGATCCCACATAGCCTTCGCATCATGAAGGCATAGAAGAGATTGGCTAATACGAGGCTCGGTACTGTTGAGGATCCAAGACATGACGCCGGAATCATCCTTGGACCACTACGCATAACTTTGTCTGACTTTGTCATCCGAATCAGCAGTAGGAGCAGCAGGAGGCTCAACCGTTAGATGATGATACCGGCCTTGTGCTTTGACATGTAGCACAAAGGACGCCGACCAGAGATGGTAGTTGGAGCCACCGTCGAGCTTCACTGTGGTAACGCAAAGAGACCGGGAAGGCTCAGGGAGCGCCATGGCAGAGGCGGGCGGCACAGAAGCAGATCAGAGTAGAAACCCACAAAGGGCAGATAACAACAGCAGAGATCTGACGTGTCAGATCAGAAGACCCGTATCGGGCAAAGAATGCATAGAGAAACCTACACCGTCATGAGGAAAACTCAACGTTCCAACATGAGGCGCAGGAAGAAAGAACGGAGAGACGGAGAGACTCTCAACTTAACCAGCCAGTGTGTGTTCGAATGTAGATCCGACGAGCACCCGAATGTAGAGCGAAAGGAGAGGTAAAAACCAGTGACAGCCGGCTGGAAGCGTAGGGATCCGAAGAAGGGAGAAGGCTGTGAGGTGGTGGTTTGTGGAGGAGAGGAGGCGGCTACGGGAGGTGTTGCCGGGAAGGGAGGGTGGGCGGAGGAGGGTGGCGGCGTGAAAGGAGGGGAGGAGAAGGGCTGGCGGCGGGAGGTAGGGGGGGCTGGTGGTGGGCGACGGCACTGGGGGGCGGCGCTGGGGGGGGGGGTAGTGATGGGTGGAGGGAAGGAGGGGAGGGCGGCGCCTGGGGAAGGTGGTGGTGGGCTGCGGTGGAGGGGGGGGGTTGGCGGCGACGGCGGCGGCGGTGGGGGGGGTCGACGGGCTTACGTCATGGGTGGGCTGATGGGTGGGGAAAAAATTAACCTGCTCTTAATACCATATAAAGAGGAAATGTGTTGTTTATTCAGTGAGTAAAAAAGGTGTACAAGGTACTCTCTTATATAGCTATAGAGAGTAAGACATACATACAAGCAGGCAATATGGGACTAATAAAAAAGAAAATAACACAGTAGAAACAGAAAATAACACAGTATTTCTATAATAATGATGGTGGCAATGATGGCGGCGGCAGTGAGCGCTCTCCTGAATATCCTCCTACTGTTGATCCTCAGTATGATGATCGTCCTTATGTTACGACAGCTGCACCTCCTCCTCCAGCAGAAAAAGAATATCCCATGCGTGAAAAAACTTTTCAAAGGAGGAAAACTCGAACCGGCAAAGACTACAGTGGTGCTGCACCACCTCAGGCTACAGGCTCCTACGGCTACAACAATGATCATTATTCTGATATTGCTGATTCACTTGGCAACATGAGTATTTCAGGTTCTGATTCTCAATCTCAACATGATTCAACATTGGGATTTGTCGATATGCTATTTGGGCAACCATACCCATCTCACTCTCAATATGGGTATTCTGGATATCAAAATCAGCCACTACCACCACCGCCACAACCTGAAGTAGAACATCATGTTGGATATACCTATACAGCAAATGTCTCAGGCCCACATGGAAGTTATCAGTACAACTCCCTTGCATTTTCTGAGGATGGTGGGCAAACATGGAGTGGTGGTCATTCAGTTCTCCTGTTTCTCCAATCCCAATACTTCCTATGGCTGTGCCTATAGCTATTCAACATATTCCTCAAGGAAGTGAACGTCCACTCAACATACAACTGATGTGAGTTGGTAAGTAAATATGTTATTGATATGTTGTAAATTGTATATTGTTGCATAATTGTGTATATTTAAGTTTGTGGATTGTGCTAGTAAAATTTCATATCTGAATTCCTACGTTTTGTCATCGAAATCCTTCATCGAATTCCCAACGAAACAGGACAGGTTCCTTACCTCCCACATGATGGACCCCCCTACCCCACATCCAATATAGAATTTTATTGTATAAAACGATGCATTTAGGTGTGGAGATTACACCTGTAAAATTTCATATCTGAATTCCTATGTTTTGTCATCGAAATCCCAACGAAACAGGACAGATTCTTTACCTCCCACATGATGGACCCCCCCTACCCCACATATAATATAGAATTTTATTGCATAAAATGATGCATTTAGGTGTGGAGATTACACCTGTAAAATTTCATGAATTAATTCGTTCATTTTGGCGTCGATACGGCCAAGATTGCATCTATCGGTATTTCCGTCGGTATACCGGTAAATACCTATTTCCAAGCTGTCGAAACGGCGTCGGTATCGGTCAACTTATTCCTTAGTTCTGATAACCATGATGTCGTCAGTTAAACCAGTGAACCAATGGCCTTATCCTTTCATTAGCCGTATCAGTTCTGAAAATCGTAAAACTAATCTTTAACATCAAAACCCCTTAAGAAATAGTCAGATGTTTGCCAGTGTAATTCATTTATTTTAATTATTAAAATGAGGATTATCTAGCTTTCATTGCAAAAACGTGTTTATGGCTCAAAATCTTGTTGGTGGGTGACTTTGTTTTATGCAATACTACCTGTTACAGTTGTGTCTTTGCAATCTTAAATATTTTTCATATTGTTTTGCAACAGTGTGGTGCAATGGGACAAGCAATAAAAATTTTACCTATGTAAATTGTTAAAGATAAAATATCAAATAACATGTATGCTCCAAATGTATACTTCCATTATTCTTTTTCCCACACAAACCAGCAATATGGAACAACAGATGAAAGAAATAACAATATACTTCCTCTACTCCACCTCTCTCTCTTCTTTATCCTCCTCTGTTTCTTCGTTTACATGCAGTACAGGGGGGATGTTGTTGTCCCTTTTGTTCCATGACATTGACTGCTGCTTTGTTAGTTATGGTTGTCGTGCTGCTAAAGTTGGCACTATACTTCTACCATTTGCAACTGGTGGGTCTTTTCCTCCTCTACTCCACATCAGTATTCAATCATTTCTTTTATTGTAATCACTCTCCTTGAATTATTCATTTCCTTCCTATCACTACTCAATCAAAATATTGGCTTTTAATCTTCTACCTTGATAAAAGCATACATGTGATTACAAAAGTACTTGTTCCTTGTTGGGATTTCATGGAGATTATTAAAATAATTGTGGCTGCCAATAGTAGAATTATGCATTTCCTGTTTGGCTATTTGTTATGCATGTTTCTTAGAATGTCACCAGTTACGGGATTGTTCCACTGTGGTTGCTTGATATTTCTTTTCAGAATTTTATATTCTTAGTTACCATGATTTTTCATATATATCCAGTCTGAATTTATTTATGATGACATGCCGACGTCAGGAACTGAACCAGTCTGACGACCAGATAAACCCCTGCTTTTTCATTCTTAGAAAGTAAAAGACGGCTAGTTGTTGTATTAGATAAGAGAAACCCTGCTCCTATAAATAGGAGAACAAGGAAGCGTACAGGACATAAGCCAACCCTAATGGGCCAAGACGTACTTGGGCCCATAATACAAAACACTTAACATCATAGATAAACAGACTCTCTAACACTCCCCCTCAAGCTGAAGTTGGGATAATCCCAAATCAGCTTGCAAATAGAGAGTTGGACAAAGAAAACAAAGAAATAGAATAAAACGATAAACTAAGCCCATATAAGAATTTTCTCCCCCTCAATATTACATTAAAGCACTCAAACACTCAGACACTCCCCCTCATGTAGATACTCCAAGCAAGTAGGCAAGCACACTAGCAGAAGCTTCTCGATCATCTGGAGCAGAAATAAGCAGCATCACAATCATCTGGAGCAAAAGATGGAATAGCTAATAGGCACCAAGGTCTTCATCAAAGTCGTAGTCGTAGTAGCCAGAGAGTGTTGGATCACAGTAGCAGTAGTAGTCAACGTACAAATAAAGTACGGACGGGCCAGAAAGTGCTGGCACACAGTAGCAGAAAGTCGACATGCAAGTAAGGCACGAACAAGCAGAGAGTCGACGTGTCAAAAATATGGACATGCCAGAGAGTGCTGGCGCACAGCAGCAAAAGTCGACGACATAGGCAGATAGAAGACCCGTAGGCAAAGTAGAAAGCAAATAAATAACTCCAATAGATGAAGCTCCATGCAAAGTCAGCAACAAATTTCTTCATCATCTTTCCTCTTCATAAAGTATCCATCACGGTAGCATACGTCAAAGTCCAGATAGTGCTGGTCCACAGAGTCCAGAGAGTGCTGGTCCACAGAAGAAAGTCAACGTGCAAATAAAGCACGGACAGTAGAAAGTGCAAAAGCACAAAGCAACAGGTAAAGTGTGCTAATCATAGCACAAGTAGCAAAGATGACGTCCAAGTATGCAACTTCACAGCAACAGTCGATGTAGATGATGAATAAACAATCTAGTAGCAAAATATACCAAATAGAACAACAGAATGAAATTCTTCTTCTTCATCTCATCTCTTCTCTATTTCTCCCCCTCACACCAACCACGGAAGGAGTAAAGGAGTGGTTGGTGTGGAGAGTCAAAAAACAATGGTAAAGGCAAAGTTTTTCTGTAGGCAAATAGGTAGAGGAGGCAACCGACAACACGCATGGATCTTAGAAAAACCCACGTAGGGCCAGCAGATAGAGAAAAAAATCTACGCCAACATGGAGGATTAATCACTCCACCATGAGGCGCAGACAGATAGAGAAGATGAATCTCGTTACTCCGTCAACGTGCCAGAACTGGAAAATTACTGAGGCTGTCTGGAGATTTCGAAAATAGAAACAGAGCTAGACGGAGAGGCTTGTGGTGGATTAGGCCACAAGGATAGAGGTTATTAGGGGATTAGAGGTGGATTGAGGGCTGCGGAGGGGTGGGCGGCGCTACTGTAGCAGATGTAATGTAGCGGCGCTACTGTAGCAGACACACTGTAGCGGTGCAGCAGTACTGTAGCGCTGAAGGAAAGGATGCCCGGAGCAGCAGAAAATGAAAGAAATAGCCTCGGAGACCATGGAACAGCCTGCGGGCAGCCGACCCACAAGGAAGAAGGGTGGCCGCCCGCCGGCTACATCTCCCTCTTGTTTCTCTCTCTCACGTATGATGGCGACTCAAGATCGCTGCTCTGATACCATCTTAGAAAGTAAAAGACGGCTAGTTGTTGTATTAGATAAGAGAAACCCTGCTCCTATAAATAGGAGAACAAGGAAGCGTACAGGACATAAGCCAACCCTAATGGGCCAAGACGTACTTGGGCCCATAATACAAAACACTTAACATCATAGATAAACAGACTCTCTAACATTCATAAACAATAAATTTTCAGAATCCATTTGAGATGTCGTGATGATGTCATCATTTAAACCAGTGAACCAATGGTCTCATCCTTCCACTGGCCGCGTCAGTCCTGAAAATAGTAAAACTAATCTGTAACATCAAAACCCCTTAAGAAAAGGTCAGATGTTTGCCCTGTATTCATCATCATCATCATCATCATCATCATCATCATCATCATCATCATCATCATCATCATCATCATCATCATCATCATCATCATCATCATCATCATCATCTAAGCCTCAATCCCAACTATGTTGGGGTCGGCTACATGGATCCTTCGTTTCCATTCAGCTCTATCATGGGCCATATTCTGATTGAGATGTAGAGATTCAAAATCTCTCTTTATAATCTCATCCCATGTTAATTTAGGCCTTCCTCTTCTTCTATTTATAGTGTTTGGCTCAATAGCATTGCTTCGTATAGGCGCACTAGTAGGTATGTTTGCCCGTGTATTGCAATAGATATTTGAAGTCAAATGGATAGGTATTGGACTAGAGATTTCTTGCTATTATTTATTTTGATGGACCGTGAAAAAATGCATGGACATCTATTGGTTGAGAGGAAAGTATATTGGAGGGGATGGCATCTATAGGCAAGGAAAGGTACGTAACTTCACCAAAATGGGCAAAATTTCACTCAAAATCTCAATTTCGACCCCATTCGATATGAAAATTTGTGGGCATATAGAAAAGATTGAATATTTTGGTATCATCCTTGGATATACCGGCAAACTGAGCTAAATACCACTAAATTTTGACAGTATTTATCCGTGTATTGACACATACCAATTTTGCATTTTTAAGTAGTCCATTGATATTGTTGAGAGGAGAAGGGAGTGTGGCAAGCACAAATCAGCCTACTCCTAAGTAAATTTTACATTTTCCATCATTTACAATTGCACCCCTTGTCATCCAAAAGATGGGTTAAAATGACAAACATGCCACTAACTCTAAATCTACTTCCTTTATGTCTATTCCTAATAGTATATAACTACAGATAAACAACTTTACCTCTTACATCTGCATTATAATCACAAGATTTACCTAAATATCTCGGTAAATGCTACTATTATCTAGTTACTCACTATCATTTGTAGTATGACACTGATTAATATACATATATTTTAAAACAAAAAATAATTTAGCTTACACAAAGGAAGAAAATCTCTACTTAATAATATAATTGCTAATCCTATAGTTAGTTGTACATTGCAGTTGCTTCACAAATCGTACAACAAGCATATGATAGACATGGTAACTATGCTTGTTATACATATCCTACTTTTGTGATTGAGCCATGGAGTAGTTCTACTACTGCATATCAAGATCATGTAGTAAAAAATGATGGGGAAACAAGGTGTTGCAATAGAGATGATGCCAAACTTCCTTCCAGATGCAAAGTGAAGTAACACAATCACGTATTGATTTTGAAGAAGAGAAAGAGAAAATCCTAGAGAAATATACCTAGATTCACAAAAAACACATGAGCTGAGCAATGTCAATCACATCAAGCAGCTTGTTGTGATCACTCAAAAAAAGAGTGGCTCATGTATGGATAACAATCGATAGGCATGGTTCATCCATCACATCCATTGTGCTACTCAAGTTGTTCTTTCATTTGATTCAATTTCTATCTGAAAAAATGATGTATATCATGGCATGTATGTAGTAGAATCAAAATCTTTACTAATAGTTATAAGAGACTGAACTGAAATGTATTAGATGATTAAAAAGGTTTACAATGCATTCTCTTATATAGGATAAGAGAGGAGATACAAAACAGAGATGAGCAATATGGGACTAAACCACACGAGTAAAAACATAAGTAAGGCACATGCTATCCACATGACACTCAGTGAAACATAAATATATCTCTATACTCCCCCTCAAGCTGGAGCGTAGATGTCGAGCATGCCTGCTTGTCTACTAGAGTCCGGAAGCGAGCCTTTAGAAGAATTTTGGTGAAGATGTCCGCTACTTGTTGCTCAGTGTTGAGATATGGAGTACAAATACGACCAAAAAGAACAGTCTTGCGTACAAAGTGGCAATCGACCTCTATATGTTTTGTCCTTTCATGAGATGTTGGGTTGCTTGCAATAAAAATAGAAGCCTTTTGTCACAAAATGTCGGTATAGGATTGGAGTAGGATATGTCAAACCGTTTAAGAAGGCTTTGGACCCATAGAAGTTCACATGCAGTGTGAGCCATGGCTCGACATTCTGCCTCTGCACTGGACATGGCTACTACATTCAGCTTTTTGCTTCGCCAAGTAACTAGATTGCCACCCACAAATGTGCAATAGCCAGATGTAGATTTATGATCATATCTACTTCCTACATAGTCATAATCTGGAAAACATGAGAGGTTGCAAAGGTCGTGCATCTTATATAATAATCCTTTGCCTAGAGAACTTTTGAGATAACACAGAATGTGACAGATAGCGTCCCAATGACACGGTCGAGGTTTGTCAAGATACCTGCTTATGAATCTAACAACAGCAGTAAGATCGACTCTTGAAACATTGACACGGTCGATGTTTGTCAAGATACCTGCTTATGAATCTGACAACAGCAGTAAGATCAGCTCTCGAAACAGTGAGATAAATAAGCTTACCAACCAATCGTCTGAATTGGTGGTGATCAGCATAAGGTGGAGAGGTTTCATTATCCCAGTCAGTATTTGGATCCAGAGGGGTGTTGGCTGGTTTACCGCCAAGCAAGGTTTTAAAAAGCGTGAAGCGGCAAGCGTGCGGACAAGACCTTGTAGTTGATTAATTCCAGGCGGGCGATTAACCGGGCGCTTTCTAGAAAAGAGGATTTCCATTTCCCATAAACTTTTATGCAAAATTACATACATACGTATATAAATACTATATTTTTGAAATTTTTATACATATCTAAACATTGCAAAAGACAATATAAAATACTCAAATAGTTTATAACACAACTATACAACAATGATTGTATCCATATAATATAGTAAACAATATACTTGTCAAAGATAAAGCACCCTACACCTAAAATAATAAGTGTATATACAAGATGCAACAACAATTTTGTATCACATTTTGCATAGCTAAACAGTAAACAATAATCATAGCTAGCTTACAAACGTATTGTTACATTTGCACAATATCAAATAGTCATACATTACAGCAGTACATTTAATCAAAGTATGCATTCTAAATTAGATAATAGTTACCTATAATATACTTGGATACATTTTGACCCAAAAAAAATATACTTGGATACATCACAAAAGTACCATATCATTACAGCTTACATACAAAGTATGCATTCTAAATTAGAACTAGGTATATCATATAAAACATTTAATGCATGCTAGTTTAATATATTATAGTCAATACTAATCAGGGCATATAGTGTACTTAATGTTATATGCTTACAAAAATTTTTTTAAAGCGGAAAAAAAGCGAGTGAAGTGGGCAAAAAGCAACCGCTTTACTCAAATCCACTCAAGTGGTGCTTATGGCACATTTTAATCAGCCATCACCTTGTGGCGATTAAGCGGCCGCCTAGGACGCTTTTGAAAATACTACAACCAAGCATACCAGTTTCTTGCAAAAGATCAAGGACATATTTTTGTTGGAAAAGGCACAATTTTGCAGCTGATTTGGATACCTCAAAGCCTAAAAAATATCTCAACTTTCTGAGATACTTTGTGACAAAGTGTTTTTCCAAGTAAGTTTTAGTAGCCTGAATGCCCAAGGTATCACTGCCAGATAAGATAATATCATCAACATAGACAATAAGAATGACTAACCCGACAGTAGTTTTGCGGATAAACATAGAATGATCTAAATGGGAACGACGAAAGCCAAAATTTACGAAGATCTGACTAAGCTTGTCGAACCAAGCACGAGGGCTTTGTTTTAGGCCATAGATGACCTTTCTCAGTTTACAAACTCGTGAGGAAGAATCCCCCTGAGCAAAGAATCTCATTGGTTTCTCCATATAAACTTCTTCCTGCAAGTCTCCATACAGAAACACATTTTTGATGTCTAACTGAAATAGGGGTCATTCTTTGTTGACAACAACAGAAATGAGAGTTCTGACAGAATTTAATCTTGCTACAGGAGAAAAAGTTCCATAGTAGTCTACATCATATGTTTGTGTTCAACCCTTTGCCACAAGACGAGCTTTCAATCGCTCAATCGTACCGTCCGGTTGATGTTTAATGATGAAGACCCAACGACAACCAACAGTAGAGCAGGAAACAAGATGATTCACAAGCTCTCATGTCTCACGATCAGAGAGTGCTTACATATCATTTTCCACAACATGTTTCCATGCAAGAATGAGAAGAGCTTCTGCAACAGTTTTGGGAATAGAGACAACAGAGATAGTAGTAGTGAAGCACGCAAAACTGGCATTCCGATCAGAAGATGAGCACAAATGACTAATAGGATGTTTCGTGCAAGAAAGAACACCCTTGCGCTGACTGATAGGTAGGTGTAAGTCAGAGGTTACCTCAGTGGTAGTATGATCATCCGCGGAAGGAGGAATTGGTTGTGGATGGGCCATGGAGGTAGTATTTGTCTTGTTTCTTCTCTTGTAAACTTATAGAGGTCGGGATTCAGGTTGTAGCTCAGAAGAGGGCACAATCTCAACAACATCAAGCAACGGCGTGCGTACCAAAAAATCACTAGAGAATGATGCGTCGTCATCAAAGTAATATGGCATACGCTCGAAAAATACTACATCAGCACTTACAAACCATTGCTTCAGAATTGGATCAAAGCATCGATATCCTTTCTGGGTTCTAGAATATCCTAAAAAGATACACTTGGTGGAGCGAGGATCAAGTTTTGTTAATCCCAGGCGAAGGTTTTTGACAAAATAGGTACACCCAAAAATGTGGGGAGGGACAGAAAAAAGTTGGGCATCAGGAAAAAGGATGTTGTAAGGAATTTGATTGTGCAAAATAGAAGATGGCATGCGGTTGATAAGATAGCACACCTTAGAGATGACGTCAGGCCTGAAATGTTGAGGAACTTTATAATGAAGAAGTATAGTGCGAACAACCTCTAAAAGATGGCGGTTTTTCCTTTCAGCAACTCCATTTTGTTGTGGAGTGAGGGGGCAGGTAGTTTGGTGTAGAGTGCCACGGACAGAACAAAAGGATGTCACCAATTTTTACATTAATTCAAGGGCATTATCGGTGTGGAAAGCTTTAATGGTTTTGCTAAATTGTGTCTGTACTTCAGAGAAAAAATGCTAATATTAACCAAAACCGTGTTGCGATCTTTCAGTAAAAATAGCCAAGTAGCACGAAAATAATCATCGATGAAGGTCATAAAGTATTTAACTCCAGAATAGCTATGAATAGAACACAAACCCCAAATATCTGCATGAAAATGTCAAAATTGCATTTTGAGCCAATATCTTTCTTAGCAAGAAACATAGTACAAATTTGTTTACCCAACTGACAAGATTCACAAGAAAATAATTTTTCAGATAAAGCAGGAAATAAATGTTTTAATTTTGTAGTAGAGGGGTGGCCAAGCTGGGAGGCCTGTCACTAAAGTTGACAAAAGAGCAGATGTTGCTGGTGGTCCATCCAGATAGTAGAGTCTGTCTGGTCCCTCATGGACCAAACCAATCCTTGTCTTTGTGCGGATATACTTCAAAACACAACCAGAAGGATCGATTTAATGGAGCACTGAAGGTTTTTCACAGTTATACTGACAAAAAGCAAGTTAACAGGAAATTTTAGGTATATAAAACAGATTTCAAATGCAGATTACGAGACAAGGGAACAGTTCCAATGCCATGAACTGAAGTTGTAGAACCATCAACAATAGTAACATGTGGAATTTGAGTAGTTTTAGTAAGAGCAGAAAATAAGTTGATATCACTGGTCATATGAATCAATGCACCAGAGTGAATGCACCATTTATTGTTACCAGCAGAAGGAGCGGCTAGTAAAGCAGAAGATCCACTAGCAGACGTAGGTGGAAGTTGAGACATGCATTTTTGAAAAAATTTCTCAAACTCGGAGCGAAGCCACGCAGGCGAGGACGTAGTAGGTGGTTGTTCAGGTGCAGTAGTATCAGTTAAAGTCTCTACATATGCTTGGTTTGCCCATGCAGGTTTATCGTGCTTTATCCAGCATCGGTCTTCATTGTGATTGTCTCATCCACAGAAATTGCAGAAGCGAGGACCAACATGTTGTCCTTGACCAGTAGCAATAGAAGATGTGTGACCGCCTTTAGTACTGAGATGACCTCTACAACCACGTCCTCGACCGTGTCCCCGGCCGGAATCAACGGTGCAAACAGCAAGAGTAGGATGTTCGATTGCAGGGGTGGAGGTCACATATGGAATCTTTGAACACGCTTGAGGACATCCCGAAGAGTGGGCAGTGGGTCACTAGATCAAATCTAGTCAACAACCTCAGAAAAAGAGGATGAAAGTGCAGCCAAAAATTGGACTAGTTCCAGCTCATTGTGTTGCTTCTGAGCTTTTTTGAAGTCAGCTGTAAAAGGATGATAAATCTCATATTCATTCCAGAGAGCAGAGAATTGATTATTGAAATCTTCAACATAAGTGTCAGAGGAGAATGAATATCTCAAAGACTCTCTTGGGATTCTATTGATGGGAGTAGACGTGAGATAATTGATCTCACATTGCTTTAGCAACATGAAGACAAAGTAAGGCTCGGTGCTATTAGGAATCCATGACATAACACCTGAGTCATTTTTGGTCCACTGTGCATTAGTTTGATTGGTTTTCTTGCCCATCGTAGTAGCAGGAGGGGGTCAGTGGTGATATGAGAATGGCGACCATGTGCTTTGACATACAAGATGAATGACGACGACCAAAGATGGTAATTGGAGCCATGAAGTTTTACCGCGGTAACACACATGGAACGAGGAGGCTCAACGGAAGCCATGGCGAACAGGGCTGAAGAAGTAGAGAAAATCGCCGGTGCAGCAGTAGCAGAATCAAACATGGATCAGCAAATCTGAAGAAGCCCGCTATGGGGCAGTAGAGAGCAGTTGTAGATGTGACGCATCAGACCAGAATAGACCCACTACAGACAGAAAGGTTGATAAAGGAACCTACGTCGTCATGAGGAGAATTAAGATCCCACCGTGAGGCGTAGGCAGAAGAAGCCGAATATCCTGGAGACTCTCAAATTGCTATGATGATGGTTGTCCGGAGACATAAAAGGAGCAGAAAAATAGATCTGGCAAGGAAGGACGTTAGATGGGAGAGATGGTGGGTGATGGGATTGGTGGGAAGTGGAAAAGGGGGTGGATTGGGATGGTGTGGGTGCTGGCGGTATGGGGGGGATGGTGGGGGCAGCAATAGGGAGGGTGGTGGTGGCAGGGAGAAGTGTTGGGGGTGGTGGTGGCGGCGGGGGAGGGGGGCGGGGATCCGGCAGTGGCGGCAGGGAGCAGGGGGTTTGGGGCGGCGGTGGGAGGGGCTGCGGGCGGGAGGGTGGGGGGAAGAGGGGGAAAGGGAGAGCAATAGCGGCGGGCGGGAAGGGAGAGACACATGCTAGGCACATGACACTCAATGAAACATAAACATATCTCTATAATAGTAACATTTGCACTTTGCCTTCTCTCATACTCAACCCATGGTTCAAAATTCCGACCAAACCTCAAAATTTTAACTGGGATCAGACATAGAAATGCACCTCCCCCCAAGGGACCGGTTACATTGAAAAGATTAATTTTGCCAATGGCGCAAAAGTTTGCCAAAACACAACAATTTTGCTAAAAAAGTCAAGTTTAGGCCTTCGTGTTGCAAAACACATCCGAAACGGGTTTCATCGTTTCGTGAAACAATTCTGCAACGCCTACTACTCTTGGAGGGTTTCTTCTTTCCTAAACCTTTTTTGCACTCTCTTGCACGAGGCTTTCTTCTTCGGATCTAAGCTAAGTTTACACTCTCTCCCCTTCCCATATACATATGTTTATTCCACTTTTAACCCCTTCTATTCATATCCAAAAGATCTACTCTAAAATTACAAGTTGCAAGTGATGATATAGATCTTCCTAAAATCTTTATCTACAACCTGAGTTTGTGGATTTATGAAATTATGATAGAGACTACATAAAACTACAATTATTTTACTAACGGAATTGATATACATCCTATTTCTCAATATAATGGATAAAATATTTAAAATGAGTTTCTTTTGAAGTTCTTTTAAAAGTTATGTTGATATATATTAGGAAACACTTTTATTATCAAGCAACGGTGGATAGATGTTAACATTAGTATTTTGTGGTATACAAATGATGCTAGATATACTTATAAAAAAATCAACTTTATTGACTAAGAAATGACAATACCTTTAAGCGCTAAATATTATCGTAGAAAATATAGAGGGCACATTTTGTAGACTTAGAAAGAGAAAGAAAGTAGAAGTTGAAGCAAGCAAGAGATAACGACATTTTGGAGTATGTTAGCAAGCATGCAATGCAAAAGGCGGGATTGATTTATGCAAATAAAAATATCATATTGACTAAAATTCATCACAAGAGTACCTATATCTATTGAGAATATTGACATGATGTTTTACAAAAGCATATAATAAAATATTAAATCATACATAGTTGAATTAGATCCCTAATCGCAAGGATGACAGCCTAACCACAGGTCAAGGTTATCACAGTTAAAGATGCTGCAAAAATCCGTTCCAATCGCAAATTAAAGTACCAAAGTCACATATTGACTTTAAACAAGAAATAGAGAAAGAGAACGTCCTGGAGAAATTTCTCTCAAATTTAATATGATCCATCTGGAGACTTCTGTTTAGGTTTACAAAAATTGCATGAGCTGGGAACAATATATCAATTACGTCAAGCAGCTCGTGCATAGATAACAACTGTCAGGCTGAAGATCGGCCACCATATCCACTATGCTACTCAAGATCTTCATTCATTTCATTCAATTTGTATCTACTAGATGGTGTATAGCGTGTGTTATGTGTAGTAGACTCAAAATATTTGTTAATAGGAATTATGTACATAGTGTCTTCCCTTAAACTGACCTTCTCTACACCCATGAATGAACCCCATTATAGTATGCATAAATGCATTATTAAACAAATTAGTGCAATATGTGTAAATTCTGCTTGTCAAAATTCATAATTCCAAGACAGCACTGTTTCCATACCTCACAAAAGAGAAGGACCACATTCGACATATCCATCAATATCATTGCATAATCGGGCATATTTAGACCTATAAATTACACTTTTCAAATTCCATGACTTACTTCATCCATCTTGGTGTTGAAACAGCTAGGGTTGCATTGCATCGCTTGGAATCTTTATCGATGTACCGGTGAACCCCTATTTATGTGTCGTTGAAATGATATCAGTATTTTATACCTCCTTCCTTGTCTACAGGTTTATACATTATGCCTTTGTTGTCTAGGTTCCTAAGATATTTGTGCAAGATGATGTATAGGAGCTTGCTAATTAATGTTTTAGAAAGAGGGATGCACAAGGCGAGTGGATGGGACCTTGTGGACACTTGAGCGACAGGCGGGACACCCTCTTTTTGAAAAAGCGGATGCCTGATTTCCTATATAATTTTGTACAGAATGACAGACATTTGCATATAAATCATTATTATGTAGGAAATTTAATGCATATATAAACCATGTGATAAGTGTAAAATACCCTATTTAACTTAATTATGACATACTAATATAATAATATACTAAATTAGTTACAGCAGTAGCCAGTACATGATATATAGTAGTAGGCATTACATGATATATACACCATACTATATCGGTGTATACTACATAATACAGAATAATAGAATATGTATTATACAATAGTAGCAGTACATGATATATACATTATATAGTAGTAAACTTAGGGGACGTTTGGTTTGCAGGAGTCATCAGGATTAGCGAGAATTCTGCAGAAGGTTAATCCAGGTTTAAGAATTTACAGGTATTCAAAAATACAGTGGAACAATATTTTATGTTTGGTTCTCCTGTAATCTAATTGACAGAATAGCGTTGCTAGTTAGTTAAAACAAATGAGATAATATCGGAGGGTTCGTTGCTCACGCAAAAAACACACATCGCATCTGTAATCCAATACGTCAGCCTGAGGACGTGGCCCACGCGAACATGTTCTAGCAGTTTTATGGGAGACAAAAGCGCGCTGACAGCCGCGAGGGGTTGCAATCCAAATAGCTGGAGGACGGCGTCCAGCAGATTCAAAATGGAATTGCTTCTCCAGCATCTGCTATATAGATGAAAATGCAGGAGTTGTCGCCATTTTACACTCCCACAAAAGCAAACCTAATATTTATACAGCTGGATGATGAAATACAATCCAATTCATCTGTATCCGGTGAAACAAACATGCCCTTAACATACTACAAAGTACAACTGCATAGACGGTATATTAGTGGTACACATCACAGTACAAGAGAAACAAACGGATGAATGTATAGGTGCATGGATACAAGTATGGTATATCAGCATATAATTAGTACTTTAGTACATCACAGAGCCGCAATTCATACATAAACATGTAATGCAG
This sequence comes from Alisma plantago-aquatica, assembly GCA_963693085.1. Taxonomy (NCBI): domain Eukaryota; kingdom Viridiplantae; phylum Streptophyta; class Magnoliopsida; order Alismatales; family Alismataceae; genus Alisma; species Alisma plantago-aquatica. Next base: position 118,563,726 of record OY856414.1, read on the forward strand.
GTGCAGCAGTACATACATAGAGATGTAATATAAGTGCAGCCGTACATACATACAGAACACTTAGGAAGTAGAAATGATTTTGATACATATATAATATAAGTGCAGCTGTTCCTACTGCTGTGGTGTCCTTTATCAATCGAGCTAGAGGGAGAACGGCCAGGAGGGTATGTGGAAGGGTCCAATGATGTTTGGTATAGCATGAGGGATTTTCTCTAGCTTGCCACTTTCTAGATTGTATGCCTTACCCTTAATGAATGACATCATTAGGTGAGAAGGGCTAGTAAACATAACTCTACTTGCTTTTAACAACTTCCAAACATCTTCATTGGTGGTCAATTGTGAAGATCCCATCCACTGAATCAATTGTGCATATCCCACACGGCAGATCCTGGTCCATGGATGATGTGCATATGGTTGCATATCACAGGTAGTATCCAAGGTGGCATGGCTGAGCCTTAGGACATCGAATCCATTATCATAAAAGATGCTACAGAGAACAGCTCCAGAAGTATCCTGCCCAAGCACTGGGTACTTGTAGAGTCGTGGTGGCCTTGTAAAGGGTGGCAGGGGAAGAGCATCTACTTGACCCGTTGCCGGGTCATATGATACAATGACTTGCTTTTTAGTGGACCAGTATACTTTACCTCTCGCAGCTACGAACCCATCTTCATAACAGGTCATACACTTTAGCAGCTGTGGAATTGGGGATGTCGACCACAGGCGTGTTTTTGAAGAGTAAGCCTCAATCAGCAGTGGGTCATCGCCAGGTATGAGCACCACCTCGAACTCATACTTGGAACCACAACCTTGTGGCTCTCGACAAGCCAAGAGTATTCTTACGTTTTTATGCAGGGTGGTCGGCCACGATGGCGCCTTGGGAAGTCTGTCTAAGGCTCCAGTCAGTGGATTGTCTCTATAACCAGAAACATATTCATTGCGAAACATTGGATCTGAGATGGCATTGTTCCAGTCCTTGCACACTGCCTTGCACTGAAATAATTTGTGTAGAGGAAGGCGCTGGAGAATTAGCCACAAGATATGGCCGCCGCCCAAGACGGTTGCGGCTGCACCTTGGTCGTTGCAGCCATGGCCGTTGCATTGATTCTTACCACATCGTCTTTTCCCTTGCATAAAGTCGTCATTGTCCCTGCAGCTGCAACCCGTCAGTGGATCTTCTAATCTACGCCGCTTTCCCATTGCAGCTGTTTCTAGCGTCCTATCTTGCCGTAATAGAGGAGGAACGAGGGATAAAAGCAGCCTCGATCTATGTCAAGCAGAAAACGGAAGCAAGCAATCCCAGCGAAAACTGGATCTGATCCGCCTGTATGACTGGATTTCCTTTTCCTTATTTGGCAGGTGGGAAGTACAGAAAGCTGCTGCAGACTCGTTTGAAGAAAAAAAATTCCTGTTTTGATCCGTTGGTAATCTTCGGACGCTCTCCGAGAATGCCGGCCTGCGGCTGCAGGTAGAGGTGTAAACAGTAGTGCGGGTATGGTACGGGTGTGGCTATATCTATCTAACATAATAACTTAGACTCGCACTATACCCGTACCTACAATAATTGTGGGTATGCAGGTAAGCAGTTCTATAAAACATCATATTGTTTATGTAAGAGAAATGACTATGTTATATATATTTAACACAATAAGATATTGTTATCATATAATATATTAACATGTAATAGTCATATTAGAGAATGATATATTCTATACAATAAAATTAATTGAGTAATTATTTACATGTTTGTAGTAACATTTAATTTATGTAGAAAGTAATGGTTGTCAATGGGGAGGGTATGGGGAGGGTAAGGTCTTACCCTTACCCTTACCCACCAAATCTAGTGGGTAAGGATATGGGTAATTACCCACTCCACCAATATCCTTATCCTCCCCTTACCCTTACCCTCTTACCCACAGGGTAAATATGGAGGGTAAGGGTGAAGTGGGAAATTTATATGTCATCTTAAAATTTGCAATAATATTAACAATAATGGTCTAGTACATTCATATATTTGAGTGAAATATCAAGATGTTCCATTATAGCTTTTAAATATCCAAAATTTTCTAAGTAATATTCTACAAGTGTTGTATTGAATGCATGTACAAATGGTAGTACCCTAACATTGGTGTGTGAAAAAATAAATTATTCCTATAAGATTAAGGCTTGTATGTTAAAATGACATTAAAGGAAAATATGCAATATGAGTTATTGCTAGAAACATGCATATCTTATACCCTCTAGAATATTGTTGCATCTAAAAAATAAAGCACACATAAAATAGATAACACCACCTCACATATGTATCAAATGATACATTAAATATTAAATCTTGTTATTATATACATGTTTGCCTTACACTACAAATTAATTAATGTACATAGTATATTTATATACATGTGTCTTGCACCTCTAAAATAGTGTTGCATACACAACCAAGTTAACTATATAAGAAGTAGAAAAGAATATCATGTATTATTTAAAATGATGACCCCATAATATTAAATATTTCATAGATTCAAACAACATATGACCATACATTTAATATAGTAAACATAGATATTGGTGGGTAGCGGGTTAGATGGTAGAGGGATATTTCATAGATTCAAACAACATATGACCATACATTTAATATAGTAAACATAGATATTTGTGGGTAGCGGGTTAGATGGTAGAGGGTAGGTGGGTAAAGGGTAAGAAGATCCTTTATCCTTACCCTTCCCCTACAAGGTATGGGTAAAGGGTAAACCCTTACCCATTGACAGCTCTAGTAATGTAGTTTAGTAGACATTTTGATTTTAAGTTTACATATGATGTTCGCTTAGAGTAGGATATAATCTCAATAATTATATTAATTAGACTAGTAAAGTATGATATATATAACATATTATTTTAGTAGTTACTTATGTATAGTGGGTACACGGGTCTAGCGGGTCTGGGTCTAAGCATACTCATTATTGGACCCACTTATATGCGGGTCCAAGGGTATATGGGTCCAAGCGTATGCGGGTATAAAAAATTAGACTCGTGACGGGTTTTTTAAGGGTCCATATTTGTAGCTCCGCGGGTCTACCCGTACCTATTTACAGCCCAGAGGAGCACCGCGATGCGTCCAACTGATGAGGGACTGAGCAATCATGCGCCCGGAGTCTTGAGGGGAATGTGGTCGATGATGACACAAGTCAGGGCGGGGGTGGGAGGCGAGAGAGGTTGGCTGCCTTGTGAGCGTGGATTAGGGGCGGCGCTTGCTTTTTTTTAATGAAAATTTAGTCAACACATACGTGCATATGCACGTGTCACACTAAATGTTATCAATTTTACATATATGATTGTGTATACATTTTGATTAAAAGTAAATATTTATACTTGTAGTATCTATTTGAACATTATTATTTTTAAATGAAAGTATAAATTTAGAAAAAAAATCATGAAAGAAGGTAAATTATGGTTGGGGCATCATAGTTATGTCTTTTTATGAAGCAAATTATTAGAAATTTTGTACAAAAATAGTTGATGTTATATTTTTATTATTATTGCTTAAAAATAGCATCAATTGTTATTACCATCTAAAAATCATAAGAACAATACTAAGTGATGATCAAATTGTATTAACATAATTTGTGTAAGACATAATTTGGTTGTATAGTATCTCAGATACTTTGCATAGTGAGAAATCAATTTCATAAATTTTGATTTATTATAATAGGTGATCAAATGTGAAGTATGGGTGTAATGAGTAAATGTTGATATTAGCATAGCCTTAAGGTCATACTCCTTCATTGATTAGAAGAAGGGAAACAAAGGTTAAATTTCAAGTGGAAATTCTATTTGTTCATACAGAACTTGGTGGAATGTTATTGGTGATTATAAAATTATACGGAAAAACTTCAATCATACCTCGATTAGAAATGAGTAATAATTTTTTATGAATTATATATGATGTATATGCCAATTTCATAACCTTTGAGAAAAATTTACGCAAACTTTTCTTGAGTATCTTGAATATAATGTAAATATAAGATTGTCATTTATCATATAAAGGCATGAATTCATATGAATAATATCGAGCCAAACTAAGAATAGTCATATAATAATTTCGAAACATGTTATATAAGAGACAATCCCCTATTAATATATTACCTAAAATATGTATATGTTATCTCTAAAATTAATAAGCCTCATAAAAGTTTTGCACTTTGTAAGTTACTTTATAAGTTTGTATATACATGTCCATATTTCGGCAAATAGTTATAAATAGTTTCATATTATCAAATTTAACAATGAGAGAAAAAGGAACAATCATACTCATTAAAAAATTATATATTTAATTAAATTGTTATCAGAGTGCTCATTATATTAAGAGTTAAAATATATTATATGTGAGGACGTACACTTCCACAAATAAATGCCATGTACAATATTATATGATTTTAATAGACTTATCATCCCGTTTGACAATATAAGAATTATAAACATCATTTAGTAAGATAAAATAAAGTTGGAACATGTAATATTTTTTATGAGTTATATATGATGTATACGTCAATTTTATAAATTTTGAGAAAAATTTACACAACCTTTTCTTGACAGTCTTGAATACAATGTAAATGTAAGATTGTCATTTATCATATTAAGGCATGAGTCCATATGAACAATATCAAGCCAAATTAAGCAGAGTCATGTAATAATTTCCAAACATGTTATATAAGAAACAATCCATTATTAATATATTACCTAAAATATGTATATCTTATCTTTATAATTAACCAACCTCATAAAAGTTTTACACTTTGTAATCACTTTATAAGTTTTTATATACACATACATATTTCCACAAATAGTTATAAATAGTTTCATATTATCAAATTTGACAATGAGAGAAAAGGAAAAAAATAGAACTTATAAAAATTTATATATTAAATAATATGAATATTATAATATTCATTATATTAGTAGGAGAAAATATATTATTTGTGAGGGCATACACTTCTCAAAATTTATGTCATTTACATTGCTATGTGCTTTGTACAAAAATAGTTGATGTTATATTTTCATTATTATTGCTTTAAAATAGCATCAATTGTTATTACCATCTAAAAATCATAAGAACAATACTAAGTGATGATCAATTTGTATTAACATAATTTGTCTAAGACATAATTTGGTTATACAGTATTTCAGATACTTTGCATAGTGAGAAATCAATTTCATAAATTTTGATTTGTTATAATAGGTGATCAAATGTGAACTATGGGTGTAATGAGTAAATGTTGATATTAGCATAGCCTTAAGGTCATACTCCTTCATTGATTAGAGGAAGGAAAGAAAGTTAATTTCAAGTGGAAATTATATTTGTTCATACAAAACTTGGTAGAATGTTATTGGTGATTATAAAATTGCACGGGAAAACTTCAATCATACCTCGATTAGAAATGAGTAATATTTTTTATGAATTATATATGATGTATATGTCAATTTCATAACCTTTGAGAAAAATTTACACAAATTTTTCTTGACTATCTTGAATATAATGTAAATGTAAGATTGTCATTTATCATATAAAGGCATGAGTTCATATGAACAATATCGAGCCAAACTAAGCATAGTCATATAATAATTTTGAAACATGTTATATAAGAGACAATCCCCTATTAATATATTACCTAAAATATGTATATGTTGTCTTTAAAATTAACAAGCTTCATAAAAGGTTTGCACTTTGTAAGTTACTTTATATGTTTGTATATACATGTCCATGTTTCGGAAAATAGTTATAAATAGTTTCATATTATCAAATTTAACAATGAGAGAAAAAAGGAAAAACCATACTCATTAAAAAAATAATATATTAAATTAAATGGTTATCAGAGTGCTCATTATATTAGTAGTTGAAATATATTATATGCGAGGACATACACTTCTACAAATAAATACCATATACAATATTATATGATTTTATAGACTTATCATCATGTTTGATAATAAAATAATTATAAACATCATTTAGTAAGATAAAATAAAGTTGGAACATGTAATATTTTTATGAGTTACATATGATGTATATGTCAGTTTTATACCTTTTGAGAAAAATTTACGCAACCTTTTCTTGACTGTCTTGATTATAATGTAAATGTAAGACTGTCATTTATCATATTAAGGCATGAGTCCATATGAACAATATCGAGCCAAATTAAGCAGTCATGTAATAATTTCCAAACATGTTATATAAGAAACAATCCATTATTATTTTATTACCTAAAATATGTATATTTTATCTTTATAATTAACCAACCTCATAAAAGTTTTGCACTTTGTAAGTCACTTTATAAGTTTTTATATACACATACATATTTCCACAAATAGTTATAAATAGTTTCATATTATCAAATTTGACAATGAGAGAAAAAGAAAAAAAAGTACTCATAAAAATTTTATATATTAAATAATATAGTTATTAGAATGTTCATTATATTAATAGCAACAAATATATTATTTGTGAGGGAATACACTTCTCAAAATTTATGTCATTTACATTGCCACATGCTTTTTGTAGACTTGTCATCTCGTTTGACATTAAAAGAATTTCAAGAGGAATTGGGGATGTGAGCAGTTTTTAGAGATCCTGGTAGAGACATGGTGTGAAAAGCAAAATCATGGACGATACGATTGCTCAATTGTATTCAAGATTCATATTTTTTTACAAATATGAACATTTATTGCCGGTGCATTGTGGTACTGTAAAAGGATTTAATATGAATAGATGTTATGCAATTTGATGTGTGTGTAATCAAGAAAGATAAAGTAGAACGGAGAAGGGTTTGAGTTAAAGATATGTTATAATGGGTGAGGAGAGAGTGTGTGTGATAATTAGATATTATGGGAGTAATGTGAACAGAGTGGGGAGAACAAATGGTGGGATCAGTTGTTTACTACATAGGGACAAAAATGTGTGTGCAATCACTATTTATATAAGAATATACTTTCACAATATGCCGGTTTCCGGTAGTTTAAGACAAATCTTATACTTATTTTATAAACCAGTTAATCATATTGTATCATATCTTTTTCGCTCCACTTCAAAATCCAACCCCTTAAAAAAATAAAGAGAGAAGTACTTGTTGTAACTATAACAACACTTTAGTTGATCTGACTAAGTTTTTACAAGACATGTCTTATAAAAAAGACGTAGCTATATGCTTATGTGGTGACTTGTGATGGTTGAAATTTTGGGTAATTAGTGGCTAATATTGTTGTTTAAATGCGTCAAGAAAGAAAATGGGGGAGAAACAGTTAGTGGGACATTCATGGGACATAGGAAGAGAGAGTTTAAGAATGTTATTGGGAAGAATAGATGGTGAAAGTGGAGGAGAGATATTAGGATAAGTTACATATGAGTGAAGGGAGAGAGAGAAAAACAAAATGAGAGGGAAAGAGAGTGGGGTAATAAGGGAATTGGACCAGTGGGTCGTCTTTTATTATGGGAGGGAACAAAAGTACGGGTAGTTTGTGTCCACCAAATTTCTGTGCACATTACATAGTTATTATAAAATTAGGAACAAGAATTTGAGTAACGAGAGTGAGAGAGATTGGGAAAGAGTTGGGAGACATTATTGAATGGTGTATGAAGTTTATTTTAAAGTATTTATATACATGAAAAATTTGATGAGAAGGGGGTACATTTTTAAAATTTATAACTATATGTTACCATATATGGAATGCAATCACGAACATGAGGGAGAGAGAGGGAGAGATAGAGAGAGAGAGAGAGAGTTGAATGTCATGGCAGAAATATGAACATGCTAGGAATGTAAAATTCAATTTAAAAGACGATGTTGGATGTTAGTGTTAAAGACATAGAGCCATAACATTAAATTATACATTTGCTTTGCTAGAAAATAAAACCACAATCAGTGGTATATTTTTCAATGACATAATCCATAAAGTTATGTGAAAGGATAATTTGGAAAACATAGAATTACTCGTTTATTGTACACTTTGGAAAAAGCGGCGAACATACGAGGGAAGAAACCCATAGTATTAATGTAAAACACCTAACTAATCAAACCAATAACTGCGAGAGTGGGATTGGTATTAGTATAGGTAGTGAATTACACTACAGAAGTAGGTAATTCTGACTACAAGCTCCTTATCCAGGAATTGAGATAATATGTATTAGTGTGTAGGATAGATTATAAGTGATATCTATGGTGAAACCATCATCCTAAGGAACTCGTTCTCTTTCTGATTTACTCAAATCATTTAATTCGTTTGCTTTAGTATTACTTTAGTAATTTAACCCAACTCAAACAATCATCATATGCTTAGCTGATCGATTTGTAGTTAGTAGTAGTTTCTGGAAAACACCTCCCCGTGTTCGACTCGAGCCTCATAGGTCCATTATTACTATGATGTGTTCACTTGTGTTTTGCGTATGGTAAACATGTGTCAAGTTTTTGGCGTCGTTGTCGGGGAAGCGGCAACATCCAACACTACGAGTGCTGCAATCGGCCACTCTAGGCTTTTTTAAAATTATTGTATTCAAACTAAATCATAATAATCTCTTCATTTAAGGCTGATATTCACCAGACTCGTACCAACATAAAGGAGATCTGCACTTCCTTCCATATAAAGCTTCATAAGGAGCCATGTCAATGCTCTGCTGATAACTGTTATTGTAAGCAAACTCTATCAAACTCAGATGTACATCCCAATTTCCTAGAAATTGCAAGACACAAGCTCGAAGGAGATCTTCCAAAATCTGAATAGTCCTCTCAGACTGTCCATATGTCTGCGGGTGAAAAGTTGTACTGAACCTCAACTGCGTTCCCAACGCTCTGTGTAACTGTTCCCAAAAACGACTCGTAAACTGAGGACCTCTGTCAGAAACTATCGTTGCTGGCTCACCATGCAAACGTACTATCTCATCCACATATACTCTGGCAAGCTTCTCAGCTGTATACGTCGTCTTCACTGGTAGAAAATGGGCAGACTTAGTCAATCTGTCTACTATCACCCAAATGGAGTCATGATTCCTAGTTGTCCGGGGTATACCAACTACGAAATCCATGCTTATATGATCCCATTTCCACTGCGGTATCGGAAAAGGTTGCAACGTACCTGCCAGATTCTGATGTTCAACCTTCACTTGTTGACACACCGCACATCTCGCCACGAACTCAGCTACATCCTTCTTCAATCTGGGCCACCAATATAGGTCCTTCAGATTATGATACATCTTGGTGACACCTGGATGCATCGCATACATCGACGTATGTGCTTCCTCAAGCACCAACTTCCTCAGATCATCAGCATCTGGAACCACCATCCTGTCACGATAGCAAACTAGTCCATCCTCGGACTCATGAAACCCATCACGCTTGTTGCTGCCGAACTCTGATCTGATCAACTGTACCGCATCATCTGTCTATTGTGCATCCTTGATCTGCTGCCTCAATGTAGGTACAGTTGATCAGATCAGAGTTCGGCAGCAACAAGCGTGATGGGTTTCATGAGTCCGAGGATGGACTAGTTTGCTATCGTGACAGGATGGTGGTTCCAGATGCTGATGATATGAGGAAGTTGGTGCTTGAGGAAGCACATACGTCGATGTATGCGATGCATCCAGGTGTCACCAAGATGTATCATAATCTGAAGGACCTATATTGGTGGCCCAGATTGAAGAAGGATGTAGCTGAGTTCGTGGCGAGATGTGCGGTGTGTCAACAAGTGAAGGTTGAACATCAGAATCTGGCAGGTACGTTGCAACCTTTTCCGATACCGCAGTGGAAATGGGATCATATAAGCATGGATTTCGTAGTTGGTATACCCCGGACAACTAGGAATCATGACTCCATTTGGGTGATAGTAGACAGATTGACTAAGTCTGCCCATTTTCTACCAGTGAAGACGACGTATACAGCTGAGAAGCTTGCCAGAGTATATGTGGATGAGATAGTACGTTTGCATGGTGAGCCAACAACGATAGTTTCTGACAGAGGTCCTCAGTTTACGAGTCGTTTTTGGGAACAGTTACACAGAGCGTTGGGAACGCAGTTGAGGTTCAGTACAACTTTTCACCCGCAGACATATGGACAGTCTGAGAGGACTATTCAGATTTTGGAAGATCTCCTTCGAGCTTGTGTCTTGCAGTTTCTAGGAAATTGGGATGTACATCTGAGTTTGATAGAGTTTGCTTACAATAACAGTTATCAGCAGAGCATTGACATGGCTCCTTATGAAGCTTTATATGGAAGGAAGTACAGATCTCCTTTATGTTGGTACGAGTCTGGTGAATATCAGCTTTAAATGAAGAGATTATTATGATTTAGTTTGAATACAATAATTTTAAAAAAGCCTAGAGTGGCCGATTGCAGCACTCGTAGTGTTGGATGTTGCCGCTTTCCCGACAACGACGCCAAAAACTTGACACATGTTTACCATACGCAAAACACAAGTGAACACATCATAGTAATAATGGACCTATGAGGCTCGAGTCGAACACGGGGAGGTGTTTTCCAGAAACTACTACTAACTACAAATCGATCAGCTAAGCATATGATGATTGTTTGAGTTGGGTTGAATTACTAAAGTAATACTAAAGCAAACGAATTAAATGATTTGAGTAAATCAGAAAGAGAACGAGTTCCTTAGGATGATGGTTTCGCCATAGATATCACTTATAATCTATCCTACACACTAATACATATTATCTCAATTCCTAGATAAGGAGCTTGTAGTCAGAATTACCTACTTCTGTAGTGTAATTCACTACCTATACTAATACCAATCCCACTCTCGCAGTTATTGGTTTGATTAGTTAGGTGTTTTACATTAATACTATGGGTTTCTTCCCTCGTATGTTCGCCGCTTTTTCCAAAGTGTACAATAAACGAGTAATTCTATGTTTTCCAAATTATCCTTTCACATAACTTTATGGATTATGTCATTGAAAAATATACCACTGATTGTGGTTTTATTTTCTAGCAAAGCAAATGTATAATTTAATGTTATGGCTCTATGTCTTTAACACTAACATCCAACATCGTCTTTTAAATTGAATTTTACATTCCTAGCATGTTCATATTTCTGCCATGACATTCAACTCTCTCTCTCTCTCTATCTCTCCCTCTCTCTCCCTCATGTTCGTGATTGCATTCCATATATGGTAACATATAGTTATAAATTTTAAAAATGTAACCCCTTCTCATCAAATTTTTCATGTATATAAATACTTTAAAATAAACTTCATACACCATTCAATAATGTCTCCCAACTCTTTCCCAATCTCTCTCACTCTCGTTACTCAAATTCTTGTTCCTAATTTTATAATAACTATGTAATGTGCACAGAAATTTGGTGGACACAAACTACCCGTACTTTTGTTCCCTCCCATAATAAAAGACGACCCACTGGTCCAATTCCCTTATTACCCCACTCTCTTTCCCTCTCATTTTGTTTTTCTCTCTCTCCCTTCACTCATATGTAACTTATCCTAATATCTCTCCTCCACTTTCACCATCTATTCTTCCCAATAACATTCTTAAACTCTCTCTTCCTATGTCCCATGAATGTCCCACTAACTGTTTCTCCCCCATTTTCTTTCTTGACGCATTTAAACAACAATATTAGCCACTAATTACCCAAAATTTCAACCATCACAAGTCACCACATAAGCATATAGCTACGTCTTTTTTATAAGACATGTCTTGTAAAAACTTAGTCAGATCAACTAAAGTGTTGTTATAGTTACAACAAGTACTTCTCTCTTTATTTTTTTAAGGGGTTGGATTTTGAAGTGGAGCGAAAAAGATATGATACAATATGATTAACTGGTTTATAAAATAAGTATAAGATTTGTCTTAAACTACCGGAAACCGGCATATTGTGAAAGTATATTCTTATATAAATAGTGATTGCACACACATTTTTGTCCCTATGTAGTAAACAACTGATCCCACCATTTGTTCTCCCCACTCTGTTCACATTACTCCCATAATATCTAATTATCACACACACTCTCTCCTCACCCATTATAACATATCTTTAACTCAAACCCTTCTCCGTTCTACTTTATCTTTCTTGATTACACACACATCAAATTGCATAACATCTATTCATATTAAATCCTTTTACAGTACCACAATGCACCGGCAATAAATGTTCATATTTGTAAAAAAATATGAATCTTGAATACAATTGAGCAATCGTATCGTCCATGATTTTGCTTTTCACACCATGTCTCTACCAGGATCTCTAAAAACTGCTCACATCCCCAATTCCTCTTGAAATTCTTTTAATGTCAAACGGGATGACAAGTCTACAAAAAGCATGTGGCAATGTAAATGACATAAATTTTGAGAAGTGTATTCCCTCACAAATAATATATTTGTTGCTACTAATATAATGAACATTCTAATAACTATATTATTTAATATATAAAATTTTTATGAGTACTTTTTTTTCTTTTTCTCTCATTGTCAAATTTGATAATATGAAACTATTTATAACTATTTGTGGAAATATGTATGTGTATATAAAAACTTATAAAGTGACTTACAAAGTGCAAAACTTTTATGAGGTTGGTTAATTATAAAGATAAAATATACATATTTTAGGTAATACAATAATAATGGATTGTTTCTTATATAACATGTTTGGAAATTATTACATGACTGCTTAATTTGGCTCGATATTGTTCATATGGACTCATGCCTTAATATGATAAATGACAGTCTTACATTTACATTATAATCAAGACAGTCAAGAAAAGGTTGCGTAAATTTTTCTCAAAAGGTATAAAACTGACATATACATCATATGTAACTCATAAAAATATTACATGTTCCAACTTTATTTTATCTTACTAAATGATGTTTATAATTATTTTATTATCAAACATGATGATAAGTCTATAAAATCATATAATATTGTATATGGTATTTATTTGTAGAAGTGTATGTCCTCGCATATAATATATTTCAACTACTAATATAATGAGCACTCTGATAACCATTTAATTTAATATATAATTTTTTTAATGAGTATGGTTTTTCCTTTTTTCTCTCATTGTTAAATTTGATAATATGAAACTATTTATAACTATTTTCCGAAACATGGACATGTATATACAAACATATAAAGTAACTTACAAAGTGCAAACCTTTTATGAAGCTTGTTAATTTTAAAGACAACATATACATATTTTAGGTAATATATTAATAGGGGATTGTCTCTTATATAACATGTTTCAAAATTATTATATGACTATGCTTAGTTTGGCTCGATATTGTTCATATGAACTCATGCCTTTATATGATAAATGACAATCTTACATTTACATTATATTCAAGATAGTCAAGAAAAATTTGTGTAAATTTTTCTCAAAGGTTATGAAATTGACATATACATCATATATAATTCATAAAAAATATTACTCATTTCTAATCGAGGTATGATTGAAGTTTTCCCGTGCAATTTTATAATCACCAATAACATTCTACCAAGTTTTGTATGAACAAATATAATTTCCACTTGAAATTAACTTTCTTTCCTTCCTCTAATCAATGAAGGAGTATGACCTTAAGGCTATGCTAATATCAACATTTACTCATTACACCCATAGTTCACATTTGATCACCTATTATAACAAATCAAAATTTATGAAATTGATTTCTCACTATGCAAAGTATCTGAAATAATGTATAACCAAATTATGTCTTAGACAAATTATGTTAATACAAATTGATCATCACTTAGTATTGTTCTTATGATTTTTAGATGGTAATAACAATTGATGCTATTTTAAAGCAATAATAATGAAAATATAACATCAACTATTTTTTTACAAAGCACATAGCAATGTAAATGACATAAATTTTGAGAAGTGTATGCCCTCACAAATAATATATTTTCTCCTACTAATATAATGAATATTATAATATTCATATTATTTAATATATAAATTTTTATAAGTTCTATTTTTTTCCTTTTCTCTCATTGTCAAATTTGATAATATGAAACTATTTATAACTATTTGTGGAAATATGTATGTGTATATAAAAACTTATAAAGTGATTACAAAGTGTAAAACTTTTTTGAGGTTGGTTAATTATAATGATAAGATATACATATTTTAGGTAATATATTAATAATGGATTGTTTCTTATATAACATGTTTGGAAATTATTACATGACTCTGCTTAATTTGGCTTGATATTGTTCATATGGACTCATGCCTTAATATGATAAATGACAATCTTACATTTACATTGTATTCAAGACTGTCAAGAAAAGGTTGTGTAAATTTTTCTCAAAATTTATAAAATTGACGTATACATCATATATAACTCATAAAAAATATTACATGTTCCAACTTTATTTTATCTTACTAAATGATGTTTATAATTCTTATATTGTCAAACGGGATGATAAGTCTATCAAAATCATATAATATTGTACATGGCATTTATTTGTGGAAGTGTACGTCCTCACATATAATATATTTTAACTCTTAATATAATGAGCACTCTGATAACAATTTAATTAAATATATAATTTTTTAATGAGTATGATTGTTCCTTTTTCTCTCATTGTTAAATTTGATAATATGAAACTATTTATAACTATTTGCCAAAATATGGACATGTATATACAAACTTATAAAGTAACTTACAAAGTGCAAAACTTTTATGAGGCTTATTAATTTTAGAGATAACATATACATATTTTAGGTAATATATTAATAGGGGATTGTCTCTTATATAACATGTTTCGAAATTATTATATGACTATTCTTAGTTTGGCTCGATATTATTCATATGAATTCATGCCTTTATATGATAAATGACAATCTTATATTTACATTATATTCAAGATACTCAAGAAAAGTTTGCGTAAATTTTTCTCAAAGGTTATGAAATTGGCATATACATCATATATAATTCATAAAAAATTATTACTCATTTCTAATCGAGGTATGATTGAAGTTTTTCCGTATAATTTTATAATCACCAATAACATTCCACCAAGTTCTGTATGAACAAATAGAATTTCCACTTGAAATTTAACCTTTGTTTCCCTTCTTCTAATCAATGAAGGAGTATGACCTTAAGGCTATGCTAATATCAACATTTACTCATTACACCCATACTTCACATTTGATCACCTATTATAATAAATCAAAATTTATGAAATTGATTTCTCACTATGCAAAGTATCTGAGATACTATACAACCAAATTATGTCTTACACAAATTATGTTAATACAATTTGATCATCACTTAGTATTGTTCTTATGATTTTTAGATGGTAATAACAATTGATGCTATTTTTAAGCAATAATAATAAAAATATAACATCAACTATTTTTGTACAAAATTTCTAATAATTTGCTTCATAAAAAGACATAACTATGATGCCCCAACCATAATTTACCTTCTTTCATGATTTTTTTTCTAAATTTATACTTTCATTTAAAAATAATAATGTTCACATAGATACTACAAGTATATATATTTACTTTTAATCAAAATGTATACACAATCATATATGTAAAATTGATAACATTTAGTGTGACACGTGCATATGCACGTATGTGTTGACTAAATTTTCATTAAAAAAAAGCAAGCGCCGCCCCTAATCCACGCTCACAAGGCAGCCAACCTCTCTCGCCTCCCACCCCCGCCCTGACTTGTGTCATCATCGACCACATTCCCCTCAAGACTCCGGGCGCATGATTGCTCAGTCCCTCATCAGTATAAGACCAGACAACAAAGAAACTTCCATCTGGAACCACCATCCTGTCACGATAGCAAACTAGTCCATCCTCGGACTCATGAAACCCATCACGCTTGTTGCTGCCGAACTCTGATATGATCAACTGTACCGCATCATCTGTCTATTGTGCATCCTTCAAAAACACTATAGCACCACACAACTGATCAAACAGATCATCTATCCTCGGCAACGGGTACTTATTCTTGATCATGACCTTGTTCAACTGCCTGTAATCTATACACAACCGCATCGAGCCATCCTTCTTCTTAAGGAACAACACGGAAGCACCCCACGGCGACGTACTCGGTCAGATAAAACCTTTCTCCAACAACTCTTGCAACTGCTTCTTCAGCTCAACCATCTCTGCCGGAGCCATCCTATATGGTGATTGTGCAACTGGTTGTGTTCTTGAAACCAGATTGATCTCGAAATCAATCTCTCGAGGTGGAGGAACACCAGGAAACTCCTCAGGAAACATGTCTTCAAACTCTCGAACCACTGACACCTCCTCGAGGCTAGGACCTTTCTTCTTGGTAACCACAACTGTGTCCACCATGTGAGCTAAGAACGCCTCACATCCTTGTCGTAACAACTTATCTGCCACCATAGCTGATACCAAACACGTCGAAAGAATCTTCCTATCTCCCTAGAATGTCCACTTCTCTCCAGCGACATCAAACACTGCCTGCTTGGAACCACAGTCCAAGACAACCTTATACCTCTCCAAGGTATCCATCCCAAGGATAACATCGAAACCATGCATATCAAGTGGTATAAGATCCACTTGGATACGGTGTCCCGAGAAAGACAAGACACAAGATGGACACTCTTCTCTAAGCAAAGAGGATCCATCAAGAGGGGTTTCTAACAACAAGCTATCCTTCTTACAACTAACAGGTAAACGACAGTTTTCAAGCATATTATAGGCGATAAAAGAGTGTGTAGCACCCGGGTCAACCAGAACAGATATAAAGCAAGAAGAAGACATATCAGAATGAAATAACTCCATCTGACCTGTCACCACTCGCGGGTTGACTATCGCCTCTGGCTGACTCATGGCATAGAATCGAGCTGTTGCTTGCTTTCCACGACCTCTGCTCCCTTGAGCAGACGATCCAGCTTGAGACGCTTGACCGCGTCCTCGACCTCTGCTACCACTGGTCTGTGGCCTCTCTAACCTCTGAAAACTCTGCCTCGGCTGCTGCGTCACTTCAACGTCTCTATTCGGGCAATTGGACTTCCAATGCCCGACCTGTCCACAAAGATGACATGCCTTGTCCTCAAACCGTGGCCTAGCTGGCCCTGTTACTGCCACAGAAGCTGAACTATGTGCCTTAGACGGTGAAGAAACATAACCTTTCCCTTTACTCAGAGACCACTGAGATGGTACACCAGAGTTTCTCATCGCTGACGGTGTTGAAAACCTGGGCTTCTTAAAGACACCAAACCTGCATCCTTGAAACTGAGTAGGTCTTTTGTGAGACATAGACTCTCTTTTCTCCCGTACTGTCCTCTCGATCCGCCGAACTAATTCCACGAATGTAGCAAACCGCTCTCGGTTCTCCAATGCAGACACCGGGGTTGTCAGCTTAGCACTCAAACCCTTCTCGAAACGTCTGATCCGTTCCTCGTCCGTTGCCGCCATGTGAGGACAAAACCTCAACATATCCATAAACTTGGCTTCATACTCGGTGATGTTCATCGTTCCTTGCCGCAACTTCTCAAACTGACTAACCTTCTAATCCAGGTACGTCTTTGGGAAGTATCTGACGACGAACTCGCGTCGAAACACTTCCCAACAGATCACCTCGCCATGCCGCTTCTCTTCTTCTATGGTCCACCAGTGACCGACACTACTTTTCAGAAGGTAGACAACATGCTTTATCTTATCCGCTTCGGGGATGTCAAGAATCCATAAAGCCTTCTCGAGACTTGTCAGCCACAGATCTGCATCCGCTGGATCAGCCATTCCAGCATAATCTGAAGCTCTAACTCGGCGAAGCCGCTCGAAGGTCTTCCCAATACCCGATGCTTCTCCATGAGGAACCTGTTCTCACGGAGGAGGCACTGGTAATCGCTCAACCATGAGATTCATCGTAGCCATTAACTGCCCCATAAGCTGTTGGTAGGCAGGATGTTCAAGTATGGCTGGGTTAAATTGGGGAACCTCAGGCACCCGATCTTCATGTGCCTGTCCATCTGCTCCATCAACCGATGCAGCATCACTGTACTCAGCAGAGTGTTCTTCATGTTTTCCAGACATCTTGACTTTTCTTCCGCTGAGGGCAGAAGATATTGTAAGAAAACCTGGACACTCATAAGAACAACTCAACCTAGTCCCAAATCCCTGTAGACTCAGCGAACCTATCGCTCTGATACCAAAACTTGTGGCAACACATCCCATTATCACACAGATAACGAGGTGTTACACGAAAACGTGCGGAAATCACCACAACCACAGATTATGAAAACATGGGTTAATTAAAACCGATTGCGGAAAATTGATAAACTGTGAAACTATTACTTTCCAGTCCTCATCATGCACAGAAATATGTCATATAAGTACACATACGAGGTCTGATACGTGTCCACAACATAGGAACAGTTGTTCATCCATCACATGAGTTCACCACCTGTTCATATACATAAAGGCCCACATCCGGCCAGCAGCAGGATATACAAACATCATCGATCGATCATCGTGAAACAACGTCAAAACACTGCCAAGGACCTGAGAGTACAGGGATGACTCTAGACTCTACTACAAAACATCCAAAACAGCAGCATGTCCATTGCTTGCCTTCTACTGCTCCTCAAGCTGCTCATCCGCAACACCACGACCACGACCACGTCTACCTCGACCACCTAAAAAGGGTGTAAACCAGTGGGGTGAGACAATTGAACAATTTTCCCAGCGGGGTGAGACAATTGAACAATTGTCCCAGCGGGAAACATAACTCCCCACCGCAACTATAGAACCTCAGCAAGATAAACTGTAACAGCAGATATCTAATAACAGGTATAACAAGAGCAGTCGATATAAAACAGATTATTCTTACCGACAAGCTTACCCACTATACAAGAGCATATACCCAGATATATCTCAAGGAATATGATTAGCAAGATAAGATGTATCCCTAAGTAACATGATTATCATAACAGAATATAATGTCACATAACCTGATTGTCAAGCTAAGACATATTACCACATAACCTGCAAGATATAACAAAGATATTACACAAACAAGGCCTCAACCAATGTTTCGTGTTTATCTTAAGCAGTAATTGCTAAACGGCTGTATTACGTATTATTATTATGCCCTAAGGATTTGAACCGTACCGTTAAAATCCAACCTTCGATTACGAAACCCAAGCCGATGCCATACAAGGTCAATGGAAGAGCCGGACTCCACGACCTCCCACCTCGTGGTCAGTACACGAGTACAACACAAGCAGGACCGTAGTCACATGCTGAAGTGGTCTAAGCCACAGGGTCAGCTCCATAGGCTACCCTCATGCTAGCCCGCCTTGGTACAGGTCTCGGCGCTAGTAAAACTGAGCCACGGGCCTGTTCACCGTGCTCTGAGCCATGAACGCATTCATGCTCTTCACATAACATATCCTGAGCCATGGGCCTGTTCACCATGCTCTATATACGTATCTGAGTCTGTAATCAAAGTTACACTCTTACCTCCTCATTTTCAGGCTAGGAGCAACCTACACATATTCAACAATATGCGCTTCCAGGTTAACCCGTAGGAGAACATGTTTCACCATCACCAAGTCCTGACGATGATGGATCTATGGTCAGGGAAAACTACATGATATGATTCCACTGTGATTATTTAGTATCTTTTAGATGGATTGTAAGATTCAACCAAGTTGTATAACATGCAAGATATAATAGAAAGTAATTAACGTAAACCCGACATTGTATTATTACATCAACCTGATCCATCTCAAGGATCCAATCATCACATGTTACCGCATGGCCTCTTGCCAACCATCCAGATCCATCTCAAGGATCATCACATACCACGGAATCTCAATCCTTCATCATGTGCTGTCACTGCCTCTCAAGGCTCACATCATCATCATGGGACAAACACATCATACATATGATCTCATAGAATAATTATCAAAGTAATAAATTCATCACATATGTCACATGGCCTTTTCATGGCTACACATCACCTGCATGGTTAGGATACACAATAACCATAGTTTCAACATAAGGAATATGCTCACTATCATGAATTGTCATTCAAGATAATCTACTTATCAATATTACACTACTTGGTGATCAAGTGTATTAAGCACATCATTAACAAACCATATTCAAAACCACCCTTATCTCAAGATTATACAACAATCAAGGTATTCACTTAATATAGAAACATGTTGAGTATACACTATTGTTACTAAAGTCATTACTGTTACCATCCACTATCATCATCATTACCTTTATCATTAAGCAACCATTAATGCAACTCCCATTTATCATTGCCATTAACAATTAAGCATAAGACTTGCATTACGCATAGCATTACTACTCTTGTTACCATCATTACCATTATGATTATCATCATCTACTATTATCCTCATTGCTATGTCATTAAGCAAACTATTAATGTAACTGTCACTTAGCCACATTATTCCAATCATTAACATCATTGTTGCTTTCACTATTAGCAAGGCAAACATCATTGCTATCCTTTACATTGCTATTACCATTAACACTATTATCATGATTATCATG
The DNA here is from genome assembly GCA_963693085.1 of Alisma plantago-aquatica. Lineage (NCBI taxonomy): Eukaryota > Viridiplantae > Streptophyta > Magnoliopsida > Alismatales > Alismataceae > Alisma > Alisma plantago-aquatica. The sequence continues at coordinate 118,584,256 of OY856414.1, forward strand.
TCATTAACATTATCATAGTTATCATTACTTAATCAAGGCAACACTATCGTTATTTGATCATGCATAGGCATACACTACCATCACACTAGAGACCATCACCAAAGGACCTCAAACCCTCACCTAAGATAGCTCACATCCCTCACCACTACTAGCTCGCACGGCTAGGGCATGGGGAGGCAGCAACGCTGCGTTGCACCCAGCACCCAGCTCGACACAGCGTCACAGGAAAAGGAGTGGCGCGCGTCAGGGACATCGCACGACACACCCCATCGGGAAACGCCCGATACAGCCATCCACGACGCCCGACATACTAGGCTAACACCCATATAACAACCTCACAACGACCAAGAGAGAGAAGAAGAGAAAGAAGGAAAGGAAGAGAAGGACTCCCACATATCGTGCAACAGCAACCCAGGGCCTAACGGCCAGCACATACCCAAACCAAAGGCATAACACCCGTTACAGCCTCAGGCCTATTGGCCGACACAACAAGATGCAACGCCCGTCAGGGCTATCGGCCAACCAAGCCTGTTGCATATCGTGCAACTCAGCTAACTCATCCAAACCAGGCCCTGTCGTCCACCAAGAAACCAAGGCCTAACGTCCAAGAGAAGAACAAGATCATTGCTCATCTATCGTTCACCAAGGTCACCCACATATCGGCCAACAAACCTTAGCTTACTCTATCGCCCAACACATGGGCAGGGTATCGGCCAACCCTAAGAACACATCATATCGTCCACCAAAGGCACACATATCGTCCAACAAAGGGGATGCCATATCGTCCAACTCAAAGGCAAAATAACCATGTCGTCCAACACACCAACAAAGGAGGGGTATCGCCCAACCCATGGTCACCATCAACCTCCAACTCAAGGGAACCCAAAACCCTAGATCACAAGGTACACTAGAAACCCTAAAGCCTAAGGGGATATCGGCCACTAAAGGAAGCACAAGCAAGGTACAAAACAAGGAACTAAGCTAACTACTAACATGTAACAAGGTTATTGCTAGAGGTAAGGAGTTAGGGTTAGCAGTTATGCAACCCGCCTTAAGCTCCAAGCTCCAAGACACTCCAAGGTCCAAAGCTATCATCCACCAGGCTACTCCAGGAAGGTGTATCGGCCACCACTTCAACTCCAAGGGAGTGTATCGGCCAACACAAGAAAGATGGAGAGGGATATCGTGCACTCAAGGTGGAGGGGAGACCAAAAGATCAAAGGAGACTAAGGCAAGGGAAGGAGCCACCTATATAGAAAGAAGGGGAGGAGAAACCAAGGTAGATCCATGATAAGTGTCGTCCACCCAAGGGACACTTGTCCTAGGGTTCAAGCCAACACACTAGCACACCAAGAGACACTTGTCCAAGATATGAACCAAGTGTCCACCAACCAAGACCAAGCAACATGGGCGACACAAGCACCAGCTCTTCTGGGCGACACACACCACTCTAGGTCGACACCCTACTCATCTTGGGCGATACAAGCTTCACTTGGCCGACACAAGGCTTAAGCAAGCCCAAACAAGGCACCTCAAGGCCCAAACAAGCTCAACTCAGGCCCAGAGAACTCAAACAACAAGCCCAAGCCTTCCTCCCAACCCTAGAGGAAGCAAAGAGAGGAAAACATCACACAAGATGGAAAACTTGCACCAAAAACCCTAAACTTGGGTTATTTGCATGTAGCCCCTCAAACTCTCAACAAAGCACATCAAAACCCTAATCACCACTAAAGGTGATTATCAAGCACCAAAGCACCAAGATCAAGCAAAACAAATAGGGTAAACCCTAAACGTAGGTCAGGGTCCTTACAAACTAACTCCCTTTAAGGGATTTCGCCCCCAAAATCCGAAGAGAAAAGCGAGAGATACTTCCTCGACATCTCTTCCTCAAGCTCCCACGTGGCTTCTTCAACGCCACGACGTTGCCAAAGAACCTTCACAAGAGCCAGGTCCTTCCTCGTAGGTCACATCTGCATCAAGCTCAACCTCAACTAGCTGTATCACTATACCAGAATCCGGATGACTGTTCTTCAACATGCTGACATGAAACACCAGATGCAACATGTGCAACTCTGGAGGCAACTCTATCTCGTAAGCTACTTTTCCAACACAGGCTCTGACTGAGTAAGGTCCCATATACCTGGGTGCCAACTTACCCTTCCGTCGAAACCTTATCACACCTTTCCACGGTGAGACTTTGAGATACACTTTGTCTCCTACCTGGAGCTCCAAAGATCGTCGGCGATTGTCTGTATAAGACTTCTGCCTGTCCTGTGCCACTTTCAACTGTTGCTGTATCACTTTGATCTTTTCTGTCGTCTTCTGTACTAACTCAGGACCCAAAAGCTGATATTCACCAGACTCGTACCAACATAAAGGAGATCTACACTTCCTTCCATACAAAGCTTCATAAGGAGCCATGTCAATGCTCCGCTGATAACTGTTATTGTAAGCAAACTCTATCAAACTCACATGTACATCCCAGTTTCCTAGAAACTGCAAGACACAAGCTCGAAGGAGATCTTCCAAAATCTGAATAGTCCTCTCAGATTGTCCATCTGTCTGCGGGTGAAAAGTTGTATTGAACCTCAACTGCGTTCCCAACGCTTTGTGCAACTGTTCCCAAAAATGACTCGTAAACTGAGGGCCTCTGTCAGAAACTATCGTTGCTGGAACACCATGCAAACGTACTATCTCATCCACATATACTCTGGCAAGCTTCTCAGCTGTATACGTCATCTTCACTGGTAGAAAATGGGCAGACTTAGTCAATCTGTCCACTATCACCCAAATGGAGTCATGATTCCTAGTTGTCCGGGGTAGACCAACTACGAAATCCATGCTTATATGATCCCATTTCCACTGCGGTATCGGAAAAGGTTGCAATGTACCTGCCGGCTTTTGATGTTTAGCCTTCACTTGCTGACACGCCACACATCTCGCCACGAACTCAGCTACATCCTTCTTCAATCTGGGCCACCAATATAGGTCCTTCAGATTATGATACATCTTGGTGACACCTGGATGCATCGCATACATCGACGTATGTGCTTCCTCAAGCACCAACTTCCTCATATCATCAGCATCTGGAACCACCATCCTGTCACGATAGCAAACTAGTCCATCCTCGGACTCATGAAACCCATCACGCTTGTTGCTGCCGAACTCTGATCTGATCAACTGTACCGCATCATCTGTCTATTGTGCATCCTTGATCTGCTGCCTCAATGTAGGCTTAACTTGCATCTGTGCGATAAGACCAGACAACAAAGAAACTTCCATCTGTACATTCATCTGCCGCAGAGTAACAAACATATCTTGCCTATGACATACCAGAGAACTTAACTGTTCCTTCTTTGAAGAGAGAGAAGAAGACTTCTGCTAAGCGCATCGGCTACCACGTTCGCCTTACCAGGATGATACTCGATAGTGCAGTCATAATCATTGATCAACTCCATCCATCGTCGCTATCGCATGTTCAACTCTTGCTGTGTAAAGATGTACTTCAGATTCTTATGATCTGTAAAGATCTGACACACTTCCCCATACAGATAGTGTCTCTAAATCTTTAACGCATGAACCACTTTTGCCAACTCCAAGTCATGAGTCGGATAGTTCTCCTCATGTTTCTTGAGCTGTCGCGAGGCAAAATAAACCACATGATCTTCCTGCATCAACACACAACCTAAACCTTTCTTGGAAGCATAACAGAAAACAACATAGCCTTTCCCAGGCTCTGGCAAGATCAACACTGGAGCACTGGTCAACTTATCCTTCAAACTCTAGAAAGCTCGCTGACATCGATCATCCCAAACAAAAGGTATGTCTTTCCTGGTCAACTTCGTCATCGGTAAAGCGATCACACTGAAGTCCTTGATAAACCTCCGGTAGTATCCTGCCAAACCAAGGAAACTACGAACTTTTGTCAGCGTCTTCAGTTGTTCCCAATCCACAACGGATTCCACCTTTTTTGGATCTACTTTGACTCCTTCAGCCGATATCACATGAGCCAAGAAAGTTACTTCATCCAACCAGAACTCACACTTACTGAACTTGGCATACAACTAATGTTGACGAAGAAGAGTCAATGCTCGACGAAGATGTTGCTCATGCTCTAGCCTGTCCTGACTATAGATCAAGATGTCATCTATAAAGACTACAAAAAACTGATCTAAGAACAGACAGAACACTCTGTTCATCAAATCCATGAAAGCAGCAGGTGCATTGGTAACCCAAACGGCATAACCATGAACTCAAAATGGCCATACCTCATCCTGAAAGCTGACTTTGGTATGTCATCCACCTTTATCCTCAACTGATGATATCCAGACTGAAGATCGATCTTCAAAAAAACTGTAGCACCACGCAAATGATCAAACAGATCATCTATCCTCGGCAATGGGTACTTATTCTTGATCGTGACCTTGTTCAACTGCTGGTAATCTATACACAACCGCATCGAGCCATCCTTATTCTTAACGAACAACACGGGAGCACCCCACGACAACGTACTTGGTCAGATAAAACCTTTCTCCAACAACTCTTGCAACTACTTCTTCAGCTCAGCCATCTCTGCCGGAGCCATCCTATATGGTGATTGTACAACTGGCTGTGTTCCTGAAACCAGATTGATCTCGAAATCAATCTCTCGGGGTGGAGGAACACCAGGAAACTCCTCAGGAAACACGTCTGCAAACTCTCGAACAACTGACACCTCCTCGAGGCTAGGACCTTTCGCCTTGGTAACCACAACTGTGTCCACCACGTGAGCTAAGAATGCCTCACATCCTTGTCATAACAACTTATCTGCCACCATAGTGGATACCAAACATGTCGGAAGAATCTTCCTATCTCCCTGGAATGTCCACTTCTCTCCAGCGACATCAAACACCGCCTGCTTGGAACCACAGTCCAAGACAACCTTATACCTCTCCAAGGTATCCATCCCAAGGATAACATCGAAACCATGCATATCAAGTGGTATAAGATCCACTTGGATACGGTGTCCCGAGAAAGACAAGACACAAGATGGACACTCTTCTCTAAGCAAAGAGGAACCATCAAGAGGGGTTTCTAACAACAAGCTATCCTTCTTACAACTAACAGGTAAATGACAGTTTTCAAGCATACTATAGGCGATAAAAGAGTGTGTAGCACCCGGGTCAACCAGAACTGATATAAAACAAGAAGAAGACATATCAGAATGAAATAACTCCATCTGACCTGTCACCACTCACGGGTTGACTATCGCCTCTGGCTGACTCATGGCATAGAATCGAGTCGTTGCTTGCTGTCCACGACCTCTTCTCCCTTGAGTAGACGATCCATCTTGAGACGCTTGACCGCATCCTCGACCTCTGCTACCACTGGTTTGTGGCCTCTCTGACCTCTGAAAACTCTGCCTCGGCTGATGCGTCACTTCAACGTCTCTATTCGGGCAATTGGACTTCCAATGCCCGACCTGTCCACAAAGATGACATGCCTTGTCCTCAAACCATGGCCTAGCTGGCCCTGTTACTGCCACAGAAGCTGAACTATGTGCCTTAGACGGCGAAGAAACATAACCTTTCCCTTTACTCGGAGACCACTGAGATGGTACACCAGAGCTTCTCATCGCTGACGGTGCTGAAAACCTGGGCTTCTTAAAGCCAGCAAACCTTCATCCTTGAAACTGAGCAGGTATTTTGTGAGACATAGACTCTCTTTTCTCCCGTACTATCCTCTCGATCCACCGAACTGATTCCAAGAACGTAGAAAACCTCTCTCAGTTCTCCAACGCATACACTGGGGTTGTCAGCTCAGCACTCAAACCCTTCTCGAAACGTCTGATCTGTTCCTCGTCTGTTGCCGCCATGTGAGGACAAAACCTCAACAGATCCATAAACTTGGCTTCATACTCGGTGATGTTCATCGTTCCTTGCCGCAACTTCTCAAACTGACTAACCTTCTAATCCAGGTACGTCTTTGGGAAGTATCTGACGACAAACTCGCGTCGAAACACTTCCCAACAGATCACCTCGCCATGCCGCTTCTCTTCTTCTATGGTCCACCAGTGACCAGCACTACCTTTCAGAAGGTAGATAGCATGCTTTACCTTGTCCGCTTCGGGGATGTCAAGAATCCGGAAAGCATTCTCGAGACTTGTCAGCCACAGATCTGCATCCGCTGGATCAGCTGTTCCAGCATAATCCGAAGCTCCGACTCGACGAAGCCGCTTGAAGGTCATCCCAATACCCGATGCTTCTCCATGAGGAACCTATGCTCACGGAGGAGGCACTGGTAATCGCTAAACCATGAGATTCATCGTAGCCATTAACTGCCCCATAAGCTGTTGGTAGCCAGGATGTTCAAGTATGGCTGGGTTAAATTGGGGAACCTCAGGCACCCGATCTTCATGTGCCTGTCCATCTGCTCCATCAACCGATGCAGCATCACTGTACTCAGCAGAGTGTTCTTCATGGTTTCCAGACATCTTGACTTTTCTTCCGCTGAGGGCAGAAGATATTATAAGAAAACCTGGACACTCATAAGAACAACTCAACCTAGTCCTAAATCCCTGTAGACTCAACGAACCTATCGCTCTGATACCAAAACTTGTGGCAACACATCCCATTATCACACAGATAACGAGGTGTTATGCAAAAACGTACGGAAATCACCACAACCACAGATTATGAAAACATGGGTTAATTAAAACTGATTGCGGAAAATTGATAAACTGTGAAACTATTACTTTCCAGTCCTCATCCTACATAGAAATATGTCATATAAGTACACATACGAGGTCTGATACGTGTCCACAACATAGGAACAGTTGTTCATCCATCACATGAGTTCACCACCTGTTCATATACATAAAGGCTCACATCCGGCCAGCAGCAGGATATACAAACATCATCGATCGATCATCGTGAAACAACGTCAAAACACTGCCAAGGACCTGAGAGTACAAGGATGACTCTAGACTCTACTACAAAACATCCAAAACAGCAGCATGTCCATTGCTTTCCTTCTACTGCTCCTCAAGCTGCCCGTCCACAACACCAAGACCACGACCACTTCTACCTCGATCACCTAAAAAGGGTGTAAACCAGCGGGGTGAGACAATTGAACAATTTTCCCAGCGGGAAACATAACTCCCCACCGCAACTACATAACCTTAGCAAGATAAACTGTAACAACAGATATCTAATAACAGATATAACAAGAGTAGTCGATATAAAACAGATTATTCTTACCGAAAAGCTTACCCGCTATACAAGAGCATATACCCAGATATATCTCAAGGAATATGATTAGCAAGATAAGATGTATCCCTAAGTAACATGATTATCAGAACATGATATAATGTCACATAACCTGATTGTCAAGCTAAGACATATTACCACATAACCTGCAAGATATAACAAAGATATTACACAAACAAGGCCTCAACCAATGTTTCGTGTTTATCTTAAGCAGTAATTGCTAAACGGCTATATTACGTATTATTATTATGCCCTGAGGATTTGAACCGTACCGTTAAAATCCAACCTTCAGTTACGAAACCCAAGCTGATGCCATACAAGGTCAATGGAAGAGTCGGACTCCACGACCTCCCACCTCGTGGTCAGTACACGAGTACAACACAAGCAGGAACGTAGTCACATGCTGAAGTGGTCTAAGCCACAGGGTCAGCTCCATAGGCTACCCTCACGCTAGCCCGCCTTGGTACAGGTCTCGACGCTAGTAAAACTGAGCCACGGGCCTGTTCATCGTGCTCTGAGCCATGAACACATTCATGCTTTTCACATCACATATCCTGAGCCATGGGCCTGTTCACCATGCTCTATATACGTATCTGAGTTTGTAACTGAAGTTACACTCTTACCTCCTCATTTTTAGGCTAGGAGCAACCTACACATATTCAACAATATGCGCTTCCAGGTTAACCCGTAGGAGAACATGTTTCACCATCACCAAGTCTTGACGATGATGGATCTATGGCCAGGGCAAACTACATGATATGATTCCACTGTGATTATTTAGTATCTTTTAGATGGATTGTAAGATTCAACCAAGTTGTATAACATGCAAGATATAACAGAAAGTAATTAACGTAAACCCGACATTGTATTATTACATCAACCTGATCCATCTCAAGGATCCAATCATCACATGTTACCACATGGCCTCTTGCCAACCATCCAAATCCATCTCAAGGATCATCACATACCACAAAATCTCAATCCTTCATCATGTACTGTCACTTCCTCTCAAGGCTCACATCATCATCATGGGACAAACACATCATACATATGATCTCATAGAATAATTATCAAAGTAATAACAGAAAGTAATTAACGTAAACCCGACATTGTATTATTACATCAACCTGATCCATCTCAAGGATCCAATCATCACATGTTACCACATGGCCTCTTGCCAACCATCCAAATCCATCTCAAGGATCATCACATACCACAGAATCTCAATCCTTCATCATGTACTGTCACTTCCTCTCAAGGCTCACATCATCATCATGGGACAAACACATCATACATATGATCTCAATCCTTCATCATGTACTGTCACTTCCTCTCAAGGCTCACATCATCATCATGGGACAAACACATCATACATATGATCTCATAGAATAATTATCAAAGTAATAAACTCATCACATATGTCACATGGCCTTTTCATGGCTACACATCACCTGCATGATTAGGATATACAATAACCATAGTTTCAACATAAGGAATATGCTCACTATCATGAACTGTCATTCAAGATAATCTACTTATCAATATTACACTACTTGGTGATCAAGTGTATTAAGCACATCATTAACAAACCATATTCAAGACCACCCTTATCTCAAGATTATACAACAATCAAGGTATTCACTTAATATAGAAACATGTTGAGTATACACTATTGTTACCAAAGTCATTACTGTTACCATCCACTATCATCATCATTACCTTTATCATTAAGCAACCATTAATGCAACTCCCATTTATCATTGCCATTAACAATTAAGCATAAGACTTGCATTATGCATAGCATTACTACTCTTGTTACCATCATTACCATTATTAGCATCATCATCTACTATTATCCTCATTGCTATGTCATTAAGAAAACTATTAATGTAACTGTCACTTAGCCACATTATTCCAATCATTAACATCATTATTGCTTTCACTATTAGCAAGGCAAACATCATTGCTATCCTTTACATTGCTATTACCATTAACACTATTATCATGATTATCATGTCATTAACATTATCATAGTTATCATTACTCAATCAAGGCAACACTGTCGTTATTTGATCATGCATAGGCATACACTACCATCACACTAGAGACCATCACCAAAGGACCTCAAACCCTCACCTAAGATAGCTCACATCCCTCACCACTACTAGCTCACACGGCTAGGGCATGGGGAGGCAGCAACGCTGCGTTGCACCCAGCGCCCAACCCGACACAGCGTCACAGGAAAAGGAGTGGCGCGCGTCAGGGGCATTGCACGACCCACCCCATCGGGCAACGCCTGACACATCCATCCACGACGCCCGACATCCTAGGCTAACACCCATCTAACAACCTCACAACGACCAAGAGAGATAAGGAGAGAAAGAAGGAAAGGAAGAGAAGGACTCCCACATATCGTGCAACAACAACCCAGGGCCTAACGGCCAGCACAAACCCAAACCAAAGGCGTAACACCCATTACAGCCTCAGGCCTATCGACTGACACAACAAGATGCAACGCCCGTCAGGGCTATCGGCCAACCAACCATGTTGCATATCGTGCAACTCAGCTAACTCATCCAAACCAGGCCCTGTCGTCCACCAAGAAACCAAGGCCTAACGTCCAAGAGAAGAACAAGAGCATTGCTCATCTATCGTTCACCAAGGTCACCCACATATTGGCCAACAAACCTTAGCTTACTCTATCGCCCAACACATGGGCAGGGTATCGGCCAACCCTAAGAACACATCATATCGTCCACCAAAGGCACACATATCGTCCAACAAAGGGGATGCCATATTGTCCAACTCAAAGGCAAAAGAACCATGTCGTCCAACACACCAACAAAGGAGGGGTATCGCCCAACCCATGGTCACCATCAACCTCCAACTCAAGGGAACCCAAAACCCTAGATCACAAGGTACACTAGAAACCCTAAACCCTAAGGGGATATCGACCACTAAAGGAAGCACAAGCAAGGTACAAAACAAGGAACTAAGCTAACTACTAACATGTAACAAGGTTATTGCTAGAGGTAAGGAGTTAGGGTTAGAAGTTATGCAACCCGCCTTAAGCTCCAAGCTCCAAGACACTCCAAGGTCCAAAGCTGTCGTCCACCAGGCTACTCCAGGAAGGTGTATCGACCACCACTTCAACTCCAAGGGAGTGTATCGGCCAATACAAGCAAGATGGAGAGGGATATCGTGCACTCAAGGTGGAGGAGAGACCAAAAGATCAAAGGAGACTAAGGCAAGGGAAGGAGCCACCTATATAGAAAGAAGGGGAGGAGAAACCAAGGTAGATCCTGTTGGTATGTATGCCCTGAGAGCCAATCATGGGATGATTGGTGGGATACATTAAGATTGATTTGATAAATATCAAAGGCAAGCTTCCAATTCTTTTTGGTTCAGTCATATGAGATAGTGATAGAACAGATTGAATGTCTAAAGAATGACAATACTCAATGACGTATGCCTTCAGGTTCATGACCTGAACGATGAGATCATACGGATGCTAAGAGTTTGTACATTCTTGTTATGTCCCTAGTCGGATGTCATTGTGGAAGGTAGATAGACAACAATGACACACAAGACTAGATTGTGGTGTTGGTTGATGACAGAATCTCATTAGTCATGATATAGAGATATCAAACCAAACACATAGGTACTTGTTAGAGAACAAGGTATCAGACAGACCCACCGTGAGTTTGACACATGGAACCATGAGATGGTAGTCACAGTCAGTACTCACAGTGATGGTGGTGAGTGTGATTCTTAGACCTGAAATCACTACACTCAACCCATGTCGTTGGGCACACTTTGACATCATCAAACGCAGTCCTGAAACATGGGTTGTTATAAAGGTGATGATTGGGTGGCTTTGACACATGGGGCTTTTGAGGGGTGAGTGATAGATATGGGATTTGTCCCTCTTGAGGGAGTTTGATATCCATGGCCACTTGATGAGTAGGATTGAGAAAGGCATGCACACATGTGTGAATCAGTATATGATACTGATGTCATACATATCTCTTCCAGTCTACTCTGAGATCAAGGACGTGAATGAACGTTGACAGGATGACTGTTCCATGCCTCGAGTTCATTCGGGATATCAGTGACAAAGGAATTATACATTCGCTGTAACACCATTCATGGATTGTAGGATGAAAGTTGTTCTCCAACTTTCTACTTTCACTTGGGTAGCACTGATGTGTGACTAGGCACCACTCTTTGCTTGTGAAGTCATAAGTGTTATGGACTTTCACTACCAACGTGAAATGGACCTGCAGGGTCACACACATAGGATTTAACCTGGAAGAGGAGTTTTGTCCACAAAGCAATGTTTAGATTGATTACTAAAGGAGTTTAGTAGTTCAATTAAACACTCAGTCAGTCGATGGCTCAATATCGTATGGTTCAAGGTGTTGGACGCATTGATTGGAGTATCGGATTGATTGAAATCGCAATTGACTGATTTTGCCCAACCTGTGCTCCCAACCGATCGGTTCATGTGATGAACCGGTCGGCTGAGGTTGCTAAACCGGTCGGCTGGAGTGTCCAGGCCGATCGGCTCATGCCCAGGTTGAAATGACCGGTTCAAGGGTTGAACCGATCGGCTCAACTGGTGCAACGGATCAGTTGGGAAAAGTCATGTCAGCAAGAATTTTTGCTTTGGTTTCAAATTGCCCAATTCGATTGGGAATAATATTGGTATTCGATACCAATTGGGAAAGAAACAAGGAAAGTCTTTTTGAGCCGGATTAGGACCATGAACCGATCGGTTCAGGGCACCAACCGATCGGTTGGAGTGCCCCAAACGATCGACTCAGGTCCAACCGATCGGCTCAATGGCCGAACCGATCGGTTCAGTTGTGAACCGATCATTTCAAGTTGCGAACCGGTTGCTTTTTGTGGAAAATTCTCGAACCCTTCTACTCCTGCTTTAGTCCTGCATTGCCCGGGATGGAGAACCGTGTCCCATGACTCTCCTATATATATAGGGGTATTGGGGGCTTCTCACAGTACAGCTCAGTGCAACCAGTTGCTCTGCAAGTTTTCGTTCTCTCTAGTTTTGGTAACCCTGAGAGAGCCCGAGCAAGTGCTTCCCGCAAAAGGGAGGTGCAGCAAGGGAAGGACAACTGCAGTTGCAACAGGAGGCAGGAGAGCGTGTTGGTGACTAGTACGTCAACAAGAGGGTGCGACTCCTTCCACTTCCTTGTGGGACAAGGAGAGTGGAGTTCCAGGTGGTCCGTGTGGACTACTACAGAGGTGGGAGGACACTGCCGCTTAGGAGGAAAACTGTCATCCGACAGTCCGGTTCGAGTAGGAGTTGTCAGTCGCGGTGCGACCAGGAGCTGCACAGACACCGTCGAAGTTCGGAGTTGAAGACCGCACATTGCGCGAGGTATTGTCGCCGAGCAAGCCTCGGGACAAGGTATGATTCCACAAACCATCCTTTCCTATTATATATACGTTGACGCATTTCCTCGGTATGGGTTGGGGAGAAATGTTTTTGTTTCCGCTGCCTTCTCTGTCTCCCCTAAAACCCAACAGTGGTATCAGAGCCACATCAGTTGTTCTATATTTTAGGAATATCGATATGATCGATTTTGGTTTGTCGCCTTTATTTATTGCATACGATGCGAATAATATCGGCTTTATGCATGTCCAATCCTAAATCCACAAATCCCTAATTACATATATGATATGTATTATTAATGCACTCGATACGCGTCGCCCTTAAATGAGTTTTGTGGTGGATGTGTGTAGCGTGATTATGGCCTATAAACCCCTATCTGTGTGTGGTTGTTTGTGGTTGCTTGCATCTCGGTCTGCGCACCGATCTTCCCTCTCTTATTCCTGATGTAACTCGAAATAATTCGAGATTCTTTCCTACCTTTTCTCCCCCCGAATGTAACTCGGGGTTTCCTTTTAAAGCAATGTAATAAATAGGATAGATTTTATTTCCTGTTATGTCAAAGACCGGTGGACATCAAGATGACTGCTCAGACGATCGGTTCAAGGAGTGAACCGATCGGTTGACCTTCCAGACGGTCGGTTCAAGGAGTGAACCGATCAGTTGATGACCGGTTCGAGGAGCGAGACGAGTGGGTGGCGGACATGACGAGATGCACGACAACCAGGCGAACCGATCGGTTGAAGGAGCCAACCGATCGGCTGGTGGCACCCAGACGACCGGCTGGAGAGTACAGATCATTCATGTGATGAGTTGATCAACTCGGATGGCAAGGCACAAAGTTCATATTGTACAGGTTGCATGTGATGTAGACCTAGATGACCGTGATTCTTCTTGGCTCGAGGAATCACATTAGGATGGCCATAATCATCGCTTTTTATCGTTTGTGCATGTTTTCTGTGGGATATAGCATGTATATGATACGTACTATGTATTGTGGTGATTGGATATGTATATGTACATAAAACCAAATCCCTCATTAAAATATTAAGTTTTAGATGCCTTCCAAATGCGACACACGTGAAAAACTTGTTCGACCAAGTGTGGGCACGCCCTAGCGTGGTGCATCGTCTACCTCATGGAAGCGTGAAGGATGAATGTGTGGGTCTGCCCGAGCAGGGTGCATGTTCATCGTGTTTGCTTTGGGTCAGACTTAACAAGGTGATCTAGATGGGATCTAGTACCTTGAGGCATAAAGATGATCATTGCAAAGAGTTGTATATGACATTTTATCAAGAGTTGCATATGATGCAATTGGCAAAAGTTGCCTACCTGAGAGATCTATGTTGTGGGTGACAGCCCTAGCTGGTCCATGGCTTAGAGGATTTCAGGATCTTGCCCACTAGAAGGTTGTACGCTGCAATCTTCCGAATTGATGGTGAGGGCTATCGATTTGAAGTAAAATAGTGGGAGCGATAATTAATTAAAGGCCTAATTATATCGTCAAATTTTCAAATCAATCAAATAAGTCAAAAATGAGTTTTGGACTGAAATTGCATATTTTCCTTTTGTAGTTCAAATGGCAACAAACAACAACAACTTTTCTTTGCGATCGGTCCTTGACAAGGACAAGCTAAATGGGACAAACTTCCACGACTGGTATCGGACATTGAGAATTGTTCTCACTCAAGAGAGCAAGCTCTATGTCCTGGATACTCCAATTCCAGAGGAACCCGCTCCTAATGCACCAAAGGCAGAAAGGGATGCTTACAAGAAGCATTCTGATGATGCCATTGATGCAAAGTGCTTGATGCTATGTTCAATGAACCATGAGTTGCAGAGGCAACATGAGAACATGGGTGTCATAGAGATGATTATGCATCTCAGGAACATGTATGAAGATCAGGCACGACAAGAGAGGTACAATGTTTCTAGGGCGTTGTTCAAGTGCGTCATGACAGAAGGAGATCCAGTTGGTCCTCACACACTCAAGATGATTGGGTATGTGAAGAACCTGCAGAGACTGGGATTTCCACTGAGCCAAGAGTTGGCTACTGACATGATACTGCAATCGTTGCCAGAATCTTACAGTCAGTTTGTGATGAACTACAACATGAACAACTTTGATAGGCCACTGTCAGAGTTGTTGGGCATGTTGAGGACAGCCGAGTTACAGATGAAGAAGGACAAGCCTAAGTCCGTGATGGTGATCACGAGCAAGAAAGGCAAGTCCAAGCGCAAGGGCAAGGGAAAAGATAAGAAAGGTTCTGAAGCTAGCCAGGAGTCCAAGCCATCTTCAGCTCTCAAGGCCAACAGAGGCGTGACAAAGAAAGGAAATTGCCACCATTGTCAAAAGCCAGGACATTGGAAAAGGAATTGTCCTCTCTACCTGGAAGAACAAAAGAAGAAGGAGGCGACTGAAGCCTCTACTTGAAGGTGTCATGTAAATAAACTTGTAACACTTTTGAGATATATGATATCAAGATGTAAAGTGTAAAGCATTCTTACTTGGGGAATAATATTGGTATTCGATACCAATTGGGAAAGAAACAAGGAAAGTCTTTTTGAGCCGGATTAGGACCAGGAACCGATCGGTTCAGGGCACCAACCGATCGGTTGGAGTGCCCCAAACGATCGGCTCAGGTCCAACCGATCGGCTCAATGGCCGAACCGATCGGTTCAGTTGTGAACTGATCATTTCAAGTTGCAAACTGGTTGCTTTTTGTGGAAAATTCTCGAACCCTTCTACTCCTGCTTTAGTCCCGCATTGCCCGGGATGGAGAACCCTGTCCCATGACTCTCCTATATATATTGGGGTATTGGGGGCTTCTCACAGTACAGCTCAGTGCAACCAGTTTCTCTGCAAGTTGTCGTTCTCTCTGGTTTTGGTAACCGTGAGAGAGCCCGAGCAAGTGCTTCCCGCAAAAGGGAGGTGCAGCAAGGGAAGGACAACTGCAGTTGCAACAGGAGGCAGGAGAGCGCGTTGGCGACTAGTACGTCAACAGGAGGGTGCGACTCCTTCCACTTCCTTGTGGGACAAGGAGAGTGGAGTTCCAGGTGGTCCGTGTGGACTACTACAGAGGCGGGAGGACACTGCCACTTAGGAGGACAACTGTCATCCGACAGTCCGGTTCGAGTAGGAGTTGTCAGTCCTGGTGCAACCAGGAGCTGCACAGACACCGTCGAAGTCCAGAGTTGAAGACCGCGCATTGCACAAGGTATTGTCGCCGAGCAAGCCTCGGGACAAGGTATGATTCCACAAACCATCCTTTCCTATTATATAGACGTTGACGCGTTTCCTCGGTATGGGTTGGGGAGAAATTTTTTTGTTTCCGCTGCCTTCTCTGTCTCCCCTAAAACCCAACCGATCCATGCTAAGTGTCGTCCACCCAAGGGACACTTGTCCTAGGGTTCAAGCCAACACACTAGCACACCAAGAGACACTTGTCCAAGATATGCACCAAGTGTCCACCAACCAAGACCAAGCAACATGGGCGACACACACCACTCTAGGTCGACACCCTACTCATCTTGGGCGACACAAGATTCACTTGGCCGACACAAGGCTTAAGCAAGCCCAAACAAGGCACCTCAAGGCCCAAACAAGCTCAACTCAGGCCCAGAGAACTCAAACAACAAGCCCAAGCCTTCCTCCCAACCCTAGAGGAAGCAAAGAGAGGAAAACATCACACAAGAT
Source organism: Alisma plantago-aquatica (assembly GCA_963693085.1). Lineage (NCBI taxonomy): Eukaryota > Viridiplantae > Streptophyta > Magnoliopsida > Alismatales > Alismataceae > Alisma > Alisma plantago-aquatica. Next base: position 118,600,613 of record OY856414.1, read on the forward strand.
GATAAACTTGCACCCAAAACCCTAAACTTGGGTTATTTGCAAGTAGCCCCTCAAACTCTCAACAAAGCACATCAAAACCCTAATCACCACTAAAGGTGATTAGCAAGCACCAAAGCACCAAGATCAAACAAAACAAACAGGGTAAACCCTAAACGTAGGTCAGGGTCCTTACATGTATGGTGTGTAGTTTGAGGTTTTTTATGACCATAAGAGTCTCTGTTATCTTATGACACAAAAGGACATGAACATGAGAGAAAGGCACTAGATTGAGTATTCTAAGGATTACGATTTCCCGACCACTTACCAACCAGGAAAAGAAAATATAGTCGTCGATGCCCTTAATTGTAAGAAGGATATTGTTTGCGTATCTCTCTCTAGTTTTGTGTGGAGATGCATGGAGCATGTTTCTAGATGAAGACCTGAGATAAAGGATAATGAGATGATGCATTTGTAGATAAGATATGTGTGCACATGGCTAGTCTCTCAATGACTCCATCTAGGATCTCTGAGGTTATTACGACACAAGCAGCTAGTCCCGACCTTAATGAGATGAAGTCCTTGAATAAAAAACCCCAATATTAATTCTTAGTTGGGGTTGATGGTGCTATCTCTTTATGAAAACAATTATGGATACCAGATGTGTATGACCCTAGGAAGAAGGTGTTAAGTGAAGCTCATAGATGAAAATATACAATTCAACCTGGCACCACCAAGATGTACAAATATTTGCAAAGAAGATTGTGGTGGAAAAATATGAAGAAGGACATTTCAACTTTTGTTGATAAATGTTTGACCTGACAGCAAGTAAAGATTGAACATCAAAGACCAGGTGATCTTTTGCAAACCCTCAATATACCAGAATGGAAGTGGGAAAATATTACCATGGACTTTGTGACTGGATTTCCAAAATCCAAAAGTGGTTATGATATTGTCTGGCTTGTAGTAGATTGACTTACTAAGTCTGCTCATTTCTTACCTTTTGAGACCACAAGTAAGGTTTTAGACATGGCAAAAATATACATGGCTTGGATAGTTTGTCTGCATGGTGTGCCAAAGTCTATTGTGTCTGATAGAGACCCTAAGTTTACCTCCAACCTCTGAATTTAGATTCAAGAAGAGATTGGATCATATCTATGTTTTAGTACATCTTACCACCCTTAGACTAAAGGTTAGTTTAAACGGACAATTCAAATTCTATAAGATCTTTTATGAGCTCGTGTCTTGGACTAGGGAGGTGTTTAGGATAACTATCCCCCATTGGCTGAGTTTGTTAATAATAATATCTACCAAGCAAACATATGCATGCCACCCTTTGAATCTCTATATGGTACACCATGTCATTTTTCCTTTCACTAGGATGATGAGGGTTAGCATACCCTAATTAAGATTGATGACATGCAATTAATTATGGAAAAGATTGTTTTGATAAAGAAACACATGAAAGCAACACATGATTTATAGAAGATGTATGCTAATAAGAAGAGGATGGATGTGAACTTTCTGGTTGGTGACTATGTTATCTTGAAATAAAACAATTTCCGTCCATTGAGAGATTTAAGGTGAAGGGAAAGCTCAGTCCAAGTTATGTGGGACCATTTGAAGTTTTGGATAAGATTGGGGAATGTGCTTATCTCTTGGCATTACCCCCTTCTTGTGATAAGATCCGTGATGTTTTTCATATGTCGTGATGAAGAAATGTGTGAAGGATCCATCCCATGTGTTATCTATGGAACCCATAGAGATTCATGGAGATTTGACCTATAAGGAGTATCATGTGAAGATCCTTGACTTCTGAGTGAAGCAACTAAAGCACAACAAAATTAAATTAGTAAATGTTTTATGGAAGTATCATGGTCTAAAAGAAACAACTTGGGAATGCCAAAAGGAAATGTTGTAAAATCACGCCTCCTTTTTATTTGATATTTTAGGGATGAAATCCTTTTCAGGGGAGGAGAGTTGTAACATACCCAAGTTTAGGTAAATACTACCTTTTACCCCTTTATCTTATAGTATTTTGTTTTAAAAATCCTCTTATTAATTTGGATTTAGGAGTAGTAATAATCTTCAACTATAAGATTTTTAGACAATAACATTTATTTGATGCTTTAATACCAGCAATAGGAATAATATACTAATTTGGGCCTTATTGGGCAAATTTACCACATTGAAGGATTTAAGTTCAAAATAATTCTTCTAGATTTTTTCTTATGGGTAGATATGGGTAAGAGGGAGTCACACAAAATTTGAGTACCAAATGATAAGAGAATATATAAATATGTTCAAAAGGTTACTTAGGCACCAAGTCAAGTTTTGATAGGTTTAGAGTAGTCAAACACCAAAAATAATAGCAACGTCAGATTTTCTCACCCCTGAATTAGTTAACTCACCAAGTTTTACTTTATTTGGAAATTATATCCTTTCCCAATTTGATTAGAAAAAAAAGATTAAATGCACTTCCACTTTATTCCAAATTCTAATTGGCTAATCTTCTTGCAAATATAGTTTTCACACGACCTTTTTTTCTCTCCCTTTAACTTCTTGGGCAGGTCCATTAAATGGATGGTTGAGATGTTTTCCTTGGATCGTGAACATGGAATCGACATGTCAGGAGTCTTCTCCTACCCCAAGTTCATTGCCGACATGGACATACTCACATAGGAATCCTCTGTGAGGTATAACTACCTCCATAGTTAATGAAATCACACAACTCTTTCTGTGTTGGACTCCTTACATGATTTCGCACATAGGGATGGCTTACTTGAAACTTAATTTTCCTTATTTGAGATTCTCCCAATTTCTTCTCAAACCTTCTCAAACCAAAACCCGATAGAGGCCCTAACAGAACCCCCTATATATGTCTACCCCCCACACTCCCGTCGCTCATCCAGAGACTCAACCATAAAGGCAATTGAACCATAACCTTGTGACTTGCCACCGATGAGTGGGTCTTCAACCCATGTCTTTGGGCCTTCTCTTTGACTCCTCTGATTGCCTTAGGGAAATTGCTCTTGCAGCATGTAACCTTGGCCCTAGATCTTCATGTATTTTCTAACAACTTCCGTGATCGTCCTTCTACTAATTTTTCCTGAAAATGGTGATACCTACTCAGTGTGCAGGTTACGGCCATGGCTTGAGAGGGAGGAAGGAGATTCTCACATGGCAAATCTCGGTGGATCATACAGGAAAAAGTGTCTTTACACATCCTTTTATTTCTCTTAGCCGTAAGATTTCTTAGCGCTAGATTTATGATTATATCCCTATCACACCCTATGATAGTGAAGTCAATGTGAGGGCATCTCCGTCATCTTCTAGTCTATTTATTTTATTTAGCAATAAGAAATATCAGTCAAATCACTAATCTTGTAAAAGTCATAACTAATTATAGGAAACTCAAAAATTATAAAAAATATGTTTTGGAATTGTGAGATTTTTTTCTATCTTCTAGCATGCTTTTTGTCACTTGATTCTAAGGTTTTACATACTAGATTTTCAAGGTTTGGTTCTCTTTTATCCTCTTAATAATAATAATTAAGAAAATCATTATAATCAACAAAGTTGAGATTTTGAGACCGGATTATAATCAACAACCCTGAACCCAATGTTTGGAGTCAGTCTAGGGTTTTATGGAAGGATTGGATTTTTAAAGTTTCATTTTATATAACATACATTGAACCCTAAATGATGTACAACATACTATATGAAGGTTGAGGTGACTTTAGACTTAGAAGGGTAGGATTTGATCTATGACTTAATACTTAAGTCAAGTGACGTGCATCTTTCCCGATTATCTAGGTAATACTATGTGACCAAATCAATTTTCCAATGTGGGGCATTACTTGGTTTATTCCTGAACATCATTGATTATATTCTTACTAATTCCTTATTATATCCTAAATTATTTCTAACGTTATCACTTAAGTTCATCTGGCCTATTTGTGATTGGGATGATCTCATCATCTTCTCTTTCATATATGTGATGACTAAACTTGAATATTGCCTTTATTTTGTGTGTGTGCAAGAAGATTAAGTTTATTTATTGTAGTAGTACATATGTACTACCATAATATATGGATGTGTGTATTCCGTCGCGGGTGCACTTCCACTCGTATATATATCAAGGGGAGCACATATTCTGCCCAGGGTTTGCATTTTCTAATAGTATTTCTAGGCTTGAGATTGTATGGGTCTCGACCCTACAAAAATAAAAGTAGTCTAATTATTTACATGCACTGATTGTGAGTTACTAATTTGGTTTTATGGCAAAATTTATTTCTATTAATCATCTCTTTTGTTTATAACACCTCATCTCTTGATTTGTTATATCTCTTGAAACTTATTCTCTTGAATATCTCTATATCGACAATGACCATCATTAATCTTATTTTTCCCTATGTATTACCTAATTGTTATTTACCACACATACTCAATTGTCTCTGATGTCCTTTCTTTTTTATTTTGTTCTCTTCCTGGGTGATGTCTTCAACCCACCCAGAGGTGGCACAGCCTGAGGTTCAAGAAGAGGGAGACTTAGCACAAGACCGGTTTCAAGGATGAGTTCCGAGATGGGCAAGTTACTCACCACAATTCAATCTTAATAGTCTAGAACCATATCTTGATATTTGTCTTGATAGGCCACTACATTAAATTTGTACACTGAAACTATGTAATAGTTGTATTTATTTTCTGCTACCACAAACTTATACTTCTTTTATCCATTTGTTTGAAAAAATATTATTCACACCCTTTACTTGAAGGTCCTTGTTTATAGTTATCCAATAATGTGGTTTAATGCAAATTTATATATTGAATTAAGTTCATAGTGGTCCCCTCTCAGTCTCCACTCCTTACATAGAGATTATATATCTTAGATATATTTACATATAAATACTAGTAAGTAAAGGCTCTGCAATTTCAATAACCTACCGTATTTCATATTTTAACATGGTAAATAAATACAATATCTGATGATATTCTTGGAGCATATGTTAAGTGATGATAATTAACTCAGTCCATTTATCACATGATATTCTTCATATTGAGAGCTACATATATTAATGCATTTATACATTGAAAATTCTATGATTTTATGGAATGTAACAGAATCCTAGTGAATAATATCCTAAATAATGATTTTATTCATAATATTTCCACCCTAGATCCCTTCAATAATGGTGGTTTAATCTTTTATATTATATCGATTGGTTATGGCTAACCAAATTGATCAATCAAATAGTGTAATATCAGATAAATATACTAAATGACTTAGGTGGGAAAGTAACTTTCATTATTATTAGATATAGGGTAACATGGACATATTTAGACTTATATGACTATATGGATCTTAGAACTAAAATTTTTTTCTAATGGATCATTTGTTCACTTGACATGAATAATATCTTAATATACATGGAATTGGTCAAAATTAGGGTGGGCACGATAAATATAAATATAGTAGGAATAAATAGGCAAGTTTTCTTTTATATTTTACGAAAATGCATAATATATTTCTAGGATGAAAACGTGACTTTTACACCCACAATATGTCAATAGAGTGAACCTTTAGGTGTGAAGACCATGTATGTGCTTCATTCCGTATTTTAATTGGGTATTATATAATCACTAATTCCTAAATTTTTGACATTGGGACTTGTTCCATTTGGCACTCCTCTTATTGAATATCTTGAACTCCTTAATTATGGTATCCTCCTATGTTGATTTTTTTATTCTTATTCCTTTAACATCAGTCGTGTGACTCCAATTTCTACGTGCGATAGTATCATCCCTTTTTGTGCTTGAATATTGATTGTAATTTTACATGTAATCTTACCTACTCTATTATGCATGTCAAATTTGGACTAGTAATAACAAATAGTAGTAGACCATGTTTTTAGCACTAAGGTTTTAGTCTTCCTACCATAGCATTGAGGTTTTAGTCCTCCTGTCGGGAACTAAGATTTTATTCCCCCTACTACATGATATATATAGGCACTGAGGTTTTAGTCCTCCTGCCAGGCACTAGGGTTTTATCACCCCTGCCACATAATATATATAGGCACTGAGGTTTTAATCCTCCCGTTAGGCACTTATAAAAAATAAATCATAAGTTTTTACTGGAAACTCTTAAAACTATAAAAAACTATGTTCTAGAATCTTGATAATTTTTCTCTATTTCTTTGTGTGTTTTCTATCATCTGATTCTAGAGTTTCAAAAGACTTGATTTTTAGGGTTCACTCACTCTTATTCTCTTATTTATAATTGAGGGAAATTTATAATGAATAAAATCAAAGAGCTTGGATCAGACCTATGATTAGTAACCTTAAACACCCTTATTAGATTAAAAATATGAGTCAATCTAGGGTTTTATCGAAGGATTGGATTTCTAGAGTTTCATTCTATGTAACATAAATTGAAACCTAATTGATGTACAAAAATATTATATGTAGGTCTGATGTTCCTTTAGAATTGAAGGGCATATTTTGGTCTCTAATTTCATATTCAAGTGAAGATGTGTGCATCTTTATTAATTATCTAGACAATACTATTAATACCAACAAACTATTCCCATATGAGACATTTTTGGTTAAATCTTGCACATCATTGAATATATTTTCCAATATCCTTATTATTTCCTGATTTGTTGTTGATTCCATAAGATCATATGATTAAGGGTCCTTTGATCTATGTGCATAAAATTTTGGGACAATCTTATCCTCTTACTTGAATCAAATAGATGATGACTAAAATTATATCTTACCTTTACATTGTGTGTGTACAAATAGACTAAGTTATACACCGTAATATGTATATATGTACTACCATAATATTTGAATGTGTCTTTCCACCCTGATTGCACCTTTCCACTAGTATTATATATATTGGGCATGCATTTCCACCCAGGGTGCATCTTTCCACTCGACCTAGGCTTGAGATTTTATAGGATTCGACCCTACATAAATAAAAGTAGTCGAATTGTTTGTATGCACCCGTTATGATTTATTAATATCATTATTTGGCAAGATTTCTTTCTGATAATCATCTCTTTAATAGATAATGTCTCAACTATTGACTTATTAACTCTCTTATAACTTCTCTTAGATATTCTTTTGTTGACATATCCAATATTGATCTCACTTTGCGTTAAGTATTTTCTAGTTATTATTATATTGCACATACACAACTTTGTTGACGTCCTTCCTCTTATTTGTTTCTTCTTTTAAGTGTTGCTTCCAACCCACCCAAAGGTTGCACAGCTGAAAGTCCAAGAGGTAGGAGTTACTCAGGACTAGCTTTAGGATGTCTGCTAAGATGAGCAAGTTGCTCACCACAAATCGATCATACTAGTTTAGAATTCATATCTCCGTAGTTGTCCTTTATGGCCCCAATGTTAAATTTAGACAAGAATCTTGTAATACTTAGATTTACTTTATGTTAGGTTTCTTTAACCGGTATGTTTGAGAAAAATATTATGCACCCCTTTAATTTGAAAGTGTTTATTTTATATTTGTCAATAAGAGAGATTTAAAAAATATTTTCTTAAATTAAATAAGGATAAAATCCCCTCTCTAATCCCATCCTTATCACTGTATGTGTGCGTGTATGTGTATGCACCCCCAATATAACACATGCACGTGTGTGTACGTGTGTGTATTGCCATGTACCAAACACGTAGATGTTGTTATTTGGAAATATCCCAAAAGGAGTCCAGATGATAAAAATATTATATTTTAACCATGGAGTCAAAGACGTCCTTAGCTTCTTTGCTGGTGATTGGATGGTTCATATGAAAAGGAACTATTACATCCAGATCCTGCAAGGAAATATGTTATATAAATATTTACAAGCCTGATATATGATCACAACTTATAGAAACTAGCTGTCTTGCCATTACATGAGTTCATCACATGTTTATATGTATATAATAGGCCACATTAGGACAACAACTGGATAAACAAAGGTACAACAGCTATACATCGTGAAACGTCGTCAAAACACCTCCGAGGACCTGAGAGTACAGGGATGACTCTAGGACTCTACTACAAAAACACCAAAACAGCAGCATGTCCATCTCTTGCCTTCTACTGCTCTTCTTCTTGGTGCTCGGCCGCAACCTCACGACCACCACCACGTCTAGCGTGATCACCTAAAAAGGTTGTAAACCAACGGGGTGAGACACCCAGTCCCAGCGATAAATATAACTCCCCGCCGAAACTATAAAACTCCAGAAAAGCTAAGCAGGTAAAGCAGATAATGGGTATAAGCAAATTATAAGAGTAGCATACTGAGCAGAACTTATTGTATTACCAACTTACCAAGATATCCAAGAGGCATATATCCTGATTGTTACAACCCCAATTTTTGGGTTTATTTGGTGAGAAATGTAATTTCTCATAATAAGGATATTTGAACAAATAATGATATGATGTGTTTGGATTTTGTTTACAATAGCCTTGATGTTTGTGTTGTGGGCTTTATTGGCTATTGGGCCCAAATAATAAGAAAATTCAATTAGTGAATGAATAATTGAATATTCGAGAAAAGAATAAGATGGAAACCTTTAGAAGGAAAATCCAAAGAAGGATTTCGTGCCTCTTGGGTTCCTTGGGTTCCAAGGAGTCTAAAGTTGCATAAAGAGTGCAATAAGAAAAGAAAAGATCAATTAAGTATTTCTTTATTAAGAAAGAAATTAAAAATAATGATAAAATATGGAAAACAAGTGAAAAGAGATATCATTGAGTTATCCTTTGTGGAATTTCATATCCCAAGGATTACTAATGATAAAAGGAATACCAATGAGGAAAATAAAAGAGAAATAAAGAGAAATCCTCAAAAAGAGATATTTTAATAAGAAATAAACAAGATAATGGGAAATAATGAAGTTAATGCATTTAGATGCATCTAGAAGGATAATGAGTATCCAATAAAAGGATTTTGAAATAATAGAGCTTCTTGGGACCCAAGGAGTCCCAATAAAGAGGAAAGAGAGAGAAAATACCAAATTTGCAAAATAAAAGGATAATGTGATACCTTATTAAATGAATTATGAGGTATTGTTAAAAAGAAAGTAATTTCTATTAAATGAAATAGAATTTCGTGCCTAAGGGTTAAAGGGCAAGTCTAGAGAGAATAAGTGAGAGGAATTTCAAATTCCTAATTATGCAGGAAATAAGAAATATCAAAGGGATAGTAATGAGAGAGAAAGCATGCTTATCATTAAAGGAATATGATTCCTAATAGGAGAGGACTTGTTTCCTCTTAGATGAGCATCTTAGGGTGAGGATATACTCCCCCATAAAAGGGGTAGACCCCCTGATCGAGTTCCAGAGAATCCTGAGCATCCTTCTCTCTCTCTCTCCCGTCTTCTTCTTTGCAAGAAAACCCTAGGGTGGAGGAGTAGCACGTCTATGAAGGAACGTTGAACCAATGGACAATCTTGTTGGATGTTGGATGTCCCCACATTCTCGGAGAATGATGCGGCAATCGTCCCTACGCTCCTGCACTCCCGCACAACGCCGTAAGATGGCTGCAGCATGGCCGCAGTTGCAGCTTTGCTGGGCGCGATCCCGACCGATCAGGAGCGTACCAACGGCTCCCTCACCTGTGAGAGGGGAGGACGGAGGTAGGGGATGAAGTTCCGGCTGGAGCTGAGCACTGAGGTGATGGGGGGCGGCCTGCGACGTGCTGCCATGGCCACTAGGGCGGCAGCAGGCCGTCGGCCCGAGGAAGAAGATGAACCAGGGTGGTCGTTGGACAAAAATGCCCTCCGCGGGCTGAAGGCGCGCACAACTTAACCAAGGGCATAACGGTCGTTGTGTTATGTTCGCAATCAGCCAACGTGCATGGAAACTGATGACGTGGCATCCTCCGAAAATGTAAGTAAAATCTTGCTAAAATTGTAATTAATTCTAGGAAACTCGGATTAAAACAAGTCTTATATGAAAATTGATCCTCAGAATGAGAGGAACACAAAGAAATTATGTATGAAGCCTAATTCTGCTTGAAACTAAAAAATTATAGGGTTTTACATCTTTTGATGCATTAATTAATAGAAAACCCCTAGAATGATGTAAAAACGAACATGATGAATATTTTATATGTTTTTTATCAATCTTAACCTGTTATGAATAAAAGGAATGATAAAATCATAAAAAGATGATTAGTATGTTGGTTTTAGGGTTTTATGATCATGAACATGGTTTAATAGACTAAAAACCCTGATTTGAGTAAATATGAGTTTTTAATTCTTGAACATAGTTTGGATTAGATAATTCTTAATGAAGATAATTGAGATGGTTAGGGTTTTGTAGGAAACCTTAGAAACCCTAAATTGAATATAAAAGATACATCTTTGAAGACTAATAGGTTAATTTGAAAGATATTAACCTGTTGATTAATAATATAGAGTTTTCATCTGTTTGGTATACAAAATTGGTAGTTTTAGGGTTGTAATCCATAAATGAAGAAGAATTCATATGGGAACCCTAATTGGGGTAAAAGAAGAGGAAAACCATGATATTTTGGATTAAGGAAGTAAATTACTAAATGATGATCCTAAGACTGTTAAGAATATTAAAAGGAGAGAATTTAAAGGTTTAACTAAGAATGGAGGCAAAACCCAAATTCCCAAGGAAACCCTAAAATTGGAATAGAAATCCTAAGGATGATGATGATATTGAATAAATATTAATAAAAGGAAATTGGTATATTTATTTCAGGATTATGTGCATGATTGGTTGCTTGATTGGGATTTCTATGTTCTGATTATTTTTGTATCTGAATCTGCAATACAGGTATGTGGTTACGCTTATGAATATCTCGATCTAATTTTCTGAGATTTACCGAAGTTTTCATCGGTCATGAATTAATTGTTGGATGATTTTAATTCATGCAAACTATAATGTGGATATGACTATCACATAAGATATGTGCCTATTAGCTCAGATGATGGTCCCCTCTGTGGCTTAATAATTGACCTAGTAAATAACTACCAATGGAGTAGGTCCATCAGGTCCATTAGTTAGATAGTGGGCTACCCGCGGGTAGTGCCATGCAACTCTATAACCCTAGGTATTGACTACCTGTAAGGTAGGTCCATGGGGGTAAGAAGCTACCTAAAGAGAGGTAGCATACAAGGGATAGCACAGAGTTAGGGGATAGGTAAGGATTGAGTAGTATGGCTTAAAATGTAATCTTGGTTTTTAAATGATTAATTGAATGATTATGTTGTTAACATATTTTCATGATTATTGTTTCCCCCACATACCAGCTTCGACTGACCGACGTTTTGTTTGTCGGCGTTTTAGGTACAATGAAAAGAACAAATAGTAAAGTGACATATGTGGTACTAAATGAGAATTAAAGTGCAAAGGAGGATTAGATAGATTAGTATCTGTGTGAATAGAAGTTTTGAAATCCCAGTTTTAAAAGGTATGCAAAAGCTTTTACTTTTCTCCATATTTCAGTATAGTTGGTAGAATTTAATAATTGTTAATGATTATTTGTCGAACCTTTGATCTGGGTTATTGGTTAACGGCTATGTCCTTTCGGTCTCCCTTAATTGGGGGTTACCGGGAGGCGGGGCCGTAACACTAATTTTCTTTATGGAACATGATTGACAAGATAAGATTTATGAGAACTTATCACAAAACATAAGGATCGTACAAATGACTAGATCAACTATACAAACAAGGCCTCAACCAATGTTCCATGTTTTGCCTTAAGCAATGAATACTATTCGGCTGAATTACGTATTATTATGCCCTAAGGAAGTGAGTCATACCACTCAAATCCAACCAACGACTGCGAAACCCAGAGTCGGTGTCATACAAGGTCAATGGAAGAGTCGAACTCCACAACCTCTCCACCTCATGGTCAGTACATGAGAATCAAAGCAGGATCACAGTCTCATTCTTAAGTGGCGTCAACCATAGGGTCAGCCCCACAGGCTACCCATAACCCTAGCCCGCCTTGGTACAGGTCTCGGTGCTAGTAAACCTTGAGCCACGAGCCTGTTCACCGTGCTATGATCCATGCATACATTCATGCTCTTGTCACATATCCTGAGCTTGCAACCACATTTGTACTTAAATCCTCCTATTTTCATCTAGGAGAAACCTCGCATATTCAACAATATGCGCTCTGAGTTAACCCGTAGGAGAGCCCATTTCACCATCACCAGCTACTGACAATGATGGATCTATGGCTAGGGCAAACTACATGATATGTTCCACTGTAATTAATTAGTATATTTTAAGTGGATTGTTGAGGCATCCAAGTTGTAAATCATACATAGCATTGAGTTACATTATTACTGTCATCATCACATTATCCTGGGATCTCAATCCCTCATCACAGAAATCCACTGCCTCTCAAGGCATCATCATCATACATCATCACCTGGGATTACAATCCCTCATCACATCATCAAGAGGATAACTCCTCAACTAGGCATTCAACCTTCATCAGGTCTGTGGACCTATCTCATCATACTAGTGATGCATGTTATCTCATCAACAAGGATTATGATGACACAATGTTATTCAAACACATACACCTCATAGCTCTTACTTGGCTATGAATTCATCTGATACACTTGCATGGTAAGTATGCACATCAAGAGAGATAACTTAAAATCACCAGACATAGATCTTTATGATTATCATGTTATTAAGGTTACATATGTACAAGTTGGAACAACCATCCATGATTAGAATTACATGAAGCATAAAGTTGTATCTTGTAAACAAATTACATTATCGTTACCAAATCATGAGCATCCACTTATGTCCTTATCTTATGAACATAAACAAGTTTCTTATCATCTTAATTAGCATAATCTTTAAGTATCAAGCATATCACGGTTCACAACCCATCATCCATATTCTTTCATTAACATAGATGTGGGTTAAAGATATCATATCAACGATTAGGGTTTCCGGGTTAAGCATAACCCTCACCAAAGATACTAACTACCCTCACTATCGGTGTGGCAGGTAGCACATCCCTCACTAAAGGTGATATCGGTCATGGCACTTAGCCACACTATCGGCCAACCCAAGCTCAAAGGTGTATCGGGCAACAAGAGCTATGGTGTGTCATGAGAAGGAGAAAAAAGGATGATATCAGGCAACTCACGTCGTGCAACCAGGGAAACATGAGTGTATCGTGTAGTTGGGGTCAGGAGGTGTATCGTGCACCCAAGCCAGATGTGTGTCAGGCAGCTAGTTGTATCGGCTAAGGCCATATCGACCAACTAGGTCAAGCACCTCATATCAGTCACCACTAAGATAACCACTAGGATTTCACTACTCCACACCATATTGGGCAACTCAAGATCAGGCTGTATCGCCTAAGGCATCAAACATAGATAACAACTAGGCATCATATCAGCTAAGGGGATAACACCTACTAGAACAAAGGGTTATCTCAGTCAAGGCATATCACCCAAGCTCACCAACAAGGTCAAGGTGATCATATCGGGCACAAAGACAACAACACTCAAGATAGCATATCGGTCAAGCCAAAACCCTAGATAAGGGGTGTCGGGCAACCTCACCACAAAGGTGTATCGTGCAAAGCACAAGGTCCATAACGACTTGGTCACCCCTAACCTCAAGATTTCCATCATCAAACCCTAATAGATCAAGAGAGTTGGCTCACCTCTCAACAATCAAGAGAGAGGGGTTTTGCACAACCTCCATCACATATCAGGCAACATGTTGGATCATCTCCATATCAGTCAAGATCCCAACCTCTACTAGGTCAACATCCAACCAAGGCTCACCTCTCAAATCCATGGTGAGAGAAGGGTATTTCCCAAGCAACTAGAGCATAGACTCACCTCTTAACAACCAAGTGAGAGGGGTTTTGCCTACACCACTAGAGCCCTAACTCACTTCTCAAAACTAAATGGAAGAGAAAGGGGCTTTGCCCAAGAAACTCTAAACATATGGTTCAGCCACCAAGGTCAAGAACACATATACAACATATCCACTTATAACAACAATATATTAGATACAACTAGAGCAAGAAACATATCTAGCAAGATGCATGGATGATCAAGATGAAACATAAACATGCAACAAGAAAAGGAAGTAGTATAGCTAAGGTTAGGAGTTATGTAACCTGCCTTAAGCAAGCTCCACACTCCTAGCACCAAGATCCCAAGCTCCAAGCACCACCTTCAGCCACCTCAAGAAGGAAAACAAAGCTTGTAACCATCATGGCCGAAGAACAATCAAGAAAGGAGAAGAAGGTGCTAAGGAAAGAGGGAAGATGTCCACCACAAGAAGAAGAACAAGACACTCTAGGGTTCAGCCACCACTAGAGGAATAAGAAGACTCCAAGGAGAAGGAGGAGGATAAGCCACCAACTTGCAAGGAAGATGTGTCACCCACCAAGGAAGGAAAGGAAGCAACACCAACTAAAGGGATCATAAGCAAGAGAAAGGAGAGGCATATATAGAAGAGGGTGAAGGAGAAACCAAGGCAAGGTGTCGCCCACCTAGGGACACTTGTCCATGGGAAATGCCACCTCCTTATCTCGCCACATCCACATGTCCAAGGTAATTGCCACATGCAAGCATCAAGCACCAAGTGTCCACAAGGAGGGTGACACAAACGATGCCAAGGGTCAAAGATGGTCAAAGGCCGACACACCCTCTTGGGTGATACGCTGTTGCCCGACACAAGCCATGGCCGACACAACACAAGGCTGACACAAAGCAACTAACTCATCCTTGCCCGACACAGCCTCATGGACGACACAACCATGGCCGACACAAGGTTCCCAAACACGCCCTTGACCGATACAAGATCCATCAAGGCAAGGCAAGGCCCAAACAAGGCAAAATAAGGCCCAAGGCTACTCAAGCAACGAGCCCAACCCTTCCTCTCAACTCTAGAGGATGCAAGGAGAGCGAGAAACGTCTCTCAAGGTGACAAACTTACTCATCAACCCTAAACTTGGATTAGTTGCAAGTAGCACCTCCAACTCTCAACAAAGCACAAACAAACTCTAATCACCACTAGAGATGATTAACAAGCAGTTAAACATAAGGTTTAGGAAAAGCAAATAGGATAAGCTCAAAACGTAGGTCAAGGTCCGTACATCCTCAGTCATCTTCCCACTCTTGGGTCGACCCATCCCAGGTTGACACACCAACCCTAAAGGTTTCATAGATTTCCTTTTTTTTCATTAGGCATAACTTTTTATCATTATAACTTATCAACCCATGTTTTCTCAATTTCTAGAATACCCCCTCATGGTTTATGTCCATTCAGTGAACTTGGGCCTCCTTCCCTCCAGGGCTTGGGGCCTACATCATCCTTCCCTTCTAGGGGCTTGGACATCATCACTAAACTTCCAGAGACAACATGAGGGGTTTGAGCAAGTTATATTTAGATTTTCATTTATATATATATATATATATATGACTATTGGGTTCTTATATTTCTTAAGACCTCTTACATAAGTGTCATGCTCCTTATGCACACATGCATGGGAGGCGGGGTCACCTAAACCCATACATCTATCTTTCTTATTCCTGATTTCAAGTTTCATATGAGTATTGTTCCATATCGCCACACCATGCTCACTAATTAAGATTAAGGTTTTATGGTAAGGGTTAGGGACTATACTCTACCTCTTAGAGTTTCCATATCCTAAGTTTTCATACTCTAAACCAAGTCCTTCCTCTAAAAAAGGGCTTACCCATACATGTATCTTTCTAGTAGCTACCCTCTCTAGAGGGATCCACATAAAAGGTTACATCTTTTCACATTTACTTCTCAAATTAGCAATTTCTTTTCAAGGCTTATCAAGCAAAGAGATGAGAAGTAGACGAAAATGTGAGCTATGAAACCTAAAAGATACATTATGCCTTAATAATTTTTCTCTTAAATATCTAAGGATGATTTGAAATTATAAGCTATTAAGTATTAGTTGATGAATTTGTGCTCTGATACCAAATGTAACAACCCGCACTTTGGAGTGTCTATAAGACCTTAAAGTCATAGATCATTACTCATAAATTCCAGGATCAGATTCAAGAAATAATATAGAATAGTAAACAATTTCCATTAATGAACAAATAGTTACATATTTGCATAAAAAGCTCCTCTAAGGAGTTACATAAATTTTAGAAAGAGTTAGCATGTACATGTATGATGATATACCGTTATATCTAAACCTTCAAGAATAACTTTAGTGTCTTCAACATCTTTATCTATAACCTCATGTCCACGAATCAAGTATACCTGATACTTCAAACGCTGACAAACAAATACGCAATCAATATATCTCTATACTGGTACGTGGATTCAAACAATAATCACAAGTACACATATAAGAAAATATCATTATTTTGCTCATAAGAACATAATTTGTTTTCATATTCTAACCCATATCTGGTCTAATACCTCAAGTGTAATCACTATCCCTCCAGGGCTCATGTGCATTACCCTTAAGATCAGTCTAGCCCATGGTTCAGAATATTGTTATTTACTTTTCATGTTACTCATTCAAAATATTGTTATTTACTTTTCATGATACTCATAGGAACTTTATAATTTGCAAGAAGCAAATAAACAAACAAGTAGTTTATCATTCATTCAATCTCATCGAGAAACCTCGGCAAACTCAAAATTCGATACATGTATTCATAAGCATAACCACGTACCTTATGCCATTGTAGAAACCATGTAGAACATCAGATGTACTTTAAGAGTGCATCCAAACATCCAAGTAACAAAGTATTCAATCTGAAATATACATACTACATATGTGTCACCATGTATTCAAATTACGGTGTGATTAGATCTAGATGCGCTCCTAAACTAGGGTTTAGGGTTAGCTCATAATTGGATAGGGTTTAGGGTTAGCTCATAATTGGACCAGGGATTAGGGTTACAAACCTTAATTCCAATATATCATGGTTTCTAAGATTACAACCTTTAGCTATGCATATTTGGTGAAACCCTATTCATCATCTTAAACATATTAGATTATTCTTGACACCCAGATCATATTACTAACATTGATATCATAGCAAGATGTCCATATTGGTTTCAAAACCCTAAATCAGCATGAGTAAGTTTATTAAACAATTATTCATCATTATCAAGGATTTTCTCATTACTCATGTGTAGATTGGGTATTATCACAACATAAATGAATCTACTCAATAAAGCATCACATTAAGCAAAATATAGATTTTCTTTTACATTAATTATACAACAAGGAATTCAATAAATACCTTTCCTTTGCACCTAAAAACATCTTCTTTCCATTATTGGTATCTGATCCTTTTATTCTTATTCTAAAGAGTTATCTCGTTGATTATCATGGAAGTCCATGAAACACCATCAAATAAACTCCCTATCATTCTCTCTCTCTTCATCTTCCTTTAAAGTATTTCCTAAATCAAATATCCTTCCAATCATGGAACTCATTAACTTTTTTTCCAATTATACTTCATAATCAAGGTTCATTAGGTATCCTTTTATATACCAAACTTCTCCTTTTTCTTTAAACCGTGTTTCCTATTTCTTTTAGGATACTTACATTTTGTTCCCTTATTTGGATTCTAAGAAAAAGGTGGATAATATTATAATTAATTATCTAATCCACATATTATTTTGGATATCTATTATGATCACAAACATCCTAAATGTCCAAAACATATCTCAGGGACCCATATGTAAACCTTGATTATCCCAATTGGGTCGGGATGCGTCCCTAAGGCCCATGAATCACACCTTGGCCTTCTAAAGGTTCCATGATCTTAATTACATTCTAGATTACCAATCTTGAGGCTTTGGTAACTATTGTATCTTATTTTCACCTCATATGAACACATATGTGCGATGTACATTATTTCCTTAAATTGATCATGTTCATAATCTAATTCTAGGGTTTGGAATTATCAACCAAGATCCCTCAAAACACGTCATTGTTATATGTACCATAATTTCATTTAGTCTTGAAATCTATGAATTTCAAGGATGTAACACAAATGCATTGAACCTCGACATCCAAAGAGTGTCCACAGAGTGTCCTTCTGCTGAGCATTAGTGATATATGTTGCACAAGTAGGTTAAGACCATGGACAAGATCGGCTCAGCCATCAACTGTCTATCCTCGTCACCATGGTCGATGGAAATCTCAGTGATGTCATCCTTTCTATAAGCAATTGTGAACGGCCATGGCGTCAAATCAAGATTGACAATCTGCTCACAAAAAATTGTCCCATCGGCGGGGTTCTTCTGACATGGTTGATGGCAGCATCAAGGACGAGGTTGTCACATGACACAGTTTCCCTATATGATAAGGCTCGGCCTTTTCGTGTTGACCAACAAGAACACATGAGTAGGTGATTCTAGACATGCTCGAGGAGAGAAGTCAGACGTTGTCAATGTAGAGGTAGAGCTGCTTGAAGGAGAGAGGCAGAGAGGAGAGAGAATGAGAAAGGGGATCACATGAAGAGAGAGAGTAAGATTGCATAGAGACATACATGTTAGGAGGCCAACTGGGTGGGGTCTTCTCCTACAGACGTCCAACATGTTTTTGAGTGGGTTGTGAATGTTTTTACTCATCTAAGATCTACGGTAGAAAACTTGATTGTATTGGGACAATAATACACTTTAGTGTATTCTAGACTCACTATATATATATGTGTGTGTGTGTGTGAGAGAGAGAGAGAGTATGTGTGTGCGTGTGTTGTGTTTATAAATATGTATATGTATATATATGTGCGTATGCTATTTCTTTATTGTTGTTTCTTTAGTTCTCTATTATAAGGGCCTAAATACGTTAGGCCCATTAGGTTTTTGTTCACTTCCCTTGTTCCTTCCTCTTCCTATATATAGGAGAGAAGAGTCTATCTTTTAATATGAGAACAATGGATACTTACAACAGTTAATATAGTAGCCTTTATGATATTTATCATCTTAAATCTACATATCATGTTACTAATCAAGAATATTAAGGTAATACCTTAAATAATTATTTTATGTTTTATATGTTACAATAAATTGTTGAATATTTTGCATGTGATGATGTAGCTCTAAACTTTATAATTGGATGCATTCAACTTTTTTATTTCAAAGCCCATTGACGATTTAACAACAGCCTCCTCTGTGAGAGGTTGAGAGTTCAGCTCCTAAGAGGAAATTATTAAGTTGTCCCCTATTTCATAGGGATATGTGTTTAAGAGTTGTGCATAGGGGCCCCAGGCTTGGGTCACAGAAAGTGGGGTCTTCTCCTCCTTACAAAAGAAAAACATATTACCATTTATATTTTTTAATTTCAATATTATGATCAAATTAGCATTTCTAAGGTCAGTTTTAATTTTAGATTCTATTATCATTTTACTCTGGTATGATATCCTATTATAAATTTATGTGCATATTATATATTTGTTACGTCTGTAATATTCACACTTTATAGCATTGTTTATCGTGTTATGTGACAGCAAACACGTCTATAAAAGATAAACAGTTCTTTTTCAATATTCACATCTCACCATTTTTAGATTTTATATATTGCAGCAACTTAATGAAATGCAAGAGAAAGAGAAATGGCAGTAATTATCATGACCAAATAGTAGCATGAAGTATGGTTTACAAAAAGGTTATCTCGTCTATGTTTAAAATCTGTTAGCAGTAGGACCATACAACCACAAGCCACTTATTAGCAAACAGACCCTCGGCTAAATCAAGAACCATATTTTTGCTCCATTTAAGGAAGGGCTACTACAACAATTACTCGTAAGCCCCCCACGGCCAAAAAACTGTGGGGTTACTACAACATTTACTCTTGAGCCCCCCACGGCCAAAAACTGTGTTATAGAAGAGACATTCAATTTCATCTTTTTGAAGAGACGTTTGCCTCATTTGCATGAAGAAATTTGCTTCTCAAGTCTCATAAGGTGGGCTACTATAACAATTACTACACTCCAGACGAAATGTAAGTTGATCCCCACATGGCCAAAAATAGTGTTACAGAAGACATGTTCAATTCCATCCTGTTGAAGAGATTTTTGGGGCATTTGCATGAAGAAATGAGACTTTATCAAGTTCTGTAAGCGGGCTACTATAACAGTTACTCGACTCTAGGAAAAATGCAATCTGAGCTCCCCACTGCCATTACAACCTTTCTAACATGTTGATGTTGAAACCAGTTATATTCAACAAAGTTTTGACAGGGTTTTCCTTCACCATATGAACAAGATAGAATTTCCACTTTCTTCTACTCCCAACAGTAAAAGCAACAAAAAAACATAAGACCACGGATGTGTGTACTATTGCCATAAATTCATGTGTACCTCCTTTTGCATATCCCAAGATTGTATTTTGTGTACCTCTTTTTGCATTCATCCTGTAAATAGGCCCCATGCCCGACCTGACTAGTTCAAAATGTGGCTGCAGGACCGCAATTAAAGTCAAAAGATTTTGATGACTCTCCAGCTCAGGAGATGAGATAGAATTTTCCTCTTTTTTCTAGTCCATTTTTTGGAAACAGCATCAACCAGAGCATTAGGTTTCAGAAGGATTTCAAATTGTGAAACTGCAATCACGTCATAAATTCCAAAGCCTCGCAGACCAAATGATATTCATTGTTATCTAATTTCACATCGATTCATATTATTATTTTACATCATATGTTTAGCAAGAGAAACTTGAAAGCAATAAGAAATTCAAAATGGACAGTAAGTCAATGATTATAAATGTGCAACAAGGTCTACCTAAGATTCTCTCATGACCTGTTCACGTTTAGTCTCTACTAATATAAATAATGTAAATCCAAGCTACATTTTCCTATTAATTTGCAGAATGATCCACGTTATCATAAGAAAATCTTCATTTGACCTTTTCTAGGCTTTTTTTAGTTGTATTTGGCCGAGAAAGTTGTTAAACTAATCTTAAACCCAACTTGTGATGAAAATCAACTAATACCATCTATGGCATCAGTTAGCTAGCCCGACATGAGAGTAAGCTCACCTGAAAGAGGATAACTTATTTCATCGTAGTTGAAGTTGAACTTGAAGGTTTTAGAATACAACTCTTTTTTTCCCATTGAATTTGATAATCGTGTCTAGGTCCTATAAGATGATACCCGGGCTGCTGACAATGCAAAGAATAGAAAGCATCCTTAAAAAGGTAAAATAAGAGACATCAACAGCCAGCCACACTCAGCATCACAATCTCATCCAGGCTCACAACTACCAACCCATCTTCAAACGAGGCACTACACCTCAGAAATAACAGAACTGTGGACGTCGACCACGGGTATGTTTTCAAAGAGTAAGCCTCAATCAGCATCGAGTCCTTCCCAGGTATGAGTAGAATTGACTCCTTGCAAGGTATGAGCAATGCCTTGTATACTTGGAACCACATCTCTTTGTTTTTCTACTAAAATTAACAATCTTGTGCAGATCCTACAAGATGATACCAGGGCTTGCTGACAATTCAAAGAATAGAAAGCACCCCGAAGAAGGCAAAATGAGACACATCAGCAGCAGCCAAACACAACATCACAATCTTAGCCAGGCTCACAACTACCAACCTATCTTCAAACGAGGTGCTACACCTAAGAAACAACAGATCTGTGGATGTCGACCACGGGCATGTTTTCAGAAACTAAGCCTCAATCAGCATTTAGTCCTTGCCAGGTATGAGCAACGCCTCAAACTCATACTTGGAATCACAATCTTGGTATGAGAGCAATCGACTCCACTGGGTGCTGCCTGGAAATGCTAGCCAGTCGCCTCCCATTGTTGCCCCTTGAGGGCCCTTCAGTCAACCAACATTGCTTCCATCAGCCCAGCAGAAGTAGCGGCCACAAGGCACGTATGCTGCTAGCTGGTTGTGAAGAATCACTGCAGCTGGCTAGTGGTGACACAGAATGTATCTGATACATCTGTAGCAGCCGTTGCTGCTCTTCGGCACAAAGCAAAAAACATCGTCGTAGCTGCCCCAATAAGTACGATAAAGCCAATGAGTTGCAGCAGGCTAGTGTCGAACTGCTTCAAAATGGTGTAGGCCCTCTTTTTAATCTTGCTCTAAGTAAATCTCTCACTGAGGAGTTTTTTCCTCACTATTTCTTTCCTCCCCATGTAATTCTCCTAAATGTATGGGTTAAAGCGTATGAATGTAGGAGATTTACCATTTTGTTCTTATCATAGTGCACCATTCCTATGATTGTGGTTCTCTCCTCTTTCTATAATGCTCCATTCCTATAGTGTTCATCTGCTTTACCATTGTGCTTCATTCTGGTAGTCATCTTCTGTTTTGTCATCGCGCTCTCATTTCAGTATACAATCTAACATGGACAAAGACAAGGTTCCAATTGCTATTTCCAACGATCCAACTAGTATAGCAACTACCTTTTCTGGATATGTATTGTATACACATTCCCATGGTCTAGAAATAAAGCCAAGTATTTTAGTAAACTTGCACAAGATAGTGACAACGGACAGCTAATGCCAAGACAATAGTCTGGTGGTTTACAGGCTATGAAATAGCATGAAACCATCAATTGACACTAAAAAATATCGGTTCTCCCCCAATACTAAGGACATATGAGATGTGGTTGAGAAGTTCTATACATAAGAATCCAATGCTCTCGACATCTACAACCTTTACGACAAGCTCTTTGCAAACGTAGGTGAGAAGGTGTTGGAAGAGTACTTTGAAGCTATACAATCTTTTGTCTCACCAACTTAACTTCTTCTCACAAGTCTTCATTGAAGCCCATACCAATGAATAGGAAGGACTGCCAAATTCCTCAACAGCCTTAATCCTAAGTTTGTTCCAATTTGAAGAAATATTCTTATTGTTGATCAACTACCCTCCTAGGACGATGCATATGAGTCTATACATGCGCACACACTAGTGGTCATTGTTACCCAACATAGGGGTTATGGTAGAGCACCATGCCCCAACTGTGCCACGTGGGAAGTTACGACATACAGAAGATCAATGCTACTCAAAGCATGGTAGGGGATCTGGTCATAGTGACTCGAACATCCTCTAGTGAATCTCTTGCTCTAGAGACCGCCTTCTCGTCACCAAATTTTGTTGCCACCAATCAAAGTAATGTGGACTCCTCCATGCTTGCTACCCCCTCCAATTGGATACTGGACTTTGGGGCCACTCAACAAATGACTATGAATCATATCTTCATTGCAGCTGATCCATATATCCCCCATACCTGTCATTTTGGCATATGGCTCAATCGAAACTGTTGACCAATGTGGTATGGTTCTATTATTCTCCACTTTAAGATATAAACTTTCATTACATATCAAACTTTTTGGTATAACTTGATGTATGTTTTTAAACTTCATTGATTCTATGGAATTATGTGACCTCAAACCCATAGAAGATTTTCTTAGATTTCTACATGTCAATAGAAAAACTAAATGGTTATGCATATAGGCTTCCTTTGAGAGATCGCTATGTGGGACAGGAACTCTAAGGACGAAGGCCATGCAGTTGCTGACGTGGGATGAATCAATTAAACTGAGAAAAATAGACGATGCCAACTTCTTCATAATATTGTCATTGAGTCCTCTGCAGAAGTTGGTGAACATGACTGCTTCATCGTGATGGACACCAGAACATTGGATGAGATCCTATAACCCTTGTGTGTACTCACAGATGAACTGATTGCCTTGCTTCAGCTCAGGCGTCAGGGAATTAGACATGGAAGCATTGGCAGTAGTCACATGGCAAGGAGTTCATCCTGATGGAGTAATGTAGCAGGGGCCATGACTCTGGAGGGTGAAACATGGACTTCCAGTAGGCAAGAGCTCCACCGTTAAGCTCCTCTATCAATCCATAAAATGCAGTTGGAAATACTTCTTGATGTTGTGGAACTAATCAAGAAGTGCTGCAAGATAATAATCCCCAATGGAATCAAGTATTTCCAGGTTGATGACACGCTCGAGTTGGTACCCATGTTGTTGGAATTGATGATCACCCACCACATACCAACAACAACATTCTAGTCATGTTGTTGCTCAACAATTTGCAAACGCACATTGAGGTCGTAACGAGGCAGATAGGGTTGGGGGATGGAAGAAAATAGGGAGGGGTGCAGGATGGGAAATTGTGCCTTTAATCCAAAATTAAGGTTATATGTTGTTAAACGGTAACCTTAATAGATTTTGTGAAGAATAGATGAGATAATTAGGGTTTGCGAGTAATTGTATAAAGATTAGGGTTTAAAATAGTATAAATGAAGAGAAACCCTAATTGCAATGGAAACCCTAAAAGTGGACTAGAAACCCTAGGAAGTGAGCTAGGTTTAATAGATCTTGATGGCATGATTAATGATAGGAAATTGTATGCATATTTTAGGATCTCTTTGTGTGCTTGCTTGCCTATTGGATTTCTTACAATGATTGGATTAATTTTGTCTTAAATCATCCTGACAGGTATGTGGTTAATTATGGTTAATCACATTAGTTTCCCAAAGAGTTTCTCGGATGATTCATTACATTGAATGCAACTTATCAGTTGGATGTTCATACTTGCAAATTATAAAGTTACTATGATTATCACAATTGTAAAATAAGTGTGTATTCTCGCACTTACATGCCACCCTGATGGATGATGCAAAAAGGTCAAGCCCAGGAGGGAAGACCAATGGGCACCATGAGAGGTGACCCCAATAACCAAGCTCAGGATTGAGAAGGTAGCCTATGACATTGCATGACTAAAGGGCACCATGAAGGGTGACCCCATGTACCAAGCTCGGGATTGAGAAGGTGGCCTTAAGTCAATGGCAAAAGAGAAACCCTAGAGGGGGTATTCTAGGGTTAGGGTAAAAGCGGTGGAGAATGATACATTGAAAATGTAAATTGGCTTGTTAATTACTTGACTGTGATAATTATATTGTTAGCCATATTTGCAAAATTTTGGTTGTCCCCATGTACCGGCATATTCAATTATGCTGACCGATGTTTTATTTGCTGTCATTTTAGATACAAGTTTGAAAAGGACAAACAATAAAGTGGTATATGTGGAATTAAATAAGAGTTAAAGTACAAAGGAGGATTAGTTAGAATAGACTCCAGATGTGGATAGAAGTAGATGTCTAAGTTTTTGAAAAAGGTATGCAAAGTTTTATTTTATTACAACCTTTCAGTTTAGTTGGTAGAATTTGATAATTGTTATTGATTATTTGTCAAACATTTGATCCTGTTAATTGGGATAATAGCTCTAACCTCTTGGTCTCCCTTAATTGGGGGTTACCGGGAGGCGGGGTCGTTACATTTGGTATCAGAGCATAGGTTTCTCATCTAATCTTTAATAATTATTAAATTTTACAAACTCTATAGAACCTAAGGGAGTTATTAGAGGATTTTCTGAACGATAGAGGTGTCTAGAAAAGGATCACGTCTGGGGGATAACAAGATTTTCCTCCGTACCGCTAGTCAGAATACGGGGACTCCCAGATTAGTGTGACTGCCTGGCCGATGTCTTAGGATCTGACTCGAAAGAAGATACCTTTAGGACTCTCTCATCTTGTTCATCCCTTCTCAACTCAAATGTTGTTAAGGACCTTAAGGATTAGGGTTTTATCTCTTTTTATCACCCTCTTGAGGGATGGGTAAGGTTGATAAGGGTTAAGGAATCCTCCACCAAAGTAATGAAAAGCATGTAAATAAGATGTCATGGACATAAGCTTAATAGTTTAAGCGTGAACTAAAAAATAGATACATGCTTAGGTCGTATGACATGAGTTGTCATTACCCTCAGGAGAGACCTAAGGCTAGACCTTCTTGTCAGGAGGATGAGTAGAGAAAGTTAGTCTTGGAGGTAGAAACCTCCATCATAAATAGAGACCTGGCACATCCTTTGAGGATGATGCTAACCCTAACCCTAAGTGGTGGTTATAGAGAGAGATGGCATGATGTCATGATAGACTAGATGGGCGAACATGCTTTTGGATGCCCGTATGAGCCATGAGAGGTTGGATGACCTAGAACCTTTGGCAACCCAACCCTGGGAAAGGGCCGTGCATGTTAGAGAGAAGGATAGCTCCTTCATTGATGAGGTTAGAAAAGAACCTATAGAAACCCTATGGGCTTATGCAAGTAGGGCATAGTATGCACCCAGAGTACGTCAGTGGTGCGAGAAGTAGGCTAAAACCCTATCCAGGAGAGTATGATGGATAGCTTACGAGATAAGTATAAAGAACTAATAATAATCTTGAGCAAAAATAAGTTGAACATAGGCTTCACCCAGGTAGGGTATGCTTGTGAACTTGATTCATCTTCATGGAGAGAGGACCCCTAATTGTGAGACTGGTTGTAGGGTTAGCTCGAGAGAGAGAGAGTAGGACCCAAGAAAGAAGGTTGGAAGATTAGACTCTGACATATGAGGAACAGTGGGGAGTTGAGGATAATGTGACCTAAGTGAATGGTTGTGCTTGCCTCATGCATGATCCATGGAGGCTAATGGTATCTTGGTTGCCTTTAAAGGAACCAAAACCTGAAGAGAGGATGAGGTTGCTGGTACCTATGTGCCTATGGTATAGGTGTTTACCTTCGGAGTTAAGTAGAAGAGTGCCTTAGACCCTGAGGAGGTTTGAGTAACCAGTTGTGAGGCTTTATACCTAGTTGGTTGTCCTTGAGGAGGACTCCACTCTGAAGTGTTGTTCAAATAAAAGGATCATGGGAAGCGCATGACATACCTTGGACATGCTTGGTTCGTGGTTAAAGGTTGAGCATGTACTTGTACATCTAAGTGAACCTAGGGTTCCTAGGCCTAAGAGGGGAAGTGGTGTACCTGATGTTCATGATGAGATTTGAGTTTTTATATATTCGAGCATAGTACTCCTTGTGTCTAGAGGAAGGGGAAACCCCTTGAGTTTAAGGTATGTTTGATGAACCCCTCACAGCTAAGTTGGTGACATGGGAAGGTATGATCTTGATCCAATGTTGAGGATGAGAACAAGTATGACCTAGCATGGTTTAGTAGGTGGTTTGCTTGTGCCTTAGTAGCTTGTTAGGGTTAAGCATGCTCCGGTGGATGTAAACCCTAGACACAAGGACGTTTGTGACCTTTGTTATCAGGTGTAGTTTCCTCCCATCCTGGGAGAGGGACCCTTTGGTAGGGTGTATACCAATGTTTTTGGTTTTGAGGTAACCTAAAGAGGTCTCAATAGGATCTTTAGAAGCTAAGTGAAAAGTACATAGTGCGAGAATGAACCTGTAGACCCATAGATAACCATCTCTAAGTGCATGTGGATGTGTTACCATGGAGGTAACTGATATGGGGCCTGACCAAGGTAGGCAGGTCACCATGACCCGTATGAAAGGATGAAAGACAACCCATGAATGCAGAGAGAGATGATGAAGGCTTGGGTAAGGTTCTAAGTTGGACATGTACTATAATAGAATCCTAAGTCTATCCTAGGGTCAGGAAGGGATAAGACCAATGGAAGTAGGAGTTGCCTGATTCCCTAGTTGCACATGACCATAGGGTCGGGAGGTAACAACTATCATTGTCTGAGGGTCATGGATTAGGAGATTGATCACCTTC
The DNA here is from genome assembly GCA_963693085.1 of Alisma plantago-aquatica. Classification (NCBI taxonomy): domain Eukaryota; kingdom Viridiplantae; phylum Streptophyta; class Magnoliopsida; order Alismatales; family Alismataceae; genus Alisma; species Alisma plantago-aquatica. Next base: position 118,628,165 of record OY856414.1, read on the forward strand.
CTGAACTCATGGGACCCAAAGGGCAGATGAGTAGGGCACTCTCTGGATGCATAAGGGAAGAGGGATGACCCCAAAAGTGTCGGCACCCTACAGACCTAGAGGAGATGACGAAGGATTGTGTGTGGACCCAAGTAGGTTCGAGACCAGTTCTACATGGAAGTAACTTTGATATCGAGATGATTGTGATATAGAGACATAAGTTGCACGTTTCAACTTAAATTTGTAGGTGTACTGGCAAGGTGGGATGTACCATCTCTACTCTTGGAACATGAAGAACTTTGTGTTTGGACGGATGCCAAATGCTTATTCCTCTTGTTATGGGAGTGAGAGATAGGATGGTACGCATGCCATACACCAAGGATAAAGATGATGTGAGTTGGAACGTTGCAATAAGGTATGAGGACAGAGACGATAACATACCCTTGTGGAGTAAACGATGTGTAGATGATTTATAAACCTCAAGAGAATTAAGGTAATCATCTTGTGAGGATTTTTTAACATGAGCTATGTGGAATTTGCAAGTGATACAAGGTTGAGTTTGATAACCAAGAAGATGAGATCAGAGTGTTCTTGATGAAGATAGACTTAAAGTTTGAGCCGAGATAATAAGTGAAGGTGTATGTCTTCAAATTTTTTCCTATCACCTAAGGATGTAAAGTGGTAATGGATGCCTTGGTTGAGATGTAGTTGCTTAGTTTAGCTAGAGGCTAGAAGAGGTTGTTGGGTTAGCCCTAAGTTTGAAAAAGGAGATATGTTTGGCTAACACACAGATGTAATGAGATCGTTGATTGAGTTAGTGGTTTCTTAGCTAGCCAGCCTAGGGCTTATCATGATAAAAGGATGGTTGTAGAACCTAAGATGTACTTCTTTGGATAGGAAGGTGATAAAACCTTGATGAGAGTGGTTTAGGGTTTCTGAGGAATCATGACGTACAGGAGATCATGATTTAAGTTCATCATACACCGTGGTATACTAAGATAGTAAGTTACAGTAGTACTTTGATGCCTAAGATGAAAAGTGCATAAAGATGCACGTGGCTCGTCGCTATGCATGTCAAGAGGAGGAGGACGAACACCAGTAACCCAATGTACTGATATAAAGGATAAAGAGTCCCCGAGAGGGAATGGGAGTTCATCACTATGGATGTTGTGGTAAGTCTCCCATGGACCAAGGAAGGTTGAGATGTAATATGGGTTATGGTAAATTGCCTTACCTAGATGACATGAGAAAGAAAGAGTGTTTTCAAGAGATGGATCTGGTTGAACTACATATGAGAGAGAGATGGTTCAACTACGCCATGATGTGAGTTCAAAAGTTCTTGAGTATAACCTAAAGATTTGCTTCCATGCGGTGGAAGTAGATACATAAAGAACTCGATGCTAGTACAATTTATCACCCCTAACTAATGGTTAGTAAAATCCAGACTAGAGGGTCTGATGAGAGCATGTGTGCTCATTCAGGGTGATACATAGAGACAGTTCTTGTCCTCTGTAAGATGTGATAATAACCACCATAGCCAGTATCAGGATGTACAGAGGCTTTGTAAGGGAGGTTGTGTCAGTCACCACTTCATTAAGTTGTTGTTGGTAAATGGACCTCGCGAAGGTCAGAAAAAGAACCACATTGTATGTAGATGAAGTTGCTTTGATCATGCAATGGCTGAGAGAGAGCCCAGGGGCGACATGAGTCGTGAGCTGATGCAAAGCAGACTGACATGCAGTTCACTGTGGGAGAGTATGTAATGTGAAAATCTGACCCCTCTAGGCTACAACTGAGAAAGCTGAGTCCCCGATATATGGGTCCATTTGATATGGATTGGTGGAGATGTTTGTGTTTAGCCTTACCCCTCAAGATAACATGATGTATAGTGTGTTCCATAAGTCCAATTTAGAGCACTATGTGAGGAACCCAAGCTATGTGCTGAGCCCTAAACCTATTCAGCTTTAGGAGAGGCTGAAATGTCCTGAGTCACCTATGAGGGTACGATATATCGAGGTAAGTAAGAACTCAGATGGAAGAAAATGAGATGATGAAGGTTCTTGGGAAGCACCATGGAAAGGGTGAGACCACATGGGAGCCATGATGAACATAAGGAAAGGCTTATCCTGTTTGTTTGCTTGCTTGATGGAATTTTGTTGGCAAAATTCCTATAAAAGGGGAAGGATATTACAACCCCAATTTTTGGGTTCTTTTTGTGAGAAATGTAATTTCTCCTATTAAAGATATTTGAAAAAATAATGATATAATTTGTTTTGAATAAAAGGATTTCGTTTACAATAGCCTTGTTGGTTGTTTTGTGGGCTTTGTTGGCTATTGGGCCCAATAACAAGGATAAGACAAAAGAAACTCCATTATTAATAAGAAATGGAGAAAAGGAAGATGTAGAAACCTCTAGAAGGCAAAAAAATATAATCCAAAGTTGGATTTCGTGCCTCTTGGGTTCCTTGGGTTCCAAGTAGCCAAAGTTGCCAAGATAATGCAACAAGAAAAGAAAAGATAAATTAAATATTTCTTTATTAAGAAAGAAATTGAAAACAATGATAAAATGTGGGAAATAAGTGGAAAGAGGTATAATTGAGTTATCCTTGGTGGATTTTCGTATCCATAAGGTTTCTAATATTAGAAGGAATTCTAATAAGGAAAATAAAAAGAGAGATAAAGAGAAATCCTCAAAAAGAGATATTTTTATAAGTAAGATAATGAGAAATAATGGATGTAGATGCATCTAGAAGGATAATAAGTATCCTTAAAAAGGAATTTAGAAATATTAGAATTCCTTGAGGTACAAGGAAATCCAAGATAATAATTTTATAGCAAAGGAAAGAGAAAATAGGTGAGAAATATTCATAATTGAGTAATACCTTGCACCTAAAGAAAAGGCACGTTTTCTTTTAAATAATGAACCCAAATTTGGCAGAGAGGTAGATTAAGTCATAATAGACTTTCTCCTAAAATTTTATGGAAAAAGGATAAATGAGGAGAGAGTTATTGATTTTATAAGTTTGCTTAAAGTGAAAGAATAATCATCGATTTTTATTTGGAATAGGAATCTTGGGCCCAGCCCATGCACATGTCACGCGCATTGTGGGTCGTTGGATTCAGATCCAACGACAATCCCTTTATCTCCTAGCTAGTGACCGGTTAGGAAAGTAGGATCAAGAGACTAGAGTTTTCAGGGGTGATTCCCTTGATGATAAAGGCACGAGCACTTATGCAAACACTTCCATTGGATCTGGGAGATCGAGCTGACCACACCCACCCTAGATTTCACCTAGGTTTGTGGTTTCTAGGAGATTTGCCCAATCTCCAGGAACCTTGTTGCCATGGGCAAGTATAAATAGAGGTCCTTAGACCCTCTGCAAAGGCAAATATAAAACCCAAACCTACGGCCGAGAACCCCGAACAATCTCCCTCCCTCAATTGTCCCTTGGACCCCTATTTTCACCTCCATCCCATCTGTCGCTTCATTGAAGGAACTTCGACCCTGCCCCATCTTCTCTAGCCACCACTTGAGAAATTAAGGTGCTCTACAAGTTTGGAGGAGGGCTGCGAAGGTGAAGATGCCCTCTGTTGGCGCTGCGAAGGCTGGGAACTCGAAGTCAACTCGTCGGTTGACCGAGCTAGGGACCTGGTTCGCGTGTAGAACAACAAGTGGAGGATGAAGATGGTAAAGAGAAAATGACCTCCTTGCCCACGGGGGCATGTGGCCCTATAGTGTGGGTGTAGGGGCGAAAGCGTCTATGGACCTGGTCCAACATCTTGCTCACGAGGAGCAAGCCGCCAGGTGGCAGCCTTCCATTGGCCGAAGGTATCTATTTTGCAAAAATTGTACAAAAAGATTGGTAGCTCCGATGGAAACGTGTAAAATATGAAACTTGCTCAGAAAAATACGAGGAATCCACTAAAAATATATTTATAATATAATTCCTTTTGCAATTCTAAAAGTAATGGAAGTTATCAACTTTAATGTATTAATGATTAAGAAACCATATTTTGAGATGATTAATATATTTAGTAGGGTTTAATGGATGATTAAAGTTGATATTAACATGTTAATAGTAAAAAGGTACATTAAGAACAAAAAGGATGAACTTTTCACGTAATTGGTTTAATTTAGAATTTCATGTGCATAAATATGCTTTAATGGGCTTTGAAACACTAATGATGGTAATTGTGACTCGTAATGGCTTTAATTGTTCAAATTCATGAATAAGGCTGAGATATGATGGTTCAAAGCTATTTTGAGTATAAAGGTTCCTAATTGTGGATAAATACCCTTAATATAGTAATTAGGGTTTTCTAATGGATAAAGGTGGAATTAATGATAAATAGAATTCATATGTGAATTAGATCATAATGAACTATGAGTTGTTAATCCAGAAGGAACCAAAGATGATAATTAGGCCCAATGATCTTATCATGAATTAAAAGGATAAAATTGGTAGTTTTAATGTAAAAGGGGTTTAATGGACTTAACTGATGGATAATTGTACCTTTAATCTGAAATTAAGGTTATATGTTGTTAAAAGGTAACCTTAGTAGCTTTTGTGAAGAATAGAAAGATTAGGGTTTAAAATAGTATAAATGAAGAGAAACCCTAATTGCAATGGAAACCCTAAAAGTGGACTAGAAATCCTAGGAAGCGAGCTAGGTTTAATAGATCTTGATTGCATTATCAATGATAGGAAATTGTATGCATATTTCAGGATCTCTTTGTGTGCTTGCTTGCCTATTGGATTTCTTGCCGTGATTGGATTAATTCTGTCTCAAATCAGCCTGACAGGTATGTGGTTAATTATGGTTAATCGCATTAGTTTCTCGAAGAGTTTCTCAAATGATTAATCGCATTGAATGCAACTTATCAGTTGGATGTTCATACTTGCAAATTATAAAGTCACTATAATTATCACAATTGTAAAATAAGTGTGTATTCTCGCACATATATGCCACCCTGATGGATGATGCAAAAAGGTCAAGCCCAAGAGGGAAGACCAATGGGCACCATGAGAGGTGACCCCAGGCACCATGCTCAGGATTGAGAAGGTGGCCTATGATATTGCATGACTAAAGGGTACCATGAAGGGTGACCCCAGGCACCAAGCTCGGGATTGAGAAGGTGGCCTTAAGTCAATGGCAAAAGAGAAACCCTAGAGGGGGTATTCCAGGGTTAGGGTAAAAGCAGTGGATAATGACACATTGAAAACGTAAATTGGCTTGTTAATTAATTGACTGTGATAATTAGATTGTTAGCCATATTTGTGAAATTTTAGTTGTCCCCACATACCGACATATTCAATTTTAGGTACAAGTTTGAAAAGGACAAACAGCAAAGTGGCATATGTGGGATTAAATAAGAGTTAAAGTACAAAGGAGGATTAGTTAGAATAGACTCCAGATGTGGATAGAAGTAGATGCCCAAGTTTTTGAAAAAGGTATGCAAAGTTTTATTTTATTACAACCTTTCAGTTTAGTTGGTAGAATTTGATAATTGTTATTGATTATTTGTTGAACCTTTGATCCTGTTAATTGGGATAATGGCTTTGACCTCTTGGTCTCCCTTAATTTGGGGTTACCGGGAGGCGGGGTCATTACAGGGGATATATATGTGGCCACCCCAAACATTTAGAGGTGGCCACGCCTAAATATGTGCACTTTGGAATCCTTTCATGAGGCGGAGAGGTAAGAATATGGTGGAAGAAATGTCGGGTCAAAGAGGGGTTATGAATGTGGACATCAACATGAGATCTCCTGCATAGAAATTACTCCAATAATTTCATCACGAAATGACATACCACATGAATGAGCAATATAAAAACCACATTTCTATCATGAGATTCTACAAAACTCTAAGCGTTTACAACTTGCTTCAATCATAATTCAACCAAGAAGTTCATAAGCATAAGAGAGGTGATGCACATGTAAGAAGTAAAAAATGAGGCCATTTAGAACAGACCATGATAATTCACTTGCATTTGTCAAAGGTTATCATTTTCAATTAAATAAGTAGAGATTGGGTCAAAACACACTTTTAGGCAAGAAATTCTAAATTTGGGAAAATTTGGCCAAAACGGTGCCAATCTACCTTCAATCACATATAATCCTATATTATTGAACATAAACCAGGAAATAAGAAAAATCCAAGTTGAAACATGCAAAAATTACCAATAATCTACATGATGTGCAATGCATGGCAAAAAAGAGCATTTTTTTTTAAAATTACGCTAAAATTGCAATAAAGTAAACTACATGACATGTAATAATGCAAAGTATGTAAAATCTAATTTATATAACAATAACAACAAAACAAAACAAGAAAACAAAACTAAATGGTAGGTGAAATGCAAAAAGAGTAAAATGGGAAAAGGGCATACCACCCTACCACCCCAAACTATTGAATCATGTTGTCCTCAGCATGACACTAAAGTGTAGGAGTGATATGGTAGATGATCATTGTGATGGCTCTGGTGGTGGTCCTCCCTGTGGTGGAGGATGCTGGTAGTAGGAACCCCAGTAGTCTAATTGTGGAGACAGGTAGTTATCTTGATAAGCTGACAATGCGCTCCACAAATCTCCCCCCCCATTGGGGGTTCCTATGGGCCTGGGCATGATGAAACTAATACATGTGGTTGACCTAATAGTGCATCTGTTGATGGTATAACCATATTTCATCTTGGGTATGCTGGAAACCCTCCTGTTCCCTCAAAATGCCCTCCTTGGTTCTCAAAATGGTATCATGTGTGCTTTGGATGCCCTCCAGCTGTGCATGTATAGTGGCCATGTCATATGCGTTCATTGTGGGATGATGTGGTGCCTCCGCCTCCCTTCTCCTGACTCGACATGCATCTGCTACCTCTGCTGCTCTACCAGTTGTGAGGGCTCTCCCAGTCCCTCAGCCAGTAGCACCTTTGGTATTCCTTCCCCTCTAGGGTTCTCCTCCTCTTATCTCCTCAAGCGCTCCAAGAAGTTTGGAACGTGCCCATGCTCCTCTAAGAGAGGCAGAGTGTAGCATGGTAGCTCCAATGAGACACCTGGATATGAGGGGTTGACCTGGTATATGATTTTAGGATCTTTTACTACAATAATAGAAGAACAAACCAAGCAGTGAATGTCTACTAACTCCCCCCAGATGTGGTATATCATGTAACATCATGGCCTAGGGAGACAACAATAGACATCACAATTCCTCCCATAATGAATGGATTCTTGCTCCTATCGGGGTTTGTTATCAGATGATCTATCGGTAAAGCACCCAAATTTACAAACTTTCTTTTTAGCAGCCAACCCAAGACAAAAAGATCTTTCTTTGTGTAGCTGCTTTGGTTCTCATACCTGCCAAAGATTATGTTTGCAAGCACTTTATGTACATAACAGAGGAATGGATTATAGATCGGGCTTATTTTGGATTTCCCCACTACAAAATTGCTATGGCCGGTGAACTACTTCTACATGGTGATGTAGATAGTACTCGAGTCATTCTTTGTCCTTCCCCCATCCAAGAGGGCTGCCATATCATCACTGGGAGAAACCATCTTTCTTAGCATCTTTGAACTAATAACCCAACACTTATCTCCAATCACCACTCTAATGGTGTTACGACCCCACCTCCCGATAACCCCCAATTAAGGGAGACTGAGAGGTCGAAGCCGCAGCCATAACTTCTGGATCAAAGGTTCGGCACTTAACCAAGAACAATTATTAAATTTCAACAATCTATACTGAAAAGTTGTAATAAAAAAATTCATACCTTTTGAAAATTTTGGATTTCTATCCATGTAAGCATTCTACTCTAACTAATCCTCCTTTCATTTTACTTCATGTATTTCGCAATATGACGATTTACTATTTGTCCTTTTGGCTTGTACCTAAAACGCCGACAAACAAAATGTCGGTCAGCCGAAGCTGGTATGTGGGGGAAACAATAAACGTGCAACTATGATAATAACGTAATCATTCAATTAATCATTTAACAACCAAGATTACATTTTAAATATAACTCCACGATCCATGAGTACCCTATCCTCTGTGCTATCCCTGCAGTGGACCTGGATACTACCTTCCTTATGGTAGATCCCCATTAAACCCCTCATGGTCCCACCTATAGGTGAACCAGTTTCTAGGGTTGAGTCACATGGCACTACTCATAAGTATCCCACTCCTTAACTCATGGCAAGCTAATGGGTCTCAGGGTACCACACTTGGTAGCCCAATTTCTAACCCATGATATCCTAGACCTTACTCTAGGTTACCCCTTTTTATCCTTTACAAGTCATAGAGGTGGACCTGGATCTAGCCAGTTATACATGTATATTCATAGTGATAGTCATAGTCACTCTATAGTTGCATGAAATAAAAGCATCAAACAATTATTTCAATCCATGAGGGAAACATCGATAAAATCCTCGGAAAACTAGTTGGGATAATCATAAGCGTAACTACATACCTGATTTGATGATTTCACAAGCATTAAGCAAACCCAACCAAGAATGAAATCCAAGTAAGCAATTCAATCATCACATAATTCCTGAAAAGAATATGTACTCTATTTATTACACACTTTATCAAGAATCTACTCTATTGACTTGGATTCACTTTCTAGGGTTTTGTATCCATTTTAGGGTTTCATTAATCTTCATTAGGGTTTCTTAGATCAATTCCTCAAACTTTATTCCTTTTAGGTCAACAAACCCTAAAATACTCTTTTCTACTCATATAAACCCTAATTTCTCAAATTATCCATTTTAATAGTTTTTTATCCCCAAATTGACTTAGGATCATCATATCCCTATTTATTTATGGATTTGAACAATTAAAACAATTAAAAGAGATATTCACCTAAATTAGGGGTTTCAAGCTCATTAATGCATATTCATGCACGCAACCCTAAATTAAGCCAATTATATAAAAGATCATCTTTTTAGATCCTATTTTCACTTTTATTAACAACAGGTTAATATCGGCTTGAATTATACAAATAACGTCATTAAGTCCATCTATCATGAAATCTAAGGGTTTTTCCTTAATTAAATCATTAAAGATGATAACTTCATGTACTTTTCAAATTTCAAGCATATTTATGCACATAAACTCTAAATTAGACTAATCACATGCAAAGTTCTTCCTTTTTGAACATAATGTACCTTTTTACATTTAACAGGTTAACATCAACTCTAATGATCCATTAAACCCTATTAAACATTTTATTCATTTCAAAATAGGGGTTCTTAATCTTTAATTCATTAAAGATGATAATTTACACTACATTTCGAACTATGATCAGATTCAGGCTACAAAACTATTTTTATTGGATTCCTTGTGTTCTTCTGATCAAAATTCATATATTACTTGTCCTAATCGGAGTTACCAAATCATTAGATATGATTTTAGCAAAAGTTACCTTTTTGGACCAACCAGAAGCTGCCACGTCATCTCATGCATGCAACACGGCTCGTTTTGAGAAACATAACCAGATTACGTTTCTACCCTCGGTTAAGCAACTGATTCTTCAGCCCACAGAGGGGCAAAAGCTTCCAACACCTCCTCCTTCATCTCCTACCTCGTGCCAACTGCCCTAGCCGCCGGCAGCTGCTCTCCCGCGGCCTGCCTCCTCTTCCTGGAGGCTCGAGGACATCCGCAAGGAGGGGCCCTATCTTTGCCGCACCTTGGCACCCCTGGGGCGTCGCCTAGATCGCGGCCTAGGCGGCTCGTTCGAGAGCTTCTGGCCTGCAACACGTGGTCGTCATGGCAGCCATGCGGCTACAGCTGTGCGTCGGTTAGGTCAGAAGGATGGCCACCAAGCAACTTGTTGATGTCGTGGGACCTTAGAGTCTCCAACAGGACCACCAAACCAACCCTAGATGCTCCAGAGATAGGTCTACACCCTCATTATGGTTTTTATGTGCAATAATAAGAAGAAGGGAGAGAGAGGTGTGTGGAACTCTCCTTTTGGCTTAGCCATTGGCTCTTTCCTTTATATAGGAGGGTATCCATGCCCCCTGCATGCTTGCCCACAAAGATACAAAGCCTCTTTCCAATTGGAATATGATTCCTTTAATGAGAAGAAACCTTCTCTCTCTCTTCTTTAACTTTTGATATTCCTTGTTCATTACATATTAGGATTTTGAAAATTACTTCATTCATATTCTTTGTACTTTCCTTTTAATTGATTGACAAGAAACTATATTCTCCTCAAGTAGGAAATACTCCTTTTTAATAAAACCACATAATTCCATTAATTATGTCTTCCCATTATCCTTTTATTTTGCAATTTTGGTTTTTTTTTTCTTTCTTTCCTCTTCATTGGGACTCCTTGGATCCCAAGAAACTCTATTATTTCAAAATCCTTTTATTGGATACTCATTATCCTTCTAGATGCATCTAAATGCGTTATTCCACATTATCTTGTTTATTTCTCATTAAAAAAAACTCTTTTTGAGGTTTTCTCTTTATTTCTCTTTTATTTTCGTCATTGGCATTCCTTTTAATATTAGCAACCTCATGGATATGAAATTTCACCAAAATATCTCATTTATGCCTCTTTCCACTCATTTTCCACATTTTATCATTATTTTCAATTTATTTCTTAATAAAGAAATACTTAAGTAAACTTTTCTTTTCTTATTGCCTTCTCTATGCAACTTTGGACTCCTTGGAACCCAAGGAACCCAAGAGGCATGAAATCCTCTTTGGATGTGCCTTCTAGAGGTTTCCATATTTCCCTTTTCAAATATTCAATTATTCATTTACTAATTGAATTTCTTTGTTATTTGGGCCCAATAGCCAATAAAGCCCACAACACAAACATCAAGGCTATTGTAAAAAAAATCCATGTATTCAAAACAAATTATACCATTCTTTGTTCAAATATCTTTAATATGAGAAATTACATTTCTCACCAGATGAACCCAAAAATTGGGGTTGTAACATCCTTCCCCTCTTATAGGAATTTTGTCCTCAAAATTCAATCAAGCAAACAAACAATTCAGGATAAGACTACTCCATGTCCATCATTGGCCCCTATGTGACTTTACCTTACCCATGGCACTTCCAAAGAGCCTTTATCATCACATATTCTTTTCTCTGAGTTCTTTCATCCTAGCATCTATAAACTGCACAGATGACTTAGGCCATTTCAGCCTCCCTTGGGGCTCACTAGGTTCATTGCTCAGCACATGGTCGGGGCACCTCACATAGTGCTCTAAATTGGACACATGGAACTCATCACACATTACTTTATCCTGAGGGGTAAGGTCAAACTTAACCTTCTCCACCAATCCATCTCAATGGACCCATGTATCGGGGACTCATCTCTTTTAGCTATAACTTAGAGGGGTCAGATTTTTCATGTCATATATTCTCCCACAGTGAACTGCATGTCAGTCTACTTTGCATCCACTCACGACTCTCGTCATCTCTAGGTTCCTTTCATCCTTTGGTCGATCAAAGCAACTTTATCTACACACACTATGGTCCTTTTCTAACCATCACATGGTCCTTTCACCAACATCATCTTACTGAAGTGGTGACCGACACAACCTCTCTTACAGAGCTTCTTTAAATCTCGATACTGGCTATGGTGGTTATCTTCACATCTTTCATAGGACAAGAACTGTCTCTAGCTATCACCCTGAACGAGCACATATGCTCTCATCAGACCCTTTAGTCTGGATCATACTAACCATTAGTTATGGGTGATGAATTATACTAACATCGAGTTCTTCATGTACCTACTTCCCCCTTACAGAAGTGAACCTTTAGGATATACTCAAGGACTTTTGAACTCGATTCATGGTGTAGTTGAACCATCTCTCTAATGAGTAGTTCAACCAATCGCAACATCCATAAAGATGAACTCCCATTCCCTCTCAGGGACTCTTTTGTCCTCTATATCGATACACTGGGTTACTGGGGTTTGTCCTTCACCTCCTGGCTTGCATGGCCATATACCACATGCAACTTTATCCAAAGTCCTACTGTCACTTATTATCTTGGTGGTACGGTGTATGGTGATCTTAAAATCATGATCTTCTGTATGTCGTGATTCCTCAAGATCGATTCCTCAGAAACCTTAAACCACTCTAGTCAGGGTTTCATCACCTTCTTTTCCAAAGAAGTGCATCTGAGGTTCTACCACCATCCTTTCATTGCATCAAGGACTAGACTGTCTAACCAAACAACCATTAACTTGTTCAACAAATCTCATTACATCAGAGTATTAGCCAAACATATCTCCTTTCCAAAATTAGGGTTAGCCTAACAACCTCTTCTAGATTCTAGCCAAACTAGTCAGATACATCTCAACCAGAACATCCATTACCACTTCACATCCTTAGGTATTAGGTAACATTGAAGACATACACTTCCACATATTTCACTTATCATCTCAAACTCGAATTCTAAGTCTATCTTTATTGAGAACACTTTGAGCTCATCTTCTTGGTGATCAAACTCAATCTTGTATGACTCATATCTCATGATAAAAACATCCTCATAAGGTGATTACCTTAGTACTCTTACTATTTGTAAACCATTTATGTATTATTCACTCTACAAGGATATGTTATCATCTTTGTCCTCTTACCTCATAGCAACGTTCCAACTCATATCCATCTTTTATCCTTTGTGTATGGCATGTGTACTGTCCTATCTCTCCCTCCCATAACAAGAGGAAATAAGCATTTGGCGGTTGTCCAAATACAAAGTTCTACCTGTTCCATGAGTATAGATGGTACATCCCACATTGCCAGTACACCTTCCAATCTAAGTTGAAACGTGCAACTTATGTCTCTACATCACAATCATCTCGATATCAAAGTTACCTCCATGGAAAACTAGTCTTGAACCTACTGAGGTGTATATCCTTGGTCATCTCCTCTAGGTCTATAGGGTGCCAGCTCTTTTGGGGTCATCCCTCTTCCCTCATGCATCAAGAGAGTGCCCTACTCATTGGCCCTTTGGGTCCCATGAGTTCATGAAGGTGATCAATCTCCTAACCCATGGCCCTCAGACAATGATAGATGTTACCTCCCGACCCTATGGTCATGTGCAACTGGGGAATTAGGCAACTCCTACTTCCATCAGTCTTATCCCTACCTAACCCTAGGATAGACTTAGGATTCTCCATAGTACATGTTCAACTTAGAACCTTACCCAAGCCTTCATCATCTCTCTTTCTGCACTCATGGACTGTCTTTCATCCCTTCATAGGGATCATGGCAACCTGCCTACCTTGGTCAAACCTCATATCGGTTACCTCCATGGTAACACATCCATATGCACTTAGAGATGGATATATATGGGTCTGCAGGTTCATTCTCATACCATGTACTTTTTACTTAGCTTCTCAAGATCCTATGAGACCTCTTTAGGTTACCTTAAACCAACAAAACTGATATACACCCTACCAAAGGGGTCCCTCTCCCAGAATGGGAGGAAAACTATCTCTTGACCACATGGTCACAAACATCCTTAGGGTTTACATCCACATGAGCCTACTTAACCCTAGCAAGCTATTAAGGCACAACAGATCACCTACCGAACCATGCTAGGTCATACTTGTCCTCTTTCCTCCATGATGGATCAAGATCATACCTTCCTTTATCATCAACCTAGTTGTGAGGGGTTAATCAAACATACCTTAAACTTAAGGGGCTTCCATTTTCCTCTATACATGAGGAGTACCATGCTCGAAACTATAACATCTTAATTCTCATCATGAGCATTAGGTATACCACTTCCCCTCTTAGGCCTAGGAACCCTAGGTTCACTTTTAGGTGTCTGACTGCATGCTCTATCTCTTAACCATGAATCAAGCTTGCAAAAGGCATGACATGCACTTCCTGTCATCCTTCAACTCGAGCAACACTTTTAGAGTTGGATTCTCCTCAAGGATCAACAATAAGGTACAAGGCCTCATAACCTGTTACAAATCCTCTTCAGGGTATACAGAACATCTTATTCCTTTCTCAGAAGGTAAACACTTATACCATAGGCACATAGGTGCTAGAAACTTCATCTTCTCTCTCTAGGGTTTGGTTCCTCTCATGGCAACCAAGACATCATCAACCTCTAAGGATCAAGCATGTGACGACCACTATCATCCACTTAGGTCGCATCATCCTCAACTCCCCACTGTCCCTCATATCTTAGAGTTTAGGATTCCAACATCCTTGCTTGGTTCCTGCTCTCTCTTTCTAGAGCTAACCCTACAACCAACCCCACCATTAGAGGTCCTCTCTTCATGAAGGGTCAACCTCAAAAGCATGCCCCTACCTGGATGAAGCCTATGTTCAACTCATGTTCACTCAAGGTTATCCATAGTCCCTTAGACTTATCACATAAGCTATCTATCAAACTCTCCCGGCCAAGGTTTCAACCTATTGCTTGTAATATTGATACATTTTGGGTGCCTACTATACCCATATAAGCTCATGGGGTTCCATAGGTTCTTCTCTAACCTCAACAATGAAGGAGCTATCCTTCACTCAGACATGTACGACCCCTCCCAGGTTTGGATCTCCAGAGGTACTGGGTCATCCAGCCCCTCATGCCTCATACGTCATCCAAGGCATGTCCATCCAAACACCAAGTCAACCATGACATCTAACTCATCATGTCATCTCTCTCTCTAACCTTCACTTAGGGTTGGGGGTTAACATCATCCCCAAAGGATGAGCTAGGTCTCTACTTGCAATGGAGATTTCTATCTCCAAGATTAACTCTCTTTATCTATCATCCTGATAAGAAGGTCTAGCCTCAGGTCTCTTCTGAGGGCATGACAACTTATGTCATACATCATAAGCATGTATCTATTAGTTTGTGCTTAATCTATTAGCTTATGTCCATGACATCTTATTTACATTATTTTCATTAATTTGATGGAGGATTCCTTAGACCTTATTAATCTTACCCATACCTTAAGAGGGTGAGGAAAGAGAGAAAACCCTAATCCTTAAGGTCCTTAACAGAATTTGTGATGAGAAGGGATGAATAAGATGAGAAAGTCCTAAAGGTATCTTATTTCGATTCATACCCTAAGACCTTGGCCAGGCAGTCACACGGATCCGGGAGTCCTCGTATTCTGACTAGCAGTGCGGAGGAAAATATTGCCAGCCCCCGGTCATGATCCTTTTCTAGACACCTCCATTTTTCGGATAATCCTCTAATAACTCCCTTGGTGTGAAAGACTGGACTTCTAGATTAATTTCGAGGATGAAATATCTTTTAAGGTGTGTAGTATGTGATAAAGTGGTTTTTGGAATCTTTTAATGTTCAATGACATAAGTGAACTCATGCATGTTGAGAAGTTTTGAGAATCCCAAGTGTTTTGGTAAAGTCTAAGTGTTGATTGATGTTTATATCATGTTTAAGACCCCTTTTCTCTATGCCTCTTGAGGAAATTAATTGGATGAACATATAGTTGAGTTTTGACACCAAATTCGTATACAAGGAAGCTTGAGTTGTGAGGAAGTTGTGGTTAAAATTTGGTGGCCATTGGAGGTTCCTAGAGAGAGTTATAAATGTTTGGAAATGATTAATTTTGTATATATTGATGGATAATAGACCTAAGTTCATCAATCACAACCTAAGCTAGGTTGTGTCACGCGCCCCTTAACTGTGTGTGGGATGTGTGGAGGTTTGTAGCCATAGATCTGAGATCCAATGGCTAGGACTACCTGCTTATGAGAACCATGGATCCGACCTATTTGTGGGGCACCACCAGTCCTTGGATGATTATCAGACGACTAGGAGTTCTCCTCCTACCTTCCGTCGCAAGGGAGAACGTGGGTGGGAGACGAGGCCCCGACCCACTTCCACCACACGTCGTGGTCGTGGCCTGAATGAGGATATTAAGTGGTCAGTTGCTCTTGGCTCGAGTAGAGGAGTGCGGAGACCCCTAAAGCAAGCTGTGAGACTGCTCCAGTAGAGAGAACGGAAGCTCGACTTCCAGGTCCCCTCCACCGCGACCTGTAGGCGGTGGTTAGAGGTGGAAAAGGGTAGCTAGAACACCAATCAGAGGGGGATAAGGGGAAGAAAAGGAAGCAGGAGACAAAAGGAGATGACTCCATGCGTTTTTAGTGGCTTCCGTGGAGCCTTCCATGCCGGACAAACTCCTCATAGCCGGAGATGAGGACCGAGCTTTGGTATGGATTCTGGAGCTGCTCACCGTGAGAGAATATGGTGGATGCGTTCGTCGAGGCCCTGTGAAGCTTTTGGAAGAATTAGGGTCGAGCCGGAGTGAGAGGGGTGCTTTTCCCCTTTTTGCTCCGCCACGACAGAGATGGCGGCGACACTCCCACCTAGATGGAGAGCTGGAGCAGTAAGCGGGGAGAAAAGCGGTCGGGGAGTTCCGTCCAGAGTCACCGAAGGTGAGGCCATCTGTATCGTGCGTGTAGGTGCATCCTTGTGCCTGCTCTTGCTCGCCGGAGACCTGTCTGTGCGGCGGCTCCTGTTTTTCGGAAGAACAGAGACGCGTTGCCGATCGCGTGAGAAAGCGAGAGCGCGAGGGAGAGAGAACTGGGGTGAACCGGGTCCAGGAGACGAGAACCGTCCGACTCAATGCTGAACCAGGAGACGAGAACCAGCTGAATCAAGAGAGGAAAGGATGCGCCAGCCCATATGGCCACGTGTCAGCGGCCGATTGGCCTAAAAAGGTAATTTCCTTCATAATGTCCAGATCTTGTAAAATTCGTAGGAATTAGCTCGATGCTCAGAAAAATACAAACAAGGACCAAAATTCTCAAGAAAATGCGTAGAACAACCTGGAACCTTTATATCAGTCTTTTGATGCATTAATAACAGTGATATCATGGAAGATGTGAAATACTCTTATGATGGATAATAAATATCAAACGATTACCTAAAATTATGAGAAAATACCTGTAAATCATATTTCATGTTTATAATGCACCTGATGTCAGTTATGGTCATGATGATGCATGAAATCATGTAATTTTCTTAATATGGCTAATTAGGGCTAATAACCCTAAATAAAATGTATTAAATACATGCATGCTCAAGAATTGATGAAATTTACAGAATAAGTTCATATTAGTATATGGAACCTCAGTATTAATTATGAGATCATAATGATGAACATAATCCATGTTATATGAAGATGAATCTTAATACATGGTTGTAAACCCTAATCTAGGTTAATGAGGTAACCTAGGGTTAATATGTGCACAAAAACGGTATGAAACCTAATGTTCAGATGATGAACTTTAAGAATAAGATGTAATCTGGAAAATGACATCAGTGAGATAATCATAAGATAAGAATACAAGTAATCATGAGAATATCCTAATGAGATAAGAGAAACCCTAATGAACATAATTAGGGTTAAGATGAGACATAATGATGATGAGAACCTGATGGTGATATGTAATCTTGTCTTAATCAGGGTTGACCAAGGACATAGTTGACATGAGGAATATGATGATTAGGTTTGTCTTGATCAAGGTACGTCATTACCTCTTACTTGGCTTATTATACAATATGCTTGTGTTATATGAGTAGTAAAATACTTGGCATATGGTATTGATTGAAATGATTGTTCTTGTATGCTATGTTGCTTGATTCTCCATACTTATTTCTATGAACACATGAAACATAAGATATCTGGCCCATTATATGATAGCACTAAATCTCTTTGGTAGAATAGTGCATTGATGAAAGTACTAAATCTCTTTGGCAGAATAGTACATGTGAGCACTAAATCTCTTTGGTAGAATAGTGCATTTAGGAAGTACTAAATCTCTTTGGCAGAATAGTACATGTGAGCACTAAATCTCTTTGGTAGAATAGTGCATGTGGTTGATCAAGTTTACATATAATGGAAATGTGCCTAAAATATGTGTTCTCTTTTATTGATGGACATCTTTGTGCAAGTATATGATTTTCTTATATTTCTTCTGATACTGCCAAGTATATTAGTTTTATCTTATTGCCAAGATATGATGAGAGGTATATGAAAAGACACGTAGGCGTACTCAGTACCATATTCATGAAATATTGTGCTGACGTGTGCCGCATGTAATCTTTTGTTTAGGTTGCGATTATGCTCTTGAAGATCCAGGATAGTGAGAGTTGTGTGGCGAGCTGATGTACAGGTGGACCTGTTGTCTTAATATCTTGTTGTTTTAGAATGTAGTACATGTATATGTATAGTTTGTTGTTCAATATGTAATCTCAAATGTTGTAACAATTCATGTTGTAATTATATGTTGAATGGTGAACATGTGTGTATGGTTTTATTATTGTTCATGTACCTGTGTTACTGATTGTTTCCTTTTTTACTTCCTCTGATTTTCTTCCTCTTAGCCTAGTGTGGGATGTTTAAATTGGGATTCTCGCTGAGGTGAGGGTTTCAATTTGGACGTCACACATCAGATTAAGTTTTAGAAAATCCGGGGACGTCACACTTGGGTTCTATGGAGTTTGTAAATTTTAATAATTATTAATGGTTAAGTGAGGAACCTACGCTCTGATACCAAATGTTATGACCCCACCTCCCGATAACCCCCAATTAAGGGAGACCGAGACGTCAAAGCCGCACCCATAACTTCCGGATCAAAGGTTTGACACTTAACCAAGAACAATTATTAAATTTCAACAATCTATACTGAAACGTTGTAATAAAAATTTTCATACCTTTTGAAAATTTTGGATTTCTATCCAAGTAAGCATTCTACTCTAACTAATCCTCCTTACATTTTACTTCATGTATTTAGCAATATGACAATTTACTGTTTGTCCTTTTGGCTTGTACCTAAAACGCCGACAAACAAAACGTCGGTCAGCCGAAGCTGGTATGTGGGGGAAACAATAAACGTGCAACTATGATAACAACGTAATCATTCAATTAATCATTTAACAACCAAGATTACATTTTAAATATAACTCTGTGACCCATGAGTACCCTATCTTCTGTGCTATCCCTGCAGTGGACCTGGATACTACCTTCCTTATGGTAGATCCCCATTAAAACCCTCATGGTCCCACCTATAGGTGACCCAGTTTCTAGGGTTGAGTCACATGGCACTACTCATAAGTAGCCCACTCCTTAACTCATGGCAGGCTAATGGGTCTCAGGGTACCACACTTGGTAGCCCAATTTCTAACCCACGATAACCTAGACCTTACTCTACGTTATCTTTTTTTAGCCTTTACAAGTCATAGAGGTGGACCCGGATCTAGCCAGTTATACATGTATATTCATAGTGATAGTCATAGTCACTCTATAGTTGCATGAAATAAAAGCATCCAACAGTTATTTCAATCCATGAGGGAAACATCGATAAAATCCTCAGAAAACTAGTCGGGATAATCATAAACGTAACCACATACCTGATTTGATGATTTCACAAGCATTAAGCAAACCCAACCAAGAATGCAATCCAAGCAAGAAATTCAATCATCACATAATTCTTGAAAAGAATATGTACTCTATTTATTACACACTTTATTAATAATCTACTTTATTGACTTGGATTCACTTTCTAGGGTTTTTGTATCCATTTTAGGGTTTCATTAATCTTCATTAGGGTTTCTTAGATCAATTCCTCAAACTTTATCCTTTTTAGGTCAACAAACCCTAAAATACTCTTTTCTACTCATATAAACCCTAATTGCTCAAATTATCCATTTTAATAGTCTTTTATCCCCAAATTGACTTAGGATCATCATATCCCTATTTATTTATGGATTTGAACAATTAAAACAATTAAAAGACATTCACCTAAATTAAGGTTTTCAAGCTCATTAATGCATATTCATGCACGCAACCCTAAATTAAGCCAATTATATAAAAGATCATCTTTTTAGATCCTATTTTCACTTTTATTAACAACATGTTAATATCGACTTGAATTATCTAAATAATATCATTAAGTCCATCTATCATCAAATCTAAGGGTTTTTCCTTAATTAAATCATTAAAGATGATAACTTTATGTACTTTTCAAATTTCAAGCATATTTATGCACATAAACTCTAAATTAGACTAATCACGTGGAAAGTTCTTCCTTTTTTAACATAATGTACCTTTTTACATTTAACAGGTTAACATCAACTCTAATGATCCATTAAACCCTATTAAACATTTTATTCAATTCAAAATAGGGTTTCTTAATCTTTAATTCATTAAAGATGATAATTTACACTACATTTCGAACTATGATCATATTCTGGCTAAAAAACTATTTTTATTGGATTCCTTGTGTTCTTCTTATCAAAATTCATATATTACTTGTCCTAATCGGAGTTACCAATCATTAGATATGATTTTAGCAAAAGTTACCTTTTTAAACCAACCAGAAGTCGCCACGTCATCTCATGCATGCAACACGGCTCGCTTTGAGAAACATAATCAGATTACGTTTCTACCCTCAGTTAAGCAATTGGTTCTTCATCCCATGGAGGAGAAAAAGCATCCAACGCCTCCTCCTTCATCTCCTACCTCGCGCCAACTGCCCTAGCCGCCAGCAGCTGCTCTCTCGTGGCCTGCCTCCTCTTCCTGGAGGCTCGAGGGCATCCGCAAGGAGGGGCCCTAGCTCTACCGCACCTTGGCGCCCCTGGGGAGCCGCCTAGATCGCGGCCTAGGTGGCTCATTCGAGAGCTTCTGGCCTGCAACATGTGGTCGTCATGGCAGCCATGCGGCTGTAGCTACACGTCAATTAGGGAGGAAGGATGGCCACCAAGCAACTTGTTGATGTCGTGGGACCTTAGAGTCTCCAACAGGACCACCAAACCAACCCTAGATGCTCCAGAGATAGGTTTACACCCTCATTATGGTTTTTATGTGCAATAATAAGAAGAAGGGAGAGAGAGGTGCGTGGAACTCTCCTTTTGGCTTAGCCATGGGCTCTTTCCTTTATATAGGAGGGTAGCCATGCCCCCTGCATGCTTGCCCACAAAGATACAAAGCCTCTTTCCAATTGGAATATGATTTCCTTTAATGAGAAGAAACCTTCTCTCTCTTCTTTAACTTTTGATACTCCTTGTTCATTACATATTAGGATTTTGAAAATTACTTCATTCATATTCTTTGTACTTGCCTTTTAATTGATTGACAAGAAACTATATTCTCCTCAAGTAGGAAATACTCCTTTTTAATAAAACCACATAATTCCATTAATTATGTATTCCCATTATCCTTTTATTTTGCAATTTTAGTATTTTTTTTCTTTCTTTCCTCTTCATTGGGACTCCTTGGATCCCAAGAAACTCTATTATTTCGAAATCCTTTTATTGGATACTCATTATCCTTCTAGATGCATCTAGATGCGTTATTCCACATTATCTTGTTTATTTCTCATTAAAAAAACTCTTTTTGAGGTTTTTTCTTTATTTCTCTTTTATTTTCATCATTGGCATTCCTTTTAATATTAGCAACCTCATGGATACGAAATTTCACCAAGAAATCTCATTTATGCCTCTTTCCACTCATTTTCCACATTTTATCATTATTTTCAATTTATTTCTTAATAAAGAAATACTTAATTAAACTTTTCTTTTCTTTTCTTATTGCCTTCTCTATGCAACTTTGACTCCAAGGAACCCAAGAGGCACGAAATTCTCTTTGGATGTGCCTTCTAGAGGTTTCCATATTTCCCTTTTTTTCAAATATTCAATTACTAATTGAATTTCTTTGTTATTTGGGCCCAATAGCCAATAAAGCCCACAACATAAACATCAAGGCTATTGTAAACAAAATCCAGGTATTCAAAACAAATTATACCATTCTTTGTTCAAATATCTTTAATATGAGAAATTACATTTCTCACCAGATGAACCCAAAAATTGGGGTTGTAACAAATGGCATCCTTGCCATCATCACAAATTTTCTCTAAATTGGCAAAGAATTGACGTGTTAGATCTAGATAAGTCTCCTGTGGTGGCAACAAGGCATCAACAAGGCCCACTGATTCCATTATGCCCTTGAAATAGGCATAGAAACACATGTTCTTCATCGTTGCCAAACACACATAGCAGGTGACAATCACCTTGCATGTTAATAACTTTGGGTGTTTAGGCTTCTTTGCCCGACTACTAGTAACCTTGTTCTCTCTATCAGGCTGCTGCTAGGGTGCATCTGGCTGTGGTGCATTTGACATTATGATCGGCCTTTTTCTCACGTTCGGAAATGAACGCGGGACAAAGGAAGGAATCAAGCTTTAAATTTATAACCCGGAACCTTCTAGGCCCCCACAACTTTATTACGCAGTCGAAGTAGATATATGGGGTCGAACACAGGGACGTAATGACGTTTAGGATGCCAAAGATCTTGTTCTTTAGTCAGATAAGCCAAGATGATAGTCGATAAAAGTAAGTGCTAGAACTAGTCTAGCGGGTTGTCACGATTTAAAACAAAACAAAGAAAACAAAACAAAACAGAGCTCGTGGTTCTACTAATCAGAGAAGGAGAGTTCCTGGCTATGTAACCACAAACGAGACAGTCTATGCACTCGTTCTCGGGCGTAGACAACCCTTGAACACCCAAGCAAGCATCTAGTACGCATGGTGGCATTTGTCCTGTGGGGTCATCCCACTCGCTCTCGCGATGCGTGACTAAAGCCATCAACAAGATGTCATTGACTCTCTCTCGAGGAATGACATATCAACACCTCAGAATATGCTAAGTTCCCTCTCGGGTCTTAGGATATTTCGGGGTGTTAGGAACATAATACCTTGGATCGTCCTCCTCTCGGGTTCAGATCCAAACTATTGTCTCTTAGCTATTCCTACAACGGGTCTCTCGATACAGGTAGAAATAGCAGTTCAAGCGAGTAAGAGATCAACCAAACTAGCAATCACAACTTAGAAAGAGAAAATAGAACATGCAACATACTAGATCCGATATGAATCTACTTGCTTAAGGCAAAAGTACATATACATGCCCAGATCAGGCTACATAGCCAAGAAGGAGCTAACTAGCCATAGACAAGCATAGCTGGCACCGAACAAAGATGGATGAACATCGTTTGTACAAGAAACAAAGGAATGTAGTAGAATGAAAGAGAAGAGGGAAGAGATATAGCCCGTAGAGGAGATGGTTCTCTCATTCCTCGACCTCTGTGAAGGCCGTATCTCGGCCCTTGGGTCTTCTCTTCGTCCCTCTGGACTCCTTGTCTCTCTCTCTCTCTCTAGACCGTATCGGGTGACCATATCAGGCAGACCGTATCGGGCAACCGTATCAGGAAACTGTATCGGGCAACTGTATCGGGCAACTGTATCGGGCAGACTGTATCGGGCAGTAGACTTTTAGGGAACTCGACACACTAGCTCCTTGGTCTAGGCACTAGCTCTTGTAGGGTCCTCCCTCCGGTCTCTTCTCTTTGTAGGTTGAAAGCTGCTATTTATAGGAAACGAGTTGATGGGAGTTGTAGATTTTATTGGTCCACATGTCCTTCATCCGTGGCTTCGATCTTGAGGCATCAGGTGGGCCAATATGACTGTCACCCGAAAACCGTGTCGGGCAGGGGGAGTGTCAGGCAGCTGTATCGGGCAACCATATCGGGCAAACCATATCGGGCAGGCCATATCGGGAAGCCGTATCAGCCAGACCATATAGGGCAGGCTGTATCGGGCAGACCGTATCGAGAAGTTGTATCGGCCAGACCATGTCAGGCAGCTGTATCAGTCAGGCCCTATCAGACAGTCGTATCGGCCAGGACGTATCGGGTAGCCGTATTGGCCAGACCATATCGGCCAGCTGCTGGAATTCTTCTCTTTTCAGATTCGGTACTTGAGAGTCCCAAAATTGGCTAGTTTCGGTGCCTGCAAGTCTAAAACAGGCTAATTAGCTACATTATTGGCTATTTTCACTACATTATCTAATGGAGAGACAAAACATAAAATGTGAGCAAAAGAGTGCATATTAGGACTAAAGTGATATAAAATCATAG
This sequence comes from Alisma plantago-aquatica, assembly GCA_963693085.1. Lineage (NCBI taxonomy): Eukaryota > Viridiplantae > Streptophyta > Magnoliopsida > Alismatales > Alismataceae > Alisma > Alisma plantago-aquatica. The sequence goes on from OY856414.1 coordinate 118,652,068, forward strand.
ATAAAATGCATAGAAAATATGTGCTAATTTGGGTGTTATCAACTACCCCAAGCTTAAAACTTGCTTGTCCTCAAACAAGACTGTGCTCAAAGAACAAAAGATAACATCCAAATTAAGCTTGGCAATAAATATTAAAGTTAAGAAAAATAGTTTAAAGCATAAATACTCTTGATCCATGTCATTTCAGAATAAACCCCCACCAAACAAGCACAATCCTACCAAAGCAAGATCAAAGAGAGTCCAGGCAAGATTAAGCGAATTAACTACAGCCTGCCGATACTCATGAGGGTTTGAATCATAATTATTTAAACATGAAAGAGTTGTCATTTAGGTGATCAAGCAATTGATGAGCAATGAGACATCACCATGCATACCAATCTGGAACGACGCGCCTCTCACTTATTCATGTCATTAGAAACAAAACAAAAAGACTCTAATGACTTCTGAGGATCTCGATCTGCGTCAAGTTGGTCCATGTAACGAGCAACAGTCCCTACAGTCTGAGCCAGTTGGCCCAGAGCAGTGAGACGAACTCCTCGTACTGCGCTCGAACCAACCCTGCTACTGAGATGATCTCATAGGTCACCTAAGGGTTCCTAGTGACTCTCTAATGAGCTTTTAGAGTGATATTGCCAGGCACGACATACCCGCGTTCATGAGCGCAGTCATACACCGGCTGGGCATCATCCTCAACTCTCATAAAAGAGAAAACATCGCTCATTTATTGTTCACACTCAGGCTTTTATCATCCGCATTCTATTTTTGTGGGCTTGGGTGAGAACTATATAGATATTTTGGGATTTTGTGGGCGGCCAAGCCTCTTTTGCACATTTTTATATTTTTCATCTTTTTGACTCGATCTAATGTGAGAAGGCATGTAGTCCATCAAGGAAAAGCACTTCACCTTGATCATGGATCAAAACTCATCATGATCCACTTGATACCTGTGTGAAAAGATAGAAATTATGATTCAAGAATCCGTAGAATAGAGGCAAACTTGTGAATCCACAGCTAGGTTCTTTGATCGTGTTTTAGCTCATTCCAACGGTCCTTTACCATGGATTTGCCATTCATGACATAGATCAAGGGAATTCAGCTTTAAGCTATGAATAAGGGACATAACCTTAGATTTATTACCAAACTCAAGGAAAGAGTCAAAGAGCAAGTCAAGCAAAAGGTCAAGCAATTTTTAAGATGAAAACTGTGCATCTAGGCATGAAGTCAAGCATTTATCTATTAGATTCACATCATATGGCCATAATTGCAAAGCTAAAAAGCTAAAAATTTTGAAAATTTAAGACTAAATGCAGGAAATAGACATGCATGCAAGAAGGGTGAAGAGAAAAGAAGGGCAAAGCCTACCACCCCAAGCTTAAAATTTTGCTCATCCTCGAGCAAAACTCAAACTTGAAAGAGTGAGATAGGGATGCATGAGTTTAACGACAGTTATTGAAGTTCTAAAGATGATGCATGGGTGTAAGGATATCAAAACAGTTAGAGGAAAGAAATTAACCAACAAGAACATGAAAAGCAAAATTTATTGTAATAAAAGGGTGGGAGGGTGGGTAATAGAAAAAGGGGATGGTTGCCCCAAGATACTGACACTGGGATCCCAAATCCTAAGTTTTGGGACCAGTGTCACCTGTGTCTTGCCGACGGGTTCCGCCACATAGTAGGAGTAGAATATGTGGATGTGTTAGCCCTGCTGAGTCCGAAAAAGCGAAGTGAAATCTAATGACTCGGTGAAGTCATCTTTGTGCTGAAAGTGTCTTGAACTGTACTGCGATGAATTCTTCAGCATTTCATCCTCAGGGTACCTTTCATTATATGATTCTGAAAATGAAGGTCCTAGGATGTCGACACAGGATGAGATAGATGAGAGAGGTTGGACGTCATCTTGAGGACTCATATCTTCTCTCTTCATCTCTGCACTTGAGGTTGGATGCTCAGATAAATCTTCATGTACCGTCTGAGTCATCCAATCATCTTCTGAGCAAAAAGTACCTCCTGAAGAATCTATTTGTGGTTCTACCACCCCAAGCTTATCACCTCGCGTGGAGTCAGGGGTGTCTTCATGCTCAGCAGCCATGTTGTAGTGAACCATCCATCCTACCCCCTTGACGTCCACCAAGCCTTGTAAAGGTATGGTGGCGAATGATGGCTCGTACTGCTCCAACTCGTCTTCGTTACTATACTCACTGCTCCATGTAGAGCAGTTGGTCATCGTCGTCATCGAACAAATTGTTCCAACCCGTGGTTGGTGTACTGCTCAAAGCGAAATGACAAGTCTCAATATGAGAAATGTCACTCTTGTCTGGTTCAATATCTGACTCTGGTTCCTCAAACCAACCTTTTGGTTGTGAGTTCGATTGGCTTTTCGAGTCTTCATCAGCGTCATCATAGACCCATTCATGTCTATGACTCATTTCTTCCATTGGTTCATCAGCTGGGTCATCTGGATAGAATGAAGGGCTTCCCCAAGTGGGTTGGTCTTCACAGAAAAATCCTAGTGAATCCAGTTGATGGTCTGAATAGGATGATGGTGCATACTCCACTTCAGACCCAATGGAATGGTCTTGATGACTAACGTCTTTATTGTATTGTGATGGCAGTTGTAACCAAATTGTAACCAAATCGATGAGCTCTTGGCGCCTCCCGCCTTGTTCAACATCTTTATCATGAAGTTGTTGTACTTGAGCAGCAATGCTTTCGAGATCCGTCGATTCTTCCATGCACATATAAGGGGAACCCGCTGTATCAAATTGATGCTTTAGGATGAATCCGTGTTCAACAGTTTGAAGTATACTACTATTGTGGTCTACAGCCTCGGTGGTTACTTTGAGATGACGATCCTGCTCTTCTAGAAGTTGTTGCATTGGATCAACATCTTCTTGGAGATGAGGGGCTAAGGAGGTGAGTGCTTGAATACTTTCCCTAGCCAACTCCACTGCCTTAATCAGTTCTTGATCCCATGATAGAATGGGGGTCGATGGTTGACTGGCAGTCTCCTTTGTTGGAATTTCAACATATGATGACGGTGGAGGTGAGTATAACTTGACTAGTTGCAGAGCACGACCTTCAATTATTTGCCAGCAGTCGGAACTGTGGAAAAACTTAGGAGGACAGGTGGACAAGATGACTTGTCTTGCGGAAGCAAGGTCCATGGCTGAAAAAAAGGTATGAGAAAAAGAAAAGTGATTTAGTATATATGAAAAAGTATGTGTAAAGCAAGAGGAAAACTATGCATGTATATACAAGCTTATAGTGACAGAAAAAAAATCTACTAGGCGTGTAAACATGGAAAACCATGTCCCCGACAGCGGCGCCAAAAGTTGATCGGCCTTTTTCTCACGTCTGGAAATTAACGTGGGACAAAGGAAGGAATCAAGCTTTAAATTTATAACCCAAAACCTTCTAGGCCCCCGCAACTTTGTTACGGGGTTGAAGTAGATATACGGGGTCGAACACAGGGATGTGGTGACATTTAGGACGCCACAGATCTTGTTCTTTAGTCAGATAATCCAAGATGATAGTCGATAAAAGTAAGTGCTAGAACTAGTCTAGTAGGTTGTCACAATTTAAAATAAAACAAAGAAAAGAAAACAAAACAGAGCTCGTGGTTCTACTAATCAGAGAAGGAGAGTTCCTGACTATGTAACCACAAACGGGGCAGTCTATACACTCGTTCTCGGGCATAGACAACCCTTAAACACCCAAGCAAACATCTAGTATGCACGGTGGCATCTGTCCTGTGGGGTCATCCCACTCGCTCTCGCGATGTGTGACTAAAACCATCAACAATATGGCATTGACTCTCTCTCGAGGAATGACATATCAACACCTCGAAATACGCTAAGTTCCCTCTCGGGTCTTAGGATATTCCGGGGTGTTAGGAACAGAATACCTTGGATCGTCCTCCTCTCGGGTTCAGATCCAAACTATTGTCTCTCGTCTATTCCTACAACGGGTCTCTCGATACAGGCAGAAATAGCAATTCAAGCGAGTAAGAGATCAACCAAACTAGCAATCATAACGTAGAAAGAGAAAATAGAACATGCAACATACTAGATCCGATATGAATCTACTTTCTTAAGGAAAAAGTACATATACATGCCCAGATCAAGCTACATAGCCAAGAAGGAGCTAACTAGCCATAGACAAGCATAGCTGGCACCGAACAAAGATGGATGAACATCGTTTGTACAAGAAACAAAGGAATACAGTAGAATGAAAGAGAAGAGGGAAGAGATATAGCCCGTAGAGGAGAGGTGGCTCTCGCTCCTCGGCCTCTGTGCAGGCCGGATCTCGGCCCTTGGGTATTCTCTTTGTCCCTCTGGACTCCTTAGCTCTCTCTCTCTAGACCGTATCGGGCGACCATATCAGGCAGACTGTATCGGGCAGACCGTATCGGGCAGTAGACTTTTAGGGAACTCGACACACTAGCTCCTTGGTCTCGGCACTAGCTCTTGCAGGGTCCTCCCTCTGGCTCTCTTCTCTTTGTAGGTTGGCAGCTACTATTTATAGGCAGTGAGTTGATGGGAGTTGTAGCTTTTATTGGTCCACGTGTCCTTCATCTGTGGCTTCGATCTTGAGGCATTAGGTGGGCCAATATGACTATCGCTCGAAGACCGTGTCGGCCTGGGGGAGTGTCAGGCAGCTATATCGGGCAGACCATATCGGGCAGGCCGTATCAGGCAGTCGTATCGGCCAGACCATATCGGGTCGGCCGTATCGGGCAGACCGTATCGGGAAGTTGTATCGGCCAGACTATATCGGGCAACTGTAACGGCCAGGCCCTATCGGGCAGCCGTATCGGTCAGGCCGTATCGGGTAGCCGTATCGGGCAGGCCCTATCGAGCAGCCGTATCGACCAGACCATATCGGCCAGCTGTTGGAATTCTTGTCTTTTTAGGTTCGATACTTGAGAGTCCCAAAATTGGCTAGTTTCGGTGCTTGCAAGTCTAAAACAGGCTAATTAGCTACATTATTGGCTATTTTCACTACATTATCTAATGGAGAGACAGAAAACATAAAACATGAGCAAAAGAGTGCATATTAGGACTAAAGTGATATAAAATGCACAGAAAATATGCGCTAATTTGGGTGTTATCACATTGCCTCATCCTCATCATCCAGAAATAACTATCTCCATGCTCGAGGTTGAGGTTGAGGCTGCGGTTGTGGTCCCAAAGATGCTGAAGGATGTGCCACTGAAACTAACGGTCAGGTTGTTAAAATTGAGGGACAGGTTGGGGAGGCATGTGGAGATTCATGCCCTGGCTACGGAGACACTTCCTCCACAATTGGATCTATAAAAACATCCAATTCGGCTTCCATCAAACGTAAAGTTTTGGCAGAGTCGGGTGCGGATGGTGGGGCGGTAGACACCGGGGTTGAAGAAGATGCATTCTTGGGCCGATGCCCATAGGAAATGACCTTCTTGGTCTTAGCCACAACCTTCTTTTACATTTGATTCATATTTGATTGATTTTAGTGGAAGATTTTGGGATTTTTGAATTTCTCTGAAGAACAGGGCTATTGGGGCGGATTGGAGAGAAATGGGAGAATTAGTGGATAAAATGGGTGAAATTTGTAGTTTAAGGTAGTGGAAATGATGGGGGATTGATTGGAGATGGATTGGGGGTGATTTGGTGGTGATTTGAGTGTTGGAGAGGAGGTGTGAAGTGTTGCACGGCCGCTAGGGTGCGGAGATGACCGTTTTGTTTGGGAAGAAATGAATGAGAAAGTGAAATGAAATTTGCAAATTGGTCATTTTAAGTGTTGGGTCGGGCTACAACACGGCTGTGTTGTGCAACACAATCGTGGTGGCTTCATGCAGCACGGATGTACTGCATGGCACAACCGTGTTGGGGTTGTTCTTCAGTTCTCGAATTTTCTTTGATTCACTTTGATTTCTCTATTTTGAGTGTACCACCACGACTGTTCCATGTCACCACGGCCGCGGTGAGTACTGTGACAGTTCATTTCAACTTGAATCTCTTCAAAACATAAAATCTTTAATACAAAGTGATTTTTCTTTGAAACATTTTCTCAATTTCATCTAATTTTCCTCATTTCAACCTATTTTCACATGAACATCTTAAAACTAAACAAAAACTATTTAAAACAAATGTGTGTGTGTTCTTGGAAAAGTGTAGAAATCACCAAAAGTATCAAAAATGGAAGGTTGGCTGAAAAATTATCAAATCTAGGTGGGTTGCCTCCCACAAGAACTGAGTTTCATGACTTTAACTAGGCTTCTTGGAGATTCTTCAATCATTCATCCATTTGGCATCCTCATGTGCCCATTCTTGCAATAAATGCATCTCTCATTTTCACTCAACCTATGCTCACCATCCCTTTGATCACTACAACTGTCATCAAACCTTTCATCTAGATCTCCTCCTCTCAAATGATCAATCATACTCTTGAAGTGTCCATATCCAATATCCTTACCTCAAACTCGCCGGTTTGATGACTTATATATGTTGATCTTTCTCTTCATGTCCATGAAAGAGACTGTGATTGTGCCACTACACATGTATTTCTACATCAGTTGTAGCTAAGAACGGTCTTCCCAAGATAATGGGAATCTTCCTATCCTTCTGGCTCCATATCAAGAATAATGAAGTCATTTGGGAACAATACACCCTATTCTTTATCTGTCATCACCAAAACATGATCCACTCTTCCTTGAGGATGGAGCGATTCGCCAATTGGAGAGTGTAATGTGCCAATTTCAACTTGCCTAAATTGTGACGCCTCGTGCCACACATAGTGAGATTACTCAAAACAAAACTGTGAAAGAAGATTAAACAAACAGATTAGTGGAAAACACTAAAAATTAAAACCATTTTCATAAAACTATGAAACAACAAGAATCATTATAGATGAGTCATTTAATGCCTCAAAGCACTTACTGTGTGTGCCATCAACAAGTTACCATGGAATTTGTCCAGAACATATATACATATATCCACTATAGTTGTATACAAAAGGGCACACATGCCCACCACGTATCGAAGGCATGTTCACAAAACACCTACAAAACATCCCCAAAGACATGAGTGTACATGGATGACGCTAGGACTCTACCAACAAAAGACATCCAAAAACACTTCCAACCTTGTCAGCTACTGCCTCTCTTGCTGCTCCTCGACCTCAGTCGCACGATCTCTACGTCCTCGTGCATGACCACCTAAAAAGGGTGTGAGAAACCCACGGGAAGAGATTCCAAATCTCAGTGGGAGATATACCTCTCCACCAACTCTATTATTATCACCGATAAGATAAATAAAGCAGCAGTAAAGTTACAACTATAAGAAGTAGGTAATCATTATTAATAGGATGAGCAGTTACTGTTGAGTTATGAAACATCTTAACAATTTAAAATGAATATGAAGAGCATGCATATTTCCTATTAACAATATTGTATAAATATCAAGCAAGTCCTTGTCCAATGTTTCCATATTTGATCTTATACAATTATACTACACGACTGATTACATATTTTATTATGCCCCAAGGAATTGAGTCGTACCACCCAAATCCAACCAACCACTGTTAAGTCAAAATTGGTGCCATACCAGGTCTAGTAGAAGAGCCAGAATCCATAACCTCACCACCTCATGGTCAGTGTACGAGTGAAACATGCAATGACATTACTAGTCAAACTGCTTCCAACGACATATACTCTAGCTATGCAGACCTAGATCGCCTCGGTGTAGGTCACGACGCTAGTGAAACTGAGCTACGACCCGCAGTCGCACTCTTCCAGGGTATGGGCCATAGCCAATCCTGTGTCACAAAATATTGAGCTACGGTCTAAATTTGTACTCTTCTAGGGTATGGCCCGCAACCAATCTTGTGTCGCATATTTCTAGATGTAAGGGGATATTCATCCTCACCCCCACATATTCAAAAATATGCGCTCCAAGTTATATCATTTCACCATTCAACAAGTACTGACACTGAATGGATCTATGACACATGGAAAACTAAAAGATTAGGTTCCACTTGATTAGCTAGGTCATTTAAGCATATGTTAGCATCAATCAAGTTACAACGTACAACCTCTAAACAAATTCTACATAAATAAGGTCATAACAAATCACCAGACATATTTGAGCACATGGGGTGTGATCTCATCACATTATCACTTGATATTTTCGAATCACCATATTCCTCATCACAAGTATCACATACTTTGGGTAGCAACCCCTCATCTCATCACTGAGGAAATTACCATCTCAGATAAGGCAATAAGCCATCATTAGATCATAAGACCATTTACCTCCTCTTTCAAGGATGTCAACAACACTTATGCCTCACAAGGCCCATTCAAACATATCATAAGAACCATAGATCATGCATGGCTATGCTTATCAACTGATGTCACCTACATGATTAGAGAGTTGTAACAAGAAGAACAATATATCATCAATACTACCATCTCATAAGATTCATGTCATTCACAATACATCATTTGAGTTAGGGTTTCCATTTAATCAATTAGTGTTTACAAGGTTCAATCCATGACCTCCTTTAGATTAATGCTTCCATCGTCATTATAAGGTATTCATGGGATAAAGATTATAGAAAACAACACTCCTTATTATTCACATACCCACCTCATAGGGTATCACATCATGACATGTAACCCTATCATCAACATGGTGTAACATAGTCATCACCACAAGATATCGGTTGGGGCTAACGTCATGTATCAGTTTAAACCATCTTGGTGTATTGGGTGACACTTGCCATAGGGTGTCAACTTGTCATCATCACAACATGTCAACTACCACTATGCAAGGCACAAGAGATATCCTCATAAGAGATGTATCGGTTTACCACTTCTTGAGAGTGTGACGGTCAACACCACGTAAGGTGTGATAGGAAACCCCACCCCATGGTGTATCAGCCAGCACCACTTAAGGGTGTGATGGGATACACCATCCCATAGTGTTGGGCAACCAAGCCATGTCGGGTAGCCCAGGTATATCGATTATTAGGGTTAGGGTTTATCTAGGCATCACAGGTTAAGGTGCATCATGCATTATCACTCCAAGGCGTGTTAGTCTCCCCTCAACCAGGGTGTCATGGTTAGCCCTTAAAATATACCAACTCCACGAGGTACACCCATAGCCATGACGGGCTAACATCTTCAAGGGAATAACAGTTTAGCCATCACATTTTGATTGAAGTGTTTCTAGGGCATGATGAGCTAGCTCCTCAAAGTCTATAAACCATATCGGTTAGCAACCATAATCCAAGACAAGCTAACCTTCTCAACACATTATGACCTAAGCATCCACTAGACATGTCAGCCTAGACATCCCCAACTCTTGACGACTTGCCACATAGGGTGTGTTTGTTTATTATACTACAAGTCATGACAGCCTATCCTTAATATGGTGCATGTATGTGTGTAGACTTGTTGTCTTTAACCTTATAAAGGTTGGCCACTAGTTCATCTAATATCATAGCAAGAAGGTGCAAGACATGAAGAGCAAACCAATGATATTCCATCATCAAAATAGTGATAAAGCCATTAACAACTACTAGCATACAAGAGATGAACATTCTCAAGATGAAGAACAACATAAGCATATGAAGAGTGAAAATAATAAAGGAGGTTAAGATTTACATAACCTGCCTCAAGGATCACCACCAAGATCCAAGCTCCAATCTCACAAGCTCAAGGTAGAAGATGATCCACCAAACTCGGTCACCACCACACCTCCAAGGAAGAAGATGTTACCCAAGTTAAGATGGTTCAAGATGGAAATAAGGCATCTAAGATCCATGGCTGAGAAGAAGAAGAAAAGAAATCTGGGAAACATAGCTTACCAAGGTGGAAGATGAAGGATGCTCAAGAAACACCACAACTTGGAACTCGTCTACCAAGCTCCAAGAGAGATCCTCTAGCTCCTTAAACTTCTCAAAGTCATCACCAAGGAAGAGACAAAACAAGGGTGGCCAGAAGGATCCTCTTGAATGGAGAGAAAGGAGTATATATACAAGAGGGATGAGAGAGAGATCATGGAAGATGTGTCACCACCTTTGGAGCTTAGGTGCCACTTGTCCATGAAAAAGAACCACATGCACAACATCATGCAAAACATGGTGATAAGGTCTACGTAAGGTCTCACCCACTTGGTCTCCTACCAAGGTCATGCCTGATACCATATTCTCCACACATTTAAAAACTGATAGGGTGCAACCTTACACACTCACAAATCGATAGGGTGCAACCCTAAACACTCACAAACCGATAGGGTGCAAAAATGCACACTCACAACTGATAGGGTGCAACCATACACACTCACAAATCGATACACAACCTCTGTAGGGCTCTCTAGCCCGAGACAACACATCTAGGTGCAAGGCACACCTCGAACATGTATCCAAAACATCACAAAGGATGTCACCACACAACCAAGACCCCAAACAAGATGCCCATCTTTCTCTCCTCTAGATGGTGCCAAGAGGGAGAAGGAACACTCAAGAGGTAGCAAACTTTCACATCAACCCTTGCTCTGGGTGAATTGTAATTTTCACCAAAACCTCACCACAAAACACAAGCATCATCCAAACAAGCCCAAATAAGAAACTTCAAGCTTCTAAAATGCCCTGATTACATCTCAAATGATTAGAGTATGATGCCAAGCAACATACTTAGGCAAAACAAACAGGGTTAACCCAAATTGTGGGTCAAGGTCCTTACAAGCCATAAACCCCTAATAGGGATTTTGCCCCCGAAATCCTAAGAGAAAAGAGAGGGGTACTTCCTCGTCATCTCTCCCTCAAGCTCCCACGTGGCTTCCTCAATACCACGGTGATTCCAAAGAACCTTCACAAGTACAAGGTCATGTATGGTGTCTGAGCTATCGGTTGCATGTAGGGGACTAGATTGATCTCAAAATCAATCTCTCAAGGTGGGGGAACACCTGGAAACTCCTCAGGAAACACATCCTCAAACTCTCTAACAACTAGAACCTCCTTAATACTAGGATTCCTCACCTTAGTATCCATCACATGTGCCAAAAATGTCTCACAACCATGTATCAAAAGCTTCCTCTCTACCATGGTTGATACCAAACATGTCGAAGAATCTTTTCTATCTCCTTGTAAGATCCACATCTTACCACCATATAAACATTGCCTACTTGGAACTACAATCTAAGACCACTCTATACTTCTCCAAGGTATCCATTCCAAGGATTACATTGAATCCATGCATGTTAAGCGATATGAGGTCCAATTGAATGTTTTGCCCAGAAAAGGAGAGGACACATGAAGGACACACCTCCTACAACACTATAGAACTGACTAATAGGGTTTCTAACAACAAACTATTCTTCTTACAACTAATGGGCAAAAGATAGCTACTAAGCACTCCACGAGTGATAAAAGTGTGTGTTGCACTCGGGTCAACCAAAATAGATACAAAGCAAGAAGAAGATAAATCAGAATGAAATATCTCCACCTGACCTATCACCGCTCATGGATTGACCACCACCTCTAGCTGACTCCTAGCATAGAATCTAGCCATTGCCTATTATTGCCCCCATCCTTTGCTTCCCTGATCAGATGATCTGGCCTGTGGTGCTTGGCCACGTCCTCTTCCTCCTATGCTGCTATGCTTCTGCCTCTGTGAGCCCTCTTGACTCTACCTCAGTTGCTGGGTCACTTCATCATCTCTTACCAGACATTATTGCCTCAAATGTCCACTCTATCCACACTTGTGGCAAGTCCAGTTCCCATATTGTGGCCTAGACAACCCTATCACTGATACAGATGCAATACTATGGGCTCTTGCTGGAGGAAAACTACAGCCTCTTCCCTTCCTTGGTGACTACTGCGTCAGAGCACTAAACCTCTGTGATGCTGGTGGTGCAGAAAACCTCGACTTCTTAAAGCCTCCTGACAACTGCCCTTAAGACTATGTCGACCTCTTCTTAGAACTTTCCTCTCATTTCTCCTCCATAGATCGTTCTATCCTTCAAACAGACTCCACAAACATGAAAAATCTCTCTCAATTCTCCAAAGCATCTGCTAGGGTAGACAACTCAATGTTCAATCCCTTGAATCTGCTCGTCCTCCTTGGCAGCCAAATGAGGACATAACCTCAACAACTCCATAGACCTTACTTCATACTCATTGATCATCATGGATCCCTATCGAATCTTCTCAAACTGGTTGATCTCATCAAGATACTTCTGAGGAAAGTACTGACTAACAAACTCACTTAGAACTCCTCCAAACCGATCATAAAACCTAGCCTCTCCTCCTCCTCCTCTATGACCCACCAATGCCCAATGCTCCCTTTTAGAAGGTACACCGCATGCTTCACCTTATCCATTTTAGGGATACTAAGGACCTTAAACTCCTTCTCAATCTCTATAAGCCACATATCTGCATTTGTCGGATCAGTCGTCCCAGCATACTCCACTACCCAAACATGGTGAAGCCGCTTAAAAGTCTTTCCAATACTCAAAGATTCATTATGGGAAATCAATGCCCTAGGCTGAGGTGCAGGCATCTTGTCCGCCATATGAGTCATAGTATCCATAAAATACCCAAAAAGAAATTGAAAGGCATGGTTTTCAACCATGACTGGGTCAAACTGAGGGACTTCAGGCACCCGATCTTCTCGTGCCTGGTTTTTTGCACCACCACCTGGTGCAACAACACTGCTCTTGGCAGCATGTTCTTTGTGTTCTCCAGACATCTTTAAGCTTTCTCTTCTTATTCAGCATAAGAAGAAATCACTATAAGATAGACTGGAGGATACTAGAACAGACACAAACCCTAGTCCTAGGTCCTTGTAGGATCAATGAACCTAAAACTCTAATACCAACCTAATTGTGATACCCCACACCACACAAAGTGAGATTACTCAAAACAAAACCTCCAAAGAAGATTAAATAAATAGATTACTGGAAAATACTAAAAATTAAAATTGTTTTCATAAAACTGTCAAACAGCAAGAATCTTTACAAATGAGTCCTTTCATGCCTCAAATCACTTAATGTGTGTGCCATCGACCAGTTACCAGGGAACTTGTCCAGAACATATATACATATATGCACTACAATTGTATACAAAAATGACACACACATAGGCCAACCACATATCAAAGGCACATTCACAAAACATCCCCAAAGACCCGAGTGTACAGGGATGACTCTAGGACTCTACCAACAAAAGAGATCAACAACACTTATTCCAACCTTGTCATCTACTGCCTCTCTTACTACTCCTCGACCTCAACCGCATGATCTCTACCTCCTCGTGTATGGCCACCTAAAAGGGTATGGGAAACCCACGGTGTGAGATTCCAAATCTCAGTAGGAGATATAACTCTCCACCAACTCTATTATTATCACCGATAAGATAAAAAAGAAACAGTAAAGTTACAACTATAAGAAACAGGTAATCAATGTTAATAAGATGAGAAAAAACTATTGAATTATGAAGCATCTTAACCATTTAAAAAGAATATGAAGAACATGTATATTTCCAAAAACTCTTGAAATGTTCAAGAATTTCATGAATGAAGTAGAGAAGCAACTTGGTAAGAGTATTAAAGCACTCCATTCAGATCGAGGTGGCAAATACTTAAGCCAAGAGTTTGAGGACCTTCTGAGAGAGCATGGTATTGTATCACAATAGACTCCACCTGGTACACCGAAACATAATGGTGTGTCAGAAAGAAGGAATCGTACATTATTAGACATGGTATGATCAATGATGAGTTCAGTCGAACTTCCAATATCGTTATGGGGATATGCTCTTGAAACCGCAACATTTACACTTAACCGTGTACCTTCCAAATTGGTTCAAAAGACACCATATGAGATATGGAATGGGAATAGTCCCAATTTGTCTATGTTAAAGATTTGGGGATGTGAAGATTATGTTAGGAAACAATTTCCTAAAAAGCTTGGACCTAAATCTAAAAAATGCCATTTTGTTGGATACCCCAAGAAAACTCGGGGATACTACTTCTACACACCAGCTGACAACAAAGTGTTTGTTTCTAGGACTATTGTAGTTCTTGAAAAGGAATTTATTTCCAAAGGAATCAGTGGGAGGAATATAGAGTTCGAAGAAGTTTGAGATCAACAAGAAAGCAGAGAACTTGAGGAGGTACATAAGGAACATGAAGACTCACAAACTGTTGTGGAATTTCAAGTTCCACATGTAACACAGGAACCTCGTAGGTCTAGTAGGATAGGACTTGAGCCTGAGAGATTTGGATTTCTTATGACTCAAGATAGTGATGAATTGGACATAGCAGATGATCCAAATTCCTATCTAGAAGCTACTAAGGGACAAAATCTTAGAAATGGCTCGATGCCATGAGATCTGAGATGGAATCCATGTACACCAACAAGGTATGGACCTTGGTGGATCCACCCAAAGGGGCAAGTGGGTCTTCAAGAAGAAGACTGACATGGATGGAAATGTTCAAACCTATAAAGGTAGATTGGTTGTGAAAGGATTATATCAAATTCAAGGTGTTGATTATGATGAGACCTTCTCACCAGTTGCCATGTTTAAATCCATCAGGATCATACTTGCCATTACAACTTATCATGACTATGAGATTTGGCAGGTGGATGTTAACATTCCTTAACGGGAATTTACTCGAGGATGTGTATATGACACGACCTGAGGGTTTTATCAATCCTAAGGAAGCCAATAAAGTTTGTAAGCTACAAAGGTCAATCTATGGATTGAAGCAAGCATCTCAGAGATGGAATCTATGTTTTGACGAAGTAGTAAAAAAGTTTGGCTTTAGTCAAAATGAAGATGAACCTTGTGTTTACAAAAAGGTTAGTGGGAGCATAGTCATATTTCTCATATTGTATGTGGATGACATACTATTGATGGGAAATGACATCCCTACTCTTCAGACAGTAAAAGTTTGGCTGGGGAAAACCTTCTCTATGAAGGATTTAGGTGAAGCATCCTATATACTAGAAATCAAGATCTATAGAGATACATCTAGAAGGCTTTTAGACCTAAGCCAGAGTACATACATTGAAAAGGACCTAAAGAGGTTTAGCATGGAGGGTTCTAAGAGAGGTAACTTGCCCATGTCCCACGGGGTTACAATCTCTAAAGCCCAATGTCCTAGTTCATGTGATGATGGGCACGCATGAGTAAGATTCCATATGCATCAGCAAATGGATCTATCATGTACGTGATGTTATCGTGTTGATGTGTCGTATGCTTTGAGCATAATGAGTCAGTATCAGTCAGATCTAGGTGAATGTCACTGGACAACTATAAAGAACATCCTAAAGTACTTGAGAAGGACTAAGGATCAATTCTTGGTATATGATGGTGAGGAAGAGCTCATGGTAAAGGGTTACATCAATGCTAGCTTCTAAACTGACAAAGATGACTTTAGATCGCAATCTGGATTTGTGTTTTGCCAAGAATTCTACAACAGAGGCTGAATATATTGCCGCATCTAATGCTGTAAAGGAAGTTGTGTGGATAAAGAAGTTCATTATTGAACTTGGAGTGGTTCCAAGCACTAGTGATGCAATTGAGTTGTTTTGTGACAACAACGGAGAAATTGCACAGGCTAAAGAACCAAGATCACATCAATGTTCCAAACATATTCTATGGCAGTTCCATCTCATACGAGATATCGTAGAGTGAGGAGATGTGAAGATTTGTAGAGTACCTACAGAAAGCAATGTAGTTGACCCGCTCACAAAAGCACTTTCACACCAGAAACATGACAGACATGCTTAATCACTTGGATTGAGATTCATGAGTAATTAGGTATAAGTGCAAGTGGGAATCTATAGGTATGTATGACCATAGAGACTATCATATGATGATTGTAATGGGATACTATGTAAATGATTTGTAATACTACATTGATCATATCAATAAAGGCAAGTTTCCAATCTATATGTTTGTGTTTTATATTGTGAGATGACCACAAGTAGAGCAAGGATGGAATCTGAGATGAGAAGAAATCCTAAAGGTATATTATTTTGATTAAAATCCTCCAATTTTGGCCAGGCAGGAGGCACGCGTCTGTGCCTCGTGAGCTGACTAGTGGTGAGAAGAAAAGTTTTGCCAGTCCCCATGTTGTGGTCCCTTCTATGTCTACAAAATAATATACTCAATGACATATGTCTTCAGGTTGATGACCTAAACAGTGAGATCATATGTATGCTAAGAGTATGTATTCTTGTTTTGTCCCTAATCGGTTATTATTGTGGAAATATCCATGGACATCAATAACACATAAGATTAGAATGTATGTTGGTTGATGGAAAATCTCATTATCCATGATATGGAGATATCAAACCAAATACATAGATACTTGTTAGAGAATAGTGTATCAGACATGCCCACCTTAAGAGTGATACATGGATACCATGATTGATAGTTAGAGTCACATCTCACAATGATGGTGGTGATTGTGGTTCTTAGACCTGAAGTCACTACACTTATCACATGTCATTCGATGTACTTTGACATCATCTACTGTGGTCCTGAATAAGTATTGCCATAAAGATGGTGCTTGGGTGCACTGTTACACATGGGGATGATTGTGAGTGATGTAGATGGAATTTATCCTTCCTACGGGAGTTTGATATTCTGGCCACTTGATTAGTGAGACTGAGAAATGCATGGTCATGTTGATGCGAGCCAATATGTGATATTGATCTTATATATATCTCAGACAATCTGCTCTATTTCAAGGAACATGGATTGAACGTTGAAGAGGATAACAGTTCCATGACTCGAGTTCAATCTGGATATCAGCAACAAAGGAATTATACAATAACTGTAACACCAGTCATGAATGATAGGTTAAGTTGTTCTCCAACTTCTCCAATTACTTGGGTGGCAATGAAGTCTTTCTAGATACCAATCATTGCTTATGAAATCATAATACGATTATACATATCACTGCCAACATAATTTGGAGCCTACCGGGTTACATGCATAGGATGTGTATGAATAGGAGTATAATTGTGGATTTGATTGGAATTTCTCCGAATCACATTGATTACTAAAATGTTTATGTAATCTATAAGAATGATATTGGAATATATTAAAATGTTTGATCCAATTAATTGGAGTGACTAGCTCTAAGTGCAAGTAGGAGTCTGTTGGTATATATGTCCATAGAGCCATCCTGAGCGATTGCATGGAGTCAGATATTTATTAATCAATTAATATGATTATTTGGTTAATTAATTAATTTTTGAATATTGTAATTAATCCACAAGTATTTTAATTAATGCAATCTTTCTATTTACCGATGGGTTTAGGAAACATTACTTCCTTTCGTATCCTATTTAAAGGGGCTTGACGGCCGATATATATATAAGATATGGAGATAGACTTTTTAGTTTATGCTCACGTACGTAAACCCAAGCCGTCACCATCCTCAGGAGAGAAAGGAGAGCACTGTGACGCTAGCACGTCACCACACATAGGCTACTCCATCCAGCCGGCTTAGGAAGCGCAACGTGGAGTTCCAGTCCATCCGTGTGGATGAAGTAGAGACGCAGATGTTGAGATGCATGTGTTCGGAGGATGTCAACAACCATCCATATGCTCTACGAGTGGCGTACATCACCACACAAAAGGAGCATTGTCGGATCTTCTCACGACACACTCAACGAATGGGAGAGAAGTACCGTCCATGTAGGATAGCATCGTTGCACACCATCATGTAACGAGACATCACCGGACTTACTCCGCGATAAAGTATATCCCACAAACACTCTTTCTGAATATGTTGTTGTCAAAGAGATCCTATTTTGAGTTGTGTGGAAATTTATTTTGTTGCTTCCGCCGCACATGATTTCTCCACAAAACCCAAAACCTATCTCCTTTATGACGACCCAACATCGAATCAAGCCAAATTTCCACCAATAATAATTGCAGAATAATCATAAGCATCAGATTAACAAAATCACTAAAAATTAAAACCATTTTGCAAAGAGTTCCATTTCCTAGAAAACTCTTAATGAAAGAACCAAAACTTTATATACATCAGAGTTCACATTGTACATACATTGTACCATCTCATCTTGAGGATAACATAGAACAGTTGCTTTGTCAAAACATATATTGAAGCAACATAAAGCCTCGAGGCATACAAGCCAAAATTCAGATTGTTCATAAAACCATCACATACTAAATCTGAGGACCTGAGAGTACAGAGACAACACATAGGACTTCTATCTACAAGACATGACAGACAATACACTCAACCTGAGTTGTTACTGCTTTCCCTGTTGTTGTCGTCCTTCCCCTGCACAATGGTCTCTACCTCCTCGTGCATGTCCACCTAAAATTTGTGGATCCCACGGGGTGATACAATTGTCCCAACGAGAGATATAACTCTCCGCTAACAATATTATTATCATAGGTAAATAGTATAAAACTGAGCATAGGTTCTTTTATTTTAATAAGCAAGGTTAATCATTGTGGATAAGAAAATTTAGAATGTTCTCATCTTTTAAAGCATTACAACTGTCTATGATAGAGCATTCAATCATCTATTCACTTGATAAGAAAATGAAAGACATGTGTAACGTTCATCCCTCATATTATACCAACATCTCACACTTATCTTATGATAATACTATCATGGTATGATATCCATCAATCATTCTCATTTCTAGTTGTTGGCCTCAGCCAATCTGCTAGCCAAGCAAGGATTTATACCAATCCGGTGAATATACATCATTATGTTCTAGCTTTATACCAATCTTGTAAGAGTACAGCCATGTATTGGATTGTACCAATCATGTGAGATTACAGCCAGGTATTGGATTGTACCAATCCAGTGAGATACGACCATATATTGGATTGTACCAATTCTGTGAAATTACGGCTAGGTATTGGATTGCACCAATCCTGTGAGATTACAGCCAGGTATTAGATTGTACCAATCCTGTGAGATTACAGCCAGGTATTGGATGGTACCAATCTTGTAAGATTACAGCCATGTATTGGATTGTACCAATCCTGTGAGATTACAACCATGTATTGGATGGTACCAATCCTGTGAGATCATAGTGAGAGTACAACCAGGTATTGGATTATACCAATCATGTAAGACTATGGCCACATTGCCAAGGATCCCATATTAGTTAGGATACTTTTATGTTTCCCTTTCACTTCCATTATGGGATATCAATCCCTTGAACTCATCATTGAATACCACATCACGTTTACTAGGCATTATACCTCAGCCAAGCCATCACACCCATTCACATCCTTTATGTGATACAAGTATTCCTCATATCTCATTTTAGCATATTAAAAAACACTATAGCCATCACTTGGCTATAACCATAATGCATGTATGGCCAAGATTTCATTATTATCTTTATAATCACTTATTATTATTATCTTACGAGGTTCCTATTTCCATAGTTTATTTTGAACATTACCATCTCATACATCAATCTCTAGATCATGAACTTTTATAAACATCTTGTCACCTCTCACTAGGCAACATCCATCTCTAGGTCATAAGACCTATATAAACATTATACTTGTTATACAAGTATTTCACATGGCTTACCAGACCCATATAATATGTATTTATATGAAGCATCATAGCTTATTCTTAGTTATGCTCATTATCCCATGATACCAGCATGGTTAGTATTTCATGATGACAGCAATATCAAATGCATATCATTATCGTGCATTACAAGGGAAATACAACATTCCATTATTGGTTAGGGTTTCCCTTTCTTACTGATTAGGGTTTCAAATCACATCAACACCCTTCATTAGGGTTAGGGTTTCCCTGTTAAGACAATAAGGGTTTCTAGTATGATTATCAAGGATCAAAACCCTAATTCATACTCCATAAATATTAGGAGCATTAATGTATACTCATTACATGATTATTGTATAGGTATAAGTTTCTCTTTCATCCTTACTAGGATGTTGATTGCACAATACATTTATTAAATTGGATCTATTCCCCTTTTAAGGTAAATTAGCTCACAATTATCAAATTACATTAACTCATTACCTCTTAATGTAGCATTTGACACAATACACAACATGTATTGCTCAATCAAGTACATTGGATTGAGGTATTCCCACCATATCGGGCATCAAGGTGTGTGCATGATTCTATATCGTGCTTGAGATGCAACCTTATCATCATATTGTGCATCTATATCGGGCATATGGTGTGGCCTCGTGACCATATAATGTTTAGGGTGTATCCCCTATTACCATAACGTGTACCCATATCGGGTTGCCTAATATTTAAAGTTCAACATCTCAAGTTAGAGATACTTAGCTTCATATCATGTATGAGATGGGTGCTTGACCTCATATTGGGTATAAGGGGTATACTTGATACCATATCATGTACAAGGTGTGCACCATGTAGGGCATATGATAGGTGCTTCCTCATGGTATCATTTTAGTATTATATATACAATACCATATCGGGTTACCATATTGGATTGGTATATCGGGTTATCATATTGGTTAACATATCAGGTTATCATATTGGATAGACCATTATACTCATATCTTTTCATACCTTCAAAGGATCATTTCCATCATATTTTTTAATAACAAGTTGAATATCTAGTTGGGCTCTTCAAAAACAATCCTTTACACAAAACGATAGGGGTGTGTCAGGTTTCATTCCATCATCTAGGGTTTTAATACTATATCAGTTAGAGTGTAAAATTGACACCATATCATGCATGTGGTATGTACTTAACCTCATATTATTCACAAGGTTCATGTAGGTGTCATTTATATCGTTCGTGAGGTATCACTCATCACTATATTGAGGTACCCATCATCTTGGGTTTCATATCGGGTTTAAGGTACTTCAACCCTATATCGGGTTGTACCATGATGATATCACCATCATAAACCTCTATACTATTATTATTACTAGAATATTTCATGCAAAACAGTCCTAACATACTTTTGTAACTCAAGGGAACATCAATTAATCATAAGAACTCGAAATTGAAAGTAGATCAACAAGCTCAACAATAGTAAAGGTGAATAATAACATAGTTGGGTTTAAGTTATATAACCCACCTTAAGAACAACTTCCAAGATACAAGCTCCAAATATTAATGTTCCCAAGGTTGAATATGATCTTATAAAAGGTCCAAGACTTGATCTCCTTAGCACTATGCATGATACATCACCACTTTGTGGCTGATACCCCTCACTTGGCCGATATCACTTCACTTGGTCGATATCACTTTGCTATGACTGATACCAAAGCTATATACATGATACCCCTCTTCCTATGCATGATACTAAGACTCTATGCATGATATCTAAGAGCAATAGGGTGATAAATTTCGAAAATTTCACTTATAGGTGAATGGAGGTATATATACTTGAGGTTCATGAAAAAATGTGTATATGAGGTGTCATCATTTTAAGCTACTAGGTGCCACGTGTCCATGCATGTTCATGCATGCACTCACATTTATATTGACATGATAAACACTTGAGGATAATATATATATGATATTTCAGCCATCACTCATCTCTTTGGATAAGATATCTCAACTCAATCACCACTTTATTCACAACCCAATACAACTTTTTCAAGGAAGTTGTAAACCGATACTCTTCACCTCCTTGAGGTGATTTTCCGGTGATGGCCCTTTCCAAGAGTTCACAAACTTATATTAGACTCCCCCTATGGCTCCTTGGAAGATAGGAATTCTCATATGGACTCTACAACTCAATACAACTCAAGTTAGGGTTTCACATTCAACCCCTTTCTTGGTCTTTCTATCGCCAAGAATACTATCACTTAAAAATGATTCAAACATGGTGTATAATTATTTATCTCTCCTGTAGATGATACTAGGAGGGAGTAGGAACACTCTCGAGGTGGTAAATTGCATATCAACCTTACATTTTGGGTAAATTTCAACTTGTACCAAAATTGGTACACAAGGCACTAGCATTATTCAAACAAGTTCAAACTTGGAATTTAGGCTTTCCACAAGCCACAACCTTACATATTTCTATATTTTATGATGCTAAAACACATGAGGTATGTTCAAAATATTACATATTGCAATATAACCCCTTATTTTGGGTAAATTGCATTTTGGTCCAAAATAAGAGAACATTGCTCAAACATTATTCAAACAGGACCAAACTTGAAACATAAGTTTGTCACCTAATAACAAAACACTTTAGAGGATTATATTAAAGTTCTAAGAAACTTATTTAGGCTAAACAAATAGGGTTATCCCTAAACCCAGGTTAGGGATGTTATAAGTTATAAAGCCCTAACAAGGATTTCATCCCCGAAATCCCAAATGAAGGGAGATAATTGTTACTCATGCATCTTACCATCAAGCCTCCACATAACATATTGATGTCATGGAGATGCCATAGAACTTAGACTAGCATAAAGTTCATCCATACAGGGTTATTATAAAATATGTCATACAAGACACATACTCAATTTTCCTTCCCGGACTAGAGTTAAATTTTGTCATCGATTTGGGACTACAAGTCTTATCATACTTCTATTGTGACATTCTAGTCTATTGATACAACACTAACTTTCTTATGACTTGTACTAACTATCCCTTTAGTTGTTTATTTTCTTGTCATAAGGAGAGGCTACTTATCAAGAAGAACTATCTCAGAGGTGACTCTAGATGTCACATGTATAAGCTACCTCAATAGATCTAGATGGGATATTCTAAGAAGTTATCTTAGCTCGATAAACTTTCCCCTAAGATGATCTTATCATTGTTCCTTCAATTAATACATCTTTATTGATGTTATGTTTATGCAGAGCATAAACCCCTAACATATGATGTCCATACCATCGTATGTAACTAAACTAATCTCAAAGTTGACCTTTCTAGGTGACCAATAATAATCATCTTATTAGGAGTCATGTCCTACCTATCTCATACCTTTAAAACTTCTTGGATACTAGAATTCCTTACCTTAGTATTAGTTACATGTGTTAAAAATGCATCATATCCTTATTATTTCCATCCTCTTTTGTTATTACCAAAACCAAACATATAATAGGACCTTTCTTTCATCTTGGAACATTACTTAACACACATACTTTGTCTTGGAACTAAAATCCAGGATTAGTTGATACTTTTCCAAGTATCCTTCTATAGATTTCTTCTCATCCATGCACATCAAGTGTCATAAGACTTACTTGATTGTCATGTCCCTGAAAGGAAAAACCACAAGGAAACATAGTCCTTTTTATCGCCCCATCATTATCCAAGGTTGTTTATTAAAGAAAGAGATTATCATGAACTTTCAACTATCCATGTGTCATTCAATCTTGTTTCATCTTAGGTTCCTTGCGACTTGCATAGGAACTATAAGGATGATCACATGTCATCATTTCTTTCTTCGTTATTGTCTGGTATGTTAATGGACGTTTTTTTATCTTTATATATATATATATATATATATATATATATATATATATATATATATATATATATATCCACATTATAGAAAAGATTTGTACTCTTCACATGCTCTTTAGAACACATAGAATTCATAACACTCGAGATCCCAGTCCCTTATCTCATTACTAGGGATTCTCATCCCTTAGTATTATCACTATTATGATTACTAGATCTGGGTATTCAAACCCTTAGTTCATCATTGAACACTATTACCACTTATCAGGTAACCATTACCTCTAGGTCCTTAGACCAAGGTATACATTATACTAAACATCTTCTTTTGTTTGTAAGTTGATCTGTGATTAATTTAGATTCCTTCGTATAACAATTAGGATGTGGTAGAAATATTTGTGCCACATCTCCTATTTCATTATGATCTTTAGATTGTCTCAAAATTACTACTTGATTAGAGTAATTAGAAAGATAGCAATCTAAGAGTCCCATACTTACCTTGCCTTCAATAGATGAATACTTGGCCAGGGTATTCAAGAACTGAAATTAGGTAGTATGCATTTTATTTTATATTATGTTTCTTATTCTTATCATTTCTTTAGATTTTTCTACTTAGTATGTATAATTTCCTCTTGGTGTTTCTCTTACATCTCTTCCCTTTTTACATGAAGAGAGAAATGCAAAACATATAAGGGAATATTGGATTGAATATAGGTTCTCACCCTTTTTATCTCTTCCTCATGTCC
This sequence comes from Alisma plantago-aquatica, assembly GCA_963693085.1. Lineage (NCBI taxonomy): Eukaryota > Viridiplantae > Streptophyta > Magnoliopsida > Alismatales > Alismataceae > Alisma > Alisma plantago-aquatica. Next base: position 118,676,255 of record OY856414.1, read on the forward strand.
TCATAGGACAAATCAAAGGAAGCTCAACAATAACACCCTCCTTATAATTAGTAGGCAGAGAGAAGAAAAAGGAAAGATAATTCATAATGAAAAGTTCTATCTAACATGTTACCTCTTACGAGTTATCTAGTGTCTTGGCTGTCGGGTCACCTTATTATTTCTTCTTGGACACTGCCACCTCAGATGTAATATCCCTGACCTGGGTTATGCCCTAACCCTGGAAGTTTTTGTTTAAGCAAGTTAATTAGATCCTTGATTTTATCTTGTGGAAAGTAATTAAGGCTCAAGAGGAACTTATGTTTCAATTTTGGTCCCATTTGAATAATGTTGAAGCAATGTTTGCTTATTTTGGACTAAAGTGCAAATTACCCAAGTTGAGGGGTTAAATTACAAATGTTACATGATAAAATGTTACTCAAATTGTTTTAGCATCATGAGAATTAAAATGATGCAGAGGTATGGCTTGTGGAAGCTGAGCACCAAGAAAGAGCTTATTAAGCAATGCTTGTGCATTAAAACCTAGTTTTGGTGTAATGTGTAATTTACCCAAAACCTAGGGTTCAATATGAAAAATACCACTTCTAGAGAGTCCCTAATGTTTCTTGGCATCATGTAGAGAAAATAAAATGAGATGGGCATCTCATTTGTATCACTTTGAAGGAGAGAGAATCTTGATATTAAAATTATCAAGATTTAAGCATAATTGAATTTCTAATTCAATTTAATGCAAAAATAAATATATTAATTGAAGAGCCCTTCAACCAAAATGTGAGGGATGATTTTGAAAAAATAATGGACGACCATGTGCCTTGAAAAGTCACGAAAATATCTCAAGCAAGTGGATAACCCACTCACATTATTAAAAGAAAAAAAATATCCACTAACTTATGGATATTATTATTAAATGGATAAAGGTGCTTAATTTTCTGGTTTCAAACGATCTTGAGATCGTTTGGTCTCAAATCATTGAAACTGTTTGCTTTAGATATTTTTGAGATGTGTGTTTAGGATGATGTCATAATCATCAAGATACGATCCTTCATAAACTACTGCCATTCTTATGGTATTCCCATCGATTTGATCAAAGGACTTCTAAGAAAACAAAATGATCAACAATTAATGAAGAATTGAATGCAATAATAACATTAAGGGTTCAAGTTATATAACCCACCTCCAAAGAAGCTTCAAAGCTTCAAGCTCCACGTTTTCAATGGTGAAAGCAACTCCTTCTACTATCCCAAGCTCATCCTCAAGTCTTTGAGTGAGATGAATGGCTAGGGTTGAAGATTGAGTGGAGAAAAGAAGAAAACAAGCATTGATTTGTGTTTTCTACCATGAAATCAAGGTGAAAGAAGGCCATGGAGCTTACCTACAGGTTGGGGGTCGTCCTAATGTTGCTCCTAAGCTCCCTTGGTCGTTTTTCAAGCAATAAGTGAAAGTGGATTCGAAATTCTCCTTTCTAGCTATGGATAAATGAGCTTATATGCATTTTTATTAAAATTCATTTTAAGAGAGAGAAAGTAGGAAATAACTACTCCATTTTCTTACCACTTGCCCTCTCCTCTTACTTGCATACAAGGCTATCTTCCTTGCCTCTTATTCCTCTCAATAATCCATGAAATCTCAAGACCGTTTGGGATCAAATAGTTTCAGATCGTTTGGAGTTCAATTGTTGATGTTGTTAAATATTGATCTATTACCTTCAATTGAATTGATCTTAAAGGTTCCAAGTGTTGGAGATCCACCAATTGCAAACCCTAATCGGATTGAAGCATTGAAACCCTAATTGATTTGATTCAATTTCATGTTGGTTGAACAAACGATTTCATCAAACCGTTTGGTGCTCAAACGGTTTCAAACTGTTTTAGGATCAAGGGTTGACCATTTGTAGGAAATGGTTTCAAAATTGTTTGAGAGGGTTGACCGTTTGGTGAAGGTTGACCGTTTGAGATGAAACAGTTTCAAACCGTTTGAGAAGGAAAAGGTCTTCAAGACCATTTGAAAGGAAACGGTTTCAAAACCATTTAAGGGGCTAAGGGCCAAGACCGTTTGAAGGTCTAAACCCAACACCGTTTGAAGGTCTAACCCCAAGACGATTTGAGGGTGTGACCTCAAGATCGTTTGAAGGTCATCATCAAAACCGAATGGAGGTCCAATTGGTCCTAAACCCAATAAAGAATTAGATGGTCCGAAACTAATTGAAGATTTGATTGATCAAAACCAATTGAGGTATATTTGATCAAGACCATTTAAAGGTTCAATTAGTTCAAATTATGAAAAGACCAATAACCCCATGAGTGGTTGAAAAGTATATTAATGTTGATTACAATGGAAGTGTCACTAGGGTACTTAAGTGATTAATGGAATTAGAGTACTCATCCTTTGGTTCTTTTAAATACAAATAAGTACACTATGATAATCATAGGTGTATGTACTTCAATGAAGGGTTGAACTAACCCAATAAAGTATGGAGTAATAAATATCCTAGGAAAGGAGGAAAGAGAAACTCATACTTGAATAGGTAACATGCAATATGTACTGTGATAATTTTGAATAAAGCATGATTTAGGGTTTAGTCTTTGACAATGGGTTTGTGAAACCCTAATTGATGGGAAAACCCTAATTGATGGGAAAACCCTAATTGATGGGGAAACCCTAATTGATGTGAAAACCCTAATTGATGGGGAAATCTTGATTAAGATGAATTGGGATATGAGAAATTCTAATTGATATGAATAGTAAACCTTAACCCTAATGTAGGGCAATGGAGTAACCCTAATCCAGGGTAAGGACATGAGGAATCCTAATTCAAAATAATAAAATGAAAAATCCTAATTCAAGGTGATACTATGAGAAACCCTAATCTAGAGTGATACCTCGTGAAACCCTAATTTTTGGGTTATAGTGTATGATACCCTAATGTGGGCAATATGATGATAAACTATAACCCTTATTCCTGGGTGAAAGTTTGTGAATCCCTAACCTAATAAAGGGTGATGATATGTGAAACCCTAATCCTAATGATGGAATAGCATCTAATACTCTGATAAGGAAAATATCTCAAATGGTTGATCATAGGCAACCTTATAGTAAGCAATGCCTTAACCTGAAATGAGTCCATATAATTGAAGATAGTTGGACCATTCTTGTATGTGACCTATGCACTTCATGGTAAAAGTGATAGATTAGTGGATGAAAGTATTAAGATGGGAAATATCTTAATCCAAGATAAGTTGATAACTCAAGTAAGTTGGAAGTAATGAGGAAAGTGATACATCAAAATATGATAGATATCACTTTTAGCATTCCAGGGTTGATACACCTTGATGCACCTCAAATCCAATATACTAGGACAAGAAACACATGAAGTGTGTCATGTAAATTGTTACAATGAAACGTAATGAGCTTGATATACTTTGATAAGTATAGGCTAATATACCTTGAGAATGGGGTTAAGACAAACTAATGAGTATGATGTAATCATACCATGATAAGGATGAGAAATGAACTCATACCTTGTATTGATAATCATTTAATGATAAATGTTAAGAGTAATAAACATGATTGAAATACTCGAGATGTTAATGGATGCTCCTAGAGGTGTGGAGCAATATATTAAGGTTGATTTGATAAATATGAAATCCTAATTAATGTGAGATGGGAAACCCTAACCCTAAATTGGGTAATGGGACATGAGAAACCCTAATGTGACTTGAATAGTAAGCCCTAACCCTATTGAGGGAATAGTGGTGTTACTATTGTATTACATGAGGTAATATGTTATTGTTGCCTAGTGAGAGGTGACAAGATGTGTAATGGCCTTGTGAGCCATATGATTAGATGTTGCCTAGTGATATGTGACAAGATGTTTAATGGCCTTGTGAGTCATATGGTTAGATGTTTCCTAGTGAGAGGTGACAAGATGCTTTATGGGCCTTATGAGACATGAGAACAATTGTGGCATAGTGAGAGGTACCAAGATGATTATAAAAGTTTATTATAAGAAATGATAATGTTTTAATAAACTTAATAAAAGGAACAATTGTATTCAATAAAGAATGTGAAAATCTATGAAGGCTAACCTTAGGGTTCAGAGCCTAGAAAAGGATGTGATGATCAATGATGATTTAAAGGAATTTATATCCCATGATCTATGTAATCAGGTTTGGTTAAAGTCCAATACCTTTCAGAGGTATAATGCCTGTAATCAGGATTGGTTAAAGTCTAATGCCTAGCTGTGTAATCAGGATTGGTTAAAGTCCAATGCCTGGATGTGTAATCAGGATTGGTTAAAGTCCAATGCCTGGCTGTGAAATCAGGATTGATTAAAGTCCAATACATGGCAGAGGCATGAAGCCTGTAATCAGGATTGGTTAAAGTCCAATGCCTGGCTGTGTAATCAGGATTAGTTAAAGTCCAATGCCTGGCTATGTAATCAGGATTGGTTAAAATCCAATGCCTGGCTGTGTAATCAGGATTGGTTAAAGTCCAATGTCTGGCTGTGTAATCAGGATTGGTTAGAGTCCAATGTCTGGCTGTGTAATCAGGGTTGGTTAAAGTCCAATGCCTGGCTGTGTATTTAGGGTTGGTTAAAGTCCAATACCTGGCAGAGGCTCAATGCTTGTAATGATGACATAGGATTGGTAATAACCCACTACCTGTAATGATGACACATGATTGGTAATAACCCAATGCCTGTATTAATGATATATGAGTACATGATAGATATAATCCCATATCTGTTTAGCAGATTGGCTAAGGCCAACAGATTGAAACAAGAATGCCTCAGGGGTGACATATCAAGATGATGAGTGTCACAAGAGAAGTTTGACATGATGGTATAATATGATGGATAAATGATATACATGGTCTTCCTATTCCTTATTAAGAGAATAGATGATCTATTATTCTATCATAAATAGTTGCAATGCTTTAAAAGATGAGAATGCTTTAAACTACTTATCCTCTGCCCAGTTTTATATCATTAAACTACAATAATAATGTTTTTGGTAGAGAGTTATATCTCTCTCTGGGGAAATTACAATTGTCTCACCCCTGTGGGATCCAACATTTTTTTAGGTGGACGAGCATGGAGGAGACTGAGAATATCTTGCAAAGGAAGAACACCAGCAGCAACAGTGACAGCAGTGACAGTTCAGGTTGAGTGTACTGTTTGTCATGTCTTGTAGATAGAAGTCTTATGTGTCGTCTCTGTACTCTCAGGTCCTCAGAGTTAGTAACTAGTGTTTTTAATAAATCAATATGAGATTTTAGCTTGATGCCTTGAGGTTCTTATGTTGTCTGTGTTTAGTTGTTAATAGCCCAGATGATGTTTGTAATCCTGAAGAAGGAATGGTACATAATATGTACTCATGAACCAGGATGTAAATGAAATACATTGGTTCTTGATAAAAGAGTTTTCCTGTGTATGTATCTCTTTGCAAAAGGTTTAAATTTTTAGTGATTTTCAGTAATCCGCTGTTAATGATTACTTCCACTTAATTAGTAACGATTTGTTCGAACAAAGTGTTTCATCAGATGTCCTATCTGTCCACATTTATGGCATGCTCGGACCCCACTTGGTGACTGCTGCATTGGTGTACTATATTGTGGTTGAACTGATGATACTGAAGATTTTGGTTGTTTAGTACCACCAATCAACTATTCATGTGACTGTGTAGACTTCCTTTTGAGGTTTGCCTCATATTTCTTTGTCACAGACCTTTCTATCCTCCGGACAGATTCCACAAATGTGGCGAATCTCTCTCTACTTTGTAATGCAGATGCCGAGATACACACCTCAGTATTCAATCCTTTCTCAAAATGTCAGATCTTCTCCTATTCAGTAGGAGCCATTTGAGGGAAAAATCAAAAAAGTTCCATGAACCTAGCTTCATAGTCATTAATTGACATGGTTACTTACCAAACCTTCTCAAACTGTGAGATCTTTTCGTCGAAGTATGTTTGTGGAAAATACTTATTGATGAATTCTTGACGAAATTACTCCCAACCAACATCTTCATCATTCCTCTTTACCTCTTCTATGGTCCACAAATGGCCAGCACTACCCTTCAAAAGGTATACAACATGTTTGACTTTGTCAGCATTTGGAATACTAAGGATCTTAAAAGCCTTTTCTAACTCAGTGTGCCATAGATCAACATCTTTTGGGTCAGTTGTTCCAGCATATTCTATAGCTCCTACACGGCGTAACCGTTCAAATTTCTTACCAGACCCATGTCCCTCATTGGGAATTGGTGCCCTAGGTGCTGGTGCTAGCATCTGGTCTGCTATATGCATTACTGTGGTCATGACTTGCCCAAAAAGAGCATGAAAGGTTGGGTTTTCTATCATAGCTTCATCAAAATGGGGATTCTCAGGAACTGATTCCTATGTTACCTGATCCCTTGCACCTCCAATAGGTGCAACAACATTGCTCTCAGCAACGTGTTCCTCATGATCTCTAGACATCTTTAAGCTATATCCCTTCTTCTGCATAAGCAGAAGTCACTATAAGATATACTGGGGTACACTTAGAATAGACTCGACACCTTAGTCCTATGTCTCTATAGACTCAGTGAACCTTAAGCTCTGATACCAAACTTTGTGATGACCCGACATCAAATCAAGACAAATCGCCATCAATAATAATTGGGGAATAATCATAATCAGTGCTTTAACAAAATCACTAAAAATTAAAACCATTTTGCAAAGAGATCCATTTCCTAGAAAACTCTTAATGAAAGAACCAAAACTTTACATACATCAGGGTTCACATTGTACATACATTGTACCATCTCATCTCGAGGATAACATATAATAGTTGCTTTGTCAAAACATATACTGAAGCAACATAAAACCTCGGGGCATACAAGACAAAATATCAGATTGTTCATAAAACCATCACATACTAAATATGAGGACATGAGAGTATAGAGACGACACATAGGACTTCTATCTACAAGACATGATAGACAGTACACTGAACCTGAGCTATTATTGTTGTCCTTGTTGTTGTTTTCCTTCCCCTACAAAATGGTCTCTACCTCCTCATGCACATCCACCTACAAATTGTGGATCCCACAAGGTGAGACAATTGTCCCAACGAGAGATATAACTCTCCGCCAACAATATTATTATCACAGGTAAATAGTATAAAACTGAGCAGAGGTTCTTTTATTTTAATAAGCAAGGTTAATCATTGTGGATAAGCAGATTTAGAATATTATCATCTTTTAAAGCATTGCAACTGTCTATGATAGAGTAGTAAATCATATATTTACTTGATAAGGAAAATGAAAGACGTGTAATGTTCACCTCTCATATTATACCAACATATCAAACTTATCTTATGATAATACTATCATGGTATGATATCCATTAATCATTCTCATTTCTAGTTGTTGGCCTCAGCCAATCTGCTAGCCAAATAGGGATTTCTACCAATCCGATGAATATACATCATTTTGTTCCAGCTTTATACCAATCTTGTAAGAGTAGAGCCAGGTATTGGATTGTACCAATCCTGTGAAATTACTACCAAGTATTGGATTATACAAATCCTATGAGATTACAGTCAGGTATTGGATTGTACCAATCCTGTGAGAGTATGACCAGGCATTAGATTGTACCAATCCTGTGAGATTACGACCAGGTATTGGATTGTACCAATCCTATGAGATTACAACTAGGTATTGGATTGTACCAATCCTGTGAGATTACAGTTAGGTATTGGATTGTACCAATCCTGTGAGATTACAACTAGGTATTATATTGTACCAATCATGTGAGATTACATCCAGATATTAGATGGTACCAAACCTATGAGATCATAGTGAGACTACAGCCAGGTATTAGATTATACCAAACTTGTAGGACTATGGCTACATTGCCAAGGATCCCATATTAGTTAGGATACCTTTATGTTTCCCTTTTACTTCCATTATGGGATATCAATCCCTTGAACTCATCATTGAATACCACATCACATTTACTAGGCATTATACCTCAGCCAAGCCATCATACCCATTCACATCCTTTATGTGATACAAGTATTCCTCATATCTCCTTTTAGAATATTCAAAAACACTATAGCCCTCACTTGGCTATAACCATAATGCATGTATGACCAAGATTTCATTATTATCTTTATAACCACTTATTATTATTATGTTACAGAGTTCCTATTTCCCTAGTTTATTTTGAACATTACCATCTCATACATCAATCTCTAGATCATGAACTTTTATAAACATCTTGTCACCTCTTACTAGGCAACATCCATCTCTAGGTCATAAGACCTACATAAACATTATACTTGTTATACAAGTATTTCACATGTCTTACCAGACCCATATAATATGTATTTATATGAAGCATCATAGCTTATTCTTAGTTATGCTCATTATCTCATGATACCAGCACGGTTAGTATTTCATGATGATAGCAATATCAAATACATATCATTTTCATGCATTACAAGGAAAATACAACCTTCCATCATTAGGGTTATGGTTTCCCTTTCTTACTAATTATGGTTTCAAATCACATCAAGACCCTTCATTAGGGTTAGGGATTCCCTGTTAAGCTGATAAGGGTTTCTAGCTAGTATGATTATCAAGGATCAAAACCCTAATTCATACTCCACAAATATTAGGAGCATTAATGTATACTCATTACATGATTATTGTATAGTTATAAGCTTCTCTTTCATCCTTACTAGGATTTTGATTGCACCATACTTATATTAAATTGGCTCTATCCCCCTTTTAAGGTACATTATCTCACAATTATCAAATTACATTAGCTCATTACCTCTTAATGTAGTATTTGACACAATACACAACATGTATCGCTCAATCAAGTACATTGGATTGAAGTATTCCCACCATATCAGGCATCAAGGTGTGTGTTTGCTTCTATATCGTGCTTGAGATGCAACTTTATCATCATATCATGCATCTATATCGGGCATATGGTGTGGCCTCATGACCATATCGTGTTTAGGGTGTATCCCCTATTACCATAACGTGTACCCATATCGGGTTGCCTAATATTTAAAGTTCAACATCTCAAGTTAGAGATACTTAACTTCATACGTGTATGAGATGGATGCTTGACCTCATATTGGGTATAAGGGTTATAATTGATACCATATCGTGCATAAGGTGTGCACCATGTTGGGCATAAGATAGGTTCTTCCTCATGGTATCGTTTTAGTAGTATATACACAATACCATATCGGGTTACCATATTGGATTGGTATATCGGGTTACCATATTGGTTAACATATCGGGTTAGCATATTGGATAGACCATTATGCTCATATCTTTTCATACCTTCAAAGGATCCCTTCCATCATAATTTTTTAATAACAAGCTGAATATCTAGTTGAGCTCTTCAAAAACAATCCTTTATACAAAATGATAGGGGTGTGTCGGGTTTCATTCCATCATGTAGGGTTTTAATACTATTTCGGTTAGAGTGTACAATTGACACCATATCGTGCATGTGGTATGGACTTAACCTCATATCATGCACAAGGTGCATGTAGGTGCCACTCATATCATTCATGAGGTATCACTCGTCACTATATCGAGTTACCCATCATCTTGGTTTCATATCGGGTTTAAGGTACTTCAACCCTATATCGGGTTGTACCATGATGATGTCACCATTATCGACCTCTAGACTATTATTCTTACTATACTAGTTCATGGACAAGATTCCTAACATACTTTTGGAACTCAAGGGAACATCAATTAATCATAATAACTCGAAATTGAAAGTAGATCAACAAGTTCAACAATATTAAAGGTGAATAATAACATAGTTGAGTATAAGTTATATAACCCCCCTTATGAACAAATTCCAAGCTCAAAGATCCAAATATTCATGTTCCCAAGGTTGAATATGATCTTATCAAAGGTCTAAGACTTGATCTCTTCATCACTATGCACGATACATCACCACTTTGTGGCCAATATCCCTCACTTGGCTGATATCACTACACTTGGCCGATATCACTTTGTTATGGCTGATACCAAAGCTCTATGCATGATACCCCTCTTCCTATGCATGATACTAAGACTCTATGAACGATATATAAGACCAAGAGGGATTTTGAAATTTTCACTTATAGGTGAAAGGATGGGTATATATACTTGAGGTTCATGAAAAAGTGTGTATATGAGGTGTCATCATTTTAAGCTACTAGGTGCCACGTGTCCATGCATGGTTGACACATGTAAATGCACGCAATCACATTTATCTTGACATACAAAATAGTTGAGGATAATCTAGAGATGGTATTTTGGACATCACTCATCTCTTTGGATAAGATATCTCAACTCAATCACCACTTTATTCACAACCCGATACAACTTTTTCAAGGAAGTTGTAAACCGATACTCTTCACCTACTTGAGGTGATTTTCTCATCATGGCCCTTGAAAAGAGTTCACAAAACGATATGAGATTCCCCCTATGGCTCATTGGCAGATAGGCATTCTCATATGGACTCTACAACTCGATACAACTCAAGTTAGGGTTTCACATTCAACCCCTTTCTTGGTCTTTCTATCACCAAGAATACTATCACTTAAAAATGATTCCAACATGGTGTATCCTTATTTATATCTCTCCTAGATGATACTAGGAGGGATTAGTAACACTCTACAGGTGGTGAATTGCATATCAACCCTACATTTTGGGTGAATTACAACTTGTACCAAAATTGGTACACAAGGCACTAGCATTATTCAAACAAGTTCAAACTTGGAATTTAGGCTTTCCATAAGCCACCACCTTGCCTAATTCTCTCTCTTATGATGCTAAAACACATGAGGTATGTTCAACATATGAAATATTGCAATATAACCCCTTATTTTGGGTAAATTGCATTTTGGTCCAAAATAAGATAACATTGCTCAAACATTATTCAAACAGGACCAAACTTGAAACATAAGTTTGTTACCTGATAAAAAAACACTTTAGAGGATTATATTAAAGTTATGAGCAACTTAATTAGGCTAAAAAAATAGGGTTATCCCTAAACCCAGGCCAGGCATGTTACATCCTTGGAAGACCCACATCACATCACCGTCGACAAATGTTGCCACCTCGAAACTACAATCCAAGATCAACGATACTTCTATAAGGTATCCATTCGAAGGAGCACATTGAATCCATGCATGTCAAGTGGTATGAGGTCCACTTGAATGCTATATCCTGAGAAAGAAAGGACACGGGCAGGACACACCTCCCGCAACTTGACAGAACCAACCAACGGGGTTTCTAAATGAAGACTATCACATCTATGACTAACAAGCAAGGAACAACTAGCAATCACTTCTCGAGTGATAAAAGAGTGTGTTTCACTCGAGTCAACTAAATATATACAAAGAAAGAAGAAGACAAATGAGAATGAAATAACTCCATCTGACCAGTCACTACTCGTGGGTTGACCACTCCTTCCGACTGACTCATCACGTAGAATTGAGTCATTGCCTATTGTCGATCCCTTCCTCTACCACTGCCATTGTTGAACTATTGTCGCTACAATCCCTATTGACTCTGCCTCAGCTGTTGTATCTCCTCATCATCCTTCATGGGGAAATATAGTCTTATATGCCCGGTCTGTACACACTTGTAGCATGTCTTACTCAGAAACCATGGCCTAAATGGACCTGTGATAGACACTTATGCAACACTATGAGCTCCTATAGACGGAAATCTATGGCCTCTGCCTTTGATCAGTGACCACTAAGACTGGCTTGCAAACCTCAATTGTGACGACGATGCTAAAAACATAGGATTCTTAAAGCCTCTAGATGACTGTCCTTGATATTGTGCATGCCTCTTCTTGGCCTTTGTCTCATGTTTCTCCACCACAGATCGCTCCACCCTACTGACCGACTCCACAAACACAACAAACTTCTCCCTATTCTCTAGAGATGACACTAGAGTCGTCAATTCCGTACTCAAACCTTTATTGAAACATCTGATCCTCTCCTTTTCTATCGCTGACATATGTAGAAAAAACCTTTGAAGCTCCATAAACTTGGCTTCATTCTCATTAACTGACATAGATCCCTGTTAGATCTTCTCAAAATGCTTGATCTTCTCACCAAGATAGGTCTCTGAAAAGTATTGACTCACAAACTCCCGACAAAACTCTTCCCAACTGATCACATCACATGGCTTTTTCTCCTCTTCAATGGCCCACATGTGGCCAACACTCCCTTTTAACATATACACAACATGCTTCACTTTATCCCCTTCAGGAATGTTGAGGATCTTGAAGGCCTTCTCCAGATCGGTCAACCATAGATCTGCATCTATCATGTCTACCGTAACTGCATACTCCACCACCCAACATGCCTCAAACTCTCTAAGGTATTCCCCGATCTCAAAGATTCCACATTGAGGATTGATACTATGGGCTCTGATCTCCAAACCACGATATAAACTTAGCGGAAGTGATTCGATAAACAGCGGAAGACAAAAATCACGGGAAGTTAAAACTTTTCGAGACAAGAGCTTGAATCCTTAAAAGCTTCTCTTTCATAACAAGAGATAAACTGTTTACATCTCATGATAATTACTTCTTGAGTAATTATATACATCAAGATACAAAATCTCAAGAACTCATAACAAAAGACTCCAAGACCTGAGAGTACAGAGGACACATAGGACTGACTCTAATCACACCACATGGCAGGCTAAATCTCCACCTGAGATTTACTGCTGCTCCTGGTACTGCTGTTGCTGGGACTGGTCACCTGTAGACCTGTTTCTCCGTCCTCGACGTCCACCTAAAAAGTTGAAGTCTACGGGGTGAGACAATTGTACATAAGTGTCCCAGCGAGAGTTATAACTCTCCTCCATAAGCTTTATTATAACATCAAAGAATAACTTAAGCAGTAAAAGCTTACAAAGTATTCAATAGCAGATACAGTTGTATATAAGAGCTCAACATTTATCAAGCATAAAGAACATATGCACTATTCAGTGTAACATCAATCAATTAGCTCATAGTTACCTTTAACAGGTTTACTACACTTGTAGATTATGTTTTTCAAACATTACTTTTATGCCCTGTGGAGATGAGGTTTACCACTCATACCCCAACCAATCACTACTAAGTGCCTCGGTATCATACTAGGTCATTGAAAGAGCCGGATTCTCATGACCTTCACCTTCCTCAGTCAGTAAGAGGATCACTTGTAGGACATCTTGTGTTTCTACTATTATAGCTCACCAGGGTAATCTGGTCCTTCGCTATTTTAGAGTTACAGTGGCGTTTTGTACTCTCTTCGTCATCAGGAGATTTCATGTTTATCTCCACTGATACAGATATCTATGTTTTCTTCGTCATCAGGAGGTTTCATGTTTACCTACTACTGATACGGTATGGAAAAGTAGTGAAGGATTTACGGATTACATATCTATATCAAATCCCTACACTAGGATGTAAGGTGCTACACATCCATGTACCCCACATACTCAACAGTATGTGATCCAGGAGTTCCCGTAGGAAAACCTGTTTCACCATCATTTGATCTCTGACAATGATGGATCTATGATCAGGGCTCTACATTTCACTTGATTAGTTAGGTACATTCAGTATTCTTTTACATCATACATTGTTCTTCAAACAATAACAGTAGCATAACAACTATAAAAGTAGAATACTAAATGCAACAAACCTAACTCACATCAATCATCATTTCTCAGTATACTCATCACAAGTCATCTGCATGACCTTGATGGTATTCATGGCTCTCACAGCCCATTAAATCATAGGATGCCACTGACAAGACATCAAGATATTTTACTATTCATAAAGCTAACAACATGCTATCAATGAATATAGTATCATCATCCATACCTGGATATGATCACCTTCATATCAGAACCTGTATGGTTAATTCAACTAATAAAGGTAATTCAAAACAATGATTATACTTTCCACTCTTGTCATAAGAGCTAAGTTCTTTGATTCTTATCAAATAGAGTTTAATACTCATATAACATGTCATCACCTTTGAATTAGGGTTTACTATTCACATTACATGTCATTACCCTTGAATTAGGGTTTACTATTCACATTACATGTCATTACCCTTGAATTAGGGTTTACTACTCACATTACATGTCATTACCCTTGAATTAGGGTTTACTATTCACATTACATGTCATTACCCTTGAATTAGGGTTTACTATTCACATTATGGTGAATTGAGCTCATAACATCATCATGTATGAAGAACATCATCATTGATGCTCTCAGATTAGCTTAAGATTCATCATATATCATAATTAGGGTTTCCATGATCTCACATAGGTGGATCATACCCTAATCATGCACATTCATGTGTATTGAAGGTTCTTTACTTGAGTTTCCAACCTAAAAGGGTACTTTCTCTCTATTAAGGTACTTTATCTCTCTTAAGATACTTTCTCTCTCATCATACTAGTAGATGGTGATAACACCACTCTAGATCAGGTTGGGTTAAGTCCTCATGGTTAACATAAGCCAAAACATCACTATCATGTGATTAGGGTTTGATTTGAACAAGGTATTACTCAATTGAACCCCTCAAGGGTATTTTGGTAATTCACCCCATTGATCACCATCATGGGTTAATTCATTAGTCACTTAGTCCCTTAATATCCTAGGTTATCATTAGGGTTTAGATTAGAGTATCATTGAACCATTTACACCTTCAATTGATTAAGTGAAATCAACCTTTGAAAACCTCAAACGGTTTCAACCTTCAACCTCCAAACCGTTTGGAGACCGTTTGGATGAGTTGACCGTTTGCTAGGGTTGACTCCAAGACCGTGTGACCTTCAAGGTCGTTTGCCAAAACCGTGTGAGGGTGTAGATCGTTTAACAAGTTTGACTTCAAGACCGTGAGGGCTTACACGGTTTGAGACCGTTTGATGTCTCTCGATCTTGAGATCGTTTGAGTCCAAACGGTCTTGAGACCGTTTGGTCCCAAATGGTCCTGAGACCGTGAGGCCTCACATGGTCTTGAGACCGTGTGACCTCAAACGGTCTTGAGACCGTGAGGTCTCAAACGGTCTTGAGACCGTGTGACCTCAAACGGTCTTGAGACCGTTTGGTCCACTTGGTCTCAAACCGTTTGGACCTCCAACATGGTTCAATGATTTCAATCGTTTATGATTATCAATGTTGAAGCCTCCAAATGGTCAAAGCCATGGTAACCACTTATAGATTGAGTCAATTAGGGTTATGCTTAACCAATTGGTCACTCAATTGACCCTCAATTGTTATCCAATTAGGGTTGAAGTTGGTTCAATTAAGGTCCATCAACGTTCAACCATCAATACTCAATAATGTGAAATAAACACAAGGTTGAACCCTTCAATTGAGCTCCAATTGGGCCCAAACTTGGCCCAAACGGTCTTGAGATCGTGTGCATGAACTCCACACGGTCTTGAGACCGTTTGCCCAAGATTTCATCAAAATCTAATGTGATTTGATAGGGGTTGAACCTTGATTGAGTCTCAATTCAGTATTTTGGATTAATTCAATAACCCATTGCAATTGGACCCTCAATTGATCAAATTACCTTAACCCTAGACCTCCAAACGGTCTTGGGTTGTCACCACACGGTCTTGAGACCGTTTGGATGAGTTCCAAATGGTCTTGAGACCGTTTGCCCATCCAACTTTTGTATTCTATTGTAAATTCTTCAAGGTTGGATCTATTGAGTCGATTATCATATCAATACTTAATTGCAATGTAATTTGGTATCTTTGTACTTTCAATTGGTCAACTATACTTGACCCCAGACCTCCACATGGTCTTGGGTTATTCCCCACACGGTCTTGAGACCGTTTGGTTGATCCCCAAACGGTCTTGAGACCGTTTGGGTCAATCAACCCAAAAACACTAAGTTATTCATTGAGATTTCAGTACTGATTTCAATTAGGGTTTACCCTAGTAATCATCCTTCAACTCTTAGCTCGTTTGGAATTAGTCCATCAAATTTGGTGAGTTGTTAATCAACATTATTTTTAACAGTAATATCATACGGTCAATGCTTGGTCAACGTTCTTACACGGTCTTGAGACCATTTTCCCAAAAAGGGCGATTTCAACAGATTGGAAATCAGGAGTAAATTCAATTAAAGTTGTTGATTAAAAAGGCCATATCTCACGATTCCTTTGGAGTTATCATCTAAAATTTTGTGGGTGATTAGCCTACATAATTTTAAATAGAAATCTTACACGGTCCATGCTCGGTCAACGCGGTTAAACGGTCTTGAAGACCGTTTTCCCTTACATGGTATTGAGACCATTTGCTCACCAAACGGTTTTGCAAACCGCGTGAGCACTTGGAGGAGACCGTTTGGTAAAGTGAAAAGTAGTGGATTAACTTTGGAAATAAAGCCTTCATCTCCTAGCTCAGGAACAGCAAGGATTTCTCACGGATTTTCTTGCAAGGTAGAAAAGGAAGGTAGAGAAGAAGAAGAACTATCATCTAAAAGCATAAACGAGATGTATATAACAAAGCATAGGTTTAGAGTTATAAAACCCGCCTAAAGCTTGCTCCTTGAGCTCCAAGCTTTCGAGATCCAAGATTTTAATGGCTTCCTTGAGCTTCCACAGGTCGGTCAAGGTGAAACCTCCAGGGAAAGTCGAGAAGAGATGGCTAGAAAGGTAGAGCTATGTGAGCTAGCCATCAATTTGACCTTGAATCCGAGTTCTAACCATGAACTTAAGAAAAAGGGAGGATTCAAACCTACCTTGCCCTCCTTGGTCGTCCTCCTGAGATCCACAGCTTCTCTTTAGTCGGTTTGGGTGAATAGAACAGTGAAAGGAACGAAGGGAAAGTTCCCTTGCTTAGAGAGGTGGAGAGTATATATATACTTGGGGTGAGGTTTTAACATAAACTCATAAGTTCTTCATATTTTCAACTTAGTTCCCTCCATCCTTCTATGCTCGTCCCTTCATAATAATTCTAAGGACAAACCTTATTCTAAGGTCAAGAAATGAGGGCAAAGAAGATCAACCTATAACTTAAGCATACACATAAAAGGCTATTGTACATACACCTTGATTATTCAATCACAAAGGTGTTTTTCATTATATGATTATTCAATTAAGGTGACCTCTTCATCATTTCTTCTAAATGATGACAAGAGTCTTAATAAATACTTTAGATGATGTATTTTACAAGTTGCACCCCTCAAATTGGGTAAATTGCACTTTTCTCCAATTTAGGGTTTTCAAGCACCGGGATTGCTTCCACAGCTGCACCTTGGTGCCCAAGCTTGGGAAATCCCTCAAACCTTACCATCATCATTCTCATGATGTCTCAACATCAGAGGAACATCTCAACATGTGCAATTTGCAAGTTAACCCTTCTAACTGGGTAATTTGCACATAGGTCCCTGTATTACAAAACAATGCTACAACTATATATAAAACGGAGCAAAAACTGAAATATATGTTTTTGAGAAACTTAATTACATGCCTAAAGTTAATCACAAGGATTTAATTACATATTTAGGCAAAACATCTAGGGTTAACTCATAACCCAGGTCAGGGATGTTACAAATTATCCACCCCTTACAAGGATTTCGTCCTCGAAATCGATAAGACATATTAAGAGAAAAGGGCAGGATACTTCCTTTTCATCTCATCCTCTAATTCCCAAGTGGCTTCTTCAATACCACGGTGGTTCCAGGGGACTTTCACAAGACTTATATCTTTCTTCTTTAACCTTTTAATTCTATTATCAAGGATTGACACTGGTCCCTCCTCATAGGATATATCATCATTCAATTCTACCTCCATAGGTTGTAGAACTGACTCGGTGTCTGGGTGACATTTCTTCAGCATAGAAATGTGAAACACAGGATGTAACCTCTGTAACTCTGGTGGCAGCTCTAGTCTATATGCTACCTTTCCAATCCGTTCAATGATTGGATAAGGCCCCATAAATCTAGGAGCTAACTTCCCTTTCCTTCCAAAACGAAGGACCCCTTTCCAAGGCGAGACTTTGAGATACACTCTGTCTCCAACTTGGAATTCTAAGGGTCTACGACGTTTGTCAGCATAAGATTTTTGCCTATCCTGTGCAGTCTTAATCTGTTGTTGTATTACCTTAATCTTCTCTGTGGTCTGCTGCACAAGATCAGGACCTAACAACTGATGCTCACCAGTCTCATACCAGCACAAAGGCAATCTACATCGTCTACCATACAAGGATTCATAAGGTGCCATATCAATGCTATGTTGATAGCTATTGTTATAGGCAAACTCTATCAAGCTTAGGTGTAGATCCCAACTTCCGGTAAACTGGAGAACACATGCTCTCAACAGGTCTTCTAAGGTCTGTATGGTCCTTTCTGATTGTCCATCAGTCTGCGGATGAAAGGCCATACTAAACCTTAGCTTGGTGCCTAAGGCTCTATGTAACTGTTCCCAAAAACGACTTGTAAACTGAGGACCTCGGTCAGAAACTATCGTGACAGGAACTCCGTGCAAACGCACTATCTCTTGTACATACAACTGTGATAACCTTTCAGCAGAAAAGGTTGTTTTAATAGGTAAGAAGTGCGCTATCTTTGTCAATCTATCAACAATTACCCAAATGGAATCATGTCCTTTACTTGTCCTGGGTAGGCCAACAACAAAGTCCATGGTCACATGGTCCCACTTCCACTGTGGTATGGGTAAAGGTTGCATTGTTCCTGCAGGTTTCTGGTGTTCAGCTTTAACTTGCTGACACACAGGACATCTCAAAACAAATTCTGCAACATCCTTCTTCATTCCAGGCCACCAATACAGTTCCTTTAAATTACGATACATCTTGGTGCTCCCTGGATGCATAGCATACATCGAAGAATGAGCTTCTTCCATGACTAACTTCCTCAAGTTATCCACATCTGACACTATCATCCTTCCATTATAACAGGATACATGATCATCCGAGTCATGGAAACCATCTTGCTTCTCATTTCCATACTCTGATCTGATCTGCTGAACTGCATCATCACCTTGTTGTGCTTCCTTAATATGCTCTCTTAAGGTAGGTTTAATATGCATCTCAGCCAACAACCCAGCTAACAATGACACCTTCAACTGTACATTGTCTTGCCTTAAAGAGATAAACATATCTCTCTTAGAGCACACTAAAGAGTTTAGTCGTGCCCTATCCATGGTTGATGTTGCTGATTTCCTACTCAAGGCATCTGCAACAACATTGGCCTTGCCTGGATGGTAATCAATCGTACAGTCGTAGTCCTTGATTAACTCCATCCAACGACGTTGCCTCATGTTAAGCTCATGCTGAGAGAAGATATACTTAAGGTTCTTGTGGTCTGTGAAAATCTGGAATGTTTCTCCGTAGAGATAATGCATCCAGATCTTCAAGGCATGAACCACAGCAGCTAACTCCAGATCGTGTGTCGGATAATTCTCCTCGTGTTTCTTAAGCTGTCGAGAAGCAAAAGAAATCACTTGTTTATCCTGCATCAACACACATCCAAGTCCATTCTTGGAAGCATCACAGAAGACTACATATCCTTTTCCTTGTTCAGGTAGCACAAGCACAGGTGCACTTGTCAACCTTTCCTTCAACAACTGGAAAGATTGTTGACACTTATCACTCCAAGAAAAAGGAACATCTTTCCGGGTCAACTTGGTCAAAGGTAAGGTTATAGAACTAAAGTTCTTAATAAACCTTCGATAATAGCCAGCTAACCCCAAGAAAATTCGAATCTCCGTCGGTGTCTTCGGTTGTTCCCATTGTAGAACAGATTCTACCTTTGTAGGGTCAACACGAATTCCCGAGGCAGATATCACATGTCCAAGAAAAGATACCTCCGGCAGCCAGAACTCACACTTGCTAGACTTAGCATACAGCTTGTGTTCTCTTAGCAAGGTCAAAGCTTGGCAAAGATGCTACTCATGCTGCTGAGCATCCTTACTATAGATCAGAATGTCATCTATGAAGACGAAAACACACTAATCAAGGAAAGGTCGAAAAACTCTATTCATGAGTTCCATAAATGCAGCTGGTGCATTGGTTAGTCCAAACGACATAACCGTGAACTCATAGTGACCATACCTTGTCCTAAAGGCAGACTTGGATATGTCATTATCCTTAATACGAAGTTGATGATATCCAGACCTCAAGTCTATCTTTGAAAAGATGGTTGTACCACGCAACTGGTCAAAGAGATCATCAATCCTCGGCAGAGGGTACTTATTCTTTATTGTTACTTTATTGAGTTGTCTGTAGTCGATGCACAACCGCATTGACCCATCTTTCTTTTTAACAAAAAAGACCGGAGCACCCCAAGGTGAAGTACTCGGTCGGATAAAACCCTTCTCAAGTAACTCTTGAAGCTGTTTCTTGAGTTCTGCCATCTCGGCAGGTGCCATCCTATACGGAGTCTGGGCTATGGGTTTCGTATCTGGGATCAGATTGATTTCAAAATCAATCTCCCGAGGTGGTGGTATACCAGGAAGTTCTTCAGGAAACACATCCTCGAATTCCCTGACTATGGGAACTTCAGCAGGATTGGACCTTTCCTTGGTAACATCTACCACATGGGCTAAGAATGCATAACATCCTTGCCTCAACAACTTATCAGCAACCATAGCTGACACAAGACAGGTGGGCAGAATCTTTCTTTCACCTTGAAAGATCCATGTGTTGCTTTCATCAGCAAACACAGCCAACTTGGACTCACAATCCAAGACAACTCTATACCTCTCTAAGGTATCCATCCCGAGGATTATATCAAATCCTTGCATATCAAGCTGTATAAGATCCACTTGAATGTGATGGTCAGAAAAGAAGAGGATGCAAGGAGAGCATACCTCCTGCAAAACGGCAGACCCACTCAACGGAGTCTCCAACAACAAACTATCTGCCCTATGACTAACAGTCACATTGCAGTTACGAATCACTCTATGAGTGATGAAAGAGTGCGTAGCACCCAGGTCAATCAGAATAGATACAACACAGGATGTAGACATATCAGGATATAAAAGTTTCATCTGACCTGCCACTACTCGTGGATTGACCACTGCATCTGGTGGGTTCATAGCATAGAACCTCGCTGTCGCCTGGTGTTGAGGTGGTGTTGATGATCCAGCTTGAGACGCTTGTCCACGTGCTCGAGCTGCTCCTTGAGATTGCATTCTCTGAGATCCTTGTTGATTCTGTCTCGGAGGCTGTGTCACACTGACAGGCCTAGAACGGCAATCCTTCATCAAGTGTCCCATCTTACCACAGTTGTAGCATCTCCTCTCCTGTTGTTGTTGTCGGGGTGGTCCAGTAACTGACATCGATGCAGAACTGTGAGTCCCTTGAAGCGGTTGACTCCGTCCTCTACCTCTGCTTGGTGACCATTGAGTTTGAGAACTCGATCTGGGTGGTGGAGGGTTAGGTGCAGAGAATCTAGGTTTCTTGAAATCCCTAGATGAAGAACCCTGGAACTGTGGATATCTTTTCTGGGTTTGCCTCTTCTCAACCATAGATCTCTCTATCCTTCGGACTGACTCAACAAAGGTAGAGAATCTCTCTCGGTTTTCTAAGGCAGACACAGGGGTTGACATATCAGCATTCAAACCCTTCTCGAATCTCCTGATTCTTTCCTCATCTGTGGCAGCCATGTGCAGACAGAACCACAGCAATTCCATGAACTTAGCTTCATACTCGCTAATGTTCATCATGCCCTGCCTCAATCTCTCAAACTGAGAGATCTTCTCATCTAGGAAGGTCTTTGGAAAATATCTATTGATAAAATCCCGACGAAACTCTTCCCATGAGAACTCTATTCCAGGTCTCTTCTGCTCTTCCATGTTCCACCAGTGACCAGCACTGCCTTTGAGAAGATAGACAGCATGTCTAACCTTCTCAGCTTCCGGGATAATAAGAATCCTGAAAGCCTTCTCCAACTCTGTCAACCATAGGTCAGCATCTGCGGGGTCGGCAGTCCCAAAGTACTCGGTAGCTCCGACACGACGAAGTCGTTCGAACGTCTTACCGATACCTTGTGCTTCAGGCTGGACAGGTGCCCTCGGTGCAGGCATGTGCATCCTGTCGGTTATGTGTGTCATGGCAGTCATGAACTGCCCGAACATTGTCTGTACAGCTGGGTTACCCATGTCGGCTGGGTCAAACTGGGGTGGCTCTCTTGGTGACTCTGGTGAAGGCTGTTCTATTCTTGGAACCCTTGCACCACCTTGAGGTGCACTAGCACTACTCTCTGCCACGTACTCATCATGAGGCTCAGCCATCCTTATGTATCTTCTTCTCCTGAGGAGTAGAAGATTCTATTAGACAGGGAAAGAGTACTAAAGAATAGACTCGACATCCTAAGTCCTATGCCTCTGTAGACTCAACTGACCTAGAGCTCTGATACCACTAATTGTGGGCTCTGATCTCCAAACCACGATATAAACTTAGCGGAAGCGATTTGATAAACAGCGGAAGACAAAAATCATGGGAAATTAAAACTTTTCGAGACAAGAGCTTGAATCCTTAAAAGCTTCTCTTTCATAACAAGAGATAAACTGTTTACATCTCATGATAATTACTTCTTGAGTAATTATATACATTAAGATACAAAATCTCAAGAACTCATAACAAAAGACTCCAAGACCTGAGAGTACAGAGGACACATAGGACTGACTCTAATCACACCACATGGCAGGCTAAATCTCCACCTGAGATTTACTGCTGCTCCTGGTACTGCTGTTGCTGGGACTGGTCACCTGTAGACCTGTTCCTCCGTCCTCGACGTCCACCTAAAAAGTTGAAGTCTACGGGGTGAGACAATTGTACATAATTGTCCCAGCGAGAGTTATAACTCTCCGCCATAAGCTTTATTATAACATCAAAGAATAACTTAAGCAGTAAAAGCTTACAAAGTATTCAATAGCAGATACAGTTGTATACAAGAGCTCAACATTTATCAAGCATAAAGAACATATGCACTATTCAGTGTAACATCAATCAATTAGCTCATAGTTACCTTTAACTGGTATACTACGCTTGTAGATTATGTTTTTCAAACATTACTTTTATGCCATGTGGAGATGAGGTTTACCACTCATACCCCAACCAATCACTGCTAAGTGCCTCGGTATCATACTAGGTCATTGAAAGAGCCGGATTCTCATGACCTTCACCTTCCTCAGTCAGTAAGAGGATCACTTGTAGGACATCTTGTGTCTCTACTATTATAGCTCACCAGGGTAATCTGGTCCTTCGCTATTTTAGAGTTACAGTGGCGTTCTGTACTCTCTTCGTCATCAGGAGATTTCATGTTTATCTCCACTGATACGGATATCTATGTTTTCTTCGTCATCAGGAGGTTTCATGTTTACCTACTACTGATACGGTATGGAAAAGTAGTGAAGGATTGACGGATTACATATCTACATCAAATCCCTACACTAGGATGTAAGGTTCTACACATCCATGTACCCCACATACTCAACAGTATGTGATCCAGGAGTTCCCGTAGGAAAACCTATTTCACCATCATTTGATCTCTGATAATGATGGATCTATGATCAGGGCTCTACATTTCGCTTGATTAGTTAGGTACATTCAGTATTCTTTTACATCATACATTGTTCTTCAAACAATAACAGTAGCATAACAGCTATAAAAGTAGAATACTAAATGCAACAAACCTAACTCACATCAATCATCATTCTCAGTATACTCATCACAAGTCATCTCTAAAGCATGACCTTGATGGTATTCATGGCTCTCACAGCCCATTAAATCATAGGATGCCACTGACAAGACATCAAGATATTTTACTATTCATAAAGCTAACAATATGCTATCAATGAATATAGTATCATCATCCATACCTGGATATGATCACCTTCATATCAGAACCTGTATGGTTAATTCAACTAATAAAGGTAATTCAAAACAATGATTATACTTTCCACTCTTGTCATAAGAGCTAAGTTCTTTGATTCTTATCAAATAGAGTTTAATACTCATATAACATGTCATCACCTTTGAATTAGGGTTTACTATTCACATTACATGTCATTACCCTTGAATTAGGGTTTACTATTCACATTACATGTCATTACCCTTGAATTAGGGTTTACTATTCACATTACATGTCATTACCCTTGAATTAGGTTTTACTATTCACATTACATGTCATTACCCTTGAATTAGGGTTTACTATTCACATTATGGTGAATTGAGATCATAACATCATCATGTATGAAGAACATCATCATTGATGCTCTCAGATTAGCTTAAGATTCATCATATATCATAATTAGGGTTTCCATGATCTCACATAGGTGGATCATACCCTAATCATGCACATTCATGTGTATTGAAGGTTCTTTACTTGAGTTTCCAACCTAAAAGGGTACTTTCTCTCTCTTAAGGTACTTTCTCTCTCTTAAGATACTTTCTCTCTCCTCATACTAGTATATGGTGATAACACCACTCTAGATCAGGTTGGGTTAAGTCCTCATGGTTAACATAAGCCAAAACATCACTATCATGTGATTAGGGTTTGATTTGAACAAGGTATTACTCAATTGAACCCCTCAAGGGTATTTTGGTAATTCACCCCATTGATCACCATCATGGGTTAATTCATTAGTCACTTAGTCCCTTAATATCCTAGGTTATCATTAGGGTTTAGATTAGAGTATCATTGAACCATTTACACCTTCAATTGATTAAGTGAAATCAACCTTTGAAAACCTCAAACGGTTTCAACCTTCAACCTCCAAACGGTTTGAGACCGTTTGGATGAGTTGACCATTTGCTAGGGTTGACTCCAAGACCGTGTGACCTTCAAGGTCGTTTTCCCAAACCGTGTGAGGGTGTAGACCGTTTAAAAAGTTTGACTTCAAGACCGTGAGGGCTTACACGGTTTGAGACTGTTTGATGTCTCTCGATCTTGAGATCGTTTGAGTCCAAACGGTCTTGAGACCGTTTGGTCCCAAATGGTCTTGAGACCATGAGGCCTCACACGGTCTTGAGACCGTGTGACCTCAAACGGTCTTGAGACCGTGAGGTCTCAAACGGTCTTGAGACCGTGTGACCTCAAACGGTCTTGAGACAGTTTGGTCCACTTGGTCTCAAACCGTTTGGACCTCCAACATGGTTCAATGATTTCAATCGTTTATGATTATCAATGTTGAAGCCTCCAAATGGTCAAAGCCATGGTAACCACTTATAGATTGAGTCAATTAAGGTTATGCTTAACCAATTGGTCACTCAATTGACCCTCAATTGTTATCCAATTAGGGTTGAAGTTGGTTCAATTAAGGTCCATCAACGTTCAACCATCAATACTCAATAATGTGAAATCAACACAAGGTTGAACCCTTCAATTGAGCTCCAATTGGGTCCAAACTTGGCCCAAACGGTCTTTAGATCATGTGGATGAACTCCACACGGTCTTGAGACCGTTTGCCCAAGATTTCATCAAAATCTAATGTGATTTGATAGGGGTTGAACCTTGATTGAGTCTCAATTCAGTATTTTGGATTAATTCAATAACCCATTGCAATTGGACCCTCAATTGATCAAATTACCTTAACCCTAGACCTACAAACGGTCTTGGGTTGTCACCACACGGTCTTGAGACCGTTTGGATGAGTTCCAAACGGTCTTGAGACCGTTTTCCCATCCAACTTTTGTATTCTATTATAAATTCTTCAAGGTTGGATCTATTGAGTCGATTATCATATCAATACTTAATTGCAATGTAATTTGGTATCTTTGTACTTTCAATTGGTCAACTATACTTGACCCCAGACCTCCACACGGTCTTGGGTGATTCCCCACACGGTCTTGAGACCGTTTGGTTGATCCCCAAACGGTCTTGAGACCGTTTGGGTCAATCAACCCAAAAACACTAAGTTATTCATTGAGATTTCAGTACTGATTTCAATTAGGGTTTACCCTAGTAATCATCCTTCAACTCTTAGCTCGTTTGGAATTAGTCCATCAAATTTGGTGAGTTGTTAATAAACATTATTTTGAACAGTAATCTCATACGGTCAATGCTTGGTCAACGTTCTTACACGGTCTTCAGACCGTTTGCCCAAAAAGGGCGATTTCAACAGATTGGAAATCAGGAGTAAATTCAATTAAAGTTGTTGATTAAAAAGGCCATATCTCACGATTCATTTGGAGTTATCATCTCAAATTTTTTGGGTGATTAGCCTACATAATTGTGAACAGAAATCTTACACGGTCCACGCTCGGTCAACGCGGTTAAATGGTCTTGAAGACCGTTTTCCCTTACACGGTCTTGAGACCGTTTGCTCACCAAACGGTTTTGCAAACCGTGTGAGCACTTGGAGGAGACCGTTTGGTAAAGTGAAAAGTAGTGGATTAACTTTGGAAATAACGTCTTCATCTCCTAGCTCAGGAACAGCAAGGATTTCTCACGGATTTTCTTGCAAGGTAGCAAAGGAAGGTAGAGAAGAAGAAGAACTATCATCTAAAAGCATAAACGAGATGTATATAACAAAGCATAGGTTTAGAGTTATAAAACCCGCCTAAAGCTTGCTCCTTGAGATCCAAGCTTTCGAGCTCCAAGCTTTTAATGGCGTCCTTGAGCTTCCACAGGTCGGCCAAGGTGAAACCTCCAGGGAAAGTCGAGAAGAGATGGCTAGAAAGGTAGAGCTATGTGAGCTAGCCATCAATTTGACCTTGAATCCGAGTTCTAACCATGAACTTAAGCAAAAGGGAGGATTCAAACCTACCTTGCCCTCCTTGGTCATCCTCCTAAGCTCCACAGCTTCTCTTTAGTCGGTTTGGGTGAATAGAACAGTGAAAGGAACGAAGGGAAAGTTCCCTTGCTTAGAGAGGTGGAGAGTATATATATACTTGGGGTGAGATTTTAACATAAACTCATAAGTTCTTCATATTTTCAACTTAGTTCCCTCCATCCTTCTATGCTCGTCCCTTCATAATAATTCTAAGGACAAACCTTATTCTAAGGTCAAGAAATGAGGGCAAAGAAGATCAACCTATAACTTAAGCATACACATAAAAGGCTATTGTACATACACCTTGATTATTCAATCACAAAGGTGTTTTTCATTATATGATTATTCAATTAAGGTGACCTCTTCATCATTTCTTCTAAATGATGACAAGAGTCTTAATAAATACTTTAGATGATGTATTTTACAAGTTGCACCCCTCAAATTGGGTAAATTGCACTTTTCTCCAATTTAGGGTTTTCAAGCACCGGGATTGCTTCCATAGCTGCACCTTGGTGCCCAAGCTTGGGAAATCCCTCAAACCTTACCATCATCATTCTCATGATGTCTCAACATCATAGGAACATCTCAACATGTGCAATTTGCAAGTTAACCCTTCTAACTGGGTAATTTGCACATAGGTCCCTGTATTACAAAACAATGCTACAACTATATCTAAAAAGGAGCAAAAACTAAAATATATGTTTCTGAGAAACTTAATTACATGCCCAAAGTTAATCACAAGGATTTAATTACATATTTAGGCAAAACATCTAGGGTTAACTCATAACCCAGGTCAGGGATGTTACAGATACTCTCACTTGAGGAGTGGGCATTCTATCTGTCATATGTGTCATTGTAGCCATGAACTATCCAAAGATGGACTGAAAAGAAGGATTTTCTACCACAACCAGGTCAACATCAACTATCTCCTGCCTCCTAGCACCACCGCTAGGTGCATCAACACTGCTCTCAGTAGTGTGTGCTTCATGTTCTCCAGCCATCTTTTATTCTCTTCTTCTTCTGCATAAGAAGAAGTTACCATTAACAAATTGGAGGATACTAGAATAGAAACAAACCCTAGTCCTATGTCCTTATAGACTCAGCAAACCTAGAGCTCAGATACCAACCTTTGTCAGACTGTGATGCCCCGATGTGCCACATAGAGAGATTACTCAAAACAAAATGTGGAATTATCACTAATCAACTAGGTTACCATAAAACACAGGAAATTAAAACAATTTGCACATAAGCACAAAATCTGGATCTTATCACATCCAAGTCCACAAAATCCACTTGTATTACATCATATATCAAAAGTTTTACATATATCACTATCCATTGGCTCACTGGCCACAACTGACATATATGATAGCATGTCACATATGCATACATGCCCTATTTGTACAAGCAAGGCATAAATCCAAACACATCATCTTGATATACAACATCTAAAAAATACCCCAAGGACCTGAGTGTACAAGGATGACACATAGGGATCTACTATAAAACACACTAGCAGCATGTCCAACCTCTCAACAACTATTGATCATCCTGCTGCTCAGCCTCAACAACACTATCTCTACCTCTTCGTGCACGAACACCTAAAGATGTGGAAAACCCATGGGGTGAGACCAAACATCCAAGCAAGAGATATAACTCTCCGCCAACATCAATTAAAAGCACAAATACAAGATAAGAAGAGAAATATTCAGCTAAATGATATGAACAAGGCAATTAACATAATAAAGCGGTTTTGGCAACTACAACTGAGTAATAGATTATCTTATAATTTTAAAAGGAATAAGAAGAACGTGTATAACTATTATAAACTAAACAACACAAAGATCAGGAAAAGGGTTCAACCAATGTGAAGCGTATTTGACTCTAAGGAAATGTGCTACACGATTGTATTACATCTTTTATTTGCCCTGAAGATTTGAGTCGTGCCACCCAAATCCAACTGACAACTACTAAGTCAAAATTAGTGCCACACAAGGTCAATGTAAGAGTTAGAACCCTTAACCTCTCCAACACCTCCCAGTTAGTACGAGAGTAACACTGCAGAGACATATCAGTCAATTGCAAACAATGACATATATCCAAGCTGAAGGACTGGCTCATGAATGTCCATCCTTATATAATCACCTAGCCCACCTTGGTACAAGTCACATCTCTATAGAGAAGTCTCACACATGGACACTATAAAAAGAGGCATCAAATGCAGTCAATATGTTGCCTAGCACATATCATGAAGAGATCAACTCACACATGGCCATCTCACACAACCTGTAATTGTGGATTCAAGGAGATACTCAACTTGCACCCCCGCATATTAAAAAATATGTGTTATGACTTTCCCCTAGGAATGACTCATTTCACCACCCAGCAAGTTCTGACACTTGAATGGATATATGGCACATGGCACCTACATAGTTAGGGTTTCACTTTATTAGTTATGCCAATTGGGTGAATTAAGGCTTCATCATACAAGTGGACATACAAACCCTAGTTCAATCGAGCAAGCATAGTTGTATAACAATTTCAAAAGATATAAAATGTATAAAGGGTGAACTTGTCACATCATCACATAATACTATAAGCACTACCATTCACAAGGCCATCATCAATGTCACCCAACCATATGAGGCTATCACTAATGTCACATCACTATGGGATATCAATCCCTTAATCACATCACTGGAGGATAACACCTCACACTAGGCATTAAGACATCACCAGGTCACATGACCCATCACATCAATATGATCTCAAAATGTCTCATAAAGGCTCGTAGCCATCACCATGTGTCATTAAATCACCACCATAGCATACACAAGTTATGATATTCATGCAACCTACAAGGTTAGTCTGTGCACAAGTAGGAGAGAGAATATATAAGCACATACTATCCATACACGTAGGCTCAAAAAGTATAACATAGCCTAGGACTAGGGTTAGGGTTCTCATACATAGACGAATAGGGTTTCATTCATTAAATGTCACCAAACCCTAGAAATTACCATCTCCCACTTTCTTGGAACATATTAGGATTAAGCATCATCATTGGTCATGATTAGACTATTCGTCAACCACATTAAGTATCAACATCATTCTCATGCACACATGTGACCATCCCACTATGTCATACATAAGTAGCGACCATATATCATATAGGTGTGTCGACCATCCATCAAACATTTATCACGACCAAGCTTAAGACAATGTGTCTCGACCACCTTCAAAAGAAGGGTCACGACCGTGACAAAACCAAGCATCTGGACCACTAATGACATAGTGTATCGACCACCAACTAACATGGTGTCTTGACCACAACAAAAGCACATGCCATGACTGAAACAATGTCATATGTCCTGATTAAAACAAGAACATGTGTCACGACCTAAACAAAACATGCATCTCGACCATAGGTGTTACGACCACATCATCAAACTAGTGTCTCGACGACTAACCATCATGGGTCACGACCAACCTATGGTTAGGGTTTTGAACATCACCAAAAGCATATCTTGACTAAAACAAAACCAAAGCATATGTCTTGACCATAAACAAAACATGTATCTCGACCATCAACCATCATGGTTCATGACCAACCGTTGGTTATGGTTTTGACCATCATCAAAAGTGATTGCCTCGACCAAAACAAGAGTAGGTGTCTCGACCAAAATAAGAGCAGGCGTCTTGGCCAAAACAAGAGCATGTGTCTTAACCAAAGCAAAACATGTGTCTCAACCAAGACTAAACCATAGGGGTAGTGACCACTAAGATCAAGCTACCTCAAGGGCAAAACCATCTTCCAAATAGAGATGAAATCACGATCTGAATAGAAGATTATCACCAATGAAAAACTCCATACCAAGATGTCCATCAAAACTCTAAAAGAAACTTCCAACACGATCATCCAAGAAACCAACTAGGTGATAGAGAGACCAAGCTTCAACCTCAAGAAAACTATTTTAAAACTTTAAGAAAACATAAAGGCCAAACCATAGCATGGTGATGAAACCAAGAAAAATAATGCATGTAGGATTTTCATCTCAACCATCACTTAACAACTGGGTTCATGAGATCAGGATTTAAGAAAGAGAGCAATCTACACGAGAATACTTCAAAGTTTTAAACCTTATATCAAGATAAAATTCTCTAACACATTAACATCATATAAAGAGTCTAAAATAGTAGCATGCAAGCATGATTAAGGTGCAAGTAATAGAAGAAGGTAGAGAGTTATATAACCCACCTTAAGGAGAGATCAACTCTAAGGATCACAAGATCTAAGATCTCGAACTCCAAGAGAGAAAAAGACACTCCAACTAAGGTCAACACTTCGGCCACAAGGTCACCTCCAAAAATAAGAACACCATGGTCAAAGGAAATCCCAAGAAAAAGGCTAAAAAACCCTAGGCCGAACTAAGAAAAAGGGAGAAAGAAGAGAGCTCCTTCTCACTCAAGTGTCACCATGTCAAGACACAATCTATGACCCCTTTGGAGGAGAAGATCTTTAAGGTAACCACCATGTCAAAACATGGTCTAACGGTCGAAAAGGAGAAGAAAGAGGGGCAAGGTTCCAAACAAAAATGGAAACAAAGAGAAAGAACCACTTACCAAGAAGAGAAACCACCAAGAATCACCACACAGAAGGTGATTAAGCTCCAAAGCACCACATGCAAAGTTGCTCGACCACAAAAGCTCCCAAGATTAGTCCTTCTTTCTCCTCAAAGATCCAAGGACGAACATAAGATAGGGGAGAAGATGGAGGGCAGAAATTATCACTTACATGAAGGAGAAAGGGGTTATATACTCAAAGAGGAGGGAGGTAAGGTGGGATATGAGGTGTCAACACCTAAAGGCACCAAAGAGACACTTGTTCACCAAGGAAACAACCATGCAACCACTTAGCACATGCATGCAACATATGGTGATATAACCTAGGTGGAGTTTCAACCACATGGGTCACCACCACCTAGGGATTGAAACAAACATCAAGGCACCTTGTTTTGACCACTACAAAAGGTCACTAAACTAAAAGGGTCAAAACACATCACAAGGGGACATCAAGATTGAAACAAACATCAAGGAACCATCAAGGCTGAAACAAACACACCCAAAGGAGTGTCTTAATCGAAACACACCCAAGAAACACCACAAGGTCGAGACATAGGTCGCAACACTCTCCACATGAGCTCAAGGTTGATACCATCAACAAGGTCAGAACCCTAGCATCACAACATGATGCCATCTCATCAACCAAGGTCCAAAAAGGCGCCCCATAGAATCATTATCTCTCTCATGATTCTAAAGCACCAAGGGCAAACTCCACATGTGACAAATTGCAAGATAACCCTTCAACTTGGGTAAATTGCAACTTGGTCCAAAATAAGCAAACAAAGCTCAAACAATATCAGAACAGAACCAAACTGGAAACATAAGATTGTTACATGTTAACAAAGGATCTCAAGAGATTAGATTAAGGTTATAGGCATCTTATAAATCAAAGAAAGCATTAAGCTAGGTCAGGGGCCCAAAGCCTGTTGTACTTGGAGGGTTACTTCTTTGGTAATTTTATGGATTCTCTTGCTCTTGAAGGCTTATTCTTTGGATCTAAGGTAAGTTTATCTCTATCCTTCCCATATACATATATTTCTTCCATTTTTACTCCATCTTGATCAAAATATTACTCTAAAATTGCAAGTTGCAAGTGATAGACTACAACTTAAACTTGAGGACTTATGAAATTATGCTATTAATTACATATAAATGCAATTATTTTACAAATCCAACTTGATATATATCATATTTGTCAAGATAATGGATAAAATGTTTTCAAAATGAGTTTTTTTAATGGAAATTATGATTATATAAATCCCACTAATTATGAGTTCCACCCACAAGGGGGTCCTAGTGATGCATATAGAGATCATATGGTCACAAATGATGGGGTAACACATGGCATTGCATTAGAGATATAATACATGTCTCCAGGTCATGGTATTTATATAGGACATATACCACTTAATGAGGATGACCAATTAAAAGCGTTGAAGGAGTATTTTTCGACATATGGGATGATGCAATTTGTGGGAGATGCATAGTTTTGAAACCCGACCTGACCTAGGTGGTTGAACCAATTAGACCTCCACCTGACAAGCTTTGTGTGTCGGGTGGGTCTAAAACCCGTATATGGACAAGACCCGGAGTTTACCTGGTCAACCTGACGGTTGAACCAGAGACATGTGACCCAGGAGCTTTGTTGGGTCGACCTCCGGGTCGGGTCTGAAAACCTTGTGGAGATAAAGCATACAGAGAGAATGTACAAACATATAATACATGTTACAAAGATACCATGAGTTGAAATCAATATGTCAACAATATAAATAAGGTTGTTTGGACAACAACCACCAGGTGGGAGTCATGGGCTTGATCACTCACCACACCACTCCAATTTCAATTAGGTAATTTAATACTTTGTTGTGCATTACACATTTACAATAGAGTAAATGATATTCAACGACCTAAGTTGTAATAGATTGTTATTAAATTTATGTATGAGAATGGGATAATTCCTTATAGCACAGAAATTTGCATGGAAACCTTCATCAAAAGTTCAAAATAGTTCAACTTCTTTTTACTCGCATGTGTAGGACCCCCTTATCAAGATCAGTATATGATTATATTGCATAGATAGTTGCATTTATGGATGTAGACCATCTTGGTAAAATTTCATGACTTAACTCCTTTATTTGGCCATTGAGATCTTGTGTCCAACTTCTTGTAAATGTCAAAATTTCCATCAAAATTTCTATAAATTTCTTTCTGGGCCATCGGAAACGGTGTCGAAATAGAAATTTTAAACCATGATCATATTACACACACACATATATATAATATATATGTATATATCATATTATACACACACAAACACACACATATATATAATATGTATATGTCATATTACACACACATATACATATTCATAAATATAATGTATATATAATGAGAATAGAATACACTCAATTGTATTGTTGTCCCAATATGATCAAGTTTTCTATCCTTAGATCTTAGATGAGTAAAAACATCCACATCCCACTCAGCAATGGGTTGGACGTCTTTAGGAGAAGACCCCACCCAGTCGGCCTCCTAACATGACTGTCTCTACGCGATCTTATTCTCTCTCTTCATGTGATCCCCTTTCTCATTCTCTCTCCTTAAAGCTACTCTACCTCTATATTGACAACGTCTGACTTCTCTCCTCGAGCATGTCTAGAATCACCTATTGATGCACAATTGTTGGTCAACACGGAAAGGTCGAGACTTATCAAATAGGGAAACTATGTCAGGAGACAAGCTCATCCTTGACGTTGTTGTCAACCATGTCGGAAGAACCCCGCCGCCGAGATAATTTTCTGTGAGCAGACTGTCAATCTTGATTCAACACCATGGCCATGCATGATTGCTTATATAAAAGATGACATCGATGAGATCTCTGTCGACTATGGCGGCAAGGAGAGACAGTTGTCAGTGGAGCCGATCTTGTCCATGGTCTTAACCTACTTGTACAACATATATCACCAATGCTTAGTGGAAGGACACTCTATGGGTGTCGAGGCTCAATGTGTATGAGTGGTGGTGAATGAGCCCAAAATAGCAGCCATTATGTACTACTTTAAGGGAGGCTCCAAGGAAGAAAGGAAGCACTCTCTATATGACTTGGGCGGAAAAATGTTTGACGTGTTGATCCTAGCCATGAGAGGCATAGGCGGAGGGGTTGACATTGAGATGTGGATAACAGACCAATACTATGCCTTATTGTTTCGGTAGAAAAAGAAAATGAAATCATCTTTCTCTTGATATTGTGTCTTTGTTGGTGAGTTACCACCACCTACCTTGATCTAAAATGAATTGGAAATTTCAATGCTAGATACAATTTGAACTAAGCTTTATGAAGCATAGGGAAAACTCTAGATCATAAATTGAATAAGTTATCATACCATATGCCCCTCCCTTCCCTGGCGATTCTAGTACGAAGACCTCCACTTCGTATGTAGTCGTGCCTAGAGAACCACATACAAATACCCTCTTTCCCTTATCATATTCCAAAGGATTAATATAATTCTATACTTATACATATTTATTATAAAAAATCTAACTCTTAGATACACTATAGGTATGGTTGTTCTTGGGAAGCAAATCCACAATGAGGAAGTGCCTGAATAAGATGTAAGCCCTTCTTGGCAGGAAGAGGGACCTCATGGCTGGCACCTCTGACCGTGGCAAAGGTGATCCTGTAACAGTATAAAGTAGGCGGTCTTGCGATAGAAATTATAATCAATTTGTATGTAAGCCTTAATCATGACAATGTACCATGACAGGAAAGAATAGGTGGCCAATGGAGAATTCGATGGTCGTGACGCAGATGATGGAATGCTTGTCCTACTATAGCTTGACATTGTCCATATGTTTGTTAGAGCATTTGTGAATCAATAAGCAGAGCATAATCTATGCAAACTTAATATGTATGTACCTGAAGACCCATATATGTAGTCCAACCTTGATGAGTTCCATGTATGACGACATATATACCCAATCGAAGACAAACAACCAATTTAGAAATACACCACCAGTACTGCTATGGTGGTGTGCTTGAAGGACAGTCATGCATGCCATCTTCGACATGTTCGCACTCATCGGTGATCGGACCTGTCGTTGGAGGGATGTAGGGTGATGATCCCAGAGGTGTAGAACTTGTGTATTTGATCATTTGAGGAGAGAGGATAGGGAAGTGGGTAGTAGAGAAGGGTGACGGAAGTTGGGCAGGGAGGGGTTACAAAATAGGTTAGTGGGGCTGAGATTACAGGTTTTGTTTTTTTACATATAATCGAGTGATGAGAGTTTAATCCAACGATAGGAAATATGGCTGTATTGAAACACTAAAATTCACTTAAGTGCATTCTAGCCTCACTCTCTCTCTCTATCTATCTCTCTCTCTCTTTATATATATATATATATAGAGAGAGAGAGATAGAAAGAAAGAGAGAGAGTCAGGCTAGAATACACTCGAGTGTATTCAGAGCAAAATACACTCAAGTAGTTTTTCATGATGCACTATTTTTTTCAAAAATCTAATCTGTTGATCTTCTTAAACATCTTGTGAATAGCTCATACGCAAAATTTGAGCACATTTGGACATTTATAGGTCATGTTATAAAGACCACAAAAATTATGCATTTCAAATTAGTTTCACGTGTCAATTTTGTTGCCCTTAGATGAGTGACTTATACTCATTCAAATGGACTAAAAAATTGTATGTATCATAGTTATAGTATGAAGGTGAAGATCAATGGTTTACATTTTGCAAAAAATAGTCAATATGCAAACACACTTGAGTGTATTCATGTGATCTGTACACTCAAGTGTATTCTAGCCTGACTCTCTCTCTCTCTCTCTCTCTATATATATATATATATATATATATATATACTAAAAGATTTGAGTACCTGAGCACATGTAGCTTACTATCTTCATTTATGATGATCATAAAGTTCTTATAAACAATCTAACCTTATAGATGTGATGTATACTTCTTAGATAAGTTGTGTATAAAACATCACCACAATTTCATAGATCATCTAATGAAAAAATGTATATTTTTTAATCAACGGTAAGTTATAGAAATCATATAAATCATTGGCTGATATATTATCATATCTCATGATATGTGTGAGCTTTCACTAAATCTAGGGTTACACTGAGGCTTTTAATGGAGAGATCAAGGAAATTGGGTAGATTTTGTTTACACCTGGATCTTGAAGCTCTGGGGTAAATTTAGGAGGAATATTGCCATCTCCTGGGTGAGTGGGTAAACCTCAAGCATGAATTTAATTCTTGAACATGACTAAATATTATCAAACAAATATTAGGGAATTTTCCCCAAATGTCTATGCAATGGTTGAGTAGGGATATTGTTTAAAATAATAAAACCAATATACAATCGAATTTTTGTTGTTAACTATATTATTACAGACGGTTAGTCTTAGTTAAACTTAGAACATTTTCTACATACACATTCGGTTCTCATTGCTTGAAATCTTAAGAACTTATAAATGTGCAATACTTCCTTCTTGATGCTAAAGAATGATAATAGAACATTGATTTGTTATTGTAGTCATTGCATATTAGATTTTTATATAGGAGTGAGTACTTTACTGGAAAAAAATATGATAATTTCTTTATAGAATAGTGAGTGGTTTGCTATTGAGTAAAACTGAGTACAATGCTTTCTCTTTTATAGGACAAGAGAATGAAATAGTAAACACAGATAAGCAATATGGGATAAATAATACAAGTAACGTGAGAGTAGAGCATAGGTGAACAGTAAATATAAGCATATCTCTTTACCCCTCCTCCCTCAAGCTGGAGCATTGATGTCAAACATGCCCAACTTGTCCACTAGTCTTGAATCGAGCTTTAGGTAGAAGCTTGGTGAAAATGTCTGCCACTTGTTTTTCTGTACGGAGATGTGGGGAACATATGTGACTAGAAAGAATAGATTCTCAAAGAAAGTGACAGTCTACCTCGATATGCTTTGGGCATTCATGAAAGGTAGGGTTTCTCGCAATAAAAATAGAGCTTTTGTTGTCACAAAACATAGGAATATGACTAGTATCAGTTATATCAAATTGTTTGAGAAGGCTTTGAACCCACAAAAGTTCACATGCAGTATGAGCCATAGCTATATATTCTACTTCTACATTTGATCTAGCTATCACCATCTGCTTTTTATTACGCCAAGTAACTAGGTTGCCTCCAACAAAGGTGCCGTCTCCGGATGTAGATTTTCGATCAACATATACTCCATGTATAATTAGAGCATGAGTAACCAGAAAGATTGCAGTGGCCATGTTTCTTGTACAATAGACCTTTACCTGGAGAGCTTTTGAGATATTTAAAAATGTGGCAAACAACAACCCAGTGACACTGTCGAGGTTTACCAAGGTACCTGCTTACATATCCTAAAACAATGGTAATATCAACTCTCATGACAGTAAGGTAAATGAGTTTACCAACCAATTGCATGTATTAGTGGTTATCAAAATAATATGGAGAAGATTCATCGTCCCAATCAGTGTTTGGATCTAGAGGGGTTTTGGCTGGCTTGCAACCAAACATACATGTTTCCTGTAAGAGATCTATAACATATTTTTGTTGTGAGCGACTTACACCCACACATGACCTGGATACTTCAATGCCTAAGAAATGTCATAGTTTGCAAAGATCCTTGGTGATAAAGTGTTGTTCTAGATATGTTTTTGTTGCCTGAATGATTGAGGTGTCACTGCCAGATAATATGGTGTCATCTATATAGACAATAAGAATGACAAGACCAGTCACAATTTTTTTGATAAACATAGAGTGATCTGAGTGAGAAAGACGACAAACAAATTTTGTGAGAATCTATCTAAGCTTGTCAAACCAGGTGTTGAGGACTATGTTTTAGGCCATAAATAGCTTTCCTCAACCTCTAGACTCGCGAAGAATACTACCCCTGAGAAACAAAGCCAGGCGATTGCTCAATGTAAACTTCTTCGTGCAGGTCTCCATAAAGATAGGTGTTTTTGACATCCAACTAAAATAAAGGCCAATCTTTGTTCACAACAACAAAGATGAGGACTCTAACAGAATTGAGACTAGCTATTGGAGAAAAAGTCTCAAAATAGTCCACTCCATAAATTTGATATATCCTTTTACCACCAAGCGTGCTTTCAGACACTCAATCGTGCCATCAGGCTGATATTTAATTTTATTCTAATAGTACTAAGAATTGATATCTCGTTACTTTTTACGTATTTATTTTGGTATTGTTGTGGGTCTTTGGTCTCTATCATCATCATCATCAAGTTTCAGAATTAATTTCTACTTCATATTATTGTGCTTGTATTTATATACCTAATTTTGTCATACACACATTCATATCATAACACATACACATATATATGTGTATATACATGCATAAATTTATTATTTATGACCACCCATACATATTTTGAGACTTACGCCTTGCCTTACTGAGAAAAAATTCCTTGTTACGCCTCACACATTTTACAACCTTGTTCACAAGATAAAGAAGCCCCTTTATTAGAATAGTATAATAGATGTTCAAAGAACACTACATCCACACTAACATACCAGTGTCTCATGATAGGATCATTACAACGATATCCTTTTGGGGTTCTGGAATAACCCCAAAAAATGCATTTTGGGGAGTGAGGGTCAAGTTTTGCCATTCCTAGATGAAGGTTTTTAACAAAGCAAATGCACTCAAAGATGTGTGGCGGAACAGAAAAAAGCTACACATCAAGAAAGAGAATGATATATGGAATCTGGTTTTGCAAAACAAAAGAAGGCATGCGATTGATAAGGTAGCAAGCCGTAGAAACAACTTCAGACCAAAAAAGTTGAGGAACATTATACTAAAGTATTACAGTGCGAGCAACCTCTTGAAGATGGCGATTTTTCCTTCCAGCTACCCCATTTTGTTGCAGGGTGTAGGGGGCATGAACTATGGTGGATCGTCCCATGAGATGAGAAAAAGTAATTGACAAATTTTTGCAAGAATTCAAGAACGTATGGTGGCTTTTCAAAAAGGAGAAGGAATGCGAATAAAATTGTAAAATCCTTAAAAAAGGAGAGAAGTGGGAGAGTTAAGGAGAAATAACATTTTGAAATGGTGCAATGTGATTGGTTAGTGGCATGCTTTGTAATTAGATGAAAAATTTCCTCTTTTTATAGTAGTATAGATATCTTGCATTGAATCTAGGGATGTCGATCTTAGACTTGAACCAAAATTGTGACCCATAATGCCGCATTAAACACAAAAATGTCATTTGGTTCCAAATTAATATTCACTCATGCGTGCAAATTTTAGTTTGTAAGGACATGTACCCAACTTGTTCAATCTAGGAGTAAGCTAAAATGACCCAAAAGGTGTCTTTTAGTAATTTTAATCAAAATATATCATTGATACTTCATAATATTAATGGCATATCCATTAAATAAAGACAAGATCAAATATGTCATGGTTTTGCACATTGCATATACTTTGTAGTACAAATATGATTTAAGATCTAATTATACCCAAAATTTAATTCACAGACCAGGACCCGATCTGACCCGACCTTATTGCTAGCTCTAATTGAAATAAGGAAAATTCGTTATTACAACCCTGAAATTGGGTTATATGAAATTGGATTGCTAAGACACAAAGTAAGGAGTATCATCATGGATGAACCCTATAATAACCCTCAAAGTTGTAGAATAACTAATTACAAACTTCTAGGAATCTAGATAATCCACACCCTATGGATAGATATGCATGTTCATCTTCTTCTTGTTGTAAATGGATTTGTTATAGAGAATATGCTTTGTGGAAAATGTCATCGTCTCTAGTCTGGATTAGTTGAGTGGCTTTGAACTCCTAAGTGATATATTTCATCCATATTTCAACTATAAATACAAATAATGTAGAAATGTAAATTTTTGATATCATCATGCATTTGCTGAATAGAGGGTCAATGCTTACTTACTAGGCAACCATACATTGTTCCCAATAAATAGGACATTTGTAACAACCCCCACGTTTGACTAAACTCAATTAATATAGACCACAAAGACAAGAGCCAACATTTGAAATCTCAAGATCTAGATTCAACAAATGATAAATAATAATCTATACTTTTCATCAATTGAACAAAGGTTGTTTACAAAATGTAATATGAGACTCCTCTAAGGAGTTACATGAATTTCTCAAAGGGAAAGTAATTATGCTTGAGAAGAAATACCAAAACTATCTAGATAATCCTTCTTGACTTAGATATAATGTCTTCAGTTGATTTCATCTAATTTACCATGTCTTCATGACTTTATATGTGACAGTTACCTAAAATGTTGGCAAACAAAATAGATATGAATATATTGATACACTGTGTACGTGGTGCAACCAAGATGTGTGCAAGTATAATAAAAACATATAATGCTCACAAGTAATTACTACACACATAAACTTGTATTTTTATTGTATATTCTAACCAATGATTGGTGTGCCCTCTTGGAGTCTTGGGTGTAATCAATGTCCATCATTGGACTTATATGTATTTCCCCTTGATGATTCTAATTATTTTATGTGATACTCATAGTGAAATTATAATGAACTGGATTATATAAGCACCCAACAATTATTTCATCAAATCAATACTTCAAAAATCATCTGACAAACCATCAACAGTCGATAATGTGCATAATCATAAACACCTTAAAGTAGAACCATGCAATATAATTCAAGTATTTTAAGCATAAATCCACAAATCCACGTAATCAACATAATAAAAAAACATTACATGCCTATATGTAAAACCCTGAAGTGTCAACAAACATTCATAACATACTAACTATACTTAACCTAGGTCCTATAGTAGCATTTAGGGTAACCTTAGGTTTGGATAAGGAATAATGGTATCAAGCTCTAATTCCATCATACCATTGCTTCTATGGGTTATGAACCCTAATTATACAATTGAACATATAATGTTACATAGTTTAGAGGTTGGCTAAGCCTCGTGGGCATGGATTAAGGTTAGTGCTTGCTTTTTCTTATGAAATATCTTGCATTGGATTAGGGATGCCAATCTCAGACCTGGACTGAAATTGTGACCCGATATGTTGCATTAAATCCAAAACTATTCATTTGGTTCCAACTTAGTATTCAGTCATGTTTGCAAGCTTTAGTTTGTAACATGACATGTTCAACGAAGGAGTAATCTGAAATGACCCAAAAGGTGTCTTTTAATTATTTTAATTGAAATATATCATTGATACTTCATAATATTAATGAAATGTCCTCTGTATAATGACAAGATCAAATATGTCATGGTTTTGCACATTGTATATACTTTATAGTACAACCTGGTTTAAGATCCTAATTAAACCCAAAATTCAGT
This sequence comes from Alisma plantago-aquatica, assembly GCA_963693085.1. NCBI lineage: Eukaryota > Viridiplantae > Streptophyta > Magnoliopsida > Alismatales > Alismataceae > Alisma > Alisma plantago-aquatica. The sequence goes on from OY856414.1 coordinate 118,718,043, forward strand.
TATGGGTCCTGAATCCATGTGACCCGACATGTTTGCTAGCCCTAATTGAATTAAAGGAAATTTTGTTATTTTAACCATGACATTGGATTTTATAAAATTGGATTAATAAGATACAAAGTAGTATCTTCAAGGAGGAATCCTATAACAACCCTCTAAGCTACAAAATAACTAATAATGAACTTATAGGAATCTAGATAATCCACACCCTATAGATAAATTTGGATGTTCATTATCATTTTGTTCTTCATGGAATTGTTATAGAGAATATGCTTTGTGGCAAATGTCATCATCTCCAATTTGGATGAGTTCGTGGTTTTGAACTCCTGAGTGATATATTTTATCCATGCCTTAACTAGAAATAGAAAGAATGTTGAAATGTAAGTTTTTGATATCATGCATGTATTTGACAGAGGGTCAATTCTTTCTTACTAGGAAACCATACATTGTTTTCTATAAATAGGAAATTTGTAACACGCCCACTGCTTAGTGGCCTCAATTAAGAGGGAACACAAAGTTGAGAGCATAAACCTAGAATTTCAATATCTAGATACAACAAATAACAAATCATAATCAATAATTTATAGTAACTAAACAAAGTTTGTTTACAAGATGTAATATGAGACTCCTCTAAGAAATTACATGAATTTATAAAAGGGAAACTAACTTATACATGAAAATATATACTAAAACTATATATCTAATCCTCCTTGACTTAACATTGATGTCTTCAATTGATTTCAACTAATTCACCATGTCTTCATGACTTTATACATGGCAGTTACCTAGAACGTAGATAAACAAAACACAGACAAATATATAGATATATTGTGTATGTGGTGCAACCAAAATACGTGCAAGTATAATATCAACATATAATGCTCACAAGAAATTACTGCATATATGAAGTTTTATTTTCATTGTATATCTAACCCATGCTTGGTATGCCATCTCGATCTAATCACTCTCCATTGCTGGACTTATGTTGATTAGTGTAACCCAATGTTTAGATTATTGTAGTTACTTTATGTGATACTCATAGTAGCACTATAATGAATCGAATTAAATAAACATCCAACAACTTACTCATCAAATCGATACTTTAGAAATCATTTGGTAAACCATTGGAAGTCAATAATGCGAGTACTCATAAGTAACCAAGTAACTCAAAGTAGAACCATGCAGTATATATAATTTAAGTAGTTTACGTATGTATCCACACATCCAAGCAATCAACATAATCAATCAACATTACATGCATGTATGTATAACCCTAACGTGCTGCTAAACATTAATAACATACTAATTATACTTAACATAGGTCCCTACACTAGGTCTTAGAGCCATCTTAGGTTTGGATAAGGAATAAGGGTATCAAACCTTAATTCCATCATACCAATACTTCCAATGGTTAGGAACCCTAGTTACATGTTACATGTAACCCTAATTTTCCAATTCAACATATCATGTTACATAAATTATATAATTATAATTAGATCATAGCATGTTATAACCATTGTTTTCAAAACCCTAAGTCATCATATGTATGATTATTGACTTAGGATCCTAATATACATCATCATAATAATCATAATTATCCTAATATGATTTAAGATAGTGGATTATCATCATTATTCAATAACATGTTTGTGGCTCTCAGCGCTAGTCTCCTTGCTTTATGGATTTTAGGCTTCATTGCTTTATTTAGTGATAACGGCACTACTAGGGTTTTTCGAGTTCATCTTATCCTCTTGAACCCAACAACATGAATAGATTAGAGGGAGGGAGTCTAGAGAGAGAGGGATACTAGGGAAGGTGAAGTCCTTATTTCTCATAGAAATCAACATAGTCGAGGTGAGGGAGATGATCATGTATCCTTACTCAAATTTGAGTTCATGTTCATTTAGGATCCTCCCTTTGGGTTTTTCCTCTTTATTTTCTTTAGCTGAATATCCATTTCCTTGTATTATTTATATAGGCCACATCACTACTCTTTTTAACCCCAAACTTTGGAATTATCTACCTAGTACTTTTATCTTTTATGGGGATGAAGTAAACCATTAAATCATTTGTTATTTATTTGAAACTTGGCCTCCATGTATAATTGAGATAATTACCTAATAAATCACCTGGACCACCAGATATATTATAATATTGTGGAATTTCTCTCTATATCTAATATTCATATTATCTATCAACTAAAATCATCATGTCTATTTATTAGTAGCAAGAAATACCAAATTCATCAGTGTTCTTTTAAGGACCTATATGCAAACCCTAATTAGTTCAAATGGGCTTGATTTGCATTCCAAGGCACATGTTCATACTTGAGTGTCTAAAGGGGTCCACAATCCTTATTAAAATATTAATCTCAAATATTTGACTTTTCTTATCATAATAACTCGATTGAAGTCTTATATTCATTTATTTCTCAATTATTACATTATCTACTTAAATTGTAGACCTACTCTAGGTTTAGGGCTTAGATTACTCATTCTAAACAATCAAATTCATATTTTTGATGTTTAGGGCTTTGATTCCTTATTCTAAAACAATCAAGTTTATATTATTGAACGCATCCTTCTAATATTATTCTAGTTGTCTTAAAGTGAATTTCAATGCATTATACTGAATTCTTAAACATAGAATCAAAATTTCCTAATTCGAGGATCTTATATTCACCATTGCTTAAAAAGTAATGTTGTCACCAAAATTCAAACTTAATCAGGTTAAGGTGAGTGATAACCCATATCATCCTAAAACATGAGGGTTAATAACCTTTCTTTGATAGGTTTTAGCGAGTTATCTCTAACAACTTTTATTGATACAAAATTTCTCATATTATTGAGGTTGGAACCTAGATTTATTCAAAGGGTAGTTTCACATACTTATTCATTGCATTATATTATCATTTGTTATTTCAATTTCACTTGGTGATTATCTTTTTAACTAGGTTTCAAACATAATAATCATTATTCACTACAATTCATGATTTGATGAGGTAATGCTTCCATACCCTAAATTATATTATTAGTTTCAACTTAGGGTATACATCTTCACATGTCAATTATGTGTATCACATGTGGCTACCCTATCTCACACTGATAATAATATGAAATAAACATATGGTTGCAACCCAAATGCAAAGTTCGTCCTATTGTATGTGTCAAGATGGTGTATCACAAATTATATAACATATTTGAGTATGAGTATATATCTCAATTAGCCTTTACTTAGGTCCACCCTTAATTATATGAGTATTAATTTTTTTTGCCCTAAATTAAATCAGATAGGAGTAATTGTTAATAACAAATGAAATGAAAATAACCTATTATATAATACTAATGAAAAATTGATTAATTAACTCATCAATTTAAAGTTAATTATATAGATTCGCTAACTAATTATACTTGGCCCTAATTTGGAAATATCAAAGGACCTTAACAGCATCAAACCATTAAGAAATGCATGAAATACATAAATTAGGTACCTAGCATACAACTGATGAAATAAAATATACATGTTCAAAAAGTAAAATATATATTAAAACATTATTTTTCACTCTTTATTTAGTCAACCTTCCAAATTTTATCTCATTTGGAATTTCTTTGACCATCCATTTACTTTGTTAAACATATTAGCTTTAGTTTCATTAATAATATGTCATTATTACATTGATGTGCCATTATCATTAAATATTTTCTCATTGTACGTGTGACTCCTTATACCCTTTCTGCACCCATGTGTCTGTCGTATCTGGGAACTTCCATCATTCTCTCCATCTCCTCCTTCTTATACCCTAGTCTCCTTCCTTCCATATCCGATTATTGAACCCTAGTCGCCTATCATTTCCTCTCCTCCCTAGGTCCTGCAAGCGAAAGACTTAATCCACCACTTTCAGGCGCTTCTGACATTGGTGTTGTAGGTTTGTAAAGCTTAAAGTCTGGGTTGGAAAGGTCGGCACTACCTCTAGAACCTAGATCCAAGTCCATCGACTCTATACAAGACATCCTTCTTTCTCCTCCACCTTCTTCTCCCTATGTTTATCCTCTTTGATCTATAGTGGATATCATTCTTCTCCCATGATCCCAAGTCACGCGTTGACGTATGGGACCATCTCAATCATGCTACAAAGACTGGGTCAAACTCAGCGAGATCTATGACGAACTATGGGGTTTCATCTCATCCTTCCCTACACTGACCTATCCTACCAAGGATGGTTTGTGACCACCTAGTGTTGATGCCATCTTCAAATTGCCTAACTATGCCACCGCTTGTTCATCACCGAAGATCTCCCAACCCAACTCGAGATTAAAGATCACAACTTAGGTCAACATGGGTAACTAGTGACATGCATACATCTCTTTCTGTTCACCAATTCTCGATCAGTAGACTTGTTCATCACAAAATACTTGAGAAGCAACTGTTGGGAAATACGGGCACAAAGTAAGGCAGCAGAAATAAAAAAATTATCTATCTGTATTCTCCAAAATAGCAAGATCACGTCAATAACTATGAAATAGGAAAAATAGTTTAATGAGTTTATACCTGGTCCCAGAGCAAGTACAATGATAACAACTCATTGCAGTACAACTATCTTCTAGTTGCTCTTTGACGGTGTATGTACAGCTCCTGGTCTTCACCACAGATAGTAGATTGGAACATCATCTGCATTGGATCATGTGGTCTCACCATGGACTGCTGACTGATGATGTCCTCCTAGAAATAGGAAAAGACCATCTCACCTCTATGGAAGTCTACAAGGACAACCCAGAACTCATGTCGTCTTGCTAGAACATACAGGAAGGAGTTGTCCCTCCTGTTGGTGTACTAGTCACCAACCTGCTCTCCCACAACAATGATTCTAAGTTGTTCTCTCCCTCACCATCCCCCCCTAATCAGGTAGGACTTGCTTGGACTCTCTCAGTTACCACAACTAGAGATGACATCAATTTTCATAGCAATAGATTCTCAATTGTATGTGTTGGGAAGCCCCCGATATCCCTCTATTTATAGGAGGGGTTAGGGTCAGGATTCTCAATCTGTGTGAGATCTGTGTCGGAGCAGAAGGGACCAGAAGCTCATTATTTTTGCAACCTGTGACTACCGAACCGGTCGGTTCACATGTGAGACAATCGACTCGCACAACGAATCGTTCATTTTCAATGTTTCCCAATCACATATGATTTGGCAATTCAAATCCAATTAGTGCACAACATGACGTCAACACTAATCCTTGATGCAATTGAATTTTTCCACAAACTGAGTAGCTCATGCGAGATGGTCGTCTCACTCACCCAACCGTTCAGTTGTTGAGCATGAGCCAGTTGTTTCACTTGAATGAATCAGTCAGTTCGCTCCTCAGTTTGGGCATAACGTAGCCAATTAAATTTCTAATCAGTCTGACACTCCAAACAGCCGTCTCAACTTTTGAGCCGATTGACTGACAGTCTAGTCAGCTGATTTGTTGCTTGAATTGACTACCCAAACACTTTAGTAATCAATTCAATCATCATTCATGATAAACTCCTCTTCTAAGTGAGTTCCTATGTGTGTGACCATATAGGTCCCATATCACGTCGGCAGTGAATGTCCATAACTAGCTTATGACATCACAAGCAAAGAGTGGTGCCTAGTCACACATCAGTGCCACCTAAGTGAACGGAAATTCAGAGAACAACTTCACTACAAACTATGTAAAGTGTTAGAATAATTGTATAATTCCTTTGTATATGATATCCAGAATGAACTCAAGGCATGGAAACATCATCCTCTCGATGTTCAATCCATGTTCCTTGAACTAGAGAAGAATTTATGAGATATATGTGAGCTCAATATCATATATTGATTCACATGTGCATGCGCATGCATTTCTCAGTCTCACTAATCAAGTGGCCATGAATATCAAACTCCAGTAGGAAGGAAAAATCCCATCTCTATCACTCATAGTCTATACCCATGTGTCATAGCTATCCAATCATCACCTTTATGGCAATCCATATTTCAAGGTTCCATTTGATGATGTCAAAGTATACTAGACAACATGTGATGAGTGCAATGACTTCAGGTCTAAAAATCACAATCACCACCTTCACTATGATAGATCACTATGTGTCACTCTCAAGGTGGGTCTATCTGATACACTATTCTCTAACATCTATATGTGTACTTGGTTTGATATCATGATTAATGATATTTTTTCATCAACCAACTCACACTCTAGTCTTACATGTTATTGTTGTCTATCTGCCTTCCACAATAACATCCAAGCAAGGACATAACAAGAATGTACATACTCTTAACATCTATATGATCTCATTTTTCCAAGTCATGTACTTGAAGACATACGTCATAGAGTAATTGTCACTCTTTAGACATTCATTATGTTTCCTCATTGTCTCATAACTAAGTGAATCAAAATGAATTGGAAGATTTCCTTTATTATTTATTAATCAAATCCTTTATGTAATATGCCTTCCCAACCATCATATGATTGGCTCTCTGGGCCTACTTACCAATAGACTCCCACTTACACTTAGAGAGAATCACCCACTGATCCTATTCTTAGTGATCTTAACATGTCCACCATGTTTCTACTACTTAAGTGCTATTCCAACGGGTTAGAAACATTTTGCTTTTAGTCAATATATTGCACGTTCCTTGACTCTTCGATGTACGATCTCTCGTATGAGACAAAACTGTCATAATATGCTATCTAATATTCCTTGCCTAACAAGTAGCTCCATTGTTGTTATAATATCACTACTGCATCATCAATGGTTGGAACACCTTTAAGTTCATCCATATGAACTTCTAGATTCATATAGTATCCACTCATGTGTTCATAACACTAGGATACTCAACTTCAATTGTAGAATTGTAAATTAATGATCTTATAGTTCGGAACTCTTTCCAACTAATAAATCTTCTCCTAATATTAAACACACACTTCTAATATTGCAATCATCTTTTGTCATTTAGGAAGCTTGCATCAGTGTAACTTTTTACACTCAACTCTTCCTTGTTGCCATAATCTTAACAACTTATCCATTTTTTATTCTCAAGTACTAATGGATGTCTTTAGATGACATTCCAATAACCATTATTGGAAACTAATATCATCTTGTCATGTCTAATACATACAAGAATATGGGATGAGTAAATTTATATAGCATACATGATAGATCCAATTGCTAGTGCATATGTCATATTATTCATGTGTCTCCATTCTTCTCAAGAATAAGAACATAGGGTTCATGAGAGACTAATCACATTAAAAATGGCCAAATTCTCTCTCTTAGAATCCTTCATACTGAACTCTTCACTATCTCACTATTTGTATGTGCTCATACTTAGGTCATAAACTTTCAAGAACTATCTTCATAGATCTCAATCCCTATCTCATAGGATGTTTCACCTAATCCTTCATTGTTGAAAGTGTTTTCCATGCCAGATCTCAATATCATATATTAAGTTGTTATTCCCCATCAGTATGTGGAATATTCATATATTCTCCCACTCAATCTCTTGTAAAAATAGATTTCTTCTTTCTTGATTTAAGTCAAACTCTCTGACTATCAAGTCAAAAGATCCCATCTCTGAGATGCTTGTTTCAATCTTTATATTGAACCTTGTAGCTTATAGACTTTATTTTCATTAATGAAGTTATAAACCTTTAGGTTGTGTCACATACACATCCCTTCTGATATTCCTTTTAAGGAATCCAATTTTAAGCTTCATTTGCCAAATCACATAGTCTATTCTAGATGCAACAACATGCATGACAATTGGTTAAGAAATTTCTTCATGTTCAACATGTTGAACTGAGTTCAAAACCTTCATAACTGATTTGTCCTTTTATGTTATCCATGTCGGTCTTTTAAATGAAAACCCCAAATTCACCTTTTGGTTTTTACTCCTTCAGGTAGTACTAGCAAGGTCATACCTTATTAGTTTACATGGACTCCATAATGGCATTAAGCCATTTCTCAGTTTTGATTCTCAATAGCTTCTAGTTGATATGTTGGCTCATCATCTTATGACCAACCTATATGATTTGTTATATTACAATCTTGAATCTCAGATTTGTTCTACTAGAATTATGAGGTTCTGTGTTAAATGACAAACTTGAGATTCCACAACAATTTGTAATTTTCACTAGTTCTCATTGTACCTTTTTGTTGACCTTGAACCTTTATAGTAATCCTTTTACTCCCAACGATTCTTTTGGAACTCACTTATCCTAGTAACAAAACACTTTTGTCATTAAATCTAGGATCAAAGGCAGTATGGTTTGTGGATTAACCTTTTCAAGAAACTATTTTCTTTACATAGGTTATAATCCTGAAGATATATTAGGATGTTCCCATATACCATATCACATATGGTTTCTTCTAAACCATTTTGGATGGTACATTGTTTTAACATTTAACATATTTCTTTTAAGGAAATCAAAAGATTGGATTAAATGTTAATCATGTCATGATTCTTCACGACGTGATTCCTTTTTTCTAACACGTAATTAGGTTTAGAAATGATTGTGATACACTATCACTATCTTCTAGAAGGACCTCAACCTTTTGATGCAAAATATTTCAACATTTGATCATATCAAAGTTTTTTAATACTTCTGTCAAAATTATACTTCATTTATAAGCTTCTTGAACACTTTAAGAGTCTTCTTGTTTGTATTTTGCAAAGTGCATATCATTATATCATCAATAAATACTATGAAGTTTAAGTAACCATCCATAACATTTATTCTATAGGATCTTTATACATCAACAAGCAAAAATTCCAATAGAGTTCTTATCCTCCCCCTACATCTAGTGAAGGATGCTTTATCATATTGTGCACTAGTAAGACTTGCATCTAGGTCATAAACTTTCAAGAACTATCTTCATAGATCTCAATCCCTATCTCATAGGATGTTTCACCTAATCCTTCATTGTTGAAGGTGTTTTCCATGCCAGATCTCAATATCATATATTAAGTTGTTATTTCCCATCAGTATGTGGAATATTCATATATGGGTCACTCTACCTGTTCTTAGATCCATGGTTGTTCTACTTTAGCTGTCATATGGTCGTGCAAGGTGGCACGACCGTTCTAGGTCAGTCCACCACGGATATTCTGAGTGGCACGGCTGTGGTGATTCTTGCTTTGCTTGGAGATGACTCTGTTGATTTTGTAAGAGCCAGCACGACCATTCTGAGGTACCACGGCCATGGTGGTCTCTGTTATAGCACTTTGACTTTATTCTTTTTTCATTCTTGGACATCTTTACTTCAACGGAGCTTTGGCCACTAGGTGTAGGTTGAGGGAGAATCAGACTTCACTTTAGGCCTCTCCAAGGGTAGAGAAACCTTAGGATCACTCCTTGTCTCTCTCTTACATAACTGTGGTCCAAATGCCTGAAAAACATACAAATAATGTCCATAAGTGCATTTTATACAAATATGCATATTAGGGGAAATAACATGTAATCTAACAGGTATAGATGTGATTGAAATGCAATATGGCACAAGATGAAGCCCTAAAGTAGAGTTAAATCAATAAGTTGTATCACCATCTCATGCATGTGTGTTTTAAGTGGTTGGATGTTGGTTTCTTGGGAGGACAAGTGTCCCTTTAGAGCCCTATCTTGTTGATAACTAATCTCTCACCCTACTTCCCTCCTCCTTTGCTATATAAACCCCCTTCTCTCCATGTAAGTGACCCTTTTCATCCCTTGTCCTTCTCCTTCCTTGCTTGCTCGTCCTTGGAGCTTGGTTGAGCAAGGAGAGTTGATCCTTGGAGCTTTTGGTGATCAGATCTCTTACATGTGGTGACTTTTGGTCATCTTCAACCTTGGCAAGTATATGCCTTTTGTTGATCTCGTTTCCTTTGATCTTCTATCCCATCTTCTCCTCTCTTCTCATACCTAGACTATGGATCCTCCATGGCGGTCATTCTTGAGAAGTGAACTCCTCATTACAAGGGTTATAGGCCATGTTTTAACAAGGTGGACCCAAGTGTAAGGAAGTCTCCTTCTCTCTTTCTCCCTTCTTCTTTTGGTTCGGCCTAGAGCTTATTTCTCTCTTTTCTTGGGCAATTGTTAATCTTGGTGTCTTACCCTTCTTGAGGTGATCTTGTGGCTGAGAGTGGAGCTTTTGGTGGAGCTTCACCATCCTTGGTGATCGTGTGCTTGGAGCTTGTGATCTTTGGAGTGATATTCTTTAAGGCGGGTGATACAACCCTCTACCCTCTCTATTATTTCATTTTACCTTACTTGCATGTCGTTGTTTGTCTCTTTAAGTTATGTTCCTAACATGCTAATATATGATACATTGCTCTAGCACTTGAATGGTAGTGATTATCATGCTTATACTAGTTGGAATCTAAAACCCTAATGTAAGGTACTCGATTTTGTATATGGGTGTGTTATGGTGGTTATCTTCCTACCTTTGACCTTGGTTCTGAGTGCATGCATGAGGTTTGTGTATCCTTGATGATGCATAAAGGTATGTTCTATTTTGGATGTCTTGAACGTGGTTTATCTCTCTTGCATGAGGTCCTCCATGGTGGTTTTCCACAACGCATGTTTAGGGTTTTGATAATTGAATATGTGTAATGCTTTCCTCCATGATGATGATGGTTTCTTGGGGTTCATCTTTTATTTTGAACAATTTTCTATCCTTGACCTAAGTTCATTTTTCTCTCTCATAACTGTGTTTGCTAGATGATCTTCTTTGTGATCTTTCTAGGGTTTGATGTTGATGAAGGTTGGTATTGTTGATGTTTGACCTTGTCTCGACTGAGAAATAGACCTCTTGTAGGCTTTAGGTTGAGACATAGTGTGCTTTGTCTTGGTTTGTAACACCTATTCTTGTTCTGTCATGGTCACAATGTTGCTTTGTAGGGTGGTCTCCATGTTGTGCCTATTTTGGTTCTATTCTTAACGCATGTTATGTGGGTCGAAACTTTGAGTCTTGGATTTGGTCGCCACGCCTAGTTTGCTTCTGGTCACGACACAATGTTTTGCTGATGGTCAAGACGTTGCTCTTGGTCATGATGGTCGCAATGCTACTTTGTGTGGTCGATACATCATGTTGGTTTTGGTTTTGACGCTTGGTCATAACGCTGGATCGAAATGCCTAGTTTGCTAATTGTCAAAATGTTTTGAGTGTTTTTACGACTGATACACCTTGGTTGATGGTTGTTCAAGACACCATTCCCTATCACAGTTGTGAACTAGGTGGAATGGTGGTCACGACACCTGGTCAGTGTGGAGTCACGATGCCTGGTCAGTGTGAGGTCACAACGCCTGGTTAGTGTGTGGTCACGACACATGTATGACACCATGATATGATACACATGTACACATATATGATAGTGATACCTAGTTTTGTTGACACAATGATCATTAATAAACCATGCCAAATCTATAAAACCCTAATATGTTCCAATAAAGTGGGAGGTTGTGTACCTAGGGTTTGGTGATTGAATACATCTATAAAACCCTGATTGGACATATAAAACCCTAACCCTAATTGTAGGGGCATGTGATATGTTTGCATCTCTCTCTTGGAGTGGTTATCATATATGATGTTCTCTCTCTTATTTATAAATCCCTAACCTTGCAGGTGGTATGAACTTGAATGACATAGCTATGTGAATGCTACGGTAATCATATAGTATATAGGAAGGTGACTATGAGCAATGCTGAGGCATAATGTGATATTGTGTATGCAGGGATAGTGTGATTGGGTCTGATGACCTGGCAGGTGTTTTGTGCATGATTTGAGGTGATAACCTACAGAGATGTGATTGAGGGATTGATATCCCAGAGTGATGTGACATTGATGATATCCTTGTATGGATGTGTGATAATGATGGAGGCTTTGTGAATGGTAGTGCTACAGTGCTATGTGACGATGTGACAATTTCACACCTTATACGTGTTATATCTTCTAGAGTTGCATCTTTCCTATTACATTTGTAGAGTTTGTTTTGGGTTTGTATGTTGTAACCTGATTGATGCTAAAAGACATTTAATTAGAATAACTAATCAAGTAGATCCTTACTCATGTAGTGTCCATGTGCCATAGATCCATCCCAGTGTCAGTCCTAGTGATGGAGGGTGAAACATGTTTTCCTCTTAGTGGAAGCTCAAAGTTGTGTATTGTTGAGTATACACATTCACTGGATTGGCTGCATGCCATACCCTTGCAGATGTGTGGTTGTGGGTTGTAGCTCAATGATGTGACTCAGTACTTTCACATGATTGGTTGCAGGCCATAACCTGGCATGAATGTGACTTAGGGTCGTATCTCAATTTCACTAGTGATGTGCCTATGTACCAAGGCGGGTTAGGCTATTTTGAAGATGACTTGTATGTTATGTCATTGTGGTGTTCTCGTGTATTGACTACGAGGTGTTGGAGAGGTCATGGATTCTGACTCTTCCATTGACCTTGTATGGAACTAAATTTGACTTGGTGGTGGTTGATGCAGTCCTATTTTAGGGCTTCATCTTGTGTCATATTGCATTTCAATCACACATGTTAGATTGCATGTTATTTCTCTTAATATGCATATTTTTACAAACTGCACTTATGGACATTATTTGCATGTTTTTAGGCATTTGGACCACGCTTGATGGATGAGATAGAAGGAGTGATCCTAGGGTTTCTCTACCCTTATAGAGTCCTAAAGTGATGTCTGAGGCTTCCTCAACCTACCCCTAGTGGCCAAAACTCTCCATTGAAGCAAAGATGTCCAAGAATGAACAAAGAATCAAGTCAAAGTGTTGCAACAAAGATCACCACGGTTGTGATATCTCAAAACAGCTATGATGGCTCATCCAAAGTCAATAGAGTCACATTGAAGCAAAGCAAGAATCACCATGACCGTGCCACTCAGAATGGTCGTGGTGAACTGACCTAGAACAGTCGTGACACCTTGCACGACTGTGTGATAGCTGAAGCAAAATGAAAGTGGATCCAAGAATGGCCAGAGTGGTCTAAGCCAACACAACTATGGTGAACACCACGTCTATCATACCCTAGCCCCACCACGGCTACACATGTGTCTCGGCATCATCTGTAGATAAGAATGGTCTTCTGAAGATGAAGGGAATCTTCTTATTCTCTGAGTCCATGTCAAGAACAATGAAATCCATTGGGACCCTTTCCTTGTCTATCATCATCAAAACATCATTCACTCTTGTTATAGGCACTTTGATGTAGAGGTCCACCAATTGGATAGTGAAATGACTCATTTCCAACTTACCTAACCCCAAATCCACATAGATACTATATGGCATCAAATTCACACTAGATCCCAAATAAAGTAGGGATTGGTCTTTGTGATGTCCCCGTATGTAGTTAGGTATGAGTGGACCTCCTGGGTCTTTCCTTTTCACTAGAAGTGAATGTTATATGATTGAACTCACTTCTTCTGAACAATGCTACTTGATTGATTGTGTTGACAAAATAGTGCAACTACGACATAGGATTCCATGCCCATTTGATTGAAACTCACTACGGCAAACCACATTTGTGTCAATGTTGATATAGAGTATAATTGCCTCAAGAAAAAATTCTTCATCTCTTCCCAACTCATGATGTCCCTCCTTGAATCATACCAATATTTGGCTCTGCCTTTGAGGGAGAATGAGAACAAGATCAATCGGATTGTGTCATCAGTGGTTGTTGACGTCCTGAAGGTGGAGAATACTTCAAGAAATGAGTCCAAGTGCTTGTAGGGGTTCTCATCTTCTGAGTCGTAGAAGGCGAGCATGAGCCCAAAAAGACCAGGATGGATGGAGAATTACTCCCCGAGCATTTTATCAACTCTACTAGCAATTGGCAATTTGTAGTTTCTAGGCATGAAGTAATCTTGAAGTGGCTTATGAGGTGCATTTTGGTCTTCCATCTTTTCTTCCTTGAGTGGCTTGTCACATGCACAAGGCACAACCAAACAAAAGAGGGAAAGTTTGCAAACCGAATATGCACAATGAATACAAAGAATAAAGAATAAATAATAGTAATGATGAGGGCAGTAGGAAAAGTCAAAGAAAAACTAACTAGCTAGGACGAGCGCCTTTTTCCCCAGAAACAGCAGCGCCATAAAACATGGTGTGTTTCTACCAATGGTGTTACACACTACTCAATTGGAGTTTGAATAGATGCAACCCCATGAACAGATAGCAGTTCGATGGACATTGATAAAGAGTAGTTATGTAGTAAGCATTTGACACCAATAAAGATGGACTCAAGAAAGTAAACATGCTACAAAATGATCTGACTATTAAATCTCTCCTTAGAATGGTCAAGAGTACATTGTAAAAGGCATATGAGTTAAAGGATTTGAATGTTAATGAAATCTTGGATCCATTTAGCAACAAGCATAAATGACCCATGTGGAAATGACAGATTTAGTCTAGGACCAAGGTGAACAAATTTGTCGGAGGCCCAGAAGGAAATGATGAACATGACACTAGGTTTCTCAGTGTCATAGGATGATAATAGTAAAGAGGGAAATGAAAGGAGAAGAAGGTGTGGACATTGATGGCCTTACACTAAAATATTCTTCTTTTTTCCTATTGAAACTAAGGTTCTACAGTCATAATAAAATAGCCATAAGAATTGGTCATGGAAAGGCATGTCCGCCTACAGTTATAAGAAAATCTATACACTAAGAAAAAGAAAAATTTTCTATCTATCTTGAGAGTAGTCACAAGAGAAAAAACTCCCATTTATGTCAACAAATATAGGGGACAAAGCAAACAAAAACTCAGTTTAATATGGACCTCATGGCTTCAGTGGGTATAGATAGCAACTATGACTCAATATAATAATTATACATTATACTTAAGCTACAAGGTCTATGTAAAAAGACAAGCTTTAACTAATAATAATTGTAACATACTAAAAATTTCAATAATAGATATAAGTTCAGAAGAAAAAAAATTGCAAACTTGTTTTAGGTTCAATACTAATGTAGGAATTAATATTCAATATGCTTAAATGTGTGATTGATTTTTATATGATTCTACATTGACATACACATGGCTGAATATTAAATATTAACGATGCCATACATGAGAAAGATAAGAAGAATATATGTGGAAAGTCTGCCCTAAGAGAAGTAATTATGCTAATGTAAAACCAATTGAAAATTACTTACAAATAAATCTATAAGAGTAAAGGACATCTATTTTAACAATTATATTAATAAAACCTAGGAATCGACTTCAATTTTATGATGTCTTTATTGTACATAAAAATATTAAATTGGTATAGATGCATTTCCATGGAAAAGAAAACAATGAAATAATAGATGCATTTACAAAATTAACCCCATTTACATTTGTCCGCACACCTAAACAAGTTATTTCTCATAGTGTGAAAATTAGTTTCATTTAAGTCCTTCACCTTAGCTGTTGAATTCATCCATTAATTCATCACATTGATATCGTTCAAATTTTTCCAATGGATTTCTTCTTCCTAAATACATTGATCATTCTAGTAAGCCATATGGTTCACATAATTATTAAAATATGAGTAAGGAGTTGATTAGTCATAATGAGAAGATTATTTTACCTGTTAATAGATTTCAGATGGAAGGAATGGACATTTAATTGTTGGTCCCATCCAAAAGAAATAAGAACCCCCACTACAATTATTTTATTTCCTAGGTACATGGGGAATGTAAATCTTTGATAATAAATATTTATTCATAAAGCATATATATATATTCATATGTAATGAAACTACTAATTGTGTCACTGATTATCAATTACTCAACCACCATTAACCATTCTCCCACCTTTCAAATTTATAGCCTCTTATAATAGTTACTGATATAGGTCTTCTTGAATTGACTCTTGTTGGAGAATTCTCATATTCCTACGCAAGTGGTCATTGAACCAACAAGATGCAATAAATGATGGTAGGTTCTAGATTTTTGAAACCAAAAATTACCTTATGTTACTTACAATTTCACAACATTAAAAATCAACAAATAATCACCTCATTTACAAATCAAAATCACATTTCAAGTATCATTCCATCATTTTGTTCATGTATAATGTACTTCAATTCTATATACACCCATTTATATATCCAGATGTTATTTCTATTCATTTGAATGTAATTTTATGATTTTGCCTTATCGAAATTTCATGTGTTGAGACCTTC
Source organism: Alisma plantago-aquatica (assembly GCA_963693085.1). Lineage (NCBI taxonomy): Eukaryota > Viridiplantae > Streptophyta > Magnoliopsida > Alismatales > Alismataceae > Alisma > Alisma plantago-aquatica. Next base: position 118,734,223 of record OY856414.1, read on the forward strand.
TTATCATTGAACTACAATGACAACCACGAGTTGAAATATCGTGATGATGCTTCATATGTGTTTTATATTCTCAACTTGACCGATATTGAATTTATATTTAACTCATTGATAAAGGTATCAAAAACCTTGACGTTAGGATATTTATTGTGGAGTGGGATAGTTACTTTGAATATGGTATCCTTAAAATTTATTTTAATAGAAATTTTAAATCATATGAGGGTTGTAATTTTTAGAGGTTAACCTAAGTATATTTTGTTAATCGATGAAGAAAATTTAATGCTCTAAATTCAAGGAGTAATAAATGGCTTGTAAGCCCCTATAAAGGTTTTCCTATAAGTAAAATGAAAGGGACATAAATATGTATTAAAAAATCTATTAATAAATACTTATCTACCATTTACCTTGTCACCCCCACCCCTCCCTTTCTACTTATGCACAAAAATTAAATAACTTATATAACAACGGGAAAGTATAGACATTAATTGCATTCTCTTTTGCTTCTTGAATTTGTGATGCGAACAATCAACATATCTGATCTTCTTTGTGGATTGCTAGCATAGTAAAATGACAATATTAACTAGACGTTGAATTCCAATAAGCGAGAAAGTATTATTTTTGGTAGACTATTCTATTCAGATCATTATGAGTTGGTGATCAAATGAACTAAAGACCTTGGTTACCATTAAAATCACACAATGACATCATGTTATTAATACCCATAACACCATAAGACCTTATGCTCATTTATACCCCCGCTACCCTTAATTTCTTGATGGCCCTCGTGTCTCAATACCACTACCCTAGTCACCAAGTATTCACCTCTCATCCTATAAAATCCATCCAAGCCCTCGACCATGAGTGTGACAGACTTGTAGTTCAACATTACCATAAGCCTACAACATGAGAAGAGTTCATATCATCTGATCATGTGGTTACAACACCCAACCTAGCCACATGTACTCTTCAACTTAGACATATTCTCCTATCTTCACCCCACTGCTATTGGATGCCACTACCAAGATTGAGGAGAGTCACCAATCCGATAGCTATGACTAGAAAATCATACAGAATTGAACACAAGGATGAAACTATCTCTTCCAGTCATATCATTGACTGCTACAAGGATGATCCCTACTCTGTGAAAAATGATACTTGGTTGAATCTGGTCATGTGAAAAAAAAAATCTGACAAGAAGTCCCTACGCCCAGATCTCTACCAGTTTCCAAACTAAATATAAGTTAAAACTCCAAGGATGATGCAGATCTACAGTACCCAAACTCGATGGAGAACATTCTCAATCCAGTGAAGTGCCCCAAAATGCTATTTGTCTCTATAATAATGTCATCTATGACTTGAGTCTAAGTGGAATGTCATCTATGACTTGAGTCTAAGTGGACTGATAACATGTTGATAGCACATCTTGCCTCTGGGCTTGAAACCAAGAATTGATTGTGAAAACCAGTTCAAGCCACATTGATAGTAAGGTAAAAAAAATGTACTATCAATATGCATATGAATACTACTTTTATGTATGAGTCTGATTGGGGAGGAGAATTGACATTAATAGTAATAATCTCAACAAATAATAAGAGTATTTGATATTGGGTCACCCCATCATGTAGAATTGTCAATGTATCGAAACGAGTAATGATGATATTTTTAACTTGTAGGGTGTAAAAATATAGTGAACAATAACCTAGATGACGATCAAGATGTTTAGGTTGTAATTAATTATTTATCTTTTAAATACTCCATCAATTTCTCTAATACTCATCATATGAGTACATATAGCAAGATGTTTTTGTATATTAAATTTTATCATGTGTAAAATAGAATATCAAACCTATCATAAATGTTGGTGTAATGGTGATCTAACATAGTTAATGCACCACCTTGATGTTTGCCATATATATATATATATATATATATATATATATGAAAAATCCTAGATTATTATGTTAGTTTGGTAGTAATAGGAATAATATGCGTATGCTCTTGTCATTATTCAAGTATGGGTATAATAGAATAAGAACACATACAACAAGCTACCTTTATTTACATATATGTGTATTTGCATAGTTGAATTGGATGAGGTGTTATTTTATACTATTTTTTTATATAACAATATAGTTCATAATTGTATCCATGTATGTAATTGATATCTAATTGTATAACACATATATAGAGAGAGAGGTATTTGTACTAAGATTTGGATATCCATAGCAAGAGTATCTTTAGAAATAATACCTCATAGTATGAACATTTTACACCATAGTAAATCAACATAATTATATTACATAAGAATAAGAATTCATTTGAGACATAATCTATATTAAGTGTGATACACTTGATCATGTAAAAATTAATCCTATACAACCTAGTTGGAAATAAAAATAGCAATGATGGTGGAGATATGGAATAGTGATCCTACATGTAAACATAAATAACTAAAATTTAAGAACATATTATCCAAGTCCATTTGTAAAAAAAACTCTCTAAGTAGTAGCTATATCTTCATTGACTCTTTGAGTTCAACACTTGAAAAACTTGATTTGTGGGCTTTGATTCAAAGGTACAAAATTACTATTTCTATTTGAAAAGTTATATCCCTCATTGACTGCATGTATGATTAGATATCTTTATTGGCTTAAAATTATTATAAAGCTTAGCCCAGCTCTTTGAAAGCCACCAAAAATAAATCCTACAGATAGTATCATGTTTTTAAACATTGTAAAGGGCATGGTAGTGCCTATTAGCTTAATAGAATTACACTTCCATGACTTTGCGTAGAGAGAAGGGAACGAGGTCCCTTGACTATATTGAGAAGCTTAGTTGGTGTATTGTCATTCTCCATGGAGAAAGCATATGATTTCCCTAACCACTAGGCATTTACATGTATTGTCTATTTGAAACTTGAATTTCTAGTCTCAAATTTTGATATGGAATCCTATTTACTTTGAAAATCCTTTTTCCATTTGATACTTGCCTAGATTAATTAATTCTATGCATTTTGTCATAAAAATTATTTGTATCTAGGTTCATACTTTACTTTTCAAATATTAATTGTGTACTTTTTGTGACTGACCTATGTTTCTCTTCTTGGAGTCCATGTGTGGTTTTGCTCCCTCTTGAAACTCATGAAACGGTGGCTAGATCAAAATCTAGAAGAGATTGCACAAGATGCCTTCTGTTAGGTATGAAGACTAGATTAGTGAATTTTTTAAACTAATATCCAATTTATATTTTTTAAGAAGGCAATGTACTCTTAGAAAATTGTATGAATAAAAAGACTTGTTTGTAGTTTTTGATAAATATGTATGTAAAGATTTGATCATAGGATCGGGTGTCTACAATAATATTTTTTGGATCATGTGCATACATAAACATGAAGATTGATCATGCCCATATGAGGTCTTACATGTAGTTGTAAATCCTCAACAATGCTAAAATATGGGTCATACTAAATTGACAATCATTCTAGTTGTTAGGAAAACAAAAAGGTATCAGATCAGGAACAAGCATGTAACTTAATGTGGTTCTGTCTAACAAATACATAAATTATAAAAGCAAATGTTTGCTTATCAAACTGAAGATTACCATAATTGGTGAAAACTCCGCAAATGTTTGCTTCTCAAACTGAAGACTAGTTGCTAATTTACTTTGTGTATATGGGTATAAGCAACCCATATACATTTATTTGGAAGGAGACAAATAATAAGCTATTGCTACTGCGACTTATTTGGTAAGTAGGAAAAATACTTGCATGGTATCCCAACATTTTGTAAGGGTCTAAGACCCTTTAGGTGTGTTGTTGTTCACATATGCTATCAGGTGACTCAAGACTTTCATAGGGACAAAATAAATCCAACCCTAAAAGAACATAGGACATATTGCAAAAGTGAAAATTCTAGGGAAAATCATACTAGAAAAGGAATTTGATAGGGATTTAGGACAAAGAAAAAAGCAATAGTTGAGTCATCATGCTTTTACATCTTTACCTCTTCTCCATGCTTTTGATATCATAGACACTGTGATATTTTAGTCATTCTTGGCAACTAGGCATGACTCCCACCATAACAGATCAACTATATTGATCCATTTTTTCAGTTAGCTCTGTTTGGCACATCATCTTTGTGAGGGTTGAGGGTTCATATTTGTCAAATCTATGTTTGTTCACCATTGTGTATGACACGTGCTTCCTTGTGACCAGAATCATTCCTATAAACATTTGGGTCTAATATTGGGATCCATATGAAATATGAAGTCAACAATGAGAAAAAAGTGATATAGATGATGCTGAAAGCTATGGTAGGTTGCAGATGGTCCAATATGCGACATGATACCTCACATAACAATAAAAATCTAAAATGCTCAAAAGAAAATGCTCCTTCATGCTTGGCTTTCTATGCTTTAGCCGGAATGGTGGATTGGGTAGAGAAGAAGGAAAAGCAATCTCTTTCAAATCGCAGTGAATATAATCGTAAATATTCCTCAATACCACATTTAGCTTCAAAAAAATATACTAAAAGAATAAATCCAAGATAGGGACAAGCTTGATCCAAGAACTTATATCTCTCAACTGAAATGAGTCCAAAACTTGGAACGTGTAGCATAAAAATAAAAAAAACTACAACAACAAACACTTTCAATCAACAAGAACATGTGACTAGAGACATATTAAAAAAGCAGTAAAAATTTAAATCACCAATAATCCAACATTCATTTGACATTCACATTTGCAAAATCAACAACAAACACTTTCAATCAACAAGAACATGTGACTAGAGACATATTAAAAAAGCAGTAAAAATTTAAATCACCAATAATCCAACATTCATTTGACATTCACATTTGCAAAATCCTATAAAATTCACATTTACAACCAAATAAATGAGATAATAAATCCCATCCATAAATCAAATAATGAATCTTATCAAATCCTATAATATGTGAAGCTATATTTTGATCAAATGAGTTACATTCTTGGTTGCCACAACTCTAAATGGTTCACCTAGAATGATGAAGAAAAAGTAAAAATTAGACATCTTGCATTAGATCACAATAAAAGAATTATTACATAATGATGAGTAACTTCTTTGTCCAAGCTATAATGTCCCAATTACATTTTCAATGCCTTGATGTTGACCAAAAGGCCTAGTAAATAGCTCATGATGTGTTATAACCTCAAAATCTAGTAAAATGATGTAATTCTCTTTTCAAGAATAAAAGAAATTTATTTCTTTGATTAGTGATGAATTTCGTGTGAAATGGCCTTGATTGATTGATAGTGGGCTTTGTTGGCCATTGAGCCCAATTGAAGAGAAGAGAAATAAAAAGGAAAAGGATTTGTTAAATAAAAGGGAACTATGAGAAATAGACTTTTAAAAGAAGATAAAGGCAAAACAATATTCCCCCAATATGGGAATTCGTGCCTTTAGGATTTCTTGAGGTCCAAGGGACCCAAAATAACAAGATAATCACAAATGAAAAGGGAATATAAATTAATTTGGATTAATTCATGAGATAACTTAGGAGAGAAGGAAGACTTCTCATTCATTGCAATTTGTTTCCCAAATTTTGTTCAAAGCTAGGCAATACTAATAGGAACCTTCCCTTAAAATTTGAGTTAAAAAGGAGCAAGGGTTTGGGAGATACGAATTTCCTAAGAAATTTCCAAGATTGGAATTTATTCAGAAATAGGAAAATGATTTTCTTTTTTTGTTTAAACGTGGGCAACTTAGACCGTTGGATCTTAATCCAACGTCAGGCGGTCATCATCTAAGTCCCACTGGGACTAGGACTCTGTGAGATCCAGAGGATCTTTCCTCTCCCATTTCCTCATGATCCAGGGAAGTTGCGAGCATGCAATAATTCCCATTGCATTCCGGAAGGGAAACCGCACAGTATCAACCCGACTTTGTCGGGGTTTGGTTGATAACTGGAGAAGTTCCCAATCTTTGTGGGACTGCCTCTGACCCTATATATAGGGGAGGGCTTGTGAGGACTCCAGCATGCAAAAAAACTAGACCCTAACCTGCGGGTTGTTGCAAGGAGCAATTTCGTGCCCCCAATTGGATGTTTCATCCTGACCTACACCTCCATCACCTCAGAGACCCTCGGCGGAGTCCGGCGAGTAGGAGCAACTTGGGCGTACCCTTGGCGAGCAATTGGGTCCCTGGTCGAGTTCGTCGATGGAAGACGAAGCTTCCTAACATGTTGGCACGATTGCAGGTGGCTAGGATCGGGAAGTCAACCCTGAGGTTGACCATCGGAGCGCAACAGGGAGACGACGTGAGTTTGAAGAAGGCCTCCCACGAAATTACCGCTTTGCACCTCACCTCATTCAGTCGTGCCAAGGTTATAACGGACTTTTGGTTCTTTTGTTTGCAAAGAGAGGGCGTGTGTGATCCTGGACGTTCGATCCTATGTAGACCAGCGGACCACGGATCAAACGATCCGTGTTTTTCCCAAATTAGCAAATAAATAAAAAAAGGAATTTTCTTGTTAAAATTGTATCTTTTGCTAGAAAACTCGGATGAAGGAAGTTAATACATGAAAATTGATCATAAAAATACGAGGGATGCATTAAAAATTGTTTGGATACATAAATCTGTATATTTTTGCAAAAGTGGATATTTTGGATAGAAAAGGTTTTAATTTGTGATTAGAAACCCTAATTGTTGATAAAAGATATATTTAATCTTGCAATTAGGTTAATTCAAGCATGGTTTACTTGATTAATGATAAAGATGGTTTCTAACCTATTTTGATGATAGAATTGTAAAGTTTAGGGTTTTAAACCTAATATAATGGTTAAGATGCTTAGAAACCCTAAATTAGAGAAAAAGAAAAGAAAAGTACTTATAATATGAAATTAGGGTTTCCTGATACTAAAAGATGAAATTAGAATCTTTTGTGAGAGAAAGATGAAATAATTAGGGTTTGCAAGTGATTTGGTAAAATTATGGTTTAAAGTAATAAAAATAGAGTGGAACCCTAAATTATGCTCAAAACCCTAAAAAGGACAAATAACCCTAGAAAACAACTAGGATTAATAGATCATGATGACATGATTAATGATAGAGAAATTGGATGCCTTTTATAGGATCAACCTGGGGGTACTTTCTTGATTTCTTGATTGGTTAAGTTATTTCTGCATTCAAGTCTGCTTAACAGGTATGTGGTTAATTATGGTTAATCGCATTAGTTTCCCGAGGGTTTTCCGGAAGTTTCCTCGCATTGAATGCAATCTAAACAGTTTGGATGTTCATATTGCAATTATAAAGTCACTATGGCTATCACAGTTATATATATACATGTGAATTCTCGCACCTACATGCCACCCTGAGGGAAGATGCCATAAAGGTCAGGCCCAGGAGGGTAGGCCCATGGGCACCATGAGAGGTGACCCCAGACACCAAGCTCGGGAATGAGAAGGTGGTCTATGAGGCATGACTATGGAGCACCACGAGAGGTGACTCCCATGCACCAAGCTCGGGATTGAGAAGGTGGCCTTAAGTCAATGGCAAAAGAGAAACCCTAGAGGGGTATGCTAGGGTTAGGGCAAAAGCGGTGAAGAATGACACATTGAAAATGTAAATTGTCTTGTTAAATAATTTGATTATGAATATTAAATTGTTAGCCATATCTGTGAAATTTTGGATGTCCCCACATACCAGTATATTCCCGTATATTGATCGATGTTTTGTTTGTCGGCGTTTTAGGTATGACCCTGAAATGAACAAACTGTAAAGTGGCACATTGTGAAATTAAGAAATAAAGTGCAAGGAGGATTAGATAGATTAATTCAAGCTCTGGATAGATAGATTTCTAAAGTTTTAAAAAGGTAAGCAAAGTTTTACTTTTCTACCAGATTTCAGTTTAGACAGTAGAATTTCATAATTATTATTGATTATTTGTTGAACCTTTGATCATGTTAATTGAATAATGGCTCTGAACTTCAGGTCTCCCTTAATTGGGGGATACCAGGAGGTGGGGTCATTATAATTGGTATCAGAGAATAGGTTCTTCATCTAATTATTAATAATGATTAATTTTACAAATTCCAAAGAACCAAGGGAGTTATTAGAGGAGCGCCCGAAAGACTGAGGTGTCTAGAAAAGGATCACTTTCGGGGGCTGGCAATATTTTCCTCTGCACCGCTAGTTGGAATATGATGACTCCCGGATTGTGTGACTACTTGGCCAATGTCTTAGGATATGACTCAAAATAAGATACCTATAAGACTTTCTCCTCTTGTTCATCCCTTCTCAACTTAAATTTCTGTTAAGGATTTCTCAGGATTAGGGTTTTCTCTCTCTTCCTCACCCTCTTGGGGTATGGGTTAAGGATGATAAGGAATAAGGGATCCTCCACCAAATTAATTAAAAGATATGTAATTAAGGTGTCATCGACATAAGTATAAGAAGTTAATTGTAGAGTAAAGATCTGTTTGTGTACTTATGTAGATGGCTCGTACAAAGGTTGTGGCAACCCTTTTCTCCATCAGCGAAGGTGGACCACCCAATAAAGAGAATGGGTCTTCCGAGAAGAGGAAGTAGAATCATGGTGGTGAGACCTCCAAGAAGAGAAAGAGACCTGAGGAGGCTGTGCTTGAGGCCCCCAACCCTGAACTAATGACCGCAAGTAACCTAGAGAAGAAGGAAGGACTGGGATATGAGGAATACCATGGGTATGAAGAGGAAGCCTAGATGGAAGAAGACCAATCCAGTGGTCAAGAAATAGCCATGGTGGTTCACACAACAGATGTAGTTTGGATGGAACAACAGAAACAACTAACTGAGGCTATCCGTGCCTTGGCTCTTAGGGACATGGCTAGGAATGAGTATGGTGAGCCACTTCATGTTTGACCTCGACTGGGAGCCACCATCCTGGACTTCGTCAAGATGAACGTCGAGAAGTTCTGGGGAGAAGACAGGTCTGAAGTGGTTGACAAGGCCGAAGCTTGGCTGCTTGCAGTCGAGAATGGTTTCTGTATGCTCGAGGTGCAGCCAAATAAGAAGGTTCTGTTTGCTACTCATCTTTTGGAAGGTGCAGCAAAGATATGATGGGAAAATCATATCACGGGAAGAGACCTAAGTGAGGAACCGATGGCGTGGACCGATTTCAAGACCATCTTCACTGTCAGATTCATCCCCGTCTCAGCTAAGAAGGAGAAGGAGCGAGAGTTCACCAATATGACACAAGAAAGCTCGTCAGTTGCGAACTTTAGTCGTAGGTTCTGCATCTTGGAATGTTTTGGGCACATGATGGATGAAGAAAGAAGGGTGGACCACTTCATTGAGCATCTTCACTCTGCCGTCAAGCCACATGTGATGGCTAGTAAGCCAAAGACCTTCTCTGAAGCCTACAACACCACCTTAGACATGGAAAGGACGGTGATGCCTGCACAGAATCAATCCAAAGGGTACTTGGGTTTCACTGAAGGACCTCAAGGGCAGAAGAATGAACACAAGAAGAGACAAGGGCATAACCACAACAAAAATAGACATGGGCACAAAGGCAAGCCCCATGGCCATCTTCAACAATGTCACACCTGCGGACGTACACATCCTGGGAAGTGTCGCTCTGAGAAGAAGGTTTGCTTCAGATGTCAACAAGAAGGACACTTCATCGCCAACTATCCATATCCTAACCCAAGAGGACCTTTGGGGTCACATCCTGTGGCAGCACAGCCAGTAGCTGCAGCACCCCCAGCCGGAGTACCTCCAGTTGGAGAGAGAAGGCAAGCCAGAGTGTTCACCATTGACAATGAAGAAGCACAGGCTAATGCCAATAGGATAATCGAGGGTAATAACCCTTATATGTTTTTCCTTTTAGTTCAGTAGATCATGTAATAGTTTTCTGATATGGTACAAACTATGTAGGCTTGCTGGAAGTCATGGGACAAAATGTAAAAGCACTTTTTTATTTTAGTTCTACTAATACTTTTATTTCAAGAAATCTGGCAACTGTGCTTGGTCTGGATATCAAGGATTTGGGTTATGTTTTGGATGTCACAACCCCGAGTGGTCTTATTTATACCTCTCTTTTGAAAACCCCTATCTTGCCAGTAAAGTATATGAACCATGAGCTTCCCACTGACTTCATCCTTCTCAATATGAATAATTTTGATGTAATCATTGGTATGGATTGGTTTTCCACCTATATGGCCCAGATTGACTGTAGAGAGAAGAAGATTCTCATTAGGAAAACTGGCCATCCACACTTCACCATTAAAGGAAGGAAAGATGCGACAACCAGCCTTTATGTGTCCGCTTTGAAAGTTGAACGGATGCTATCCAAGGGTTGTCGAGCCTACCTAGCCATAGTTACCGTACCTAAGGTTAAGAGGCAATCCTTAGAGGATATAGAGGTGGTTTGAGAGTATGTTGATGTGTTTCCAGATGATCTACCAGGGATTCCCTCTGAGAGGGAGGTAGACTTCTCTATTGAGCTAGCTCCCGAAACTAACCCTATATCTAAGGCACCCTATAGAATGGCCCCTGCTGAGTTGCTTGAGCTAAAAACCCAGTTGCAAGAGTTGTTGGATAAAGGCTTCATCCAGCCCAGTACATCACCTTGGGGAGCACCAATCCTCTTTGTGAAAAAGAAGGATGGGTCGCTTTGGATGTGTATTGACTATCGGATTATTAACCAAGCAACCATTAAGAATAAGTATCCTTTGCCTAGAATAGATGACTTGTTTGACCAACTCAAATCAGCTCAACTCTTTTCTAAGATCGATCTGAGGTCAGGATACCACCAGGTGAGAGTAAGGAGTGAGGACATACCTAAAACGGCTTTCAAAACTTGATATGGTCACTATGAGTTTGTGGCCATGCCGTTTGGATTATCCAATCCACCGAGTGTCTTTATGAACCTCATGAATAGTGTGTTCCAGCCTTTCCTTGACTCTTTTGTGATAGTGTTCATAGATGACATCTTAGTGTATTCGGATGACCTAGCCCAACACTGTGAACACCTGGGTAGAGTCCTTGATATCCTGAGAAAGCATAAGTTTTTCAGAAAGTTCTCGAAATGTGAGTTTTGGTTAGACTGAGTCATGTTTCTTGGACACATCATCTCAGGAGGAACAATTGTCATAGATCCAGCCAAAGTATCAGTAGTTCAAGACTGGCTGGCACCAAAGAACCTCTCTGAGATTCACAGCTTCTTGGGGTTGGTCGGATACTACCGTCGCTTCATCAGGGATTTCTCCAAGACTGCTTTGTTGTTGACCATGTTAACCCGGAAGGATGTGAAGTTCATGTGGTCTAACGTATGTGAAGCTCGATTCCAAGAATTGAAGGAGAAGCTGACCACCGCCCCTGTGTTGACTTTACCTTCTGGAAATGAGGGTTTCATGATATTCACCGATGCTTCCAAGATGGGACTAGGTTGTGTGTTGGAACAAAATTGGCATGTGGTTGCATATGCTTCCAGACAGCTTAAGCCAAATGAGGTGAATTATCCAACACATGACATTGAGCTAGCTGCTATCATCCATGCTTTGAAGATATGGCGGCATTACCTGTACGGTGCTACCTTCGAAATCTTCATCGACCATAAGAGTTTAAGATATCTGCTAACACAGAGAGACATGAACCTACGACAACGATGATGGATGGAGTACATGAAGGATTACGACTTCACCATCGCCTACCATCCTGGTAAGGCGAATGTCGTGGCTGATGCTTTGAGTCAGAAACAGCTTAAGTGTGCAGATGTTCTATCTAGTCAGTGGAAGAGTTTGGAGGAGCTTGTGGAATGGACTCCACAACCGTTAGAGGACCGAGTTCAGTTGGCTAATATCTAGATTCAATCTGAGTTGTTGAGTGAGATCATAGCAGCACAGTTGACCAGTGAAGAGCTAGACAAGATGAAAGGTTTGATGATGAAGCCACAGACTCATCTATCCATGGGAGTAGATGGAGGAATCAGGTTTGAGAATCGCATATGGGTTCCAGTGGATTCATCGTTAAAGGAACACATCCTAGAAGAGGCTCATGGATCCAAATACACCATGCACCCAGGAACTACTAAGATGTTCAAGGACCTACAGTGGTTTTTTTGGTGGCCAGGAATGAAGAAAGACATTGCGGCATGGGTGGCCAGTTGTCTTATGTGTCAAATGGTGAAGGCTAAACACCAACGACCCGGTGGACTTTTGTAGTCAATAGAGATTCCAGAGTGGAAATGGGAACAGATCACCATGGATTTTTTCATGGGTCTGCCCCCAGACCAAGAAGGGTCATGATGTGATATGGGTCATGGTAGATCATTTTACCAAGTCAGCACACTTCATTGCCTTAAAGACCACTGCTAAGGTGTCAAACTTAGATGAGTTGTATATCAGAGAGATAGTGTGGTTGCATGGTGTACCAGGATCGATCATTTCATATAGAGACCCAAAGTTCACTTCCAAGTTGTGGAAGCAAGTTTAAGAGGAACTTGGTACCAGGCTGAAGTTTAGTACAACTTATCATCCCCAAACAGATGGTCAGTCAAAAAGAACAATCCAGACTTTAGAAGATCTGTTGAGAGCTTGTGTGCTCGATTGGGGTGGCTCATTGGAGCAATACTTACCATTAGTAGAGTTCACCTACAACAATAGCTACCAAGCCAGTATTGGGATGCCTCCATATGAAGCTTTGTACAGGAGACCGTGTCGGTCCCCACTTCACTGGGATGATGTGGGTGAGAGGACCTTGTTGAGGTCAGATGAGCTCCAAGTGTATGCTGATAAAGTTGTTTTGATCAAGCAAAGGCTGAAGAGATCCCAAGATCGACAGAAGTCATATGTTGATGCAAAGCGGACTGACGTGCATTTCACTGTGGGAGATCATGTGTTTTTGAAAATCTGACCGCTCCGAGCTATAGCTAAGAACAGAGGAAAGTTGAGTCCCCGATACGTGGGTTCGTTTGAGGTGTTAGAACAGATTGGTGAAGCTGCATACTATTTGGCATTACCCCCTCAGTATAGCATGATGCATGATGTGTTTCACGTGTCTAACCTGAAGCGATATGTACAAGATCTGAGCCATGTGTTGAGCATTGAACCTATTGAGCTTCAAGGGAAGTTGATTTATCCTGAGTCACCTTTGCGGATTCTAGATACCAAGGTGAAAGAACTCAGATGCAAGAATATAGAGATGGTAAAGGTTCTTTGGAAGCACCATGGAGAGGATGAGGCCACATGGGAGCTAAAGGCAGACATGGACAAAGCATACCCGGAATTGTTTGTTTGATTGCTTGAATTTTGAGGACAAAATTCCTATAAGGAGGGGAGTAGTTATAACCTCAAAATGTAGTAAAATGATGTAATTCTCTTTTCAAGAATAAAAGAAATTTATTTCTTTGATTTGTGATGAATTTCGTGTGAAATGGCCTTGATTGATTGATAGTGGGCTTTGTTGGCCATTGAGCCCAATTGAAGAGAAAAGAGAAATAAAAAGGAAAAGGATTTGTTAAATAAAAGGGAACTATGAGAAATAGACTTTTAAAAGAAGATAAAGGCAAACCAATATTCCCCCAATATGGGAATTCATGCCTTTAGGATTTATTGAGGTCCAAGGGACCCAAAATAACAAGATAATCGCAAAGGAAAAGGGAATATAAATTAATTTGGATTAATTCATGAGATAACTTGGGATAGAAGGAAGACTTCTCATTCATTGCAATTTGTTTCCCAAATTTTGTACAAAGCTAGGAAATATTAAGAGGAACCTTCCCTTAAAATTTGAGTTAAAAAGGAGCAAGGGTTTGGGAGATACGAATTTCCTAAGAAATTGCTAAGATTGGAAATTATTCAGAAATAGGAAAATGATTTTCTTTTTTTGTTTAAACGTGGGCAACTCAGACCGTTGGATCTTAATCCAACGTCAGGCGGTCATCGTCTAAGTCCCATTGGGACTGGGACTCTGCGAGATCCAGAGGATCTTTCCTCTCCAATTTCCTCATGATCCAGGGAAGATGCGAGCATGCAATAATTCCCATTGCATTCCGGAAGGGAAACCGAACAGGATCAACCCGATTTTGTCGGGGTTTGGCCGATAACTGGAGAAGTTCCCAATCTTCGTGGGACTGCCTCTGACCCTATATATAGGGGAGGGCTTATGAGGACTCCGGCGTGCAAAGAAACTAGACCCTAACCTGTGGGTTGTTGCAAGGAGCAATTTCGTGCCCCCAATTGGACGTTTCGTCCTGACCTGCACCTCCATCACCTCAGAAACCCTCGGTGGAGTCCGATGAGTAAGCAACTTGGGCGTACCCTTGGCGAGCAATTGGGCCCCTGGTCGAGTTTGTCGACGGAAGACGAAGCTTCCTAACATGTTGGCGCAGTCGCAAGTGGCTAGGATCGCAAAGTCAACCCTGAGGTTGACCATCGGAGCGCAACAGGGAGACGACGCGAGGTTGAAGAAGGCCTCCCACAAAATTACCGCTTTGCCCCTCACTTCCTTCAGTCGCGCCAAAGTTAGAACGGACTTTTGGTTCATTTGTTTGCAAAGAGAGGGCACGCGTGATCCTGGACTTTGGATCCTATGTGGACCAGCGAACCACGGATCAAACGATCCGTGTTTTTCCCAAATTAGCAAATAAATAAAAAAAGGAATTTTCTTGTTAAAATTGTATCTTTTGCTAGAAAACTCGGATGAAGGAAGTTGATACATGAAAATTGATCATAAAAATATGAGGGATACATTAAAAATTGTTTGGACACCTAAATCTATATATTTTTGCAAAAGTGGATATTTTGGATAGAAAAGGTTATAATTCGTGATTAGAAACCCTAATGGTTGATAAAAAGATATATTTAATCTTGCAATTAGGTTAATTCAAGCATGGTTTACTTGATTAATGATAAAGATGGTTTTTAACCTATTTTTATGATAGAATTGCAAAGTTTAGGGTTTTAAACCTAATATAATGGTTAAGATGCTTAGAAACCCTAAATTAGAGAGAGAAAAAAAAAGTACTTATAATCTGAAATTAGGGTTTCCTATTACTAAAAGATGAAATTAGAATCTTTTGTGAGAGAAAGATGAAATAATTAAGGTTTGCAAGTGATTTGGTAAAATTATGGTTTAAAGTAATAAAAATAGAGTGGAACCCTAAATTATGCTCAAAACCCTAAAAATGACAAATAACCCTAGAAAACAACTAGGATTAATAGATCATGATGACATGATTAATGATAGAGAAATTGGATGCCTTTTATAGGATCAACCTGGGGGTACTTTCTTGATTTCTTGATTGGTTGAGTTATTTCTGCATTCAAGTCTGCTTAACAGGTATGTGGTTAATTATGGTTAATCACATTAGTTTCTCGAAGGTTTTCCAGATGTTTCCTTGCATTGAATGCAATCTAAATAGTTTGGATGTTCATACTGCAATTATAAAGTCACTATGGCTATCACAGTTATATATATACATGTGAATTCTCGCACCTACATGCCACCCTGATGGAAGATGCCATAAAGGTCAGGCCCAGGAGGGTAGACCCATGGGCACCATGAGAGGTGACCCCAGACACCAAGCTCGGGAATGAGAAGGTGGTCTATGAGGCATGACTATGGAGCACCACGAGAGGTGATTCCCAGGCACCAAGCTCGGGATTGAGAAGGTGGCCTTAAGTCAATGGCAAAAGAGAAACCCTAGAGGGGTATGCCAGGGTTAGGGAAAAAGCGGTGGAGAATGACACATTGAAAATGTAAATTGTCTTGTTAAATAATTTGATTGTGAATACTAAATTGTTAGCCATATCTGTGAAATTTTAGATGTCCCCACATACCAGTATATTCCCGTATACTGATCGATGTTTTATTTGTCGATGTTTTAGGTACAACCCTGAAATGAACAAACAGTAAAGTGACACATTGTGAAATTAAGAAATAAAGTGCAAGGAGGATTAGATAGATTAATTCAAGCTCTGGATAGATAGATTTCCAAAGTTTTAAAAAGGTAATCAAAGTTTTAATTTTCTACCAGATTTCAGTTTAGATAGTAGAATTTCCTAATTATTATCGATTATTTGTTGAACCTTTGATCCTGTTAATTGAATAACGGCGCTGACCTTCGGGTCTCCCTTAATTGGGGGATACCAGTAGGTGGGGTTGTTACATGATGTTTGATTGGTACACCAATGGACACATAATGAAATGTAGACCTCAACGTTGTTCCTCATGCAACATAGGTTGGGCTTGTAGAAATAACTTGTCCTTAAGCTATAACTGATATCTCGTAATATAAACTTAAAAAGGAAACAACCTAGAAAATTTGAAACAATGTGTCAAATATTATATATCTAAAGTTTAGATTTAAAATAGTTTGTCAATAGATATGTGTATATAATAACTTGCCCTTTTGTAATGGTTGTTTCTCTACTTGATTGATGTGGTGTGGGTAGTCTTTCATTGGTGGTCCTTGTGATATTCTACAAATTAAACTTATGATATTAAGAAAATCAGCACTAGTATATATCACTATATAAAAATGTGAAGAATTACCCCATTGGGATGAAATGAATCATTCATGGTGGATTTTCTCATAAGCATAGCTTCCATATTTTCTTGCCTTCTCTTCAAATCTAACAAGTCCATTTGTGGAGTCTCATATATATTTTTTTTATCATCAAGAACGTGTTCTAAGTCTTTGACTTTATTTTTGACACCCTCTACATATGCATGATGAGACTCATTGGTTGCATGGTTCACATAAATACTCTTTGGACCCAAATCTGATAAAAAAATCTCATCTTCATCGAGATTTTTATCATTACTTGCAATTTTTGTATTCGGCTTGTCCTAGATTACAATATTAATGAAATTTATTAATAAAAATAAATTTATTTTGGTGATTATTTAGAAATGATTATGTAGATTTCGCATCCACAATATTATCATTGTTCTTAAAATGAGTGGCCTTTAACACATGTAATTTACTAACATTTCCATCAATTTTCTTTTCACTAATTATCTTTAATAATACAATAATATATGAGCATAATAATGTTAACAGTTAAATTTCATTCATAATTAAATTCACATTAGCCTTCACACAAGATTATTGCATTGTCCTGATGCATGTCTCGTCATTATAACCTTTCTACTCCTAGCATTTTTAGCACTCTGTAACTACATATAATGAATTATAAAAGAATTATATAAAATAGACACTAATGAAAATCTACAAAGTGGAAGAAATTGTTTTACCTTTTCATCATCAAAATCCCAAAAATTCACAAGAAATGTCGATTGAGCAAGATCAACATGGTAGAGGAAACCAATAAGTCGATCATATTTCTATTTATGAGGCATATAGTTGTTTTTTTTATATGCACTTTGTAAATTTCTCAATAATCACTAATTGTTCGTAAGATAGAATTCTTCACATTTATTTCAATAACAATCTTGGTCAATAATAAGAGAAACATATTTTTCTAAATTGTTTAACAATATCATATGAACTCTTCAAAAATCACATTACCAGCACATAATACCATATAGGGGTTTTCTTTTCTACTGGTACTTATCCACAATTAATGGTGCGAGATAAGAATTCTTAGTAACAATTTTCATAGAAAGAAGACAAATCATTTTGATGTGGCTCAGTTGGATCTCCATTCTCATCAAAAGTAATAGGCATCTTTTTATCCCCTATATTACTCCATAATCGGTTTCACTGAGAATAACTATGTGTTTTTTTATTTGCATCTCTTCCTAAACATGATAGGGATATGATGAAATTATTTATAAGACTATACATATATACATGCACATAAATAGATAAAATTTTGTGAAAATATAATGTTATTAAAAGAATTTTTACCTCCTATCTCCTCTACCTCAATAGTAGGAATATGAGTAACAAAATGTACATCTTTATCCAAATTTCCTTCATGTACATTATCAACTCCAACCTCTTGATTGCTACTGACATAATTTGCAGACATTACATAGTTCATCTAACAAGCACTTTGACGACTTTATTTGTCTAAGTTTTTTTTAATGACTACCTTCTCTAGCATTGTTTGACATTGATACCATATGGCTTTTATCAACAGTACCAACTTCGATATTACACATATGGCTTCATTTATTTTGCAAGGTTAATAGAAGTATTTTTGTTATTGTTTACAACTGATGTTGTCACAATGTTACTATTTTATATCCTATTTTGGAATTGAACATCCCCAATCAACATTTATTGAACCAGGATATCATCCTTTTGATCGTTTAAAAATTCCTACAATGAAAACGATGACAACAATGGTTATAAAAATGATAGTGTATGATATGATGATTTATCACTATACATGTCATGCTTCTATGAGTTACTCCTTCATTGTAGACATCACTAATAAGTGGAGATACTAGTTCACTACATCTCTTGATTGTCCTGAAAAGAGGATTCATATCTAAAATGTTGAATTAAAAACTAACAACCATAAATTCTACATTCGTGGTCCTCAAACCTTCATGAAAATATCAATAATAATCATATTGTCTGATGAAGCCAACATTCAACAAGTAAACACACAAAAAAGGATTAACTCAATAGAAAACAATTTACAACAAACATATAATCAATGTAAGAGAATATGTAGAAAATAAATTTCTTTCTTAACAAGGAGATACTTAATTAGGAGAAGGGTGATAGGAAGATGTCGTCCGCTAGGGTTTCGCTGGCGACCAAGAATGGCGGTGGTCGTCCGCCTGAATCGAGCATCGTTTCCGAGGAAGGGGATGGGGACCGCCCACCGATCAACTCCTCTGTTCCACTGGGTTCCACAAGCATCCACCTTAATTTCGGGGGGACGTCGGCGGCGCCGATCGCGCCTTCCACGCAAGCTATGATGGACATCGACCGTGAGGACGCAGCCATGCAGTTTCCGAGTCTGCCGAGCAACCCTCCTGCAACCGAAAATCCTGGAGAGACAGCCGCACAGAAGATGTCCTACAAGGACTCAGTGAACCACGGGCAAACCACAAACCAAAATCACACCTTTATCCCGATCGATGCGGAAGCGGTCGGAGTCAACCTGTCGAAAGATGACATCATCGTATCTACAGAAGGGGGGACCCCAACGTTCGACGTCAGAACGGAAGCACTGGAGCATCTTCTACTGCCATGGAAGTTCACTGTGATTGTGAAGTTGCTATCTCGAGACATTGACTTCTTAACGTTAAGGGACATAATTCATCTTCTGTGGAAGCCTGTAGGAGGATTCAACCTGATAGATGTGTAGAACAGATTCTTCATCATTCAGCTACAAACCGAAGAAGACTATATTAAAGCTCTTACGGGTGGCCCATGGCCAATCTTCGGCTCCTACCTCACAGTACAACGTTGGTCGCCAGTATTCCTTCCCCATGTAGCCACGCCGCCAAGACTGGTTGCCTGGGTATGGATTCCGAACCTTCCAATCTACCTGTATCAGGAAACCCTACTTACGGAAGTAGGCAATCATCTCGGGATGACGGTCAAGGTGGACATGAACACGAAACTTCAACGTAGAGGCCGTTTTGCGAGGATCGCGGTGGAGTTGGACATGTCCCGCCCACTGATACCCTCCGTCGTGATTGTTGGCATAAAATTCACGGTGGAGTACGAAAACATCCCCTTCATCTGTTTGCACTGCGGACACGCGGGCCATCTCGAGAAGGACTGCAACGTCATGCTGCAAGCGGAAAACTAGGCTAGATAGGCGGCCCTCGCAGCAGGCTCTATAATACATGAACCCCCACCAAGGAAGGAGGGCTTCTCGAAAGCAATCCATGCGCAACCCACACCATGGAAACCACGAAAGGATGCGGCAGCGAATCCTCACAAACAATCCAGGGTTACTGCGAATCGCTTCCAGAACTTGGCGAACCAGGCTGAAGAGGAGGAGGTCCAAGGAATCATATCAATTGATGGCACTATTGAACGGGTCACAGAAGGAATCGACTGGAGACAACAGACAGCGTTGCACAAAGAACACAGGAAGATAGATGCCCCGCCCCAACCGGAGATGACGCGCCCCCCCTAGGAATGAGCGCAACTTCACAACAGTACTGGCCAAACCGGAGAGCACACAGTGGCCACCCCATCGGGCGATGTCGTCCTACCAGGCCGAGATGCTTCTTTACACCCTTTCCTGTCCACCAACTTCTTGGTGGGACATTCCACTGTCGAGAGGCCAACTTACACATCCTATAGGAGTCCCTCCAAACCGTCAGCAGGCATCCACCTTCGGAACAGGAAGGTCATCCAAACATCTAGCGACCCAGCCAGGGCAGCTACAAGGAAACGAGGGAAACAGTCACTGTTGCAGGATTTGGAAGCTGAAGCGAAGGAGATGGGATCCTCCACCTTGGACGCCTCTTCTTCATGAAGGTCATGACATGGAACGTACAGGGTATCTGTGATAAGGATACCCAATCAGCATTTAAGGCACTAGTTCTGAAGTATAACATCTCAATCGTGGCATTGCTTGAGCCCAGATGCAGCAGCAAGAAGGCAGAGAGAATCATCAAGAGTTTGGGCTTCCCCCAATCGCATAGGGTGGAAGCTATTGGATTCTCGGGTGGGATGATCTGGGTGTTGTGGCGCCGCCACATCCCCCTGGAAATCATCTGTTCCCATAAGTAATTTGTCCATTGCCGAGTCAATGATCGCCTTTTCACCTTTGTCTATGCCGCGACGACGAGAAGTTGTAGGAAATTTCTCTAGGCTCACCTGGAGTTGTTGTCCCACTCCATCTCCGCCCCCTGGATAGTGCTCGGCGACTTCAACGTTGTCATGTTCCAGACGGAAAAGTTCAGAAGTCAGTCCTTCGATACATCCAACAGTAGGGACTTCATTCAGGCCATGAATTGTTGTCAACTCCACGACCTTGGAGCTAATGGTGCACGTACCACTTTCCGACGAGGACTCTTATATGAGCGGCTTGATCGTGCGCTTGGGAACTCCCTATGGATTGAGGCCTCTGTGTCTGACCCGGCGTAGGTTCTGGAGAGGATCTACTCCGACCATGCGCCACTCCTCATCTCCTCCCCATCTCCGCCCAACAACACGCGGAGACATCTCCGTACTTCCACCAGCTGGTCAAGCATGAAAGGGTTCAAACAATTGTTGCAGGATCACTGGAACGGGGAGGCTCATTTTCAACAGGCAGCTGCTAGTTTCCTCACAGCCGCGAGTGATTGGGAGCTCAAGTCAAAGAGAGTTGAACGTAGATACCAACATCGCATAAGCAACAAGATCAAGTGGTACCAGGCCCAGCTGACCTTCCACCCCGACCCCCTGGTTGAGGCGGAATTGATTGATCTGCAAGGTAGATTGGACGACTTGCTACGCAGGGAAGAAAAGGAGTGGCAACAGAAGGCACACTGTGACTGGTTCAAACTGGGGGATAACAACACCAGGTATTTCCAAAACCTGGTGAAACAGCGGAGATGGCACAATAAAATTCTCAGGCTCAAGGACGATCAGGGGAACTGGATTGAGGACCCAGCCTAGGTGAAAATTTTGATTCTTACTTTTTTCTCTAACGTCTATTTGGAGGGTGCATCCCAGGCCAGAGCCATCGCCGACAGCTCATTTATTGGGCAATTCGCGCCACTTACAGAAGCCAGTAGGAGACACCTTGCCGCAATCCCTTCGGACGTCGAGATATGGGATGTTGTCCGATCGACACCTCCTCTCAAGGCCCCTGGCCCAGATGGGATAATTGCTGAATTTGTTCAAGAGCAGTGGTCGACTGTCCAAACTCAACTGAAGAAATTCCTCACAGATCCCTTCCGAGGTGTACAGGTCCCGCCAACAGCCACCGCATCCACACTGGTTCTTATTCCTAAAGTCCCCATCTCGGAGAGATGCTCGCAGTTGCGTCCTATATCCCTCAACAATGTCTGCACTAAAATCCTCTCTAAGATTATTGCAACGCGTATCAAACCCTATTTGAAGGAGTGGATCTCCCCTATGCAATCTAGCTTTGTTCCAGGAAGGCGGATCGGTGACAACATAGCTCTGGTTCAGGAGATCATCCACTCAATGGAGAGGAAAAGTAGCCAGAAACATCACCTAGCCATTAAGCTTGACCTTGTGAAAGCCTTTGATAAGATGAGCTGGCCTTTCATTGAAGATACTTTGCGAAGAACTTCTATCCCGAGTGATCTCATCAGAATTATCATGCAGATAATCTCTTCTAGATAGACCACCATCACGTGGAATGGTGATGCAATTGGGTCCTTCAACCCCTCCTGTGGTGTTAAACAGGGCGATCCTTTATCCCCCTACATCTTCGTGCTCTGTCTAGAGCGTTTCAGTCAGTTGATTGCTGCAGACACAAATGCTGGAAGATGGAAACCAATTATGCTCACCAGACAAAAGCTACTTTTCACACATGTAAGCTTTGCCGATGACATACTGCTCTTTGGGGAGGCTTCAATACCACAGGCGAAATCCATCCTGTGATGCCTCAAACGGTTTGGCAAGGCATCTAGACAGTTTCTTTCTCATGAGAAATCTACTATCTTCTTCTCTGTCAATACCCCTAGAGCCATGCGCTCGTCCATTTGCAGGAAGCTCCTCATAAAGGAAACTACTGACTTGGGCCGACATTTGGGCGTACCTATAATCCATAATAGAAAGAGCAAAAACCACTACCAATACTTGATTGAGAAGCTTCACGGGCAGATAGATAAATGGCAGAACAATTTCTTATCTCTGGCTGGGAGGGTCACATTGGCGAAATCCACCTTACTTGCGCAACCGTGTTATACGATGCAAATGACACAGTTGCCGATGGCATGTTGTGATAAAATAGACCAGTTGATTCGGCAATTTATTTGGAGTGGCTCCACCCAGACCAGCAAGTGTCATCTTGTTGCCTGGGAGCAGATCAATCTTCCCTACCATGCCGGTGGTCTAGATATCAGGAAGGCAAAGGATTTCAACATGGCGTTGTTAATGAAGAAAACTTGGCAATTCTTGAGGAACAAACCACTCCCACGGGTTCGGCTTATGAAAGCCAAATACTCATCTCAATCTGTGAGTAATGGCTCAGGCTCCCATCAATGGAGAAGTATTAAGGGCTCTCTTCCTTTTCTTCTCACACATTCGAAACAAGTAGCTATTTCAGGCGAAGGCACCAACATGTGGACGGATGCTTGGGTTGAAGAAGGTTATACACCGGTACTCCGCACATCACTTGTTGTACCTGAAGATATCAAGGATCTGAAAGTAGCAAGCCTGGTCAAAGACGATGGCTCTTGGGATGTAGAGTTCTTACAGCATTGGTTCACCGACCAAACTATACAAGATATCTTAAGGATGTCACCCCCCCCCTCTCTCAATATGGTCTTGAAAACCTAGTCTGGACCCTATCTAAAGATGGTAATTTCTCGGCCAATACAGCCTATAGGGCACTCAGTGGCACAAATCTCCCTTCTCCAACTGGCCACTTTACTTCTCTTTGGTCCCTGCCCATCCCGCAGTGAGTTAAAGCCAACCTATGGCTTATTCATAGAGACCGACTTCTTACTAATGTCCTCAGATTCAGAAGGAAGATGACGGAATCCACCGTCTGCTCTATCTGTAACAATGCCCCAGAATCCACTCTCCATGCCGTCAGGGATTGCTACCTACCCCGTAGCACCTGGTTGCTCCTTATGCCCCAAGAAGCCATTAATTTCTTCAATTTCGACTCACCGGAGGACTGGCTTGGCTACAATCTCAAACACCTGAAATCTGTGGAAGGATGGCCCATCCTTTTCTCCATATCGTGTTGGTTTATATGGAAGAACAGAAACCTAAAAATCTTCGAGAAAACTACAAAACCGCCGCACTCTCTTGCTCTTTCCTGTCGAGGGGAAGCAGCATCTATTAATGTAACCTTTCTCCACTCCAGCATAGCCGGCAACAATCGACCTAAAGATCCTTTATGTCCGACTGAGGTTGCCAAGGACTCCGTTGTGGTGAATGTTGACACAGCTACTGATATTCCAAACGAACGCATGTCTACTAGCGTGATCCTTCGCAACACTGAAGGCATCTGGCTCTCCGGGGGCACAGACTCTATGCGGGGTACAGATCCCATGAGGGGGGAACTATATGCAATCATGGATGGTATTCGACGCATATGAGCAAGGAACATCCTCAACTTTACCATGATAAGCGACTGCCAACTGGCCGTCTTATGGATCACGGGAACCCAACATCCGCCAACCAAATACATGTTGATCGTCCAAGCTATTCAACGCCTTTGGTCAGAGCTTCCTGGAGGTTCATTAATCCATGTGCAGCGGAAATGGAACAACCTCGCCGATCAATTGGCAAAGCAATGTCTTAAACAGCCGGACCTTGCCGGAGAGCGCCAAGCTTGCCCGCCCTTTCTTTTTGCACTTTACGAAAAGGAGAGGATTTGTTATGCAAATATGGTTAAGACTGTTCCTGTTTCTAGTTTAGGCCTTCGGGCAGCCCTGTAACCAGTTAGTCTGGTAATACACAAAAAAAATGTAAGAGAATATGTGACATTTTATAAACCAAAAAGCAAAAGGAGTAGTTTCAATATTTGAACCATCTAACAAAAATGGGAGAGTTACATATGATCAATGTTGGTCATTATGACCCCCATCATAAAAGGTAACACCCTCCATGTCCTCGCTGACTTAATCAAATTCATTGTAAATATCACTTAAGTTATATTCCCAATCACTTGAAGTATTATCTTCAGATAAATAGGTCCCATCCATGATATTGTCCTGAAGCTTCTCCTCCATGTCATAAGTATCATGTGGTGTGGTGTTCACAAAAAAATCTCTAATTATTCTGATTTATGTCAGTCACATAAAACACTGGTTGTGCTTGGGAGGCTAATGCAAAAGGATGTTATGTTAAAGCAATGTGGTTTAATCTAGACATTATGAAGTCATTTTCAGATTTCTTGATGCTTCTATTTGCATTGATCCAATCCCATTTTAACAATACAATTTTTAGTTACTCATAATAAATGATCTTGAAAACCTCTCTTAACACTCCACATCAAGCAACTTGACTAGTTATTGGGTTTTTGTCCTTAGAGCTTACAAAACAATCATTCTGAGCATTCCTCGTGATCCCACTATTTTGTATTTTTTTACGACACTCACACTCTTTAGTGCAAAATCTATTACCAATTTGTTACATATCCCGCACATTGCATTTTCCTTTTTATGACCCTCGATCTGACATTAAAAGGTTTGGTGACACATTAGTTAACTTAGTCTTCTCCTCAATTTGAAAACATTATGAATTCAATTATTTATATTATTTGTTTTACATTAGAATGGAAATAACCTATTTAAACTCACATGTTCCTTAAACCATTCACTAAAATCATTCATATGAATATTACTAATTTCCCATTGTATTGCATATGGATTGACTTTCTTCACATATAGGGTGTGCTCCCTGCTAACGAATACATAAGACACCTAGACGTTAACCTAAAGTTGAAATTACATATTCAAAAGTAAATAATGAACTTACTTCATGAGCGGATCAACTGCATCCAGTTGGATAAAATATATTGATGTGGTGTTTTATCATTGCACTATCAATCATAATAGGAGTCTTCTTTGGTAAAGGATGCACTTTATGAGAGAATATAGACCATTCATCATCATTTTCCACATCGTCATCTTTCACATCATACATAGACAATTTAGTGAACCTTGTCTCAACCCATGAGAGAGATATCAAATAAAATGTGAAGCATTCCCCTTCCAAATAGTTTTCTGCTATAGAAACTTCTGGAGCAACTTTATTCTGCACATTTTATTTTGAAATTTTTGAAGTTTCTAGAAAAAAGTAAATGTTGTGTAGGATTATCATTTATGATCTGATGCAAAGTCTTACCAATATCAATTATTACAAAGGTTACCTCTCCACTTGGTACATCTAATGATAGAATATTGGTCAGGCTATCTTTGCTTCTCGTGGAAGATGAATGACCACATGCTCCATCACATCATATAATGGTGGTGGAAGAATCTTCTCCAAATTACAAAGAGTCACTACAATTCTTTCTAACTTCTCAAAAGTATTTAGATTTATGATTTTAGAGCATAAGTTTTTAAAGAACTTAGACAACTCAATTACAACAAATCCTATATTTTTGTTGGGCAATTCTACCTATAAATCTAATGGTAGAAATTGTTTCAACGATGCATGATAATCATGACTTTTATATGCCATCAGCCTTCTTTCTTTGATGTGTGCATTTTGAGCTATATTAGAAGAATATCCATTGAGAACTCGTACACAATTCAACATCGTATAGGGTAATTCTTTTTTCTCTGTATTCAATGTAAAACATGAAGGTGGAATGATGCAACGACCTCACTTTCTATGTCCCCCAATTAGGAATCACCTTCAAGTTGAAAGCCATTACCTATACCCCCAAGGATCTAGATTTATCAAATAATAAATCATAGAAAATAATTTCTTTAATTCATAAATATTGTTTATAAAATGATTTTACACTAAATTTCATTACCAAAACTATACATAGAGAAGAAGGGTCTATCTAAGTCCTCCTTACTTATATTAATGTCTTCACATGGTTTCATCTTTATCTTCATGTCCCTTATCATGTATATCATCATATACCTAAAATGTCGTGAAACAAAACACAGTCAGTATAACAAGTCATACATGTATGTGGGGGAAACAAAATTTCACAAGTAACGATAACAACATAATTCAACAATTAATGTTTAACAAACCAAATTTAACATTTTCATCATGACTACCCAATCTAGGTTTCTCCAACCTATGTCATAACCCCTCAGGGCCTCATACTGTAGTATTCACTATCTTCCCCAGTCTAGACAGATAACTTCATCATGTCCCCCCCATTTAGGTGGTTGACTTCATCATATCTCCCCCTATCTAGGCGAGTGACTTCTCATGTACCCTATTCAGACAGGTACCAAAATATGCCTTCCCCTATCCATGCAAATGGCATTTCCATAGATCCATAGGTGACCTATATTGGGGCTAGTCATGTTTATATATAATGTGATAATCATAGTCACTTTAAAGTTTGCATGGAATGAAATGAACAAGCAGGCATATTTTCAAACCATGCGAACAAATCCCCTAGAAACCACGTAAAACTACAGTGATTATTCTTAGGCATAGCCACATACCTTTTCCATGAAGATTATTCAATTATACTTCAAGCATATTGTCCAATCAAGCAATCATCATATAATATGCATTACGTAAATTCTAAAGTGTCACCAATCACATTAAATACATTATTCCCTACTCGGTCCTAATCTAGGGTTTAGGTTTTGGATAAGGAATAAGGGTATCAACCCTATTTCCATCTCATAATTAACATTACATGAACCTTAGTTACTAGATCCATCTTATCCTTTCATTAAGATCACTTAGATCAAATATGCTCACAAACAACATAACAAGTTAGGATCTTTAGCCCTAATTCCACACGTTAAAGATTATCCACATTAGAGACCCTAATTACCTTATCATTATTAACATCATTACATTTATTATCATTATGCTCAACTAGATCAGATAATAGCATAAAAGAAGGGTTTTTTATGTTTTCACCATTATAATACTCGAAACTAGGGTTTTCATGTGTTAATCACCACTTTATCATGTTTAGCACTACTTTTGTAAAAGGAAGCACATTTAGATCTCAATTATATTTTCTTTGTGTTTCTCTCATTTCAGTGATCATTTTTCATATATAACTTGCCCCAAATCGATCATCCTACCAATTACTACAAAATTTACAAAATAAAATTATATAAGCCAATCAGATGGTGACACATCAGCAAAAGAATCCTTTTTATTATTAGTTAGATAATTAGATTATGTGTGGGTCAGAATGACTCTTTGTAACATCCCCAAACTTAGGTAAATATCACCTTTTTACTCCTTTTTTATTTTAATATTTTATTTTGAACCCTCTTGTCATATTTATAGGTACTAAATGTTGGAATCTTTGAATATAAGAGTTTAATGCAAAAATACAAATATTGGATAGGTTTCATATAAGAACATAAGGTTATTCATTACTTATGGGTTATTTGTGCAAAATTATCAGCATAAGGCATTTAAGATTAAAATTAGCCTTCTAGAATTTTCTTGTGAGTAGGCTTGGTTAAGAGAGAGTTGCCCATAAAATTTGGTTAAGAAATAATAAAGGAATAATTATATATAAAGAAAATACAGTTTTTATTATATTGGGAGTTTCACACACTAAAGTTTTCCAGAAGTCAAATTTAACTCCAATATTGGATTCCTTGGGTCCTAATTAGCCTACTTGCCAATTTTCATCTTATTTGTACTTTATTTCCTACCCCAATTGGGTTTAGTAACAAAAAGGATAATAATTTAATGCCACATTATCCAAATCTTAATTGTTTTCGATTTATTTGGGTGTCACAAATTTTTTTTCTTATCTGGCGCGGGTGCATGCAATGGATGGTTGGGATGTTCTCCTAGATTCGTGCCTACAAGATTGAGCAACTCCTCACTCATCTCCTTCCCCCGCAACCAGTGCAAGTCGGAATGGGGCTAGCAAGGAAACTTCCTCGCCCGATTTCTCCCTCTCCGGTTGATTATTTTCCCAAAAAAATCATCACCGAATTCTTAGCATGAATCCTCACAAATCCATGTGTTACTTGCAAAGTTTTATCAAGTAACGAAGAAACACCTAAACCTACTCTCAACTCTTCCAAACCCTCTAGTGCTCGACGCTCTAAGCCATGATCTTATATATATATATATATATATATATATATATATATATATATATATATATATATATATATATATATATATATATATATATATATATATATATGAACTGTACCCTAGATCCGCCGCCACCCAAGTTTACTTATTTCCCTCAAAATTCCTTTACAGGTTGCATCTTAAGTCTCTACCAAGCAGGTCTTCACCTTGACCTTGCGATGCTCAGGGCAAGCGGCATGTAGCCTCAGTCTTCGATCAGCTGGAGGTGAGTTCAGAACTCTCTCCTCTTTGTTTTTGTGCCTTTGTTAGTTGTTTCGTCGTTGTTTATGAAAATGCCCAAAGCGGGCTTGCATCTTCTGCTTGGAGGCACAACCATGGCACATGAGTGGATTGGGGAAGATGACCTCTGGTCATTTCCCCATTTTGCCCCTTGCTCTTCTTTTTCTTTTTTTTTTCCTATAAGGGCAAAGGAGTCTTTTTGTGACCCTCCCCTTGTGTTAATATTTGATGATTTGGCACATTTTGACCATTCACCCAATCTTGCTTGGCCGCCCATGATTGGGCCAAGTAAGCGGGTTAGTCCCCTAGACCATTGACTTGGTATTTTGGCAAATTTGATTGGTCAAATTTTCAAAAAATCATAACTTTCTCTATGGCTGTCTAAAACTTATAAAAAAATATGTTTTGAAATCCTTGAAATTTTCTCTATTTTGTGGTATAGTTTTCATCGCCCAATTCACCAATTATAAAGATCGGATTTTCAGGGTTCAAAATAATCATAATACCACACTAATAATTAAAGATAAGTTTCAAAGGATAAAATTTTGACCTTGGAGTCATATCCATGATTAGTAACCCTGACCTAACTCACTAAGATTTAATCAAGCATCAATCTAAGGTTTTTGATAAGGATTTGAGTTATAGAGTTTTGTCCTCGCCAGTGATCATTAAATAAAATAAAATAATTAATAAAGTTTTGACTTTGAGTTAAGAATTATCTTCAAGGAACCCTAAGGTCAGTTTTGGATCAATCTCAAGAATCGAATTAGGATTCACCGATCGATCATGTTTTTGGGGTTTTCATCGTACCTACATACTTTAGCACATAAACCCTAATTAAAGGATCTAAACATGCATGTAGGTTGAGTTAACCATAGATTTGGAAGATTAGGATCCAACCTCTAATTTAGCGACTCTAGGTTAAGGTATGTGCATATTTTCTATTATCTAGTCACTACTTCTATGACCAAAACAACTTTTCCCATATGAGGCATGATTAAATATTATCTTTTTCATCATTTTCATATTCTTATTTTCTTGGATAATACTTAGGGATCCTTTGACCCCACATGCTTTGTGTTTGGATGCTCTCATCCTGTTATTTCATATGGACTAAACTTGTACTTGTCTTTTTCCTATTTATGTGGATGCTTAGACTAGTTTTATTTCTTGTTGTGGTACATATGTACAACCGTATATACATGGGCATGATTTTCCACCCAGGTTGTGCTTTTCCACCCATTATTTATGGAGGCGTGCTTTTCCGCCTAGGGTGTGCTTTTCCACCCATATCTTTTAGGTTGAGATCCAATGGTGTCTCAACCCTTCTTAAAATAACTTTAGTCTTTGTTTATTACATGCAAAAATTTATTATTATTAATATAAAAGGAAAAACTTTAAAGGCAAGATTCGCTACTTGACATTCATTAGTTAGATATACCTCATTTGTTGGCCTGTTATAATTCTCTTGAAATTTATTTCTTTTGGTATCCTTTAAATTTGGAAGCTCTTCTTTTAGAAATTATTAAGTATTTCCTAGTTGTTCATTATTACAAATACTCAACATTTTTTGATGCCATGTTTCCTTTTGTTATTCTCTTCCCTAGGTATTGACTTCAACCCATCCAGAGGTTGCACAGCACGAGGACTAGGAGATAGGTGGTGATGTCCAGATTTAGTTATTGAGGATTTCTGAGATGGAAAGGTTACTCACCACAAAACAAATATGAGTAGTTTAGTCTTTAAAGTTTGTTAGAAGCCATCTATGGTGTGATAGTTGAACTTTGTTAAGAGTATCATGCAATAGTTAGTTTTATTTCCGTTGCATTCAAAATTTGTTCATGTAATCATTCTATTTAAAGAAATATTTTGAACCCCAAAGTGGCTTTTATTTTATAGAAAATGATTTATTGGGGATTTTTAATTGTTTCCTTAAAATAAGTAAGGAGTGGTCCCTCGCGGGACCCACTCCTTACAAGAATGGTATCAGAGTGTGTTTGTGCTTGGTAATCTAACTATCTTATAAGTTCTTGCTTAGTACTTATGCCTTACCTATAAATCCTATTTTCCAGGAGGTCCAGCTTGTTTGGCAACCCGATGCTACCCCTGGGTCGCTCGTTTTGGCATGGACCCCCTAGGAACAACTCCAACTCTTATGATGGAGTCGTCGTCGACACCACTGCCTCTACCTCATCTGGCCTCACCCCTGAGTAGGAGTTGGCCTACTTGTAAGAGTACATGACCGCGACCATGGTGGGCAAGTTGAATAACCCTCCAGTTTAGGATAAGCCCAAGGAGTACACTTAGACTGACTTTATGAAGATGCAACCCACCTCCTTAAAGGGTGAAGGGGAACTAGAGATGGTCGACTAGGTCGTTGATTGGGTATTGGCAATCGAGCAGACTTTTGAGGGTATGGCATGCTCTCCTCATCAAAAGGCTAGGTTTGCTTCGTACGTACTGGATGGACCAGCGTGTGTTTGGTGGAACAAAGTCTCGAGGACTCGCAACATCGCAAATGTTACCTGGGAGAAGTTTCTGGCACTGTTCTGTGGAAAGTACATCTACATCGCCTCTCTAAAAAAGAAAGAAGTAGAATTTTATAGTTTAAGACAGGGATCACTCTCTGTCCCCACCTACGTGCAGATTTTCCTCCTACTTGAGTGGTACGTAGTTGAGATGACTGGAGAAAGAAAGGTCAAATTTCTCTTGCAAGGCCTCAACTACCATGTGGTATATGTGGTAGTTCCTCATCTTACTCTGTCTTTTTAGCAAATGGTGGATAAAGCCCTAGCAATGGAGGCTTACCATGGTTTTCAAGCCCCGACATAGAACAACAAGAAGAAGAGCTTTGACCATGATCGACATTGAGATAATTGCAAGCATTGTTATTGCCATCACCCTCCAGGAAGGTGTCCTGGAGAACCTAAGGATGGAAGGCAAGTCATTTGTCATGAGTGTGGACATGTTGGACATTTCAGGCCCCAGTGCCCTCGATTGCAATAATATCATGCTCCTGCTCAATAGCCTACCCAACTGCCTGCCAATCAACCTCATCCTCACCCTAATCAACCTCCCAAAAACAACAATAACAACAACCATCAACAAGGTAGACATCCTCTAGTAGAGCGATGTGCGGGACAAGTGTTTTCAATGGATGTTTTGGATGCTGGTGATGACAATGAAGTGATAGAAGGTATCATACTTCTTCATTTACATCTATAAGAACTCTCTTTGATTCTGCCTCTTCGTATACTCTTATATTTACAAAACTTGTCAAGATGTTAGACATATAGCCTGCATATATGAGCTATATCCTTGATGTACAAACCCCTAGTGGTAAGATTTCCTCTTATCTAAAGACCCCACCCCTAGATTTGTGTATATCTGAGAAGATGTTTACTATCGAGTTCATCTTCTTAAACATGACAACTTTCGATGTCATCCTGGGTATGGACTGGTTGAAAAGGTTTAAGGTGGCCCTTTTTTGTGATGAGAATAAGGTTAGTCTACTTCACCCTAACAGTGAATAATTTTTCATTAAAGGTAGAAAACATGAGAAAAGACAATTTATCATATTGGCCATCAAAGCTAAAAAACTCATCTCGCATGTATGTCGTTCCTATATGGACTCCATTGTCTTGGACTTTTCCCCACCTCAATTGGAGAATATTGAAGTGGTTCAAGGTTTCCCTGATGTGTTTCTGGAAGAGTTACCTGGTATTCCCCCATCTCGAGAGGTTGCACCATCAATCTTGTACTAGGTACAACCCCCATATCGAAACCACCCTATCGTATGGAACTTGCAGAGCTCACAAAACGTAAGAAGCAACTACAAGAACTTCTTGACATGGGGTTAGTTCACCCCAGTGTCTAACCACGGGGAGCTCATGTCCTATTTGTGAAGAAGAAAGATGGTTCGTTGAGGATGTGTATGGATTATAGGATGATGAATCAAGTGATGGTGAAAAACTGATATCCTCTACCATGCATTATTGATCTTTTCGATCAATTGAAGCCTACCACAATCTTTTCAAAGATGGATTTGTGAAGTGGGTACTATCAAATGCAGATCAAAGATGAAGACATACCAAAGGTCACTTTTTGTACTCGTTATGGGCACTATGAGTTTTAGTGATGCACTTCGGGTTGACTCATGCCCCTGCCACATTTATGGACTTAATGAATTAGGTTTTCTGCCCCTACCTTGATGACTTCCTGGTAGTGTTCATCGATGAGGTTCTCATCTATTCCATAACAGTGGACAAGCATCAATAAAATTTGCAGACCGTCTTGTAGAATCTTCACAAAAACTAGTTGTATGCCAAGTTTTCAAAATGTGAATTCTGGATAAAGGAAGTGATGTTCCTTGGCCATATCATATCAGCAGGACACATAGCGGTTGATCTAGTAAAAGTTTAAGTTGTGGATAAGTGGCAACCTCCAAAGGATCCCTCTATGATACAAATTTTCTTGGGTCTTGTGGGTTAACGTTTATCATAAACTTTGAGTTGGATAACCCTCTAACCAAATTGAGTCGCAAGGACACAAAGTTTATCTGGTCCCCAAAATGTGAAAAGAGCTTTTTAGAGCTGAAGTATTGTTTGACATCTGCTCCAGTCTTGGCCTTACCTGTGGAAGGCAAACCTTATGTTATCTTTATTGATGCATCTAGGTTAGGCCTAGGTTGCATTCTTATGCAAGAAGGATGGGTTATAGCCTACGCCTCCCGCTAGTTGAAGTTGAATGAAGAAAATTGGCTGACTCACAATCTTAAACTTGTAGATATTATTCATGCACTCAAGATTTAGAGACACTATCTGTACGGTGTGTCATTTGAAGTTTTCTCAGATCATAAAAGTCTTTGCTATCTTATGACACAAAAGGAATTGCATTTGAGACAAAGATGTTGGATGGAATTTTTGAAGGATTATGATTTCTCGGTCATATATCATCCTGGAAAAGCCAACGTGGTTGTTGATGCTCTTAGTCATAAGAAGGATGTCATATGTGCATCCCTTCATTCTTTTGTGTGGAAAAGTATGGAACATGTTTCTAGTTGGAGACCCAAGCTAAAAGATGGTGTATATCATGTTGTCATAGATAAAATGTGTGTTCATATGGCAAGCCTCTCAATTACTCCATCTTGGATTTAAGAAGTTATATCATCTCAAGCAGCCAGTCCTGACCTTGATGAAATGAAGGTTTTGAAGAAAAATCCACAATCTGATTTCTCTATTGGTGTTCAAGGTGCGATTTGTTTTCGTCATTGGCTATGGATACCCGATGTATATGGCCTAAGATAGAAGGTGTTGAGTGAGGCTCATGGTTCCAAATATATGATTCACCCTGGCACAACAAAGATGTACAAAGATCTATAGAGAAGTTTTTGGTGGAAGAATATGAAAAATGATGTCGCTACTTTTTTTTGCAAAATGTTTGACCTGTCAATAAGTAAAGATTGAACATCAACAACTCGATGGATTTTTACAACCTCTTGATATGCTTGAATGGAAGTGGGAAAATATCATGATGGGTTTTCTAAGATCTATAAGTGGTTATGATGTTGTATGGGTTGTGATAGATCGACTTACCAAGTCAGCTCATTTCTTGCCTTTTAAGACTACGTACAAGGTTTTGGATATGGCACAAATCTACATATATTGGATTGTGCAATTGCATGGTATGCCAAAGTCTATTGTGTCTCATAGAGACCCTAAGTTTACTTCCCACTTGTGGAGGTAGATTCAAGAAGAGATGGGTTCATATTTGTGTTTTAGAACTTCCTACCATCCCCAAACCAATGGTCAATTTGAAAGGACAATCCAGATTCTAGAAGATCTTTTACGAACTTGTATGATGGAGTGAGGAGGAGTTTGGGATAAATATCTTCCACTATCTAAGTTTGCTTACAATAATAGTTACCAAGCAAGCATAGGTATGCCACCCTTTAAAGCTCTGTATTGAATACTCTGTCGATCACCCTTGCACTAGGACAATGTGGGTGAGCATACTCTAGTGAAAACGGATGACATGCAATTGATGAAGGACAAGATTGTATTGATAAAGAAATGGATGAAGGCGGCTCAAGATCATCAAAAGATGTATGCTGATAGGAAGAGGATGAATGTGAACTTTCTAGTTGGTGACTATGTTTTCTTTAAAATAAAGCCTATTCGGTCGATTAGAGGTCGAAAGTGAAAGGAAAGCTCAATCCTTGTTATGTGGGACCTTTTGAAGCCATGGATAAGATTGGGGAGTGTGCTTACCATTTGGCTTTGCCCCCTTCTTATGATAATATTCATAATGTTTTCCATGTGTCTGTGTTGAAGAAATACGTGAAGGGTCCACCCATGTGTTATCTATCGAACCCATAGAGAATCGTGGAGACTTGACTTATGAGAATATCCAGTGAAGATTCATGACCCACAAGTAAAGTAATTGAAGCACAAGGAGATTGAGTTAGTAAAGGTTTTATGGAAGTATCATGGTCTAGAGGAAACTACTTGGGAGCTCAGAGAAGAAATGTTGCAAACTCACCCTTCCCTTTTTGCTTGATCTTTTAGGGACGAAATCCTTGTTAGGGGGGAGTTGTAACATTCCCAAACTTAGGTAAATATCACCTTTTTACTCCTTTTCATTTTAATATTTTATTTTGAACACTCTTGTCATATTTATAGGTACTAAGATGTTAGAATCTTTGAATATAAGAGTTTAATGTAAAAATACAAATATTGGATAGGTTTCATATAAGAAAATAAGGTTATTCATTACTTATGGGTTGTTTCTGCAAAATTATCAAAATAAGGCATTTAAGATTAAAATTAGCCTTCTAGATTTTTCCCGTGGGTAGGTTTGGTTAAGAGATAGTTACCACAAAATTTGGTTAAGAAATAATAAAGGAATAATTACATATAAAGAAAATACATTGTTTATTATATTAGGAGTTTCATACACTAAAGTTTTCCAAAAGTCAAATTTAATTCTAAATTTGGATTCCTTGGGTCCTAATTAGCCTAATTACCAATTTTCATCTTATTTGCACTTTATCCAAATCTTAATTGTTTTTTATTTATTTGGGTGTCATGCTTGTTTTTTTTCTTATCTAGTGAGGGCGCATGCAATGTACGACTGGGATGTCCTCCCAAATTCGTGCCCCCGAGATCAAGCAGCTCCTCACTGGTCTCCTTCCCCTGAAACCAGCACAAGTCAGAACGGGGCTAGCAAGGAAACTTCCTCGCCCGATTTCTCCCTCTCTGATTGATGATTTTCCAAAAAAAAATTCATCACCAAATTCATAGCATGAATCAGCAAAGATCCATGTGTTGCTCGTGAAGTTTTATCAAGTAAGGAAGAAACACCCAAACCTACTCCCAACTCTTCCAAACCCTCTAGTGCCTGACGCTCTAAGCCTTGATCTTATATATATATATATATATATATATATATATATATATATATATATATATATATATATATATATATATATATATATATATATATATATATATGAAGTATGCCCTAGATCCGCCGCCACCCAAGTTTACTTGCTTCCCTCTCAATTTTATAGCTGGTTGCATCTTGAGCCTTTGCCAAGTAGCTCTTCACCTTGGCCTTGCGGCACCAAGACAAGCGGTATGTAGCCTCAGTCTTTGATCAGCTAGAGAGGTGAGTTTGAAACTCTCTCCTCTTTGTTTTTGTGCCTTTTGTTGGTTGTTTCATCACTGTTTGTGGAAACGCCCAAAGCGGGCTTGCATCTACTGCTTGGAGGCACAACCATGGCACGCGGGTGGGTTGGGGAAGATGACCTCTGGTCATTTCCCTATTTTGCCCCTTGCTCTTCTTTTTCTTGTTTCTTTCTCGTGTGTGAGTCACCTTCTTTGGTTTGGGGCTCCGAGTCACCTTCTTCTAAGCTCCGCTGGACAATACGACATTCTCGTTCAAAGAGGGGCAGACCGTACTTGTGATGGTTCCCCAAGATCCAATAAACCCACTTAGGTCTACATTGCCACGATATCGTTCCCTATCAGTGGGCGGGCTACTTTCGGCCTGGTGGGGGTTGGGGAAAAAGTAAGGTACCCCCCTCCTATCTCAGCATGATCTACTTCCTCACCCAATAGGGCAAAGCAGTCTTTTTGCGGCCCTCCCCTTGTGTTAAGCTTCAATGAGTTGGCACATTTTGACCTTTGACCCGAGATTTATTGGTCGCCCGTGATTGGGCCAAGTAAGCGGGTCGGTCCCCTGGATCGTTGACTTGGAATTTAGGCAAATTGTGAATGGTCAAATTTTTGAAAAATCATAACTTTCTCTATGGTTATCCCAAAATAATAAAAAATATGTTTTGAAAT
Organism: Alisma plantago-aquatica; assembly: GCA_963693085.1. Classification (NCBI taxonomy): domain Eukaryota; kingdom Viridiplantae; phylum Streptophyta; class Magnoliopsida; order Alismatales; family Alismataceae; genus Alisma; species Alisma plantago-aquatica. The sequence goes on from OY856414.1 coordinate 118,771,614, forward strand.
CCTTGGAATTTTCTCCATTTTGTGATATAGTTTTCATCGCCTAATTCACCGGTTTTAAAGATCAAATTTTAGGGTTCTACATAATCATAATACCACACTAATAATTAAAGATATGTTTCAAAGGATAAAGTGTTAACCTTGGAGTCATATCCATGGTTAGTTACCCTGACCTAACTCACTAAGATTTAATCAATCATCAATCTAAGGTTTTCGATAAGGAATTGAGTTTTAGGGTTTTGTCCTCTCCTGTGATCATTAAAGAAAATAAAATAATTAATAAAGTTTTGACTTTAAGTCAAGAGTTATCTTCAAGGAACCCCGAGGCCAGTTTTGGATCAATCTCAAGAATCGAATTAGGATTCATCGATCGAACATGTTTTGGGGGTTTTTCATCATAATTACATACTTTAGCACATAAACCCTAATTAAAGGATTTAAACATGCATGTAGGTTGAGTCCATAGATTTGGAAGATTAGGATCCAACATCTGATTTAGCAACTCCAGATTAAGGTATGTGCATCTTTTTATTATATAGGCACTGCTTTTATGACCAAAATAACTTTTCTCATATGAGGCATGATTAAATCATTATTTTTTTCATCATTTCGAGATTCTTATTTTCTTAGACTATACTTAGGGGTCCCTTGACCCCACATGATTTGTGTTTGGATGCTCTCATCTTGTTATTTCATGTGGACTAAACTTGTACTTGCCTTTTCCCTATTTATGTGCATGCTTGGACTAGTTTTATATCTTATAGTGGTACATCTGTACAACCATATATATAGGGGCATGCTTTCCCTCCAGGGTGTGCTTTTCCACCCATTATTTATAGAGGCGTGCTTTTCCCCCTAGGGTGTGCTTTTACACCCATATTTTTTAGGTTGAGATCCAATGGTATCTCAACCCTTCTTGAAATAACTTTAGTCTTTGTTTATTACACGCACAAATTTATTGTTATTATTTTAAATGGAAAAACTTAAAGGCAAAATTCCCTACTTGACATTCATTAGTTAGATATGCCTCATCTCTTGGCCTGTAATAATTCTGTTGAAACTTATTTCTTTTGGTATCCTATAAATTTGGAAGCTCTTCTTTTGGAAATTATTAAGTATTGCCTACATGTTCATTGTTGCACATACTTAACATTCATTGATGTCCTTTTTCCTTTTGTTATTCTCTTCCTTGGTGTTGACTTCAACCCACCCAAAGGTTGCACAGCTTGAGGACCAGGAGATAGGTGGTGACGCCCAGATTTAGTTTTTGAGGATTTTTGAGATGGAAAGGTTACTCACCACAAAACAAATCTGAGTTGTTTAGTCTTTAAAGTTTGTTAGAATCTATCTATGATGTGATAGTTGAACTTTGTTAAGAGTATCGTGTAATAGTTAGTTTTATTTTTGATGCATTCAAACTATGTTCATCTTATCATTCTTTTTAAAAGAAATATTGTGAACCCCAAAGTGGCTTTTATTTTATGAATAATGATTTATTGGGGAATTTTGCAATTGTTTCCTTAAATTAAGTAAGGAGTGATCCATCCTGGGACCCACTCCTTACACTCTCATACCCCCTAAACTTATGTTCATATGCTAGGGCATATGGGTCTTTTCACAAGGTTTCATCCCTAACCCCACAACCCGACAGACTGCCGCCCTAAGCGTAGTAGTTGTGGGCTCGTCCCCGTGGAATCACAGGCCATGAAGCCTTAGGGGGTTCTAAAATGCTTCGCCTTCCTCTTCCGCCCCCCTTCCGTGCTTCTCATGGCTGGAGATGGCCAGATAGAGAGGAGGCTATGTCTCTTTTAGGTTGTGTGTTGCAGTACTATAAAGGACTAGAAAGTGGGAGTTGAGGCCCATACCTAGGCATCCGCGTGCAATCCAGAGGTGGAGAAACTTTGCCGAAATCCACAGTTCTCTTCTTGTTCCTCATGATCCATCAAGGGACTTCGTTGGGTTCTTACTTCATCCTGAGGTCATACGGGTCAGCGGTGAAGTCCTTTGCCGCCTCCAGGGCGCCAGTTACATACCTCACAAGGTCTTTATCATCCTCTTGTATCTTGGTCGCATCAGATGAGAGGGAAATAGGGAATGGAGATCATAGGACTTCAGCAGACAATAGAATCGATGTAGTGGTTCTTATATAGCTCTCGGTAGGGCCACGATCAACCAAAAAGTAGGGGAGGAAAGAGGGAAAGAGAGGGGCACTGGGAGGAAGCCTATTTAGGAGACAACCCCAGCTCACTTGGGTGGAAAGTATTTATTCTCATTAACCACCATCCCCTTCCCCACTTATCTTCACAAGTCATGCTTAAAATTTCTTAATGTAAAGCCACCAAAGGGGACTCATTTACTTCCTATTTTGGAATTAGCCAACCCCCTTGGCACAAAGAGACTTGGTTGCCAAGGCAAAGCAATCAAGAAAAGCATCTACCACCACATGGAATACTTCGAATAACTTGAGTATTAATCTTTTAAAAAATACTTTGTGATATCTCTCTCCTTGTTATGTCGCATCTCCTCAAAACCTTTCACAAATGATATATATATATATATATATATATATATATATATATATATATATATATGTGTGTGTGTGTGTGTGTGTGTGTGTGTGTGTGTGTGTGTGTGTGTGTGTTGGGATTATTGGTATGTCCAATACATAATCTCATGGAATATCCAATTTCTAGAATTCTCTACCTTTTCTTATTATTTCAATGGTTACATTGACACATGTAACAGATACCAAAGTAAGGGATCATGCAAGTGAAGAATGATTGTCTAAGAATCCCCAGGATGATCCAATCATGATATAGAATCATGCTTCTTATGCTCTTGTTGGGAAGGTTGTGACAATAGTAACGCATATAATGGACTGGATACTAGCAACAAAACCTAGATTACCAGTCCCCAATAATGAAATTTTGGGCTCTAACAGGATTTCTGATCAACATAGTTATGTTGGAACAGTGGAAAATGTTGAAAGGATTAGAACACGACACAAAATCAGAGTCTACTATAGGTGTAGGCAGGCAGGTAATCTTATAAAGGGCTATCCAGGAAAGGATAATGAGGTAGGAATTAAGAAAATATTTGTCCAAACTCAGGAACTGATGCCTAGTAGCCCTAAAAAGGGGAAGTTTTTGGTGCCACCAATGCAACCAACATCTAATGCACCAGGGCAGTGGCTCCCAAGAGAAGGCAAAGGACCTGATAGAACTCTTGATTTAGCTTCTACATCGGTAATAAGGCTGACAAAATCAGGGAGTGCATATAAGAAATGTCATAAATGTAGACAGGTTGGGCATATTAGATCCTTTTGTCCAAATAGAATGAAGGGAATGACCCAACCATCAAGGCAGAGTCAACAAGACTCTTAAAGGCAATGGTTTAGCAGTGGCACATGAGGACATGGGCAAGCATCCAGAGCAGGTCCATCTGCACCAAATGATAGAGCACGATGTTGGAATCAGGAAATGACAAGATTCTATGCAATCAATCAGCCTGAGACAGTAATTGATCCACGAATTGAGATAGGTCAGATGAAATTGTGTCATGTTGATATGTCTTTTCATGATTTTAACTATTAAATATGATAAAGTAGTTGTTGTTGAGCTTCCTTTGATTTGTCCTATGAGGACACAAGGAAGATGAGAACTTACATTCTGCTCAGTAATCTTTAAAATGCTTTATAATTTCTTTTATCTGTGTGAAAGAGTATGAGGTATAAAAGAGAGGCTTGGAGACATCCAGGCATACTAAGTCTTATGTTTCTGGGTGATATGAAAAGTAAGGTATATGATATTAAACAAGGTGCATACTACCTAACCTTGGTACTTGTATACCATGGCCATGTATTCAAATATTGAAGGCAAGGTAAGTATGGGACTCTTAGATTGTTATCTTTCTGATTACTCTGATCAAGTAGTCATTTTGAGATATAGTGAAACTGAAAATATTGCATGAATATTTCTATCCCATCCCAACTGTAATGAAATAGAAACTAAGTTTATCTTAAACAAGTATGTGTGTATGAGGAAGTAAAAGTACAATCCTCATAATGAGAGAAAGGGAACAAGGGAGATGATCCATGTTCAATCAAGAATGTGTGAAATGAAGATCTTTCTTACTATGTGGAAATAAATAAAGTCAAGAAAATGACTCATGAACAGTTGAAAGTTCATGCAATAATCAAGGAAAATGATAATCTTCTTTCTTTGGTAAACAACCCTGGGTGATGATGGGGTGATATGAGGAATATGTTTCCATATGTTCTTTCCTTATAGGGACATGATAACTAAGTAAGTCTTATGACACTTGATGTTAAAAGATTAGAAGTAATCTATAGATGGGTACTTTGTAAAGTATTAGCTAGTCCTAGATTTTTGGTTCCAAGATAAAGTTCTATGTGATAAGTAATATCCAAAGATAAAAGAAAGGTTTTATTATATGTTTGGCTTTGGTAGTAACAATAGGGAGATGGATGTAATCAGAGGATATGATGTGTTTTTGACACATGTAATGGATACCAAGGTAAGGAATCCTAGTATCCAAGAACTTTCAATGGTATGAGAAAATAAGAACATGACTCCTAATAAGATGAATCATTTTTGGTTACCTAGAAGGGCCATCTTTGAGATAACTATGGTATGGATATCATATGTCAGGGGTTTATGCTCTGAATAAACATAACATCATTAAGGATGTATCAATTAAATGAACAATTGTAGAATCATTTTGGGAAAAATCTTATCAAGCTAAAAATAATTCCTTAGAATATCCCTATCTAGATCTGTTGAGGCAGTTTATACATGACGTCTAGAGATACGTCTGAGATAAGTTCTTCTTTGATAAGTAGCCTCTTCTTATGACAAAGAAATAAGACAGCTAAAATAAGTCATAAGAAAGTTTCGTATTGTGTCAGCAGATTAGAATGGCACAACAGAAGTATGATAAGACATGTAGTCCCAAACAAGTGATAGAATGAAACTCTAATCTTTTCTTAGAATAAAAATGCTAAACTAAGTGAGGAGTATGGAAGACTCCCAAGGTCAAGAATCTTATTATATAAAAAGATGTAAGTTGAGAAGGTGATAAGTCAATAAGGTTTGACACCTGAATTATTCAAAGTATGACTAGTATTGCTCTAACTTAGAAAGTGTTACCTAACACAGAATTGACACTACAGTCCTTAATAAAAAGGACAGTTGAGTATGTATCCTATATGGAAAATTCTATAATAACTCTGAGTGGAAGGACTTTGTACTTGTTACAACCCCAAATTTTGGGTTCCTTTGGTTATAAGTGTAATTTCTCATATTAAAGATGTTGGAACAAATAATGATATAATTTGATAGATGAATTTTGTTTACAATAGCCTTGATGATTGCTTTTTGGGCTTTATTAGCTATTGGGCCCAATAACAAAGAAAAGGACAAAGGAAATTCTATTATTGAGTAAATAAGAAAATAGAGGAAAGAAAAGTGTGGAAACCTCTAGAAGGCAAATCTGGAGAGGGAATTTCGTGCCTCTTGGGTTCCTTGGATTCCAAGGAGTCCAAAGTTGCAAAGATAAAGCAACAATAAAAGAAAAGATCAATTAAGTACTTCCTTATTAAGAAGGAAATTGAAAATAATGATAAAATGTGGAAAATATGTGAAAAGAAGTACAATTGAGTTATCTTTGATGGATTTTCGTATCCATGAGGTTTCTAATGTTAAAAGGAATTCCAATAAGGAAAATAATAAGAGAGATAAAGAGAAATTCTCAAAAAGGGATATTTTAATAAGAAAAGTAAGATAATAAGAAAAAAAGGATGAAAGACAAGAAAAGAGGCTAAAGAAATATTCCCAAGATGGGATTTCGAGCCATTAAGGTTCCTTGAGGTTCAAGGAACTCAAAATAATAATTTAATAGCAAAGGAAAGAGAAAATAGGTGAAAAATATATATAATTAAGAGATATCTTGCACTTAAAGAAAATGAACGTTTCCTTTGAGATAATGAGCCCAATTTTGGTACAGATGTATATAAAGTAATTATGGACTTTCCCTCAAATTTTGGTATTAATTGGGTAATCAATTTCAGAGTTATGCTTTTTCCAAAGAAAAAGGGAATTCTTTATTTCTAAGGGAATTATCCTATTATTCCTATTTTCTGATCTTGCGCGTGACATTACATCCATTGGATTTAGATCCAACAGTGGCTGTGTTGTCACTTTCCTTGTTCAAATGTGGAAACATGGGGCATGAGTTGGGGTTTTCCAGAGCGATTATCTTGGAATATAATGGACGGATCAGAAAGGAAATCAGTCCAGTAGTTTTAGGAGAGGAATCCGAACCTAGGAGACCTATGTTTTGGTATGTTTCGTGGATGCCAAGAAAAATGCCCAAAACTGATCTGGCTCTCCTTGTCAACCTGCCCTATATATACATGGGGGCTACACGCATTAAGAAAAGACTCCAAGATTTCCTTCGAGTTCACGTAGAAGAAACAAGTTGATTTGCTCAATCAATTTCGAGAAGGATCTCAGCTTTCACTGTTGCCTGGAGCAACTTCTTGTTGGGGAAGGACTTCTCCATGCCATCGAATCGAGCCACGTTTGGCAAATTGGAGGGGGCCTTTGGGTTCAGAGGAGCTCGGTGGTGGTGTGGCAGCCTCCACCGAAGATTGGGGGAACCTGATGCTCGGGGTCAACCCTGAGGTTGACCACGGCAAGCACCAGTTCACGCAATAGGAAGGGGAGCTCGCAGGGAAGAAGATGACTTGATGAAAGGACGTCCTTGCCCTTAGCCTTGTAAATGCGCGAGAAGGGCAGAAGGGACATCTACCCGGCCCACAAACAAGTAAGTTGCGCCCAACATAGTGCTAGGTGGCACGTTGCCATTGGCCCAAAGTAAGTGAGTTTTGATAAATTCATAGTAAATAATTGGTAGGTCAAATAAGGACATCTTATACATGAAAGTTGATCAGAAAAACGTGAAGAATCCATTAAAAATATAATTAAAGCTTGATTCCTCTTGCAATTCGAAAAATAATGGAAGATGTCAACTTTAATGTATTAATGTTTAAAGAACCCTATTTTGATATGAATAATATATTTATAAGGGTTTAATGAGTGTTTAAAGTTGATATTAACCTGTTTATGATGAAAAGGAACATTAATATCGAAAAAGATGAACTTTTCCTATAATTAGTTTAATTGAGAGTTCATGTACATAAATAAGCTTTAATGGGCCTTGAAACCCTAATGTTGGTAATTAGGATTACTAATGACTTTAATTACTCGATTTCATGTATAGAACTGAGTTTTCATGACTATAAGCTATTTCGAGCATTAAAGTTCCTAATTGTGGATAAATACCCTAAATGTAGTAATTAGGGTTTTCTCATGAATAAAAGGTAGAATTAATGATAAATAGCGTTCATATGAGTATTAGAGAATAATGAACTACAAATTGATGATAAATGTGTATAATGATCCTGTCATGGATTAAAGGGATAAAAATAGTAGCTTTAATGAAAAAGAAGCTTAATTAATGATTAATGTGCCTGTAATATGAAAATAGGGTTATATGTTGTTAAGATAACCTTAATGTTGAAGAATAAACAAGATAATTAGGGTTTATGAGTAATGGCATAAAATTAGGGTTTAATATGGTAAAAGATGAAGGGAAACCCTAATTGCAAAACAAAACCCTAGAAAGTGAATCCAAGTTAATAAAGTAGGTTCTTGATAAAGTGTGTAATAAATAGAGTACATATTCTTTTCAGGAATTATGTGATTGTTGAATTACTTGGATTGCATGTTTGGTTGGATTTTCTTAATGCTTCTAAAATCATCAAATCAGGTATGTGGTTAATTATGAATAACCGCCTTAGTTTTTCGCGGATTTTCCGGATGGTTAATCGCATTGAATGCAAATTATCTATTGGATGTTCATACTTGCAAATCATAAAGTCACTATGATTATCACATTAAAAATAGAAGTATGTAATCTCGCACCTACCTGCCACCCTGATGGATGATGCCAAAGGTCAGGCCCAGATGGGTAGACCAATGGACACCTTGAGTGGTGACCCCAGGCACCAAGCTCGGGAATGAGAAGGTGGCCTATGATATTGCATGACTAGTGGGCACCATGAGGGGTGACCCCCAGGCACCAAGCTCGGGATTGAGAAGGTGGCCTTAAGTCATTGGCAAAGGGAACCCTAAGGTGGGTATGCCAGGGTTAGGGCAAAAGTGGTGGAGAATGTCATACTAAAAAGTGTAATTTGGCTTGTTAATTAATTTGTTTGTGATTATTAAATTGTTAGCTATATTTGCAAGTTTTTGGTTGTTCCCACATACCAGTATATTTCGATATACTAACCGACGTTTTGTTTGTTGGCGTTTTAGGAACAACAATTGAAAGAACAAACAGTAAAGTGACACATTGTGGAAATAAGAAATAAAGTGCAAGGAGGATTAGATAGAATAATTCAAGCTCTGGATATATAGATTTCCAAAGTTTTCAAAGGTAAGTAAAGTTTTAATTTTATACCAAATTCCAGTTAGTTATTAGAATTTCATAATTATTATTGATTATTTGTCGAACCTTTGATCATGTTAATTGAATAACGGCTCTGACCTTCAGGTCTCCCTTAATTGGGGGTTACTGGGAGGTGGGGTCATTACAATTGGTATCAGAGCATAGGTTCCTCAATTAATCTTTAATAATTATAAAATTTTACAAATTTTGTAGAACCCAAGGGAGTTATTAGAGGATTATTCGAAAGACAGAGGTGTCTAGAAAAGGATCACGATCGGGGGCTGACAATATTTTCCACCACACCGCTAGTCAGAATATGAGGACTCCCGGATATGTGTGACTATCTGGCCAAAGTTTTAGGGTATGAATCGAAATAATATACCTTTAGGACTCTCTCCTCTTGTTCATCCCTTTGCAACTCAAATTCTGATAAGGACCTTAATGATTAGGGTTTCCTCTCTTCTCCTCACCCTCTTGAGGTATGGGTAAGGTTGATAAGGATTAAGGAATCCTCCACCAAATTAATAAAAAGCATGTAAATAAGATGTCATGGACATAAGCTTAATAGAGTAAGCGTAAAAGGATAGATGCATGCTTAGGTCATATGACACAAGTTGTCATCATCCTCAGGAGAGGCCTGAGGATAGACCTCTTGTTAGGAGGATGAGTAGAGAGGGTTAGTCTTGGAGGTAGAGACCTCCATTAAAGGTAGAGACCTAGCACATCCTTTGAGGATGATGTTAACCCTAAACCTAAGTGTAGGTTAGAGAGAGATGACATGATGAGTTAGATGTCATGGTAGACTGGGTGTGTTTGGATAGATATGCCTTTGGACTGCCATACGAGCAATGTGAGGTTGGGTGACCTAGCACCTTTGGCAACCCGGGAAAGGGTCGTGCATGTTAAAGCAAAGGGTAGCTCCTTCATGGATGAAGTTAGTGAAGTACCTATAGAAACCCTATGGCTTATGCAAGTAAGGGATAGCATGCCCCCAGAGTACGTCAGTGGTATGGTAGTAGGTTGAAACCCTGGCCAGAATGGCATGATGGATGGCTTATGAGATAAGCATAAAGAGATATGAATAATCTTGAGCCACATGAGTTGAGCATAGGCTTCAACTACATAGGGGTTTGCTTCAGAGCATGAGCCTTCATGGAGAAGGGACCTCTAGTAGGTATGGTTGGAGGTGGTTTTATCTCTAGAGAGAGGAAGCAGGACCCCAACAAGGAGGTTGGAAGTCTAAAACCTTGAAACTTGAGGAATAGTGGGGAGTTAAGGATGATGCGACCTACGTGGATGATAGTGGTTGTCTTATGCTTGATTCCTGGAGGCTGATGATATCTTGGTTGCCTTTAGAGGAACAAAACCCTAGAGAGAGTATGATGCTTCTAGTACCCATGGTATAAGTGGTTACCTGCTGGATGAGATAAAGAGTGCTTTAGACCCTGAGGAGGTTTAAGTAACTTGTTGTGAGGTTTTATACCTAGTTGAATGTCCTTGAGGGGGACTCAACTCTGAGGTATTGCTCATATAAAAGGGGTCATGGGAGTATATGACGTACCTTGGACATGTTTGATTCATGGTTAAGAGTTTGAGCATGAAGTTGGATATCCAAAGGTGAACCTAGGGCTCCTAGGCTTAAGAGGGGAAGCAGTGTACCCAATGCTCATGATGAGAATTGAGTCTCTATAGTTTCGAAGCATGGTACTCTTCATGTATAGAGGAAAATGAAACCCCTTAAGTTGAAGGTAGGTTTGATGAACCCCTCACAAATAAGTTGGTCTAATGTTGAGGATGAGAACAAGTGTGACCTAGCATGGTTTAAAAGGTGATCTGCTTGTGCCTTGGTAGCTGTTGGGTTAGGCATGTTCATGTGAATGTAAACCCTAAGGATGGTTGTGACCTTGTTGTCAAGAGTTGTAGTTTCCTCCCATCCTGGGAGAGGGACCCTTTGGTAGGGTGTATACAAGTTTTGCTGGTTTTGAGGTAACCTAAAGAAGTCCCATAGGATCTTGAGAGGCTAAGTGAAAAGTACATGGTATAAGACTGAACATGTAGACCCATATTTAACCATCTCTAAGTGCATATGGATGTGTTACTGTGGAGGTAACCGGTATGGGGTCTGACCAAGGTAGGCAGGTCACCATGATCCCTGAGAAAGGATGAAAGACAGCCTAAGAATGCAAGGAGAGATGATGAGGGATTGGGTAAGGTTCTAAGTTGGACATGTACTATAAGAGAATCCTAAGTCTATCCTAGGGTCAGGTAGGGATAAGACCGATGGAAGTAGGAGTTGCCTAATTCCCTAGTTGCACATGACCCTAGGGTCGGGAGGTAATAGCTATCATTGTTTGAGGGCCATGGGTTAGGAGATTGATCACCTTCATGAATTCATGGGACCCAAAGGGCAGATGAGTAGGGCACTCTCTGGATGCATAAGGGAAGAGAGATGACCCCAAAAGTGTCAGCACCCTATAGACCTAGAGGAGATGACCAAGGATTGTGCTTGGACCAAGTAAGTTCGAGACCAGTTTTCCATGGAAGTAATTTTAATATCATGATGTAGAGACATAAGTTGCACGTTCTAACTTAAATTTGAAGGTGTACTGGCAAGGTGGGATGTACCATCTCTATTCTTGGAACAGGAAGAACTCTATATTTGGACTGCAGCTAAATGCTTATTTCTTCTTGTTATGGGAGTGAGAGATAGGATAGTACGCATGCCATACACCAAGGGTAAAGATGACGTGAGTTGGAACGTTGCTACGAGGTATGAGGATAGAGATGATAACATGCCTTGGTGGAGTGAATGATACATGGATGGTTTGCAAACAATAAAAGGAATAATGTAGTCATCTTATAAGTATGCTTTTATCATGAGCTATGAGTCATACAAGGTTGAATTCAAAAACTAAGAGGATGAGCACAGAGTTTCTCGACGAAGATAGGCTTAGAGCTGGATGAGATGTAGCTGCCTAGTTTGGCTAGAGGCTAGAAGAGTCTGTTAGGCTAACCCTAAGTTTAGAAAGGAGGACAGATTAGCTAACACACAGATGTAGCGATAATGATTGATCAAGTTAAGTGGTTGATTGGTTAGCCAGCCTAGTCTTTGATGCACTGGAAGGATGGTGGTAGAACCTCAGATGCACTTCTTTGGATAGGAAGGTAATAGAACCCTGCTGAGAGTGGTTTAGGGTTTCTGAGCAATCGACCTTGAGGAATCAAGATATACATGAAATCATGATCACCATACACTATGAAACTATAAAGATAGTAAGTGACGGTAGAGCTTTGGATGCCTGATACATGATGCATGTGGCCATGCAAGCCAGGAGGTGAAGGACGAACACCAGTAACCCAATGCATGGATATAAAGTATAAAGAGTCCCCGAGAGAGAATGGGAGTTCATCACTATGGATGTTGTGGTAAGTCTCCCCTAGACCAAGGAGGGTCGATGTGCAATATGGGTTATGGTAGATCGCCTTACCTAGATGACATGAGAAAGGAAGAGTATTGTCACGGGACAGATTCAGTTGAACTACTTAAGAGAGTGATGGTTCAACTACACCATGATGCGAGTTCAAAAGTTCTTGGGTATGACCAAGGTTCACTTCCATGAGGTGGGAGTGGATACATGAAGAACTCGATGATAGTACAGTTTATCACCCCCTACTAATGAACAGTATGATTTGATGAGAGCATGTGTGCTCATTCTGGGTGATACATATAGACAGTTCTTAAGATGTGATGTTAACCACCATAGCCTTTATCGGGATGCAAGAAGTCTTATAGAGAGGTTGTGTCGGTCACCACTTCATTAAGATGATGTTGGTGAAGGAGGCCTCACGAAGGTCAGAAAAGAACCATAGTGTTTAGATGAAGTCGCTTTGATCATGCAATGGTCGAGAGAGAGCCCAGTGGTGACATGAGTCACAGGATGATGCAAAGCAGACTGACATGAGGTTCACTGTGGGAGAATATGTGATGTGAAAATCTGACCCCTCTAAGCTACAGCTGAGAAAGCTGAGTCCCCGATATATGGGTCCATTTGAAATGGATTGGTGGAGATGGTTGTGTTTAGCCTTACCCCTCAGGATAACATGACGTGTAAGGTGTTCCATGAGTCTGATCTAGAGAACTATATGAGGTACCCAAGCCATGTGTTGAGCCCTGAACCTATTCAGCTTTTGAGAGGCTGATATATCATGAGTCACCTATGAGGGTATGATGTACCAAGGTAAGAAAGAACTCAGATGGAAGAATATGAGATGATGAAGGTTCTTGGGAAGCACCATGGAAAGGGTGAAGCCACATGGGAGCCATGATGGACATATGAAAGGCTTATCCTGTTTGTTTGTTTGTTTGCTTGCTTGATGGAATTTTGAGGACAAAATTCTTATAAGAGGGGAAGGATGTTACAACCCCAAATTTTGGGTTCCTTTGGTGAGAAGTGTAATTTCTCATATTAAAGATGTTGGAACAAATAATGATATAATTTGATAGATGAATTTTGTTTACAATAGCCTTGATGATTGCTTTTTGGGCTTTATTGGCTATTGGGCCCAATAACAAAGAAAAGGACAAAGGAAATTCTATCATTGAGTAAATAAGAAAATAGAGGAAAGAAAAGTGTGGAAACCTCTATAAGGCAAATCTGAAGAGGGAATTTCGTGCCTCTTGGGTTCCTTGGATTCCAAGGAGTCCAAAGTTGCAAAGATAAAGCAACAAGAAAAGAAAAGATCAATTAAGTACTTCCTTGTTAAGAAGGAAATTGAAAATAATGATAAAATGTGGAAAATATGTGAAAAGAAGTACAATTGAGTTATCTTTGATGGATTTTCGTATCCATGAGGTTTCTAATGTTAAAAGGAATTCCAATAAGGAAAATAATAAGAGAGATAAAGAGAAATTCTCAAAAAGGGATATTTTAATAAGAAAAGTAAGATAATAAGAAAAAAAGGATGAAAGACAAGGAAAGAGGCTAAAGAAATATTCCCAAGATGGGATTTCGAGCCATTAAGGTTCCTTGAGGTTCAAGGAACTCAAAATAATAATTTAATAGCAAAGGAAAGAGAAAATAGGTGAAAATATATATAATTAAGAGATATCTTGCACTTAAAGAAAATGAACGTTTCCTTTGAGATAATGAGCCCAATTTTGGTACAGAGGTATATAAAGTCATTATGGACTTTCCCTCAAATTTTGGTATTAATTGGGTAATCGATTTCAGAGTTATGCTTTTTCCAAAGAAAAAGGGAATTCTTTATTTCTAAGGGAACTATCCTATTATTCCTATTTTCTAATCTTGCGCGTGACATTACAGTCGTTGGATTCAGATCCAACAGTGGATGTGTTGTCACTTTCCTTGTTTGAATATGGAAATAGGGGGCATGAGTTGGGGTTTTCCAAAGCGATTATCTTGGAATATAATGGACGGATCAGAAAGGAAATCAGTCCAGTAGTTTTAGGAGAGGAATCTGAACCTAGGAGACCTAGGTTTTGGTATGTTTCGTGGATGCCAAGAAAAATGCCCAAAACTGATCAGGCTCTCCTTGTCAACCTGCCCTATATATACATGGGGGATACACACATTAAGAAAAGACTCCAAGATTTCCTTCGAGTTCGCGTAGAAGAAACAAGTTGATTTGCTTAATCAATTTTGAGAAGTATCTCAGCTTTCACCGTTGCCTGGAGCAACTTCTTGTCAGGGAGGGACTTCTCCATGCCATCGAATCGAGCCACGTTTGGCAAATTGGAGGGCCCCTTTGGGTTCGGAGGAGCTCGGCGGTGGTGCGGCAGCCTCCACCGGAGATTGGGGGAACCTGATGCTCGGGGTCAACCCTGAGGTTGACCACAGCAAGCACCAATTACGCAACAGGAAGGGGAGCTTGCATGGAAGAAGATGACTTGAGAAAAGGATGTCCTTGCCCTCAGCCTTGTAAATGTGCGAGAAGGGCAGAAGGGACATCTACCCGGCCCACAAACAAGTAAGCCGCGCCCAGCATAGTGCTAGGTGGCACACTGCCATTGGCCCAAAGTAAGTGAGTTTTGATAAATTCATAGTAAATAATTGGTCGGTCAAATAAGGACATGTTATACATGAAAGTTGATCAAAAAAACATGAAGAATCCATTAAAAATATAATTAAAGCATCCTCTTGCAATTCAAAAAATAATGGAAGATGTCAACTTTAATGTATTAATGTTTAAAGAACCCTATTTTGATATGAATAATATATTTATAAGGGTTTAATGAGTGTTTAAAGTTGATATTGACCTATTTATGATGAAAAGGAACATTAATATCAAAAAAGATGAACTTTGCCTATAATTAGTTTAATTGAGAGTTCATGCGCATAAATAAGCTTTAATGGGCCTTAAAACCCTAATGTTGGTAATTAGGATTACTAATGGCTTTAATTACTCGATTTCATGTATAGAACTGAGTTTTCATGACTATAAGATATTTCGAGCATTAAAGTTCCTAATTGTGGATAAATACCCTAAATGTAGTAATTAGGGTTTTCTCATGAATAAAAGGTAGAATTAATTATAAATAGCGTTCATATGAGTATTAGAGCATAATGAACTACAAATTGATGATAAATGTGTATAATGATCTTTTCATGGATTAAAGGGATAAAAATAGTAGCTTTAATGAAAAAGAAGCTTAATTAATGATTAATGTGCCTGTATTATGAAAATAGGGTTATATGTTGTAAAGATAACCTTAATGTTGAAGAATAAATGAGATAATTAGGGTTTATGAGTAATGGCATAAAATTAGGGTTTAATATGGTAAAAGATGAAGGGAAACCCTAATTGCAAAATGAAACCCTAAAATGGTTATAGAAACCCTAGAAAGTGAATCCAAGTTAATAAAGTAGGTTCTTGATAAAGTGTGTAATAAATAGAGTACATATTCTTTTCAGGAATTATTTGATTGTTGAATTACTTGGATTGCATGCTTGGTTGGATTTTCTTAATGCTTCTGAAATCATCAAATCAGGTATGTGGTTAATTATGAATGACCGCCTTAGTTTCCCGCGGATTTTCCGGATGGTTAATCGCATTTAATGCAAATTATCTATTGGATGTTCATACTTGCAAATCATAAAGTCACTATGATTATCACATTAAAAATAGAAGTATGTAATCTCGCACCTACTTGCCACCCTGATGGATGATGCCAAAGGTTAGGCCTAGATGGGTAGACCAATGGACACCTTGAGTGGTGACCCCAGGCACCAAGCTCGGGAATGAGAAGGTGGCCTATGATATTGCATGACTAGTGGGCACCATGAGGGGTGACCCCCAGGCACCAAGCTCGGGATTGAGAAGGTGGCCTATTGGCAAAGGGAACCCTAAGGTGGGTATGCCAGGGTTAGGGCAAAAGAGGTGGAGAATGTCATACTGAAAAGTGTAATTTGGCTTGTTAATTAATTTGTTTATGATTATTAAATTTTTAGCTATATTTGCAAGTTTTTGGTTGTTCCCACATACCAGTATATTTCGATATACTGACCGATGTTTTGTTTGTCGGCGTTTTAGGAACAACAATTGAAAGAACAAACAGTAAAGTGACACATTGTGGAAATAAGAAATAAAGTGCAAGGAGGATTAGATAGAATAATTCAAGCTCTGGATAGATATATTTCCAAAGTTTTCAAAGGTAAGTAAAGTTTTAATTTTATACCAAATTCCAGTTAGTTAGTAGAATTTCATAATTATTATTGATTATTTGTCGAACCTTTGATCCTGTTAATTGAATAACGGCTCTGACCTTCAGGTCTCCCTTAATTGGGGGTTACTGGGAGGCGGGGTCGTTACAGTACTAGTCCAAGTTCTATGGCATCTTCATAACAATGAGATGTTATGTGGAGACTTGATGATATGATGCATGAATAACGATTGTCTTCCTTCATCCGGGATTTCAAGGATGAAATCCTTGTTAGGGGTTTATAATTGTAACATCCCTGACTAGGTTATGGCTTAACCCTAGAATTCTTACTTAAGAAAGTTAATTATAAACTTTCTCTAATCTTTTGAAAAGTAATTAAGACTCTTTGTGAAGTTTATTTTCAAGTATTGTGCTTGTTTGAACAATGCTAGTGCTTTGTGTACCAATTTTGGTACAAATTGTAATTTACCCAAAATATAGGGTTGATATGCAAATTACCACCTCTACTGTGTCCTTACTCCCTCTATGTATCATTTAGAGGAGAGATAAATAAGGATATGATATGATTGAACCATATTTGAGTTATGGTACTCTTAGTGATGAAAAGACCATGGAAGTTGTATAGTTGAAATGTTTGTATGAACTATATAGAGTTGTAGACTTAGAATGGGAGTCCCTAACGGCCAAGGGGCCATAGAGGGATCCCCCTATCAGTTTGTGGACTCCTAGAAAAGGCCATGATGACCTAAGCACCTCAGGGAGGTAATTCATTGTTATGACCCACATTTCGTTTTACCAGTAAGTACCTTGGTTAGTGCATAATTGAACTAGTTATGTTGAGATGAGTACTTGCTTTTGTTAATAGTGTTTTGAACTTTGAGCTAGTGTTAATGTATCATTAGCTTGTTCTATTGTCCTGAGGTTGAGGACAAGTTTGTGCTTGATCCGTTGCCAGAGAAATCACGCGAAACCGACCTAAGAGTAAAAAGATATGAGCTTTTTAGCGAGCAGGGACCTATATGTAATTTCTGAAAGTTCTTGGGTAATTTGCATTCGGCCCCCTGGGCGCCCTTCCTTATCCCTTCTTTAGTTTTTCCTTTATTAGCTTTGTTAGCCGACCTTGAATGAACGATACGTTCATTCCTTCAGTTGCCGCTTGAGAAAAACAGAAAAAGGGAGAGGGAGAGAGCGAGCTAGAGGAGAAAGTTGGGCAATCAAGCCCCTCCTTCTCCGCTCTTCTTCGATTCCTCATCTTCTCCAGCCGAATCAACCAGCCATTTCACCTTCTTCCCCTTCCCTTTCTTCTTCCTCGTTCCTGCTGCCCGGCCAAGATAGGAGCCGGCCAAGGAGGTGCTAGGAGCGGCCAAAGACGTGAAAAGCAACGTCTACGGGTTGCTGCTAGGTCGTCTTGAAGTTCCCAAGGTATTTCGTGCGGAGATTTCCCGCGAATCGACCCCGAATCCACCTTCTTCCTCGGGGATTTCCGTTTCTGCGCAGGTTGCACGGCGTGCAAATCAGTTTTCACGGCGTGCAAAGTTACAGAAAGCTGATGTCGGGGATTTCTGTTTCTGCACAGGTTTGCACGGCGTGCAGATCAGTTGCTCGGCGTGCAGATCAGTTGCACGGCGTGCAAATCAGTTGCACGGGGTGCAGATCAGTTGCACGGGGTGCAAAGTTGCAGAAAAATAGAACAAAAGTGTTTCTGCCCAGATTGCACGGGGTGCAAATCAGTTGCACGGGGTGCAAAGTTGCAGAAAAGCAGAATTAGGCGTGTTTGTGGACGTTTTCGGTGTATACGAACACACCGAATTGGGTGAGTATTATATCACTTAATTATCAAGGTTTAACTCATTTAATTGTAGATATTTCATATATGAAAATGATGTTTATGTGTATATGTGGGTAATAAAGATTTATCGGATGTCAAGCATAGTTATCATCCCTAGACTTTAATTTTCATAGTTCAAACGAAATGAAATGATTAGTAATATAAATGGGCATGCCTTACGTATAATTTCAGTAAGATACGAATAAATGTGATAAAGTATTTCAGGTTGAGTATTCCTTTCAATACAGTATATTTGAATGTTCAGTAATATGAAATCAGTATAGAGACGTGGAATAGATATGAAATCTATTTACAGTAAACGAATCTGTTTGCATGAAAGCATAGCTGAGTTATGAGTTATTGTGATATAAGTGAATAGCTGTTGCGCTATATATAGAAATGTTCTGAAAGTTGAATTTCTAGTTTCAGCTAGTGAATTGCAGAATTACAGTATATTCCAGTAGTCGAATATGTGAGAGAGAGACACAATGTTATAAGAGTTTTCTTGTTATAATAAAATGTGTTAGACTTAGATGCCCTGACACCGTAGAACCCCTTTGAGAGGTTTGTGCCTTAGGGGTGAAACGACCTACCTAGCGTGTGTCTAGATGGTCGGTGGCTCGTGTTCAACAATAATCCGTGCGTGTGTCACGGTGGCACGAGGACAGAGAGGTAGTGTTCAACAATAATCCGTGCATGTGTCACGGTGGCACTGGAAGTAAATAGGGGTTATTCAACAATAATCTGTGCGTGTGTCACAGTGGTAACCCAGACTCTCCTCCTGTGTGCTCAGGTTAGAGGAGGAGTCTAGAGTACACTCTTTGAGAGTGCAGTGAGGCCGTGTGAGCCTGAGAGTCCTGACGCAGACTAGGACGGCAGTCAGACTTAGCATTTCCTGGGTGTGTCGCTAAGTCTTGTACGGTGGGCTCATAGTTTGCTACGATACTTTATATGCAGAGTACACTGCATATGATCAGGGCATAAGTTAAAAGATGATCACTTAGAATTAAGATAGATTAATATGAAACTTGTGTATGTTCAGATTTAGAATTTATAATACTTGTTCTTTAAATGTTCAGTATACTTTTCTGCGATAATTGCACAGTTTAATTAGAACTGCTCAGTTTGTTAATTTATTCACATATTCCTGTTAAATGTAAAATATGGAGTTATCCGATGATGGCTAAGTGAAATATCATTCACTGAGCGAGTAGGCTCATTCCTCTACTCAAACATTTTCAGGTCAGCGACAGTTCCAGGAATCGGAAGGATCTTTTCATCCTAACGCTTAATCTGTAGAAGGTATATGTGGTTAGTTTAGTTAAATAGTGGTCTCTTAGTCCTTTCCCCTCGGTCCTTGGGACATGGTGTGGGTGAGAGAGAGTGTGTATGTGAAATGTGTATAAAGATGTAAATTAACTGTTATGTTTACTTTCTGTTAAACAATGTTACATGTTGTAAACTCTGTTTATGTTCTCTAGCCAGTTTGATTGAAATGCTTCCGCAATAGTTTATTATGTTTTAGTTTATAGCAATAAATCCGGATATCATTACGAGGTTTTAAAAACAAAAAGTTCTCAGTGATTTGTTTATGTGATAATCCCTCCGTCGCGCCCTAATCTCGTGATTAGTGGTTAGTGTGAGATCGGGGTGTGACATCTTTTGGTATCAGAGCATAGGTTGAGTATATGAATACTCTAAGTCAAGGTCAGGGGACGATAAGAGACCAATAGGATTAGGACTTAGGTGTCTTCCTTCTAACTGCAATTTTATAACAGGAAGTGTTCTGTTATATTATTGCAGATGGTAGGAAGATGATGTGGTCACAAGGATCAAGTTGAGAACTTAAGATGAGTCGCCTGGGATCATTAGAATCAAAAGATAGAATTATAAGTGAGATACATAAGAAGTGATGTGTTTTTAGCTCTGGGATGTCTGAGTGTTTAGATACCCTGGCCAGGTGTCTGAATACTTAGATTGACCAGTATCGAGCTACTTTGTCTATTCTTCTCTGGATGCCCTGGCCAGGTATGCAGAGGAAGGATAGGCTAGAGAAAAACCCTAGAAATCTTAGGGTTAAGAAATCGGAAATTTATACAGGAATAAGAGATTAAACATAGGATGTGATGCAACTCTTGCCTTCTATTGCTTATTTGATTGGAAATCACTAGAAATGCTCTTATATGTATGAATTTAGATTTTCAGCTTGTAGAATAAATATGATTCTTTTATATTGATTGAGTGTCATGAAGTGATTTATTTATTGTTTATATTCTTTGTATTAAGTAGACCAGAAGTTATGTTTAAATGAGTCTGCCCTAAGTGGATATTCTTTCCACATGTTTGAGATTAATAGGAGTTGGTTAATCCTGAGTAGCTCTTGGCTTCAGGACTACAGGTTCGGCTTGGTCCGGCTGGCAGGATGCGTTACTGAGATCTAATGACTCCTATTAACAGTATAATAAGAGTAGACTTTGGATAATTTAGACTCACATCATAGTAAGAATGTACATACACTAAAACGTTGAGATGTAAAAGAAAGATTAGAACAGCTAAGAATTTGCTGGAAATGATATCAGAGGCCCAATGTTGGAACCTCATATGAGAAATCCTTAATTAGAAATAAAGGAACACAATAAGGTTCAGATTAAATTTAATGATTAGGTGAGAAATACCCTTAATGGTACTAATCAATAATGCATAACAAATGCATGGATCCAATACATGATTAGTAAACCCTAGTTGAGGGTGTATCCTTATAAACCCTAGTTGAGGGTGTATCATTGTGATTGTTTATAGGCAACTTTATAATAAAGTTCTTCCTTAAACTAAGATAAGTCCATATCATGTGAGATAGCTGGACAATTCTAATGTGTGGCCTATGCATTATATGCTTAGGGTGAGTATTCTGTGATGGAATGCATTAAGAGGGGAAATACCTTAATACAAGATAAAGTTGGTTAACTCAAGAGGGTCTGAATTAATGAGAAATGGGGAACCCTAACCCTAATTTGGGGAAAAGGGAATGATAAGCCCTGTTTGATAGTGAACCTTAATTCCTGGTTAAGGAATGATGGTATTACTATTGTATCACATGATGTGATGAATATCTTGTATGACTGTTATCATGCCTAATAACCATGCAGGTATGATGAGATGATGAATATAGCCAAGTTGGGCTGTGACATTTATATAATAAATGTTGATTGGCTTTTTGTGTGTTGATGTTGTTGTTGCTTAATAAAAGTAATAATGTGTACGGATTTTATGAACCATGTGAATAAGTTGTTGCCTAGTGAGAGGTGACAAGATATGAATGGCCCTGTGAGCCATGTGCGATGCTTGGGTAACAAGTATCATGTTTATTTGTAGCATTTGTGTTAATAAGTTATGCTAGAGAACTTGGTTGATGTTACATTTCTGTTATATATCTATAGTTCATTGATGATTATTCATATCTGTTGTATTCATTACAAGTAGATGGATGAACTTATGAGATCTAAAGTTTGATTTCAAACTAAGGAAGCAAAGTCACATCACAATAATGATATGTTACTGATAAGGACCAAACCCTAGAATGTTTAGAGTTGAAGTAGTTCAAGGGATGTCGCTAGTGATTTGACTTTGAATACTAGCATCTCTATAAAACAAAATCATGAGATTTGCACTATGAAAAGTAAACTAGTATTGATAGTAATCCAGGGTTTAAAGGTAGTTAATCTGAAAGGTAGATAAACAATATGAAAATGATTCAGAGAAAAGAGTAAGATACAAATTTGAAATGTAACAAATGTGTTTGAAACAAAAGGAGAAATATAATATAAGTGAAGTGCGATATAAAATAAATTCTTACAATAATAATAAGAATGAGGAATAATCTATTCTTACCTTGTGTGTTTCAATTTTTGGGATGTTTATTCTATAGGATCAAAATGAGAAGGATAAGTAACAAGAGGTAAGTAGCATAGAATGAGGAGAATTACTCGTCACATGATCTGGAATTAGTTGTTGTAGTTCATGCTCATAAGACATGACGTTACTATCTTTATGGTGAGGTGTGCCAGGTGTTTATAGATCATAAGAGCTTGAAATATATCTTTACCTAGAAGGATCTGAATCTTAGACAGCAGAGATGATTAGAATTGATTAAGGATTATGATATAATGATAGATTGTCATCCTGGAAAAGTGAATGTGGTAGCAGATGCCCTCAGCAGGAAGTTAAGTTGAACAGCTGATGCATTCTCTATGGCATGTTTTGAGAGAGACATGCTAGTAGAAATGTGAAAGTTAAACTTAGACTTAGAGGTGACAAAGTAGAGTGGTTTGATTGCACAGATGCAAGTCAAGCCTATCTTTTATGATTAGATTAAGGAACTTCAGCATAATGACAGTGAGTTGCAGCAGATCGTGCATGACATAACAAGGGTAAAAGACCAGAGTTTAGGTTTTCAGATGATGGTGTGTTGTATTAGCATGATATGTTGTGTATCTCGAGACAGTGATTTAAAAAAAAAGCAGATTCTTGAGGAAGCACATGCATCGATGTACGCTATACTTCTAGGTAACGCTAAGATGTACATGAATCTCAAGGAGTTGTATTGGTGGTCTGGTATGAAGAGGATGTAGCTGAGTATGTGACTAGGTGCGGTGTGTGCTAGTAGAATAAGGCTGAACATCAAAAACTTGCAGGTACTTTGCAATCTCTTCCTATACCATAATGGAAGTGGGAACATATCACAATGGATTTTGTGATAGGGTTGCCCAGGATACCTAAAGGTTGTGACTTGATATGGTGATTGTGGATAGACTGACTAAGTCTGCTCACTTTCTTCATATCAAGTCAACCTCTGATGTTCCGAAGTTGGCTAAGATATTCATGGATGAGATAGTCAGGTTGTATGGTATCCCAGTTTCAATCATATCTGATAGAGATCCTAAGTTCACATCCAGGTTTTGGGATCAGTTACATCGTGCGTTGGGCACAAGGTTGAGGTTCAGTACAACGTTTCACCCGCAGACAGATGGTCAGTCTGAGAGGACCATTCAGACTCTTGAAGACATGCTAAGAGCATGCGTTCTGCAGTTCAGAGGTAACTGGGAAGAACACTTAAGCCTGATGGAGTTTGCATATAACAACAACTACCATTCTAGTCTTGGAATGGCCCCATATGAAGCTCTATATGGCAGAAAGTGTAGATCACCAGTTTGTTGGTACGAGGTTGGCGAGAAAGAAAATCTTGGACCTGAGATAGTCGATATAACTACAGAGAAGATATCTGTGATCAGGGAGCAGTTGAAGGCTGCTCAGGACAGACAGAAAAGTTATGCAGAGAGACGACGTCGACCTCTTGAGTTTGAGGTTGGTGGCGAGGTTTATCTGAAAGTTTCACCGTGGAAAGGAGTGCTAAGGTTTGGCAAGAGAGGTAAATTGACTCCTAGGTATATGGGCCCATATCCTATCGTTGAGAGGATTGGACCTGTAGCCTACAGGTTGGATTTGCCGTCTGAGTTGGCAAGTCTTCATGATAGTTGATCACCGAATCAAGAAGCTTAAGAATCGTGAGTTATCTTTAGTGAAAGTTTTGTGGAGGAATCACAATATAGAGGAAGCTACGTGGGAGCTTGAATCAGAGATGCGTAACAAGTTTCCTTTTCACTTTTAGGAATTTCGGGATGAAATTCTTATAAGGGAGGGAGATTGTTATGACCCACATTTCGTTTTACCAGTAAGTACCTTGGTTAGTGCATAATTGAACTAGTTATGTTGAGATGAGTACTTGCTTTTGTTAATAGTGTTTTGAACTTTGAGCTAGTGTTAATGTATCATTAGCTTGTTCT
Organism: Alisma plantago-aquatica; assembly: GCA_963693085.1. NCBI lineage: Eukaryota > Viridiplantae > Streptophyta > Magnoliopsida > Alismatales > Alismataceae > Alisma > Alisma plantago-aquatica. Next base: position 118,795,492 of record OY856414.1, read on the forward strand.
ATTGTCCTGAGGTTGAGGACAAGTTTGTGCTTGATCCGTTGCCAGAGAAATCACACGAAACCGACCTAAGAGTAAAAAGATATGAGCTTTTTAGCGAGCAGGGACCTATATGTAATTTCTGAAAGTTCTTGGGTAATTTGCATCCGGGCCCCTGGGCTCCCTTCCTTATCCCTTCTTTAGTTTTTCCTTTATTAGCTTTGTTATCCGACCTTGAATGAACGATACGTTCATTCCTTCAGTTGCCGCTTGAGAAAAACAGAAAAAGGAGAGGGAGAGAGCAAGCTAGAGGAGAAAGCTGGGCAATCAAGCCCCTCCTTCTCCGCTCTTCTTCGATTCCTCATCTTCTCCAGCCGAATCAGCCAGCCACTTCACCTTCTTCCCCTTCCCCTTCTTCTTCCCCGTTCCTGCTGCCCGGCCAAGATAGGAGCCGGCCAAGGAGGTGCTAGGAGCGGCCAAAGACGTGAAAAGCAACGTCTACGGGTTGCTGCTAGGTCGTCTTGAAGTTCCCAAGGTATTTCGTGCGGAGATTTCCCGCGAATCGACCCCGAATCCACCTTCTTCCTCGGGGATTTCCGTTTCTGCGCAGGTTGCACGGCGTGCAAATCAGTTTGCACGGCGTGCAAAGTTATAGAAAGCTGATGTCGGGGATTTCTGTTTCTGCACAGGTTTGCACGGCATGCAGATCAGTTGCACGGCGTGCAAATCAGTTGCACGGGGTGCAGATCAGTTGCATGGGGTGTAGATCAGTTGCACGGGGTGCAAAGTTGCAGAAAAATAGAATAGAAGTGTTTCTGCCCAGATTGCACGGGGTGCAAAGTTGCATAAAAGCATAATTAGGCGTGTTTGTGGACGTTTTCGGTGTATACGAACACACCGAATTGGGTGAGTATTATCTCACTTAATTATCAAGGTTTAACTCATCTAATTGTAGATATTTCATATATGAAAATGATGTTTATGTGTATATGTGGGTAATAAAGATTTATCGGATGTCGAGCATAGTTATCATCCCTAGAGTTTAATTTGCATAGTTCAAACGAAATGAAATGATTAGTAATATAAATGTGCATGCCTTACGTATAATTTTAGTAAGATACGAATAAATGTGATAAAGTATTTCAGGTTGAGTATTCCTCTCAATACAGTATATTTGAATGTTCAGTAATATGAAATCAGTATAGAGACGTGGAATAGATATGAAATCTATTTACAGTAAACGAATCTATTTGCATGAAAGCATAGCTGAGTTATGAGTTATTGCGATATAAGTGAATAGCTGTTGCACTATATATAGAAATGTTATGAAAGTTGAATTTCTAGTTTCAGCTAGTGAATTGCAGAATTACAGTATATTCCAGTAGTCGAATATGTGAGAGAGAGACACAATGTTATAAGAGTTTTCTTGTTATAATAAAATGTGTTAGACTTAGATGCCCTGACACCGTAGAACCCCTTTGAGAGGTCTGTGCCTTAGGGGTGAAACGACCTACCTAGCATGTGTCTAGATGGTCGGTGGCTCGTGTTCAACAATAATCCGTGTGTGTGTCACGGTGGCACGAGGACAGAGAGGCAGTGTTCAACAATAATCCGTGCGTGTGTCACGGTGGCACTGGAAGTAAATAGGGGTTATTCAATAATAATCTATGCGTGTGTCACAGTGGTAACCCAGACTCTCCGCCTGTGTGCTTAGGTTAGAGGAGGAGTCTAGAGTACACTCTTTGAGAGTGCAGTGAGGCCGTGTGAGCCTGAGAGTCCTGACGCAGACCAGGACGGCAGTCAGACTTAGCATTTCCCGGGTGTGTCGTTAAGTCTTGTACGGTGGGTCCGTAGTTCGCTACGAGACTTTATATGCAGAGTACACTGCATATGATCAGGGCATAAGTTAAAAGATGATCACTTAGAATTAAGATAGATTAATATGAAACTTGTGTATGTTCAGATTTAGAATTTATAATACTTGTTCTTTAAATGTTCAGCATACTTTTCTGCGATAATTGCACAGTTTAATTAGAACTGCTCAGTTTGTTAATTTATTCACATATTCCTGTTAAATGTAAAATATGGAGTTATCCGATGATGGCTAAGTGAAATATCATTCACTGAGCGAGTAGGCTCATTCCTCTACTCAAACATTTTCAGGTCAGCGACAGTTCCAGGAATCGAAAGGATCTTTTCATCCTAACGCTTAATCTGTAGAAGGTATATGTAGTTAGTTTAGTTAAATAGTGGTCTCTTAGTCCTTTCCCCTCGGTCCTTGGGACATGGTGTGGGTGAGAGAGAGTGTGTATGTGAAATGTGTATAAAGATGTAAATTAACTGTTATGTTTAATTTCTGTTAAACAATGTTACATGTTGTAAACTCTGTTTATGTTCTCTAGCCAGTTTAATTGAAATGCTTCCGCAATAGTTTATTATGTTTTAGTTTATAGAAATAAATCCGGATATCATTACGAGGTTTTAAAAACAAAAAGTTCTCAGTGATTTGTTTATGTGATAATCCCTCCGTCGCGCCCTAATCTCGTGATTAGTGGTTAGTGTGAGATCGGGGTGTGACATTCATGATGGGTTAGATGCTCCTTGCAAAAAGTGTATCGGTTTGCTTTATTTGTGAGATAAAAATGAGATATCTTATACTATAAGATAAGGAACGGTCGAGATATTATCCATAGATTATCGTATATACTTTTGCATGTAAAGATATACATGTGTGCATGCATGGACATGTGTCAACCATGCATGTCCATGTGTCACCTAGAAGCATATGGTGAAGACACCTCTTTTACACCTTCTTTCATGAACCCCAAGTATATATACCTTTCCTTCCACCTACTTATGGAAGTTTATGAACGCCACAGCTTTCTTTCTTGGAAGATATCGTGCATACCACTTAGATATCTTGCATAGTATCTCAATGATCAAGGGGAGCTCGAGAACCAAGCTTAAGGTAAGGCTTTGGTCATCTTCAACCTTGGTTGAAGCATGATTTTGAGTTATAGTTATTCCTCTCTTTTCTTTTTCACCAAGTTCTTAAAACTATGGTGATTCTTTGTCTATGGAGGAGTTGAGAACGAGCCTTGGACCTTGGATAAGCTCATCTTCAACCTTAAGAACGTGAAGCTTTGGATCTTGGATCTCTAAAGTTGTTCATAAGGCGGGTTATATAACTTGAACCCAACTATGTTATTATTCACCTATAATATTGTTGAAATTGTTGATCTACTCTCAATTTCGAATTCCTTTGAATAATTGATGTTCTTTTGAGTTCCAAAAGTATCTTAGAACTATTATTCATTATCTATAATAGTAAGAACAAGAATCTTGAGGTTGATGATGATGATATCATCAAGGTCTAACCCGATATGGGTTGAAGCACCTCTAAATCTGATATGATGGAGTAAACACACCATTAACTCAATACGGTAATGAGTAGGTACATCGATATGATGATGAAGTGAACACCTTGTACACAACATGTTGATAAGCATACACTATGTGCACGATATAAGGTCAAGTGTACACCCCATGCATGACATAAAGTCAAGCATATACTCCACCTGATATATCGAAACCCTAGGTGATAAGCAACCCGACATATTGATATGTACACACCAAAAACAAGATATGGTAAGGAGTGTATACCTCATGGGTGATATAAGTAATACATATACAACCCTTGAGCAAGATATGGGGTCATATATTCTCCTTATGCATGATATGATGTTAGGTCTATATCCTAACCTAATATGGATTGAAACCTAGATGGTAATGTGAAACCCAAGATGATGGGTAAATCGATATAATGGTGAATGATACCACATGGACGATATGATTGATATTTCAGGACGATAGGAATAGCACCTACATGATATGGTACACTCTACCTGATATGATGGAAAACCCTAGATGATGGATTGAAACCCGATATACCCTATCCTTTGTGTAGTGGATTGTTGTAAAAGAATTCAACTAGATACCTAGATTTTTGTGTAACTATATGATAGAGTTGATCCTTGAAGGTATAAAAGGTTATGATCCTAAGGGTCTACTTAACATGGTAACCCGATATGTTACCCAACATGGAGACTCAATATGATAATCCAAGATGGGAAATCGATATGGTACCTTATATATACCATTTAAACGATACATGATGAGGCATACACTCTATGCTCGATATGGTATACATCTAGTGCACGATATGGTATCAAGAATACCATTATACCCGATATAAGGCCAAGCATCTATCTCATACACGATATGAGCATAACCTGAGATGATAAGAACCAAGTGATAGCTAACCAAAGATGGATATACGAGATGGTGTTAGGGGATACACCTTAAAACACGATATGGTGATATGGTTACACCACATGCCTGATAGTGATACAAGATATGATGGGAAGATTGTATCTTAAGCATAGTATGTTAATACACATACACCTTGATACCCGATATGGTGGGGATACTTCAATCATATGGAGTGACATATGTTGAGTGTTGTGTAAATTGCAATATAAAAGATAAAGTGATGTGATAATGGTGAGCTAATGTACCTCGAAGAGGTGAATAGAGACAACTTAATAAGTGTGGGGCAATCAACATCCTAGTGAGGATGAAAGAGAAACCTATATTTGAATAACAATCATGTAAATAATATATGTTGATACTCCTAAAAATAAGTGGAGTATGAATTAGGGTTTGATTCTTGATAACATGATCTTGAATCCTTAATTCGTTAATAAGGGGGAAACCTAGCCCTAATGAAGGGTGATGGTATGCACTTATAACACTAATCGGTTAGATTGAGAAATCCTAACCCTAATAATTGGGAAGGATGTATTTCTCTTATATCACCTAGTGATGATGTGAATTTGAAACCTATTTGGTTAAAATAGGCAATCCTAACCCTAATAATGGGAAGGATGTATTCCTCTTGAATTACATATTAATGTCATATACTACTAGAGTTTTTATCATGAAGTGAAAATTATTCAAGAATCATGTGATGATGAGCATATCCAGGAATGAGCTATGATGTTTATTATAATACAGATTTAAATGAGCCTTGTGAGCCATGTTAAATATATGTACAATAAAGTATAATGATTATACAATTTGATATCTTAAAATATAGTTGTTTCCTAGTGAGAGGTGACAAGATATTTAATGAACCATGTGATCTGTGTGAAATACTTGTACTACAAGTACGATGAATGCCTTGGTCTGAGGACCTAGAGGTAATAGTTACATGTTATAGAGGTAACAATGTCCAGTGATGATCTAAGGGTTTGAATACCTAGATCCAGTAATCATGATGATGATGATGATGATGTGAAGGGATGAGAATCCCCAGTATTATGATAAGGGACTGAAATCCCGAGTGATATACATTCCAAATGTTCCAAAGATCTTAAAAGAACTACACCCTTCTTTATAGCATATGTTATAACTCATGTTTGAAAGTTGGTTGATGCTAAAAGAATACTATAATGTACTTAATTAATCAAGTGAAATCTCATCATGTAGTTGCCTTGACCATAGATCCATTCAGTGTCAACAATTGTTGATGGTGAAACGAGTTTAACTCGGAGAGCATATTGTTGAATATGCGGGGGTGAAGGACGAAGTATATCCAAATGTCCTAATGAAGAACTGATGTAGCATCTTCCTTATTTATCCTGGGATGGTGTAAATCTCTCCACCAAATAAGGAATTGATGTGTAAATCCTTCTTCATTACTATTATGTGTTGTTGGGATTGATGATAATCTCCTGACCAGGTGAGGAATTGATGTATAATCTTCCTTTTTCCTGGTAAAGAGTACATGTTATGGCTGTAACTCTATAGTGAATATGTCGCTATACCCTAGCATAGCTAATTGCAGATGACACAAGATGTCCTGCTAGCAAATGACATGAGATGTCCTGCTAAATCTAAGTGGTTTCGTTCAAATCGACATAGGTGAGGTCTTGACAGTCGGCTCTGCCATTGACCTTGTATGGTACCGATTTCGACTTACTAGTGATCGGTTGGAGCATGAACGGTATACTTCATCTTCTCAGGGCATAAGTGTGATTGTAATATGTAATCATCCGTGTAGAGTATTTTCTTAATGATCGAATATGGAAGACATTGGTTGATGTACATTCCTTTTTATACATCTTAGTTTAATAGATGTTATACATGTTCTACATATTCTTTATAAAGTGAATAGATGATTTATTGCTCTACCATAAATAGATGAATTATTTTTTTAAGAGAAGAAATTACTCTGTTCTGCTTATGACAATGAATAATCATGCATGTTAATATAAAAAAAAACCTTTGCTCAGTTTTATATTGTTTACATGTGATAATAATATTGTCGACGAAGAGTTATATCTCTTGTTGGGACAATTGTCTCACCCCGTGGGATCCACAATTTGTAGGTGGACGTGCACGAGGTGGTAGAGACCTTACTCCAAAGGGAGAACAACAATTGGGATAGTAGTAACAGCTCAAGTTGAGTGTATTGTCTGTCGTTTCTTGTAGATATAAGTCTTATGTGTCATTTCTGTATTTTTAGGTCCTTGGAGTCAGTATGTAATGGTTTCATGAACAAATTGAGATTTTGGCTTGTATGCCTCAAGGTTTTATGTTGCTTCAGTATATGTTTTGACAGAGCAACTGTTATATGTTGTCTTCGAGATGAGATGATACAATGTATGTATTATATGGATCATGATATATATAAGAATTGGATCTCTCAGTGAGAGTTTCCTGGTATTGGATCTCCTTGCAAAATGGTTTTAATTCTTAGTGATTTTTTGTAATCCGCTATTTATGGTTATTCCACAATTATTACTAGTGATGGCTTGATTTGTTTTTGGGTCATCACAATTGATGCCTTGCATTGTGTCAATATAGACACATGTTAATAGTATGCCCGATCTCATGAACCTCACCTATTCTGATCAGGAAGTTTGGATTTTGTTTTAGTTTTGACAGTCTTAGTGGGGCGTGAGTTTATGGAAACATATCAAATTCTTGTCATGTTGGTTTTGAGTTCTAGTTCTTAGAGACTTGATAGCTTATGAGATTAGAAAAATTCGAGTCGGTGTCACTTATGGGTTAAAATAGTAAAAATATGTTATGCAAATTAGAACTTTAGCACACGTATGTTGTAGTTTCTAATTTGCATAAGACTGAATTAAAATTAGATATTTGTCTTTTTTTGCTAATAAATGTAGTGGTGTGATTTCTATGAGGCAAATAGAATAATTATTTAAAACTATACTAGCATGGATTATTAATTCATTTTTAGCCCCAGTTCATGATTCAACCCCAAGTATGCTTTGAGTAGGATTTTATAGTCCACTCTAGATTGATAGCTTTTTTGGGACATTGATGTGACATAAAATTTCAATCACAACCATACTAGAATCATATTGAGCTTCCAAAAAAATGTTCTATCTACATCCAAAGTACACATGTCCCATCAACTAGACCAACCAATCCAAAATTTAAATCGTCGTATATGCTTCCAATCATGGGCTAGGTTTTAGTTTGGCATTGGACTCAATCTAGATTGAACTGGATTTGGGTTTGTATGTAATACAAATATAATGATATGACTATTTTAGGCATTAGGTGATGCAAATAAGAAACAAGATTGAAACTTGAATAACATGTCTAGTAGTCTAGTTTTCATATCTAATTTGGGAGTTAATCCATAATATTATATGGATTTCATAGTCTAATTTAAATTATCTTCTCTATTCAAATACTAATTGACACAATATACTGAGCACAAGCCAAAACTACAATAAGTTCAAAGCAACCTTTTATTCAAATTTAGATAACATCTGCCAACAAGTGGCAGTAACATCTTTGTTTGTTTTTAAATTGGGGAAACACCATAGTCCATCGAAGAGTAGAATCGGTATTTATAAGGTAGGATTTTTGAAGGATTCCTAGGGTACAAAATTACACCAACAATCTGGATGCTTGGAGTTGAAGAGGATTAGTGATAGAGAAGAACAAAAACACAGAAGAAGTAAGTAGGTGGCGGCATACAGGACAACATGTGCCTTAGAGGAGGCCTGCAAACACTATGGGGGAGGATAATAGCCATCGACGATGTAGAAGAGGGTCTTATTTGAATAATAGTAGAGCACACTTGCTTAACAGGAAGAATGAGTGGATTTGTTGCCAATGTGGATTTGATGTGGCCAATTGGGAATATTAGTGGCCACTGAGAAGACTACAAGTAGTATTGATGTGGGAGGTATAGAAATATAAGAATGTTTAATGACAACGCACTAGCTAGTGGTGGAGTCGGGGTTGGTTAATGATGGAGCCAAGATTGGTAGATGATAGAGCAAGGCTAGCTGGATGCAATGGTTTGGTGGGGTGATGGACATGGGCGGGCGATGGTTGAGTGGGAGTCATTTCGATGGGTCTAGGTTGTTGGGTGCCATGGATACTGTGACGTCCATCTCGGGAAAACAAGATTAACTAATACGAAAGCGAATTACTAGTAGCGGAATTACTGAAAATCACTAAAAACTAAACTTTTTGCACTGAGATTCTCAAACTGTAGAATTCTTTCATAAGGGAACAAAGTAAGTTATTTATATGCTAATCCATCAGTACATCTCTGTATCAACTCATCTCGAGAGTCATAAACATTGATTGCTCGATTATTGTACATGAGCAATATACAAAATCTCGAGGCATTAAGCCAAAAATATCATATCTAAAACAAACCATTTACTGACTCCTAGGACCTGAGAGTACAGAGACGACACATAGGACTTTCTATATACAGAACCTAACAGACAGTGTCTCCACCTAAAGATCACTGCTATCCCTGTTGTTGCTGCTATGACTACTGTTGTTGCTCACCCACTGATGGGTTTCTCCTTCCTCGGCGTCTACCTAAAAAGTTGAATCCCACGGGGGTGAGACAATTGAAAATTGTCCCAGTGAGAGTTATAACTCTCCGCCAGAAGCATTGTTATTGCAGATAATAGAATAACACTGAGCAGAAGAATTATAAATATTCAACAGTAGGTAAATCATTGATTAATGTTAAATAGAGAAGTATTCTCTATGCAATCATTTCAATTATAACTTGATTGAATAGCAAGACATTTAATCAATAAGGAATATGAAGAACATGTATATTATTTATCCATCAAGGACATAATTAACAATGTATTATCAATCATTGTTTCACATAGTTCAACCTAAGCAAATATGCTACACTGTTGATTACATTTTATAAACATATTTATGCCCTGAGGAGATGAGGTATACCGCTCATACTCCAACCGACCATTGTGAAATCAAAATTGGTACCATACATAGGTCATCAAAAGAGTCGGATTTCTATGACCTCATCTTCCTCAGTCAGTGTGAGGAACAACATGCAGGTGATCTCGTGTCTCTACTATAATAGCTTTCCAGGGTATTCTGGCAACTTCGCTATTAGAGTTACAGTGGCATGTTGTACTCTCTTCGCATCGAGGGATTTCTTGTTTATCTCGCATCGATGCGGCATTAACATTATCATCGGGAGATTTGTGATACATCATCCCGACATACTCATATAATGAAGGATTGAGAGATTTGATGTTTATCTCACATCAATTCCTCCATTAGGATGTAAGGATATTCACATCCATAACCCCCACATACTCAAAAGTATGTTCTCCAGGAGTTCCCTTAGGAAAACCTGTTTCACCATCACCCAACTACTGACGATGATGGATCTATGGTCAGGGCTCTACATGATATCATTTCACTTGATTATTTAAGTACATTATAGCATTCTTTTATCATGAGGCATGTTTTCATACATAAGCCATTATAACCCATAGTTGTAAGGAAAAGGTACTATTTTATCAAGTTCATTTCATAGCTTTATTAACATTGGGAATTCAATCCCTTATCATCTCATCATCATGAATTGAGTTCATACCATCATCATGCATTAGGATTTCAACTATTAATGCCCTTAATTAGGGTTATGTTTCATTAACCTTCATATTTAGGGTTTCATGATCTCACTATCATGGATCATACCCTAATCAATCATTCATCTAAAATAAAAGTCCATTACATGATTATCATTCATGTAGGAGGTCTTCTATCTCATCTTCTATAAGATGATGCTTTCATCCTCTTTGATTAACCTGAGTCAGCTTCAACATGAAAGAGAATTGACATCATGGGTTAAGTTATTATCACCATGATCATTAAGGCTTACTCATTCAAAGGGTACCAATCATCCTATCCCATTAAGGGTACCTTTATTATAATCATCTTTGATTACATCATGTATTAATTAACTAATCACTTTGTCCTTTAACCACTTTAAGTACCCATGCGGTTTTAGTTAATTATCCACCAAACGATCTTGTCCATATAGACCTCAAATGGTCTTGACCAAATTAGACCTCAAACGGTCTTGGTCAACCAATGAAACCGTTTGCTAAAGTTGGACACTTGAGACCGTTTGCAAAAGCAACCCTTGAAACTGTTTAGTAAAGTTGCACACTTGAGACCGTTTAGTAAAGTTGGTGGTGTAGACTATTTGCCAAAGTTGGATACTTGAGATCGTTTTCTAAAGGTGGTCACATGAAATCGTTTACTAAAGTAGACCCCCAAAACTGTTTGCTAAAGTTGGACACTTGAGACCATTTAGTAAAGTTGACCCCCAAAACCATTTGCTAAAGTAGCCTTTTGAAACCGCATGACCTCAAACGGTTTGGGATCATTTGGTCACAAACGATCTTGAGACCATTTGGTCCAAACCCCCCCTAAAACTGCAAGGACCAAAAAGGGTCTCAACCACTTCAATTGAATTAGGATTTCCAATGTTGGTTCTTTCAACCATTGAATACATGTAACCAATCATCAATTGGACTTATCATGATACTTCAATTGAGTTAATTAGGTCAACCTTCAACTGATTTGACCCTCAATTGACCCTCAATTGATCATCAATTAGGGCTCGAATCAATTGGATTAGGGTTTGGAATCGATGACCCTTCAACATTAACCAATGTGAGTCTAATTGATTTGAAACCATTGAACCATCATCCAAGTTAGACATGACCTGACCCCAAACGGTCTTGAGGTCGTTTGGATGACCTCCAAATGGTCTTGAGACCGTTTGCCCAAGTCAACATCAAAAACCAAGTCAACCAATTAGGGTTTGTCTCATTAAATTGATCACTAAGTCAACAATTAAATATACTTCAACCTAATACCTTTAGATCTTCAAACACTTAACCATAGTTAACCCTAGACCTCCAAACGGTCTTGGGCTACCCCAAAACGGTCTTGGGATCATTTGGATATTCTCCAAACGGTCTTGAGACTGCTTTCCCATCACTTCATAATCAACCATGTCATTCATTTAGGGTTTGGATCCTAGGATTAGTCACCAAATCAGCAATTGATTATACATCAACTTGATACCTTTGGATCTTCAATTGGTCAACCATGCTTAACCCTAGACCTCCAAATAGTCTTGGGTGATCACCAAACGGTCTTGAGACCGTTTGGGTGATCCCCAAATGGTTTTGAAACCGTTTGGGTCACTCAACCCAAGTTTCAAACTTATTCAATTATCAAAATCAGCACCTAACCCGATTAGGGTTTTGGTGATTGTTGGTCCTTCAACTAGTGAACCAATTGAAGTTAATTAACAAATATTGATGGAGAATTGACCTAAATTATTCTCAACAGGTCTCCAAATGGTCAACGCTTGGTCAAAGCCACCAAACGGTCTTGGACCGTTTGCTTCTATGTAGTTTAGTGAAACCGTTTGCAGTCAAATGGTTTGAAACTATTTGCTCCCAAACGGTTTGGGAAACCGTTTGAGCAACAAAAGCAAACTGTTTGGTAAAGTGCTTTTTGGGATATTTATCTAGAATGATGTCATCTTTGTCTTCCTCTGTTCAACCAAGAACAGATGATGTTCTTCACAGAAATTATATCAAGAACTCACAAGAGTATCAAAGGAAGAAAAGTAACCAACGATTCTTATAGAAAAGAGTGCAATACTAATGCTTAAGAGTTAGAGTTATAAAACCCGCCTCTAGAACTGATCTCAAGCTCCAAGATCCACGGTTTTAATGGTGGACTGAGCTCCAGTAGTTTTACAAGGTCCGTCCTTCAACTTTTGGATGAACAACTTGGCTAGAAATGGAAATCGGGTGAAGAAAACCATGAATCAAGCCTTTCATTTAGGGTTTCCACCATGGATCCGAGGTAGGAGATGATCAAAACTCACCAACAAGTTTGGTCATCCTTCCTCTTCTCCAGATCTCTTCCTTGTTCGGCCAAAGCAAGGTTGAGAAGAAAGAGAAACTAAGGAAATGAGCCTTGGGTGTTGGAAAAAGATATACATAAAGGATATGTATATGGGTTTTCAAGGAAAGAGAAAAAGAATTGTTTTTCTTTTAATTCCAACTAATTTCCACCAAATCTTACTCCATTCCTTGGCCACGTAGCCACCTTCTATATCCATGAAAATCCTATCCATTATCTAAGGATTAATGGAAAAGAAACTAAACACCTTAAAGAGTTGTATATTAATATCCATCCTTTTATTGGATATTGTTTTATATTATATTAATGTGAATGGCTTCTACTCAAACAAAATCTTTTTGTGCTCAAACATGGCACAAGATCGTCCAAACTATTGCAAACACATCCTTCAACTTTTAATTGAAGGGCTTCTCAATTAATTCCTTTCTTTTTGCATTAAACTAAATTAAAGAGCCATATGCTTAAATCTTGATTATTTTAATGTCAAGATTCTCTCTCCTCTATGATAATTCAAATGAGGCACCCCTCTCATTTTCTTTACTCCACTTGATGACAAGAAACATGAGAGACCCTCTAGAGGTGGTATTTTGCATATTGAACCCTAGGTTTTGGGTAATTTGCACATTACACCAAAATTGGGTTTTAATGCACAAAGATTGCTCTACAAGCTTTATCTTGGTGTCCAAGCTTGTGGAAACCATACCACTACATCATATTGCACTTTAGTCCAAAATTAACAAAACAATGTTTTAACATTATTAAAAAAGGATTGAAATTGAGATATAAGTTCCTCAAAAGCCTTAATTACTTTTCAAAGTATAAGAGCAATCATCTAATCAACTTAATTAGGCAAAACAACTAGGGTTAGTACATAACCCAGATCAGGGATGTTACAGATACTATTGGTTATGATCAACTTTTGGCAGAGAGGGGGCAATCATTTGAATTAGTTGAGGGAATAGAGTTGGGGTTAATGTGAGAGTGTGGGGTAGTGGATTAAAAGAGGATTCTATGCACGCCAAAGAGAGGCATTATTAGATACAAATATTTTATTACATTTATATAAAGAGAGGGGTAAATGTAGTTAGGGTTGGATAATTTAATTAGCTTCATTTATTATAATACATGTACAAATTATGTAGCTAACAATAGTTTTAACTACATATAAATTATATGTAACTAAAAGATAGTGGTTAAATCTTCTTTTTTTGTAGTGTTCCTTCTTGTAGTTTTTATGTAGCTTGTTTTTCTCTCTTATTGGTCTCTCCATTTTGAACTCTGTTGGGTGGAGTTAGATCACATGTCTAGGTATCTTGATTTTGAATCAGATCAAAACCAATGGAAATCCTTGCCAATATTGACAGAAATGTTATGCCTTTTGAGAGATCTTTAGGTCGTCCTACTTTTCCATCGACTAAGTATTGATAGAAATGGATATTCTCATTTGCCTCTCCTACTCTCATCGATTGTCTACTGATGGGATAGGTAACCAACTAGATGATAGAATAAATCGATGGAGGATTGAAGGAAATTAGTGATAGCATTGACTATCGATGAAAATTAGGTGAAGAGCATAATGATGAAAGTTTTGGGCTAGAGAACAGATTCACCTGTATGCCTTTTGATTGAACTCTGGTGTGCTTGGATTGTTGACTAAGACTAACAATGTCTAATGATGGTGCTACTACCCACATCTACCGATGGAAGCATGGGGTTGTCTACCGATGAAGGTTCTTGTCCTTGCCTACAAATGAGTTTCTGATGTTGTCTTCTGGTGAAATGGCAGACTTATGAAATTGTGGATCGCTAATCTATGGTTGGACAAATTTGACTACACTAGTACAGAAATGGCACATAATGTCACCTTTGATGGCGTCGATTAGACAAAAAAATTGACACCAAAGAACACCGATGTCAGTTATATAAGACAACCATAACCATATGTGAAGTCCCACTACTACAGAAACAGCCTTTGGCGTCGGTTGTTTAACCCCCTTTGGCGTCGGTTTCTGAGCGACGCCTATGTGGGCGCCGCTAAAGGTCGAACACTTCAGCGTCAGTTTTTTAACCGACGCCTATTTAACATATAGGCGTCGGTCTTTTAGTAGATAACCGACGCCAAAAGGGTTCGCACCACAGAAAACGGCGTCATCTAGGAAACATTCTACATCAGTTATCTACTAAAAGACCGATGCCTATATGGACTATAGCGTCGGTGTTTACTTGGTAACCGACACAGAAAGAGTCCTAGATGACGCTGTTTTCTGTGGCGCGAACCCTTTTGGCGTCGGTGTTCTATAAAAAATCGACGCCATACTTCAAGACGACACGGCCGTGCTTCCCTGCACGGCTGTGTTTAGTACTATAGGCGTCGGTTTTATATGAATAACTGACGCCTTTTCCACCACGGCCGTGCTTTCCTGCACGGTCGGGTTGTTTGTACTATTAGGCGTCGGTTTTTATCCAATAACCGACGCTGTAGGTCTTTGCTGATGGTTTTCTGTAAATAACCGACGCCTATATCTGTTTTTTTTTCATATCATTTTGCAGGCCTGTTGTGGCTGGTCAGCAGGATGAGAACCTGCAGTTCAGTTTTCTTAACTGCAGGTTTACGACAGCCATTGATATCAGCCTACAAACAGGCCACAAACCTGCAAAAGTCCCAAGGAAAATTTCACACAAGTAGATACATTCAGACATCAATTCAATTCTCACATTCACACATATAGAAACATTCAAATACATGTATTAACATTCAGAAATATTCATTTACAAAGTATCATTCATTATCGCTATCAACATCCCAATTATATCTTATAGTTGTCACTGCTTGTATGGCTTTTGCCCATTCTTCTCTTATTTCATCTAATGCTTCCATTGTATATGGAGCATGTATATTTTTTAAGCGTTTACCTATAGTGTGGTCAGTTTTAAACACCTGTAAAGAGAATGATGTATATATATAAGTAATAATATAAAAATAAGATTGATATATTTCACACTAACTAATGAGACTATATATAATACCTCATGTATGTTATCGATGTCCAATGCGGCATGTCGGATAATCATCTGCATAAATCGCATCACATAGTATGTGCATGCCCAGCCGTTGTCTTGTGTAGCGCACTATAAATTGAAACATACAAAATAATACAACAAGCACAATTCACATCAATAATATATACATTGGAGTCGGGAACTTACTTGTACGTTCTGCCCATTTATTGGCTGGTTCTTTTTCCTTGGGACCGTTCCGCCAGCCTTTTTGAATGCATCTAAACCCCTACATGTTAATATAACACAATAAATTGCATAAGTAAATAGTAATGTAATAACATATGTTAACAGATACAAAAATGAAATATTTCTCACCAGAATAATGGCATTCTCATTACGTGTCCAATTTTAGTGTTTAATGTACTTCCTGTGGGATCTAGATAATAAACAGTGAACGTCCCGGGGACAATAACTAGTAACTCCCAATGTTTACCGCTAGAGGTAAAAAGTTAACAATTAATAACTCAAAATGCACAATAAAAATGGAATTTTCTTAAGTCCAAATTATAAATAAAGTAAACTTACTTGACATTGAATGGAGCTATTATTATCATCTTCTTTTGCTGACCAAAAATTGTAAAAGCATCTATACAGTATTGTTGAACACTATCGGGGTCTTTAGCTACCATACTAATCAATGATGGAATCAAAAATCCCACATGATCAAATGCAAATTGTTTGCATTGATCTTCGACTAAGTAGCTGCAAAACATGTATTACGTATGCATTAATATATAAGAAACTAGATCACCGGATCTTACACAAGGTATATAGATGTATAAACAAGATCTCACCTTATCCATGTCTCTATCATTGATGTATTCAGCCAAGCATACATAAACAGCTCAATAATATCTTGTATAAATACAGAGCTATCATATGATTGACCTGCATAATCTGCATCTATAGGGAAATGTATATTATGTGCCCGTAGCCAACATGGCATTCCCCTACAAGCAGGACCTAACGGGTATGTTAGGTCAGTTGGAACCCAACTTGGTAATGCGGGAAGTGGAGGTGGAGGCCTAGGTGCTCCTGGTGTCTTCTTTTTAACCTGTATATATAATTTTAGATCAGTTGACCTCATATATACACATTAACAGTCTAAATCAATGTAAATTTATCTTACAATTTCAGTAGTGTAGACGACATCTGCTTTGGGCCATAATATGACCCCGCCTTCTGCCTCAGCAAGTGTATCAATATCCGGGTGGGGATATGGCAATGTAGCTTCCCTCCAATCGGGTAACACACGTAATGGGCCCACACGAACGTAGCCATGTGGCATTGGAGTCCCGTGAAACCTTTCCCCAGGAAGGGACGGGTAAGCCTGCGCCTCTGCAACAACATAGTCTTGTATTCTTAAGCGGCATGGCTTCAATGCCTACAAATTTACGTAAAGAATGTTATACATATATACATATCATCTTGAAAACATATCATCTTGAAAAGACTAGCTACAATGTCATAAACAATACTTACAGCAGACGTGTTAGGCGATGGGTCTCCAGGATTACTCGCAGTCTGTGCATCAGGAGAAGAGTGGGTCGTCATAGGCTGATTGGAAGCCTGAGATGCCTGCCACCGCAGCAATTCTTCCTTGACCTTCTCAGCAACTACATCGTTGACCTTCTTAGCAACTATATCCTCGACTCTCTTATTCTCCTATACATGGATAAAAGAAACATTAGCTTCTTATTATTGAATTTCCTTTTGCAGTAACATTCTAAAAAAAGAATAGGTTACCTCTTCTTGAGAAAGTCCCGCTCTGGGTTTGAGCTGGGATGGCCCAAAGAATGCTTTGATGCCCACACCAGCGCCTGCACCCCTAACACGTCCAGGATGCTCTGGGTTACCCAGAGCAACTGTCAATTCATCCCTTGTGCCCTGAGGGATGAACGTGCCTTGTTTCCTCTACTCGTGCAGCTCCCGCTAATCACCATCAACAGAAATTGGTAAGTTAACACCACAAATAATCAATATTCAAACGATTGCTCTAAGAGTTGTATTTTACCATTTTCGCAGCCGCCTCAGCAGTTACGGGCTTCTTTATTTCACCCTTCTTGTTTTGCCTCCCAGCTATCCAGATATCATGGCGAGGCATGGGTGTGGCAGACTCCTGAGTAGGAGCAGACTCCTGAGTAGCCGCAGACTCCGCATGTAGTCTTTGGCGAACGCTGGCATAGCCTTTTGGACCCATAGTGTGGTCATGCACATTCAGTGCACGCCTTGCTTTTTGTGCATCACTGAGGGCCTAGTTAGTATGCACATTAATGATTTGGTTAGTATCACTAAATGTTAATCTTGAATAGGTGAATACAATGTATATTAATTAAATTGGGAGTGACACCTAATACCTTGAATTCTTCAAATTTTCTTGAAGCAACAAAATTGTCCCAATCTTCTTTGTCCAAGAAGTTCCATTGTTCAAGGGCTGACTTCTTTTTCTTATCACCCTCTTTTTAGTATTCTCTGTTCAGATTTGTCCTATACTTCCTAAGCATCTTTCCAGCGTGTTGCATCACACTTTTACAATGCAACTTCTCATCCAATGCAAACAGATTCTATAAAATAGAAATGTTATTAACTAGTATCCAAAATAGAATTGCAAATAATAGAATTTGTAATCTACAAAATAGAATTGCAAATAATAATAACTCACGCATAAATCCTTCCATATAAAGTCTTTTTTCCCCTGAGGAACTTTATGCCAGTTATCATACTTAACACCACAATGGCTCCAAGTGGTACACCCAAGATAGTTTACAAAATTATTGCGGTTCACTCCAATTGCATTTCCTCCATTATCAAACTCCACAACCAATTTGGATCCACTGCCACTAAGCACTATTAACTTCTTCAACAGAGTGATGCCCCTTTTCTTGTTAAGTGTTTGGTGCTGTGCATCAAGTTGCTCCAGTGCTTCAGTGGGTACATGTGCATCATCAACCTAAAATTTTACAAAAATAAACACACTGAATTAGCCCAATATAGAAATATAAGATATATGACATAACTAGAAGATAATGAATTTTATAGAAATACAGGATATGTTTTAGAACTTACATTGGTATCCTCGCCATGCTCATCATGGACATCATGCTCATCATGGACTTCATGCTCATCATGGACATCATGCTCATCATGGTCAGCCATCTGAAAATGTCATTGATATTAAAAAAATCAAATCTGAAAATGATATTGATATTAAAAAAGCAAACATTTAGCTTCAATAAAAAAATATAAACATACATGCCTCTAAAATTGTGATCTTTTATCAATTAACAATCCTTCATTGTGATCTCCGCGCACATATAAGTCATCATTAGCTTCAATATTTTGTGGAGTTGGCAACCCAACTGAGAATGGACTGGAGTCATCATACTTATCATAGTACTCTTCTTCATCTATAGGATCTTCAATGAACTGTCTTTTACCATGAAGAACAACCGACCATTTATCATTTGCAGGATCATCGATATAGAATATTTGTTTCGCCTGTGATGCCAATATGAATGGTTCACCCTTCTCGCCAATCTTTTCAAAGTTCACCAAAGTGAAACCCAATCCATCCACTATAACTCCTTTGGTGTTATCAACCCAATTACATTTAAAGAGCGGAATTTTGAAATCTATGTAGTCAAACTCCCAAATGTCTTCAATGACACCGTAATATGACATTTTAGCTTCACGTGGACTCTTATCCTTTGCACTTGCAAAGTACATAGTCGACGCTTGAAGAGTGACCCCACTATTTTGGATGACACTCTTATCATCTTGGCGCTTTGTGTAATATGTGAATCCATTAATGTCAAACCCTTCATAAGACATAACATTCGGTTTTGGTTTAAAGGCGAGGCATTTGATAGTTTCTGTAATATCATTTGGTGTTTGAGATAGTTGATGTAAGACTTTATCTTCAAACCACTTAGTAAAAGTCTTATTATGCTCTCTAGCAAGCCACATTGAACTTGCTCGAGGATGTTGTCTCTTTATGAAATTGGTATGTTCCTCGATATAAACACTCACTTTGTCCATATTGTGTAAAATATACAAGTGAGCTTGTTCCAACTGCTCACGACTGATTACTTTCACCCGTGATCCCAAAATTCCTTTGCCCTCCTCAATATTCTTGTCATTATCAGGAGTGTCATTACCACTAAGAAATTCATTGCAAAAATCCATAACCTCTCTCGCCACATAACCTTCAATAATACTCCCTTCAGGCCAATAACGGTTTCGAACATCACCTTTAAAAACGCTCATGTATCGTTCAAAGGGATACATCCAATGCAAGAAAACTGGTCCCAACATTTTCACTTCCCTAGTCAAGTGGACAATAAGATGTACCATGATATCAAAGAATGAAGGAGGGAAATACATCTCAAGCTGACATAGGGTAACGACCACTTCTCTTTGCAAATTATCGAGAGTATCAGGGTCAATAAACTGTCATTCTTATATATAATAAATGTGTACCACCTATCCCATCCTTGAACACCTAATCTCACTAGTAAGTGTATAATGTGTATTGGGTTTTCAAGAAAATTTCGGCAGCATTTCCCCGCTGTTCTCTAAGTACATATGTACTTAGAGAACAAACGGGGAAATGCTGCCGAAATTTTCTCGAAAACCCAGTACACATTATACACTTACATCCTAAGTGAGATTAGGTGTTCAAGAACAGTCCCAAATCGGGGACTATCCAAGATTTACTCCTAATGAGTCAATCTTGGACGGGTTTCTAGGCCAACAAACACAATAATAGATATCTACAATGAAGCCGGACTCCATACAAACAGTATATAATTTAGTGATTGTTCATTCTAATTTATACCAATATACAAGTAATATAAAGAACAATGATTGTTCACTTTCTAGACTAACAAACACATGTGATGTCATTCTTATATATAATAAATGTGTACCACCTATCCCATCCTTGAACACCTAATCTCACTAGTAAGTGTATAATGTGTATTGGGTTTTCAAGAAAATTTCGGCAGCATTTCCCCGCTGTTCTCTAAGTACATATGTACTTAGAGAACAAACAGGGAAATGCTACCGAAATTTTCTCGAAAACCCAATACACATTATACACTTACATCCTAAGTGAGATTAGGTGTTCAAGAACAGTCCCAAACCGGGGACTATCCAAGATTTACTCCTAATGAGTCAATCTTTGACATGTTTCTAGGCCAACAAACACAATAATAGATATCTACATGTTAGGCTTTTATCATAATTGATGTTAGGGTTTCATCAATGTTAGTGTTTAATCAAATCAAATTAGGATGCTAGAATGGACAAGTTTAAATCAAATTAGGGTTTAAATCAAATCAAACACGGTCGTGGCTGTGTTGGCCTACCACGGTCGTGCTGGGCAGCACGGCTGTGGTAGGCCATTCTTCTCAGTTCTCAGTGAAAGAAGTAGAACACTAACTAGTCTTAGGTTTTGAAGTCAGAGCAGCAAGTAGAGCAGAGCAGCGGGCGGCAAGGAAGAAGACAAGGAAGAAGGTGCTACGGCTAATACCTTGTGAGCAGCGGAGGCAAGCAAGAAGACAACGCCGCAGTAGGGCGTGAGCAGGGAGGAAGGAGCGGGTGGTGGCGGCGCAAGGAGGAAGGCGGTGGGCGGCGGCGGTGACGCAGAGCAGCAGCAGGGATCGTCGGCGGCGAGCGAGAAGCAGCAGGCACCAGGCACCAGGCGGCGATTTTGGGAGAGCACACAGGAGAATCAATGAAACAGGAAGAAAGGGGGAAGAGTCGGGTGATCGGGCCTCTATTAAGTTGGTCAACGGCGTCGGTTATCTAGGACAACCGACGCCTATTATCTTAAGCATCGGTTGATCGTAATAACCGACATCCAATTAGACAATCTTTACCCCAAATTAATTGGCGGGAACTATTATCAGCGTCGGTTATCCAAGGATAACCGACACTGAAAGTGGAACTTTTCGCGCAAAATTTCATTTCACATAGGCGTCGGTGAATTGTTAAACAACCGACGCTGTATGTGACCCGGATTTTTTTCGCTCAAAAATTGGATTTTGCGGGCGCCTTTAGGCGTCGGTTGGTTACACTCAGCCGACGCTGAATACAAAGCGATACCCGTGTCTGGCTGGTCTTCGAATATAGACGTCGGTTTGTATAAATAACCGACGCCGAATATTATAGGCGTCGGTTGTCTGAAATAATCGACGCCCAGAAAAGCGACACTGAACGTTATTTCTGTAGTAGTGTCCAGTCAATTTAGAAAAGACACATGTATCACTTTTACTTTAATGTCGATTTCTTTTCAAAGAGACTAACGTCTAAAATTACCCACGAAATACAATTTTCCATGAAAAAAATTTGCCTCCAAAATTTTCAATGCAATGTCGATTTTTGTTAAAATCGACGACACATATTTCACACCATGTCTCCACAGAAAAATGTATTCACTCATTAGTTGTCAGTTCTGCTAACTAACTGACGACTAATCACCCTTTGTGAGACAAACTTTTTTAAGGGGATAGGTCTATAGCGTCAGTTGTTTACTGAAAACCGACGACTAGGTTTTTTCACGCCTTGTCCTCATGAAAATATTTTTTCCCGAATTTGCTCCTTCGTTGTCAGTTTTTATTGGACAACTGACAACTATGACACTAACAATAGATCATTTTTTTATTTTGATATGTATATAGACGTCGGTTTTTCCGTTGGTAACTAACGACTATGTCAGACTATTTTTTTATTTAGGAGTTAGTTGTCAGTTTATCTCTAGCAACTGACGACTAAAATTCTAACTGAGTACTACTTTTTTTATCTAGATTTGCACTTAGTTGTCAATATTTCACAATTAAGTGAAGACTATAAGAGTTAGGCGCCATTTTTTTAACAACCAATGACTATGAGTAACTTAATAGTACACACGCGAAACAAACTTTTCCCCATTATTTGTTTCATCACGATTCACCTATGCTCTCGACTGATTTGCAATCCCTGCCCGCGCATGCCGCCTCCATAGCTCGAAGGTCCACTGCCACTCCCGCTCCTCTCTTCATCCAGTCATCTGTCGTCGCTCCACTTCTCACTCTACCGCTCTAGTATCTTGGAAGGACACCGCCGACTGAGTAGATCCACCGTTTGAGGAGTTTGGGAGGACTCTGCTCTGCCTAACAAGCTTTGGAGGATGCCACTCCAGTCATCACCACTGGTCGCTACTCGATCAGCTCCAACCATCTGCCACTCCATCCTACTTCACCTCCAACCATCGTTGCAGCTCCACCTTCCTTCTTCTCTAGCTGCGACCACCTCCACCTCCACCTCCGACCGCCGTCGCCATATCCTGGTGAGTGGTTAATTAGAAGTAGATTTTCATTAATTAGGGTTAATGACACATGAATGAACTTAATTAATTAGATTTGCACTTAGTTTCTCTGTTGTTAGTGATTAATTTAATTTAGTTTAATAATTGCTCGTCAAGCTTGTGTAGTTGATTAATATTAATTAGTTAGGATTAATAATGCATGAATGAATTTAATTAATTAATATTGCTTTCTTTCCCTCTTGATAGTGATTGATTTAGCTTAGTTCAATAATTGCTCTTAAAGATTGTGTAGTTGATTAATATTGATTAATTAGGGTTAATGATGCATGAATAAACTTACCCAAATGGAAGAATTAATTGAATTAAATGATACTACATAAAACCTAGGATAGGAATGATGAAACTATGATCATAGGTATAAGAATGACAACATATATATGTGCATTTTGTTGGCCTAGAAACCCATCTGAGATTTACTCATTAGGAGTAAAACTTGGATAGTCCCAATTTGGGACTCTTCTTGAATACTTAATCTCACTTAGGATGTAAGCATATAATGTATATTCAATTTTCATGATGTTTCGTCAGCACTTCTCCATTTGTTCTTTAAGTACATATGTTGGTGGGATTTGCCCATGTACATTGGTGTACTTGGAGAATTGTGGGGAAATGCTGCCAAAATTTTCTTGAAAACTGAATACACATTATACACTTACTAGTGAGATTAGGTGTTCAAGAATGGGATAGGTGGTACACACATTCATTATAAGACCCTAAACCCTAATATTTTAACCCTAAACCCTAGTCTTTAAATCCTTATCCCTAAATCTAAAGCAATAAACCCTAATCTATTTATAAAACCTTAACTTAATATGTAAACCCAAAACCCTAATACTTATTTTCTCTTTGACCATAGAATGGATAGATCATGGATTTACATTCCAAATCGATGCACTCCAGAGTTTATTTCTAGTCTTGATCAGTTTATAAGATTTGCAAAGGAACATAGGAAATAGCCTAGAGATAGGTTCTATTGTCTATGTAGGCATTGTGGAAACAACTTGAAAGTCAGCATTGGTGACGAAATCAAAAGTCATGTCATGTGCAACAGGATTGTACAAGGCTATACAAAATGGTACTGGCATGGAGAGATTTCAAACTTGAGATCAGTAGATGTCAATAGCAGTGCTTGTGTTGAACAAGAAATTGATGTCGATGACGTAGATGTGGACAAACTGATTCTGATAGACGTCATTAATGTGATGTTGGATAATTGTGGGGTAGGGCACACTAATCCACCTTCCTTATTTAGGAACATTGTGCATGATGCTAAGAGACTGTTATACACAAGTTGTATTAAGTTTACGAAGCTAAGCGATGTGTTGGGATTGTATAATCTGAAGGATAACAATAGATAAAGCGACAAAAGCTTCAAATCATTATTGTCTTTGTCAAAAGAAATTATTCCTGAAGGAAACGAGCTTCCAAGATCAACATACGAGTTAAATAAAATATTATGCCCAATGGGAATGAAGGCTAAGAAGATACATGCATGCCCGAATGATTATGTATTATTTTAAAAGGACTATGTGGTTTGAAAGATTGTCTAAAATGTGGGGTGTCAAGGTATAAAATGACAACTTTAGGGAAGTCCAAAATTGTCTCTCCTGCCAAGGTGATGTGGTATCTACCTATAATACCACAGTTTCAATGCTTCTTTTCCAATCTGATAGATGCAGAGAATTTAAGGTAGCATGCAAAGGTTAAGAAAAATAATGATGGGATCCTACGACATGCGTTTGATTCCCCACAGTGGAAGAACATTGATTTATTGTACCTTGAATTTGCTGAAGAAGTTAGGAATCTAAGACTTGAGATTTGTACAGATGGGATGAATTCATACAGCACATTGAGTAGCCAACATAGCACTTGGCTTGTTATGCTTGTTACATACAATCTTCCTCCTTGGTTGTGTATGAAAAATAAGTGTGTTATGATGTCGTTGTTGATATCGGGCCCTAAACAACCTGGTAATGATATTGATGTTTATCTTGAACCTCTGATTGATGACTTAAAGAAACTTTGAGGTGAAGGTGTGATGAACTATGATGCTTCACGTTGAGAGACATCATTTGCATGCTATGTTGTTTTGCACCATTAATGACTTTCCATAATATGGGAATTTGTCTAGATGTAGTGTAAAAGGATCCAAAGCATTCCCTATATGTGAAGAGAACACTGATTCAATATGACTAAAGCAAGGCGACAAGACTATATGTCTTGGTCATCGAAGATTTCTTCTAAAATTCCATCTATATCGAAGGTTGTACAAAGCATTCAATCGATGCAATGAGGAAAGGAGTGCCCCTAAACTATACCGAGGGAGGTTGTTTATGAAAGAGTAAAAGACTTCTTCAACAAATTTGGCAAGAGATCACAATGTACCATTCCCACACAAAGCGGTAGATCTTTATTCAAGAAGAAGTCAATATTTTAGGATTTGGAGTTCTTTGGCAGTTAGACATTGTATTGATGTCATGCATTCTGAGAAAAATGATTGTGATAATGTCATTGGTAGTCTATTGAATATAACAAGTAAGACTAAAGATGGCATCAAATCCATAATGGACCTATGTGAAATGGGAATAAGGAAAAAATTAACATAAGTAGTTAGTAGTGATTGGAGAACATATTTACCTCCTGCTTGTTATACCTTGTCTAGAAAGGAGAAGAAAGCTTTTTGTGAGTGCTTGGTTAATGTTAAGGTACCATAGGGTTACTCTTCCAACATCCTGTGTTTGTTGCTAAGAGAAATATCGATGAATTCAAGGTATCAAGATTCACTCCCAATTTAATTAGTATATTTATGAATTCACCTATTTATGATTGACCTTGAATGGCACTAACCAGTTTAATATGCTTACTAACGAGACTATCAACAATTCTTAAAGATCAAGGTGTGCATTAAATGTGCATGACCACATGATGGGTCTGTGTGGCTATGCAACCCTTCACCAAAAACTATAGACGTCTTCCATTCAGCAACCTACTGCTCCTACTACTGAGATTGCTAAGTCCTCTACTACTCCCACACCTATATATCATCATAATGTGTGGATAAATGGGAGGAAAAACAAAAAAAGAGATATAACCAACCATGCAAATGGTGAGGTGGCTGCAAAAATGGTAAAATTCAACTCTCATAGCAATTAGTATTGATGATTGTTATGTTTACTTACCAATTTCTATTGATGATTATTAGAGGGAGCTTCACGAGTAGAGGAAACAAGGCTCCTTCATCCCTAAGGGCACAAGGGATGAATTGACAGTATATCTCAGTAACCCAGAGCATCCTGGACGTGTTAGGGATGTAGGCACTGGTGTGGGCCTAAGAGCATTCTTTGGGCCATCACAACACAAACATGTCCAAAAAGGGGGATTTTTAAAAGATGAGGTAACTTATTATTTTTTAGAATGTTATTGCAAAGGGAATTCGGGAATCAAAAAGTGTTTCTTTTGGAAATGAATAGGTAGATGAGTTAATTGATAAGAGAGTCCAGGAAGCAATGAGCAAGTGGCAGGCGTCTCAGGCTGCCATTCAGACAGTACATGTCTTGTGCCACTCTTCCCCTATGATAGAGGTGATTGGGAGTAATTCTACAGACCCACCACCTAGCACATCTGTTGTAAGTATTTTTATGACATAGTAGCTAGTCTTTTCAATATGATATGTGTAGTTATATATGTAACATACTCTATGTAAATTTGTAGGGGTTGAGGTCATGCCATCTAAAATTGAAAGAATTCATCGTTGCAGAGGGCAAGGCTTACCCGTGCCTTCTAGGGCACATGAATTATGGCACTCCAGTACCCGATGGTGTGGTTCATGTGAGCCCGAGGCTTGCCTTTCCCACTTGGAGGCAGAATCCATTGCCAAATGCCCACCCATATGTTGACACGCTTGGTGAAGCAGAAGGTAGAGTGGACTTGTGGCCCGAAAAGGGAGTCATGTATATTGATCATGTATGATAAATTCACATTATGTTAATTGGTATATGTATATACATGACAATTGATATGAAATTATATATGCTAGAAAAAGGGAAGAAGTCAGCTACAACTCGTCCTCCTCCACCTCCACCTCTTCCTCAAGTACCTATTTGGCTTCCAAAGGACCTATATGACTTGAAGGTTCTCAATGCAGGGGTATGGCAATATGAATAGGTGAACATTCTGAAACTTCACCTATTATTGTTTCTATGGAGGAGGATTTTATAGGCCAATCATATGATAATAATATATTTCAACAAGATATTTTGGAGTTGTTTTCTTATGCTTGGTTGAATTCATCTATGATAGAACCATAGATATGGTGAGATCTTATTTATATATCTATATACCTCATTTTATATATGGTGATCTATTTTCTTATATATTAATGCATACGTAATATATGTTTTGCAGCCACTTACATAGGTTCTGTAAAGATTTTTCAATAACTCATGTGGGATTTCTAGTTCCATCCTTGATCAATCTTGTAAATGAAGACCCTACATAAGTTACCTTATACTTCTCTATCATTTTTAAATATTTTGATGAAAAGAAAAAGAGCGTGATAATATCTCTATATAATGTTTGATAAGTTTACTTTGATTAAATTTTTGACTTGAGAAAATTATATTTCATTGTAGATTTTGAGTTATATATTTGTTACTTTCTTATCACTAGAGGTGAGCATTGAGTGTTACTGGTTGTTGTCCTCGAGTCGATGATTGTTTATTATCTAGATTCTAAGGGGAACAAATTAGACTGTTTGGGACACGATTTGAAAAGGCCATTATACACGTGAGAAATTTTTTATATTTATATTTGTTAACATCTATTATTACATGACTATTTACTAATACAATTCAATGTGTTACATTGACGTATATGAATTTAAAAGATTTCAAAAATGATGGAGGAAACGCGGACAAGAAAAAGAAAGGGATAGTTTGGAAGAATGTGGATGTAGTTTTAGAATCTAATGCATATTTTATTTATGTGAACTATGCTTATTGTATTTATTAACATTTTATATGTTGAATTTATAGAGTGTTGTACAAAACAACAGTTGGGCATGTGGGCACTACATGATGAGGTATATGGACATGATTTTCAGATATGTTGCACAAGATATTAAAAACATACAACATGTAATATATAGTCTCGATCATCATAAGTATAGTCTCATTAGATAATATGAAAATATCAAACTTATTAATTATATATATACGTCATTCTCTTTATAGGTGTTTAAAACTAGTGACTTCAATATATGGGAAAAGCTATTATATGTACATATGCCATATATGATAGATCAATTAGACGATATAAGAGAACAATGGGAAAACACTATTGAAAGGGAGGCAATTTTTTATTATGATTTGGGTAAATGACATTTCTAAACTTTGGTGTCATTATTTTTGTATATATGTGGTGCTTGTATATACATTTATGAATGACTTTTTTTGAATTGTCATATTGAAATTTGATCTATATACATGTGTGTGAATGTGAATATGAATGAATGAATGTGCTTCTACATGTGTGTGAATGTGAAAATGGATGAAATGTATGGAACTACAGGTTTCTACATGTGTGTGAATGTGAAAATGGATGAATGAATGGAATTATAGGTTTCTACATGTGTGTGAATCATGTGAATGAATTGACTGTATTTCTACTTGTGTGTGAATCACATGATGTATATATAAAGTCTTGATCATCTTTTTATTACAGGTTTGTGTCCTATTGTTATGCCGAAATCACAAGATGTTATAAAATGCAGTTCAGAACTTAACTGTAGGTTATGCATCCTGCTAACCATCCAGACAACAAACATGTAAGCTGGCATTAAAAAAAATACTTAGTCATCAGTTATTTATAATAATCGTCAATTAAGGTATACATCATCGTCGGTTGTTTATAAAAAAAATCAACGACTATGTCCTAACCTGGGCAAAAAAAACGGATATGGAGATAGGCGTCAATTTATGAAATCATAACTGACAATAATTTATAGTTGTGTTGTCAGTTTTACAATGAAACGATGACTATGGACCAAACATTTTTTGTTTGAAAAGGAAGTTAGTCGCCAGTTTTTACATAAATAACCGACAACAATGTCCTGAGATGGGCGTCGATTTTCTTTACATAACCGACGACTATGGATCCTACCAGTGTCGATTCTTTTTTGGTTGCAATCGGGGCCGGCTTTGCATCGTTGATTTTGGAACTGACGTCGTAGGCTTCTACCTTTTCTATCGTCCACTTGGATGTCACTTGGAAACTGACATAAAAAGACCATTTTAATCAACGTTAAAGGTAGTATATGTACTAGTGTTACCTTTTTCTCTGTCCTCTAGGCTATATAAACTCCTTGCTTCTCCTTTGTTGCCAGATTTGTTTTAGTTGATCTCACAGCATGATAAGTCGTTGGTTGACGCCAACCAATGAAAAATATAGAAAGACTCATCTATATTATACATAAGAAATCTCACATATAGGGTTGTTTGTGGGTAAGGGTAAATTCGTTTATCCTTTACTCATACCTTGTAGAAAAGAAGAAGGGTAAAGGATTTCCTTACCCTCTACCTACCTAGTCACTACCTTATAACTCTCTACCTTAGTGGGTAAGGGTAAGAGTAAGTCATTAACCATACCCTCTAACCTCTACCCCCAATATTTATGTATAATATATTAAATGTATAGTCATTGGGTTATTTAAGTCTATGAGTATTCATGATTATGTAGCCAAAATTTAATACAATAAATTATAATCTTATCCACTTGTTATGTGCTAATTTGGGTTTGCATACAATACCATTTTGACGGTATATGAGATGTGTATAAAATAAAGATAGTTTATATATTATGCACCCTTTTATACTTTTTTGAGTAGTAAGGGACTTATTTTATATAGTATGCTACAAACATGAATTTGTAATACATAGTATATAATAACTAGATTTAATCATTAATGTACCATTTGGTACATGGTGTTGTTTACCTACCTAATTTGTGCTTAACTTATTTGTATAAAACAATATTTTAGAGGGCATAAGACACACACACACACACAGATATATATATATATATATATATATATATATATATATATATATTTGTAGTAATGACTTTTTGAGACATGCTGTCATTTAATATCATTTTAGTGTGGCAATTCTTTTTCTTCTGGGTGACTTATTTGTACATACACTACTAATGTTAGGAGCAGTACCTTTTGTACATACAACAACCAATGCCTTGATACCATATTTTCAATACAACACAAACCATGCATGTAATATTGTAAAAGATTACTTCGAATGATTTTGAACAGTTGATAATAGTTTTGGAGCATCGTTTAAATATATAAATGTATTAGTCATGGTATCACTGTTAATATTAGCACAAACTTTTAGAAGACAAAGAAATTCCTTACTTCGTCGTTACCCTCCATGTTTACCCTGTGTGTAATAGGGTAAAAGTAAGGGGATGATAAGGATATTGGTGGGGTGGGAAATTACTTAAACCCTTACTCGTCACACTTAGTGGGTAAGGGTAAGGATAAGCCATTATCTTTTCCATACATTCCTCATTGACATTCCTACTAATAGAGGGGAATGAATCCAATTCTTTATATTATCTTTGAAATTACTAAATGACCCGTGTAAATTGTATTTTTATCTTTACTTTTTGATTCAATGTATTTTAATGGTAAACTCATCAATACTGTATAAGAAATCTCACGATAGGCACTAAATGTGATTTTTTCCCTTTTTTGAAATTACAATTTGGTTTGCTGGTGTATAACCTACAGTTTTGTCTTTATTTTTTAATTTATATATTATATAAGAAGACTCATCTATGCTATATAAGAAAGCCAATCGAAGGATTGAATATAGTTTTCCTCTATAATTTTTAGAATTAGGAAATAGTCCATGTGTGTGTAAACTAAACTTGTGTATTTACTTTTAAAGTATATATACTATATAATAAAACTCATGGACAAAACTAAATGTAATCTTTTTTCAATATTCTTTTTGAATTAAAATGTAATCCATGGTAAAATACAATTTATTTTACTTTATAAAATTATGAATTGATCATCTATGTTATAATAAATCTGCATTTACTATGTAAAAAAAGCCCATGTGGTGGCTAAATGTGTTTGTTCCTGTTTTTTAGAATTGTGAACTGGTACATGTGTATAACTAAAAATTTATCCTTATTTACTATAATTATTAATTATATAATAAAACCCATTGAATGGTTTAAAATTCTTTTTTTTAAATTTTGAATTACCCTCCATGTGTGTAAAAAAATATAATTTTATTTTTATTTATAGGACTATGAATTAGTGTTCTAATAAAGTTGCATGTACAACCATTTTGTCCTTAAGTTCGTGCAACACACATACTTATGGGATATGTTGTCTATAATACTTTTTGTTTTCTTTTTTCAAATAGAAAAGTAGTTTTGATATTCTGATAAGGTAGTTGTGTGACATACTTGGTTTTTAAAAGTGCATGGAGAAAGTTGAATGTAATATTTATCTTTTTAATTGAGATATAATTATTTCTTCTTTATGTTACACACTTCGTTTTAAATAGTGTGTATGCTATTTATCTTTTTGAATAAGAGTGTGGAGGAATTGGATGCAATATTAAAATTAGGACCTCGATACTGAGGCATGTTCTATGACTATTTTGTAAATAGATTGTGAGCATTGTCTTAAACCCTAAACCCCAAATATATATCTCTACTTTGTCACATACCTAGGAACATGTATTAAATTTGAATTTTGGGTGAGTTTGAATTGACCCAAACAACTTACCGAAAAACATTTTCAAACATGTATCTATACATGTATTTATTAATAGAGTTTAGGAAAAATAATACCGAATGGTACATGTAACCTATATGTACCATTTATAAAACTACTAAACTTACAACTTAGTAATTAATTTCCATAATATACAAGAAGATGATATTGTCTTTGTTAGAAATGTTTGAAACCATGATCATATTTTAGATCAATAAAAGACAAAATAAAGAACCATTGAACTGATTCATAATTTTATTAACTTACAATGATTAGAAAACACATTATTTGTTTCATTGATGGCCCACAATCTGGTCGAGATGATTTTTGAAACACATCTGATAAAGTAGCATACATTCAACATATACGTGTAGATCGTTAAAAATATGTTCAAAATGAAATGAATTTGTATACATTTCATGCACTTCATATAATTTTTTTCATCTCTATTAACATGGCTGGTCAAACATATTTTAGATGAAGTGTAATTTTAGAAAATCTTACAGTTAACGTACCCTACAAAGATGCATATTATATATGCATAATGTTAAATTTACACGTATGAATCGTGATCCAGATATATGACTTTTTGGACTTGGATTTACCATCACCTGGCCCATATAAAAATCACATTAATTTTTCTTATGTGGGCTAGATCCTAGAAGGTTATGTTAACACATTGGATAAAGATCGAACTGACTGAGATTGATACTCAAATAAGATGACGTCATTTGAAGGGAGTTCGATGCAAATTTCAGGGTTGTGGAGGGAGTTGAATGAAATAGTCATATCTAACTTCTAAAATTTAAAAGTAATGCATCATAATTTTATGTTTATCTATACTGTAAATGAAAATATGGAAGAAGCTGGATACATTTTGCTCTTTATTTTTGTAATTTTCCAGATTATAAGTTGTTATTTAAAATAAATTAAACACGCTATATGTATCTTTTTAACTAAGTTATACTTTGTCATTTTGCATTTTTGTGAGGTCTATAATTATATATGAAATTAGGGCCTTACTGAGCTTGGATAGGCATGTACCTATGTTTATTTTTTAAATAGATTGAGAGCATTATGCTCTAAGCCCTAAACCCCATATCTATTTCTATGTTGTCCCAAACTCAACATGTGTAATACATTTGAATTTTTACTGTTATCGGATCAGTCATGAGAATAGGGACTTGATGCAATTTTTTTTTGGGAATTAAAACCTAATCCTTGTGTGTGTCAATTACATTTTGTATTTATATTTTATTATATAAGAAAGTTTACAAAGAGGTCTGAATGCAAAAAAAAATTTGTTATTTTTTTGGATTACAAATAGATCTTTGTATATAAACTATACTTTTATCTTTATTTTTTAGAATCATATACCATGTCAGATTACTCATGTATACTATATATAATAAAGCCCACAGGTAGGTCTGTCAATGTGTAAAGGTGAACCCGTTTATCCTTTACCCAAACCCTATAGGGAAGGTCAAGGGTAAAGAATTTCCATATCCTTCATCTAGACACTACCCTCTAACCCTCTACTTAGTGGGTAAGGATAACAATAAGCCATTAACCATACCCTTTAACCTCTAACCACCAATATTTATGTATGATATATCAAATATAATGAGATATATATTTAGCTTTAGTTGTTTTATTTCCTTTAATTTTGTTTTTCCTTTTCAATTAAGTCTTGTATAATATGGGTCTAAGTATAATAGGACAATTAGGATTTGTTGTGTGCTTCCTTGTTGTTTCCCTTCCTATTTATAGGAGAGGGTTGTACTCCTTTTCGAATATAGAAGGATGATTGTTCTCAATATGGTATCAAAGCATGGCGGATAGCTGCCTCAAGACTGTTGGATAAATTGGATATTATGATAAATCCCTTTTGTTTCGATGATGACAAACATTTCATTCTTATTTATCTAACAAGCTACTTGAGTGTGCAGGACTAAGCAGGATGACAAAAGTAGCAAGGGAAAATCCAAGAGCTTACTTAGTTATATTTTCATGCAATGTAATCAATATTGTAAAACTTGTACAAATATATAATGTACAAGTACTTAGATTTGCATGTAAATCAAGCGTTAGATTTTCCTTAGCCAAACACCATAGTTAGACATGTCATCCCAGTTAATTAGGATCACCTTTGCACACTCACACATATAATTAATGCTTAAATTAAAACCTTGAAACAGGATCATTCTCGGTCGACAAACTCCTCGACCGAGACACTCTCGGTCGACCATCTTCTCGACCGAGAAAGATCCAAAGTAGTCGTTAGACACAACAGACAAAGTAGTTGGCAGTTGCAAATGAACGTTAATCCAGAGAGCCTGTCGGTCGACAAAACTTCAACCGAGTAGGTGTCTCGGTCGACCATTCCTCGACCGAGATGGTCTCTGACAGCAACTGCAGAATAAACTAATTAGCCGTTGTTAAAACAACAACTTTGTACCTAACGGCTAGTTAAGCACTTAGAAACCCCTAGAAGTTGTCTAGAACGTCCTTAAGCATACTTAGGCCATTCCTATAAATAGGACAAGCCATAGGACACTACAATTCACTTGTTACACTTGAGAATACACTTGAGCATACTTGAGCAATCTTTTACAAGCAATTTGAGCACTGTGATCATTGGCCTACATTCTTCTTAGCTCAATCTCGTGTCCTATAGGCTAGATTCTCCTACCCACAGCAATTACAAGTTCACATACTTGGCTAGGAGATCTTACGCTTGATCTAGGCACATCAAGCCTCGGGCTTAAAGGATAAGTTGTAATTTCTCTATTTCTTTCTTGTTCCTATTTATTCTTTGTACTCTCCTTGCTACTCCTAGGGTTGGAGGCTGCGGATTGGAGAGGGTTGACTTCTCAGAGGAGAAGGGGACTTCAAGCTACTTCAAGAAGGCTATCGCACGGGAAGCTACTTCAGAAGGCTGGTGCAACGGGAGTTGGTGCATCTACTTCAAGGGAAGGCTGCTTCGAGTTGGGCGATTACTTCTAGGTGAAGGCTGCTTGAAGGGTTTAGGGAAAAGAGATTGTATTTTATGTAATTCCTTGAGAGGTAATAAAATAAATTTCTTTTCAAATCCCGGTTGGGTAAGCAACCGGGTAGTGGACTGACTACCTTAGTATTTTCTAAGGTAGGAACCACTCTAAACCCTTGTGTCTCCTTGTCCAATATTTTTCTTTGTGGTTGCTTGAGTAATTAATTGTTAAAATTATCTATAAAACTCTATTCACCCCCCCTCTAGTAGTTTTCAATTGGTATCAGAGCAGGCTTCAAGTAGCCCTAACCAGGTCTTGAAGAGATAAAGGGAGGAGGTGACTACAACCACAAGAAAAGGAGCATGGACCAATGTGCGACAAGTTGCAATTGGTGCTTAGGAACAAAGCACTCTACGTCTAGATGTCCATGGAGGTCAAAGAAAGAAGATACACATAAAGAATGTTTCGTTGCTACAATAAGTGAGGAAGAAGAAGAAGAGGTAAGCTTGCTTGATTTACCTAAAGAAGAGTTAGTTACTATTATTGAAGAAACACATAATAAATATGTTGAATGCAAAAAGAAATTAAAGAAATCAAATAAAGAAAATGATGATCTAAATGCTAGATTTCTTGAGCTTACATCCGAAAATGACGATTTATATGCTAAATTGAATACTCTTGGTTTTGAAAAAGATAGCATTATGTCTGAAAATCGTACTTTGAAATCATCTCTAAGTAATAGTGAAGTGAAAATTTTCACTCTAGAGACTAACTATGATCTTCTATGTCAAGAAAAGACTGAATTGCTTGCAAAGATAAATGATATTCAAAAACAACCTATATTGTGCACCCATGTAGATTATGACAATATAGTGAAAGAAAGAAATATGTTATCATTCAATCTAGACCAAGCAAAATTAGATATCAAGAAAAGAATGGATGAGATCGTTAAGTTGCAACAAGAAGTTAGTAAGTTAAGCAACAATGGAATCCTTGATAGAATATTAGAAAATTCCTATCATCAAATAGGGAGAAGAGGACTAGGTTATAAGCCTAAGGAAAAATCCTATCAACAACCTAGTCGGAGAAGGACACAAGCAAGTCAATCCATGAATGTACATAGAGGCAAATATACTTTTGTACCAAAGAACAACCTAGACCAAAATCATAGAAAGAGATATGAGGTTGATTCTATATGTTGCCACTATTGCTCACGTCTTGGACATTACTCCTTCTCATGCCCATACAGGAAAAAGAATGTTGAGATGGTATGGGTTCCAAAATCCCCAAATTGATTCGATTAGACTAAGTTGAGATATGACCAAAGTCTCAAATTTGCACATTTTTTTGTCTATCTCAACTTAACATATAGGGATA
Source organism: Alisma plantago-aquatica (assembly GCA_963693085.1). Classification (NCBI taxonomy): domain Eukaryota; kingdom Viridiplantae; phylum Streptophyta; class Magnoliopsida; order Alismatales; family Alismataceae; genus Alisma; species Alisma plantago-aquatica. The sequence goes on from OY856414.1 coordinate 118,831,418, forward strand.
ACAAATTTATCATACTCTTATTGCAAATTTATCTCTTAGAAATACTTGCAATGATTAAAATGTTTCAAATCGACTTTTGAAAATACTCATTGTGCTAAGCATCACTTAATATGCTTCATCACATTTGATGCCCTTACTAAGTTCTCATAATTTGTACACTTTAATGAGCCTCATATTGATATTCGTAAGCCATCTGCAAAACTTACTCTTCACGTATGAATATTTTTTTAAAACCTGCGGAATATGCCTCTTGGTTAAAATAAAATTTGACCAAGGGGCGCCATGGTCGTAATCAAGGGCGACCTAAAATAAACTTTGATAAAAATTGTTTATTCAGACATTATTTTATTGAACTTAATCTTAGCATATTTTTTCAAAACTTAAATCATTTGTAGCAATTAGAAGCCTTAAATATTATTACTCCCTTGGAATATACATATATATATGCTCTACAAAAATGTTCAATGATTTGCATTAAAATACAATCAAAAATTGAACTCAGTAAGTCTGTCGGTTGACGACTTCATCGACCGAGAACCACTCGGTCAGCCCATCTCACTTGACCGACAAATTCTAAACAGACTCAGTATTGGACAAACTATCGGTCGACGAGTGCTCGACCGAGACAATGTCGGTCGACAAGCGCTCGACCGAGAAATAGCCGTTGGATATGACCGTTGCAACCCGACCGTTATGACCGTTTTCTTTACCGTTGGAGGACCAAGTGGCGCGTCTGCAACTCGACCGTTGCGGACGCTCGGTCGACGAGTCGTCGACCGACCAGGTCGCTGGAATTCTATAAATAAGTGCAAAAATGAGCCACTTACTCACACTTGCATTTCCTTGCTTCCATAGTCCATCTCTAGTGCAATTTCGTGCAATCCTTCAGCATTCTTACCCTCAAATCTTCCTTGCTTCTTCTCCACACTCAAGAAACACAAATGGCTTCATCCTCAGCTGTCCGTGGAAAGAAGAAGGTTGCCGGAAGAAAAGGAAGAGAAGCTCGGGACGCCACTCCGCCATTGACGATCATCAACGATATCGCCTTCGTCGACGGAGATGCTGGAGATCGATACTTTCGGCTTTCCTCTAAAGCTCCTCTTCCCCGACGCCCGGTCGAAGTGATGGACTTCATCAACATAGTCGACCTGGAGCATCTCTTTGGAGTACAAAAGCTGAAGGACTTCATCAATCCATCCTTTCCTTCCTATTCCATTAAGGTAGTCAACGAATTCTATGCCAATCTTATATCCCATACCGAAAATGAAACCACAATCTTCTACACCATGGTCAATGGGCATAGTTTTAAATTTTCCGAAGGGGATATTCTTGACATGCTAGAAATTGATATAGATGAATATCAAGATTTCCTTGACCTTACCACCGGCAATCCAATAAATTTATTTTCCCATGATGACCACTCCACTAGCCTTAGTGATATAAAAAGAGCCATATTTCAAGCCAATACCACTTGTCATGAAGATAGGGGAACCTATTATGCAATAAACCTAAAACCAGCATGTAGAATAGTAAACCTCATTGTTTCCACCAATATACATCCACGAGCCAATAAATCCGAGGTTCCTATTTTCCGTATGTGTCTAATTTATGCTATCATCAAAGAAATTCCCATCAACTTCATTCGCATAATACTTAAAAATATGCTTGAGTTTTCTGGCAATCCACCATATGCCGATTTTGTATGCCAGATTACTCAACATTGTCTTAAGTTAAACATTGAAGATATGGGATACCTATGGGAGCGTAGACCACCAAAGATAAGTAAGAACACCGTAGAGAAGATGGGGATTGACTTTGGTCATAAAAGGGCTAGAGTAGAAGGAGAATCATCACATCAAGATATACCACCACCCCCTCCTCCTACTAATCCTTCTATTGATCCCATCCAAAATACTCTCACTTATCTTGTTGGCTCCCAATATCATCTCAGTAACCAACTCAACTATACCCATCATGCCATGACATACTTAAATCAAAGAATGCAAAATCTTTCTCCGACTGAAATCGATGAATATCCGCATTCTTTAAATCCTGGCATGCTCAACCCATTTAACCCTTCATACAACTATTATCAACCTCCACCTCCACCATCAATGGATCTTGCACATACTCAATTTTCCTCCATACAATTGCAAGATATAGCTGCTCACTTCCGATTTGACCGAGTTCCCACATTTCTGGAAGCATATGCATTAGCTATGACAGGTGCTTTAGATTGGCAAACTCTGGTCAAATATTATGGAGCCGAGCCATTCCTTGGGAAAGATCCGGACATCGATGTAATTCTTAAATCTTTCCTGTGAAGTGTTGGAGTTGTACTAGTTGTAATAAAAATGATTAGTCAAATTCTATATGATTGTAATCTTCTTTATGCTATTGAATGAAATTTGCCATTTTTATTTGATTCACATGGTTATTTCTTATGAGACATCTTCAAAATATGGATCACAAGTTCATTATTGTAGAGCATAACAAATGAAGGGAATAATAATTAAAACAGGCAACTATTACAATTGTAATTGAATTTCCAAATGCAAAACAGTTCTCCAGAAACATTCTCGGTCGAGCAACTAGTCGACCGAGAACATTGTCGGTCGAGCAATTGTCGACCGACTGGGTTTCTGTTTTTCCAGATTGACATAAATTGCATACATCTTTGTTAAATCTTGGACATTTTATATATTTGCTTAGTATTCAAACTTTCATTTGAGATATCTATCTAAGGGGGAGCAAAGCATAAGAAAAAAAGGGGAGATCATCAAAACTTTGACCATTTGATTGAAGAAGCTTACAAAAATATTGTAATCACCATGTGTAGCTGACAATTTTCAAGAAATTTATGAATTTATTGAAAATGGTATCTTGTATTTACAGGAATTCTCTACCCAAAATAAGTTTTTTTTATGGAGACATTTTTATGTACTCTAAGCTTAGAGGATTCTCATTTAATCTAGGGCTTAACATCCTTTGATACATGAGAAATAAATATACATTCATCATACGCTTAAAGGAATCTCATATCATTTCAAGGCTTAACATCCTTTGCGAATGATTGAGAAACAAATTGTGGATAAATTAGATAAAAATCCATGTTCCTAATAGGATATCTAATTAAGGGGGAGCATTATCTTAAGGGGGAGAAGAAAAATAAAACTTTCAACTTGGATATCTTTTTGAAATGACAAAGGGGGAGAAAGAATATAAAAATACAAATGAGTTTCATCACATCTTGGCCAGCACTCACTTGAAAAACATAAATAGCTACAAAAGGAAAATTTTCAGGTATGAAACTCACATGCTTTATATTTCCTTATTTCATATTTAGGAAATGTTTGTCATCTTCAAAAAGGGGGAGATTGTTGGATAAATTGGATATTATGATAAATCCCTTTTGTTTCGATGATGACAAACATTTCATTCTTATTTATCTAACAAGCTACTTGAGTGTGCAGGACTAAGCAGGATGACAAAAGTAGCAAGGGAAAATCCAAGAGCTTACTTAGTTATATTTTCATGCAATGTAATCAATATTGTAAAACTTGTACAAATATATAATGTACAAGTACTTAGATTTGCATGTAAATCAAGCGTTAGATTTTCCTTAGCCAAACACCATAGTTAGACATGTCATCCCAGTTAATTAGGATCACCTTTGCACACTCACACATATAATTAATGCTTAAATTAAAACCTTGAAACAGGATCATTCTCGGTCGACAAACTCCTCGACCGAGACACTCTCGGTCGACCATCTTCTCGACCGAGAAAGATCCAAAGTAGCCGTTAGACACAACAGACAAAGTAGTTGGCAGTTGCAAATGAACGTTAATCCAGAGAGCCTGTCGGTCGACAAAACTTCGACCGAGTAGGTGTCTCGGTCGACCATTCCTCGACCGAGATGGTCTCTGACAGCAACTGCAGAATAAACTAATTAGCCGTTGTTAAAACAACAACTTTGTACCTAACGGCTAGTTAAGCACTTAGAAACCCCTAGAAGTTGTCTAGAACGTCCTTAAGCATACTTAGGCCATTCCTATAAATAGGACAAGCCATAGGACACTACAATTCACTTGTTACACTTGAGAATACACTTGAGCATACTTGAGCAATCTTTTACAAGCAATTTGAGCACTGTGATCATTGGCCTACATTCTTCTTAGCTCAATCTCGTGTCCTATAGGCTAGATTCTCCTACCCACAGCAATTACAAGTTCACATACTTGGCTAGGAGATCTTACGCTTGATCTAGGCACATCAAGCCTCGGGCTTAAAGGATAAGTTGTAATTTCTCTATTTCTTTCTTGTTCCTATTTATTCTTTGTACTCTCCTTGCTACTCCTAGGGTTGGAGGCTGCGGATTGGAGAGGGTTGACTTCTCGGAGGAGAAGGGGACTTCAAGCTACTTCAAGAAGGCTATCGCACGGGAAGCTACTTCAGAAGGCTGGTGCAACGGGAGTTGGTGCATCTACTTCAAGGGAAGGCTGCTTCGAGTTGGGCGATTACTTCTAGGTGAAGGCTGCTTGAAGGGTTTAGGGAAAAGAGATTGTATTTTATGTAATTCCTTGAGAGGTAATAAAATAAATTTCTTTTCAAATCCCGGTTGGGTAAGCAACCGGGTAGTGGATTGACTACCTTAGTATTTGCTAAGGTAGGAACCACTCTAAACCCTTGTGTCTCCTTGTCCAATATTTTTCTTTGTGGTTGCTTGAGTAATTAATTGTTAAAATTATCTATAAAACTCTATTCACCCCCCCTCTAGTAGTTTTCAAAGACCCCTTCTTTCCAAGCCGATGTCACGTCATCTCTTGGCCATCACCTTCTTTCTTATCTATCGTTGTTGATCAAACCAAGAGAAATATAGTATCCTTTCTAGAGCTATCCTCTTCCCAATAAGAGGATCTAAGAGATTTGCTTACAGACTTTCTATCGGTCTTATGACATAAAGATCGATTGTCTAGAAAGTCATACAACATCCTTTTGTGGTCATCTATGACCATCTTCTATAGGGCTCAGTACACATATTATCAGATATGAATGGATCTCTCCAACATATCTCTATCTCTCTTGGTGATCCATAAGGTTCACCATATGTTATTTATCTTTCTCTGAGAAAATTTGTTATTTTTCCACCTTACATGGTGTGTACCTTACGTAGACAATGTGTCGCCACCAACTACTATGACAAATTGTTGTTGAATTCTGCCACAAGTGATAGTGTGTGTCTACTTCTGACACGACGTGTCAAAAACCTTTGGTTCTATTCTTTTGTAAGTGACACGACATGTCCACTTTTTGACATGGCGTGTCAGTGACTACCTGCCCCTATTTTTACTCTTCTTTGTTGCTCCATTATACCTTGTAATGGTATATTATGGGTTCATCTTCTTTTACAGATAGGATGTCCAAAATACACCCCAAGCATGTAACTTTTATAAAAATTAATGGCTCTATTTATGTCCTATGGGCACACTTATTTCAAATCTATGCACACTCCTCATGAAAATCAGAACGTCTAACAAATCTACCTCCACCAAAGTAGACACGTCTAAAAGAAGAAAGCTATAGAAGAAGCATTTGATAATTCGAAAGCGGATAAGTGGGTTGAACACGACTCTCTAATTCTCTCCTAGAAACTGAATAGTTGTGAATCATATATCTATGCCAATTTCATATTAACCAACACCACAAGGAGGCATGGAATCACCTTGCCCAAGTGTATTCTAGTAAAGGAAATGCATCCTGACAGTTTAATCTATACAAACATTTACATTTCCTTAAACTTGAAGATAACTAGCCTCTGCTTCACACTTTGATGCTTTTGAAGGTATTTGTGGTGAACTCAACCTTCATAATCCCTTCATCTATTGTTGTCAAGATGCAAAATCACTAAGAGGAAATATGACTTTGTCAATTCTCGGCATATCTACCTCCTAGTTGTGAAGTCATCAATAAATTCTTACATTAGAACCCTTTTCGACGTTAGATGATGTCTATCAGTGACTATATCACTCTATATCTTCTACTTCTACTACCAAGGAGCCTGCAATGCTTATTATTGCCATACAAGGTAATCCATGTTGTGGGTAGAACAAAAGTATCAATAATAGTGGGAGATGATCCTCTTCTTCCTCATCTCAACTTAGATTTTATAATTTGTGAAAGTTCACTTATCACAACAAATACAAATGTTGATGAAAGTATGGGAAATCTGAATATGCATATAAAATTCCATCTACCGATGTTGATGGAGATTCTACCTATATTCCTTGTGATACTAATCATCGGGTGACACTAAGTTCTTCTAACCTTGACAAACTAATCAAGGTTGCTTCAGCTACTACTGTTACTCCTCAAGCAAAAAAATTCTAACACTCAGGTGACCCCTCATGTCTTCAAGACTCTCCTTCTTCATCAAAAGTTGAATGTGTTATTGATTCGGGTGTTATAGATCATATGACTAGTAATAAGAAACTATTTACTTATATAAGAAATTTACTTTCCATCCTCATGTGCTTCTAGAAGATGGGACCACTTCTCTAGTTACTGAGAGAGGAGATGTGAACAAAAATCTCCTTAAAAAGTCTTGTTTGTGCCTAAATTCTTGTTAAACTTGATGTTTGTCCATAAAATCACCAAAATCTTAAACTGCAGTGTAACCTTCTTTACTTATACTATCTATATGGAGGATATCATGACGAAAAAGATTAGTGGTGGGGGATATGAAGGTGGAGATGGCATGTACTACTTGCAGACCTTATCAAGTCCCCCTACTATTACTCTTGTGGCCCAGTCTAGCTCCCTTCATCAATTACACATGCGACTTGGTCACCCTTCTACTTCCAAATGAAAGTTTTGTCTACTGAGAACTTTTCGAGTCAGTGTTGTCAGCTTGAAAAATATTATGGGATAATATTTCCTCGTTGTCATAACAATATGAGTCCAAGTTTATTTTACTTAGTTCACTCTGATGTTTGGGGACCATGTCGTATTGCTAATCGTACTTGTATAACACTTTGTAACATTTACTGATGACTGGTTTCATGATACTTGGATCTATTTGTTAAAAGATTGTTATGAAGTTTTACATGTTTTCTCCAAATTTCTAAATGAAATAAAGACTCAATTTCTACTACTAAATTTGTCCACATTGATGATGCTTATGAATATGTGCAATGTGATTTTCAAAACATTTGATATTGCCAAGGGCATTATTCACCAAACTTTGTGTCTCTACAAACCCCAATAAAATGGAGTTGTTTAAAGGAAGAATAGGCATCTCCTTGATGCAGCTCGCACTCTCCTAATTGAAATGTAAGTACCTAAGTTTTATTTGGATTATGTCATTCTCTTAGACAATTATCTCATCAATCAGATGCCTTCTTATGTGCTTCAAAATAGTATTCCTTGTAGCCTTCTTTCTCCCCATGAACCTATCTTTACTTTATCGCCAAAAGTTTTGGCTACCTATATTTTGTTCGTAATTACCAAATAGGAATGATAAAAAATCACCTTATACTTTTCGTTATTATTTTCTTGGTTACTCTTGTACACAAAAGGGGTATAAATGTTTTGTTCACGTTGCATGTTGTTTCCGTGTCAATACATACATCACCTTTTTTGAAGATACATCTTTCTTTTTTTGAACCTAGAAACCAAGTGCCACTTCCAACTGTGTCCATTCTTGACTCCATTGTGTCTGCATCTCTACCTGAAGTATCCCCTACTTTATCATCTTCAAAGACTAATGATTCACCTCAAGATAATGGTAATCTACCAACTCTGTTACAACTTTTGATTATGACATTCTTATTGCTTTACAAAATGTGTGACGGTCTGGTGCCAAACCTTATATCTCTCAACATGTGCCCACAAATAATTTGAATGCTTCCATGGCTCAATTTACTATTGCTTTATCTAAAATTTCTACTCTGAAGAACTTTTAGGGTGCACTACTACACTCTAGGTGAAAACAAGCCATGGATGAGCAAATAGGTGTACTTCACTCTCGTGGGACATGGGACCTTGTTGATGTTGGTATAGTATGCCCAGAGAGCCAATCATATGATGATTGTAACGAGGCATATGATACTTGACTTGATAATGATAAAGGTAATTTTGTCTGTTATGTTTGTTTCAGTCATGAGATGATGACACATACACGATAGATGTCTAAAGAATGATGAGACCTGATGACATATGCTTTCAAGTATGTGACTTAAATGATGAGATCATATGTATGATAAGAGTACATACATTCTTGTTATGTCCCTAGTCAGATATTATTGTGGAAGCAAAATAGACAACAGTAATACATAAGACTAGAGTGTGTGTTGACTGATGACAGAGTATCATTAGTCATGATATATGATATCAAGTCAAACACACATATATTTGTTAGAGAACAGTATATCAGACAGACCCACCATGAGAGTGATACATGGATACCATGGAATGGTAGTCACAATCACCTCTCATAGTGATAGTGGTTCTTAGACCTGAAATCACTTCACTCATCACATGTCGTTGGGTACACTTTGACATCATCAAATGCAGTCCTGAAACATGGGTTGTTATAACGGTGATGGTTGGGTGACTTCGACACATGGGGACTTGACTGTGAGTGATAGATATGGGATTTGTCCCTCCTACAAGGAGTATGATATCCAAGGCCCCTTAATAAGTGAGACTGAGAATTGTATGGTCATACTCATGTGATTCAATATATGATATGTGAACTCACATGCATCTCAGACAAGGTCAAGGGACATGGATTGAATGTTGAAGAGGATGACGTTCCATGTCTCGAGTTCAATCTGGATGTCAAAGATAAAGAAACTATATGATCACTGTAACACTAATCACAAATTTTAGGTTGAAGTTACTTTCTGAGTTACTTGGATAGTAATGATGAGTTACAAGATTCTGCTCATTGCTTGTGATGCCATAAGTTAGTTATGGATATTCACTACCAACATAAATTGGAACCTATAGGGTCACACACATAGGATACCCCTAGAAGAGGAGATTGTCCATGAATGATGTTTAGATTGATACTAAAGGTGTTTAGGTACTCAATTAAACATATAATTGACTGACTAGACTCGGAACTATCAAGTTCAAGTGTTGAACTAGATGGTTAGATGTCAAGTCAATTGGAGACTGCATTGGCAATGTCAAGACTGCCAACCAACCGGTTCACCTAGGTGAGCTGATCGACTGATGTGAGCCAACTGACTGGTTCACTTGGTGAATCAGGCGGCTCACAGTACTGCCAACTGAGGAAATAAGGATTTGCCCGGTTGGAGGAAAACTTTCACGTTTAACTTGTTCGATTTGATTGGGATAAGAACTAATCATTGAATTATTTGAAAACGATTATGTAAAGTCAATTGTGAACAAGTCTGGGAAGTGAAATGACCGATTCACTTAGTGAACCGACTGGTTCACACTCCCAAACGACCGGTTCACCTTGCCAAATGACCGGTTCTGTTACGACCACATATGAGCTTAATTGGTAAACTAGGGTTTACCTGGATGATTACATGCCTAATTGAATTGAACATTGCTTAAATCTAATTAATGATGATAATTCAATTATGATGTTTTAAACCTAATAAGAACTTTAAGTGTGCTTTTACTTTGAAAAATTAGGGTTTGAGAAATATAGCCCTAGTCGGCTGCAATTAGGGTTTTTACCCAACAAGCCAATGTTGGAGAGGAATGAGAGAGGTAAGCAAAGGAAAATGAAAATGGTATCTAGTCTTGGATAGCACGGTTGTCGTGGGTAGCACGGTCGTGCTAGGTCATTGGTGGCACGGGCATGCTAGGCCACACAGCCATTTTGAAAGAATTGAATTATTAACCAACTTTTGTACTCAAATCTGATGAAACCAATGCACCACGGCCGTGGTAGGTAGTACAACCATGTTGTGTCTATCTTGGCACGGCCGTGGCACCTTGCATGGGCATTCTGGGGCATTTTCTCTTCAACTGACATTTCTGTAGAATTCTGGATATCAGTGCATTGTTTGATTTTATTTATTTATTGGTAACTCCAAATGATCTGAAATTTTTATTGGAGATCTGAAACTCAATCATAAACAACATATAAAATTTTCATAATTTTTGGAGGATCTTTTAGATATTCAGTAGATGAATTACAATAACATTTGTATGACAGAAAATTCAGCTGAAATAAGAGAAAGTATAGTGAGGGGTCAATGTGCAATTGACCCAAGCAGATCAATTGCTCTATATGGTCAACCTAACACACTAGAAGCTCTCATAATTCGTGATTCATTCCAGAGAAATGAAATCCTAGAGAGAGAGGGAGAGTTAGGGTTTGAGAGAAGAAAGTGGTGGAATTGCTAATTTAGGGTTTCTCTATCCGAGATATGATGAAATCAAGTAAGTTTAGCTTCTTTGCATAGCCTTTCATGGTGAATCTTCTCTCACATGTCAAGATTCCATCCCTCCTTTTATTTGATCTGAAATGGTATCAAGACTTCTCCTTTTCTCACTCTTTCTTCATTATCCCTCATTTTTTGGGTTTCTGAGTTGAAAGGAAGAAGAATTGGGTGAATTGCTAGGGATTTGATATGAGATCGAGATTTTCAGGGATGAGCTGCGTTTTGAATGTGTTTTCAACCTTAGGGTGAGTGGGAACTTCCTTTAAATAGTATATTGCACGAAATTTGGTTAAATCATCCATAATCTTCAATTGCTTAGTATGCGACTACAAACTCTGAATTGTCTGTTTGATCTAAGTTGTTGTAAAATGATATGAAATGGAATCTTCTTCTATTTGGATGAATTTCATATGATAAAATCATATTAGAAATGTATACAATACATCCTAATGAGAATTCCCTAAGTATTTGCAGAGGTTATAAGAGTAAACTGAAATATACATAATTTATCTATGACTGAAATTGTTGTATAATAAAATAGAGAAATTTGTTTATCTGGATCCCCTTGGTTATGAATGATTGTTTATCTGAATGCGTAATACATATGTGTCAGATACTATCTTGGATTTCATTTAAGGTGAATAGTGTTTGTTTGATATCTCAGTAAAGAGGGTGAAACCCTACATGTGAGGAAAGTTGGATATTTACGAATAGATGTCTTGAAATCCATTTGAAGGGATTTTCTTGACATGATAGACTTTATTTATTCAATTTTATTATTAATGCATGACATCTCAGTGAATGGCATGGAAACCCAAATTCATCTTAGTTCCAAGGTTTCATACATATAATGATTTTATATGATTTGTTGATAGCAGTCTTTATTCAGTGAATGTTTATGTCGTATGAAATTCTTATGAGAGCCATGTGATAAGTGAATGAGGTAAATGAAACCCTAATGATATGGTGTTCAATGAATCAAGTATTGTATACGTGTGTATTATGGCTCGTCGGGCGTCTGCGGATGCGGGCGATCTTGCGACTGCGGGGGAGCGATCTCTTTCCGGTCTCCCTCCTCCTCTCTTCAGACGCAGAGGCACCTTTCATGAAGCCCATCGGAATCCCGACGTCGAGCCATCCTCAGACCAACAAAGAAGCCCGATAAAATGGAACAGCATTAGGCCAAACCTGAAGGATGGATCAGATCTGGGGAAGACTTCTGTTACATTGGAAAATGGAAAGCTTATCTACCCTAATGTCGAAGCAGTGGAGAATGCTAGCCGGTGGAGTAGATGCTTGATGGGGTATGTGATTGATTTCCAACCTGTCATTCCCCTTCTCGCGGAATATTTCACAAGGATCTGGAATGTTAGTGGGATATTCGAGATTTTTGACAGAGGGAAGGGGATTTTCCTGATTCGTTTTGAAGAGATGCAGGACTTGGAGACGGCATTGAAGGGAGACTGGTTTGTCTGCGGTAGGCCTGTTATCTTGAAGCGTTGGAGTATTGGCGAAAAATTTTCAAAGTTGTCTCTATCGGAAGTTCCTGTGTGGGTCAGATTGTATAATGTGCCAATGGAGCTTTGGGATCATCGTACATTTAGTAGAATTGGTTCTCTGCTGGGTGAGCCACTGAAGATGGACGATGTAACTAAGTATATCAAACGAATGGATATGGCAAGGATCCAGGTGCTAATGAGTAAGGATGCTAATTTTCTGAAAGAAGTTACTCTCAAGAGTGATGAAGGCGTCGAGCATACTATTTACATTGAGTATGAATGGATTCCTAATATATGTAATCGGTGCGGTCTGTTGGGTCATGATGACTGTCCCCCCCCCCCCCCGTTCTGAGAAGGTGAATAAAGGAATGAAGAATCAGAAGACCAAAGCTATCTGGGAGATTAGGAAACCTACGGCTCTGAACACTTCTACAAATATACCAAACGCTGTTCTGGAGGATGAGTATACGGTTGTTATTGAAGAGGTTACAGATGAGGACGAAATTAGATTGAAAGTGGCTTGCCGTTATCCGGAGGTGTTGACAGTGGAATATGATGTTCTATCGGAAAAAGTGAATGAGGGTATAGCTTCTCATCCTCTGGTTAATGAGGAATTCGATGTGCTAGCTGAACCGCCTTGTCAGGCTGCTGTAGATGTTATGAAAGGCAAAGGGCTGGCAGAGTTTTCTGCTGGTTTTCATCCAATTGGTATGGGCAATCCTAGTCTCTTAACTCCCAGAACTGGTATTGCTGTCCAGGGTACTTCCCCCATTAGTGAGGGGAGTTTTTTGCTTCTTCTTGTTCAGTGAATCAGGCGCAAAATTTGGGATTTAGAGGTCCCCCAAAATGTCTGGGTAAGACTAATATAGCTGTGAGGCTCGAGAATTTGATCTCTTCGATCACTCCAAAAGAATTGGAACTCTCTTCTTCAAATACTGAGGCTGTCAGTTCAACAGCCGAGGTTACCAAATGAGTCCACCAATCAACATTTCTTCTTGGAATATAAGAGGACTTGGCAATAAAATAGGTCCTGTCCAAGAAGAATTAAGGAGGCTCCATTGTGATGTCGTTATTCTTACTGAAACTAAAATTAGGGAAAGGAATGTGAATAGTCTTATGAACAAATACTTTTCTGAGTATGATCTTATAGCTAATCTTTCTTCTCACAGATTGGGTCGCATTTTTGTTTTGTATAGAAATGTCATGGTTAGCAAGATTTCTGAATCTGATCAGTTTGTGCATTTTAAGCTTTCTGTTGGTGAGTTTTCTGTGCTTGTTACTTCCATTTATGGGCATAATGGTGATTCTGAAAGGTCTGTTTTGTGGAAAGATATTGAATCCATTAGTAGTTCTGTGGACTGTCCTTGGGTTCTTTTGGGAGATTTTAACGCAGTTAGAACTGAGGAAGAAAGGATGAGTATTCAACCTCCTACTAAGAAGTCCATGGAGGAATTCAACAGCTGTGTTTTGAATGTAGGTTTGTTTGAGATGAAGCTTGGGGGTCCTTTCTTCTCCTGGGATAACAAGCAGCATGGTGACAGGTTTGTTTCTTCAAAAATTGATCGAGTTTTCCATAATGATATTTTCTTGACTGATATTGAAGATTACAATGGTGAATTGGTGTCTAATTCCATCAGTGATCATAGACGTTTGTCTTTAAAGATTGGGAATGTCAGGAAAGTGGTGTCCCCTTTCAGATTTATTAATGCATGGACTCATAGAAAGGATTTCTTAGAGGTTGTTAAGAATGCTTGGTCTATTGAGGTCAATGGGTATGATACTTTTCATCTTTACAAGAAGTTCAACAATGTTAAAAGAGCTCTTATTAGGTGGAACAAGGACTTTGTTGGGAACATCCATGATAATGCGAAGAGTCTTAGAGATCTTGCCAACAAAGCTGCTTCTAACTCTGATATGAATCCTAATGATGAGAACTTAAGAGTTTATGCTAATGATTGTAATAAAAAGGCAAAGGAGGCTGAGCTTGCTGAAGAATCTTTTATTAGGCAGAAATCTCATATTCAATGGCTGAAAGAAGGAAATTCTAATTCAAAATTCTTTTATGCTTCTCTCAAGACTAGAAGGCATGGGAATAGAATTAAAGGGCTCTTGATCAATGGTGTTATGTCTCACAATTCTGAAGATATTAAACATTCTATTATGGACTTTTATCATGTTTTGTTCAATAATCCTCTTGCTGAAGGTAAAGTTTGGCAAGGTGAATGGACTGGTAGTGTCCTTACTTCTGATGATAGGTCCTTCCTCACTTCAATTGTGACTAGGAAGGAGGTTGAGGATATCATTGAGGATATGAATGAAGATAAGGCCTCTGGACCGGATGGTCTGAATGGTTGCTTTTTCAAAAAGACTTGGAGTATCATTGGGGATGATGTTTTTAAAGCCATCAAGGAGTTTTTTCAAAATGGAGTGTTGCTTAGGGAAGCTAATAAGACCTTTTTGACTCTCATTCCCAAAGGAAAGGATTCTTCGATTATTTCTAATTGGAGACCCATTGCTCTTTGTAATATTTTCTACAAGATTATCTCGAAGATTTTAGCTAACAGATTAAAGAGGGTGCTTCCCTCCATCATTGATTTCAATCAATGTGCTTTTGTTCAAGGTAGAAGCTTGAAAGATGTTGTTCTTCTCTCTAATGAGCTTCTTAGTGACTTTAAGAAAGATACAAGTAATATGTGTATTCAGGCGGATGTATCTAAGGCCTATGATTCTGTTTCCTGGAAGTTCTTATTTTCTGTTATGTTCAAGATGAATTTTCCTGTTTCTTGGATCAAATGGATTGAAGCCCTCTTTATGTCTATGTCCTATCATGTTTTGGTCAATGGTGAACCTACTGATCCTATTATTCCCTCTAATGGTATTAGACAGGGGGACCCTATTGCGCCCTATCTCTTTGTTATTGTGATGCATGGTCTTACCACTATGATGAAACAGAGGAAAGACTTTGTGCCTATTAAAAGGTCGAGCTCTCTTGCTATTTCTCACCTGATTTTTGCAGATGATCTTATGTTCTTCCTTAAGGCTTCGGTTAGTAATGCTACTTATATCAGAAAGCTGTTGGATGACTTTGGGGATATGTCTGGTTTGATCCTTAATCTCAACAAGAGTTCAGTTATCTTTAGTAAGAATGTTGATAAAGGTAATATCCTGTCTGTTCTTGATATGCCTGAAGGCAATGTGGATGATCTTAGCTATTTGGGTATTCCCCTGTTCTATGGTATGTTGTCCAAGAAGAATTGCTATAAGCTCATTGACAAGTTTAGCAAGAAGTTAGATGCTTGGAAGTCTAAAACTCTTAGTATGGCTGGCCGAATTGAGTTAATCAAGTCTACTATTTCTACTCTTCATTTGCATTGGATGTATGCTTTCCCTTTGCCTGCTTCGGTTTTGGACTTTATTGATAAGTTGGCTAGGGATTTTCTCTGGGGTAAATCTGAAGGCATGAATCATCTTCATTTGGTTCCTTGGGATAAGGTTACCCTTCCTACTAGTGAAGGAGGTTTGGGTATAAGACGAAGTAAGGATGTCTCTCGAGCTTGTTTGATCATGAATGCTTGGGATGTCTATAACAAGAAAGACACCCTTTGGGTCAAATGGATATCTTCCAAGTATCTAAAGGATGATAATTTCTGGCAGATTGTAGAATCTGCTAATTATTCTTGGATGTTCAATAAGGTGCTTTCTGTTAGGAAGCTTCTCTTATCCTTGATTGAGTTTCATATTGGGCCTAAGTCCTCCTTTAAGATTTGGAAAGTTCCTTGGTGTGCTTCGAATTTTCTGGGTGACTTGGTGGATATGAATCCTATTAATTCTGGTATGGGTGCTAATGCTAACCTTGGATCTATTATATCTAACTCTAAGTGGAATCCTCCTAAGTCAAGGGTTGTCCATGTTTTTCTGAAGTGTATGGAAGAGCATAATATTATCATTGAAGATGTTGATGGCTTGACTATTCTGGGGGATTCTAAGTCTAATCTTAAGAAGGTTTGGGATTCCATTCGTATTAAGGGAGAGTTCAGTAATCTGTATACTTGGTTTTGGTCTAGTAAAGCTCCTAAAATTTTTATCATCCATGCTTGGAAAGTGTGTCTTAACAAATTACCTACTTCTGATTATAGTAGGAGAAGAGGGATCACTTTGGCTTCTGTTTGCTTTCTCTGTATGTGTAGCTATGAAGACACAAATCACGTTACTTTCACTTGTGACTATGCAAGAAGTGTTTGGTTGGCTTGTGCTGATTTGCTTTCTATTGGTGGTCCTCCTAATAATTATGATGATCTTCTGCTTATCACTTCTATTTCTGGGAAGAAGGCTGCTTTGTGCATTATGTATCATGTATGGCGAGAAAGGAATTCTAGAGTCCATGATGATAAGTGTAATCCGGTGAATGTGGTTATCAAATTTATCAGGGATACTATTGCTATGATTATTTGATGGGTTCTTGGAGCTTTTCTGTTTGGAGCTGGTCTTTTCTTCTTTGAGCTGCTATCCGGTTCTGTTAAGGTTGACGTGCATGCGCCTTGTGATGTTGCTGTTTTTTGGTCTGGTTTGATCTTCTACGTTTCTGAGCTGCTGATGGGGGTTTGGGTTTTTTAGAGCTTCTATCCTTCTCTTTGCTCTTGCTGTTATCTGCTGGTTGGTTCTAGCTGCTGTTATTTCTTGGTCTGGCTGATAGAGAATGATCTGCTGGTTCTCTCTATGATTTGAGGGTTGAGCTGCGTTGCAGGGGTTTTTTACAGGATGATCTATTAGTCCTGTTGGCTTTGGTTGGTTGGTTATCCTCTGGTTGAGCTGCTTTGCAGGATGATCTTTTAGACCTATTTATTCTGGTTTACTGCTTGATGCAAGGGTCGAATTACATATGGCAGATCACTAAACTTTGGTGTATATGTTTGAAGGTGCTTTTATGGGTACAGGAGTCTTTCCCAGCAGGTGGTGGGTGCTCAGGTCTCCTTCTGATATACGAGCAATGTGTTAGTAGTTTCTGGCACGATGAACGTTTTTGGGCTGACATATGGTACCTTAAAATCTGGATGATTATGCTGGAAACTGTTCAGATGCAGTAGTGTTTTTTAGATCTCTGGAAGCAAACGAGTTTGGTCAAAACACATATGATCTTTTTTATATCTTATGCTCCCCTTTGTTTTGTTCTGAGGCCCGTCTTTTTGCTACTACTGTTTGTGTTGTTCTCGAGCCTATGGTGGCTGATCTTATCCTTCGGGAGTGGCAGAGATCTCCATAGTGCTTCTTGTAGCTGCTGCCGTTGGGCTTGTTTTTTTTTTTGGGTTGGTTGGTGTTGTTCTGTATGCTCTGGCTTTTTCTTGTGCCTATGGTGGTTGATCTTATCCTTCGGGAGTGGCAGAGATCTCCATAGTGTTTTCTTGAAGCTGCTGCTGTTGGGAGTATATTGTTCTTCTGTATATCTGTTCTCTTTTGTTGGAGTGTTGCTGCTTTTGAAGTTGATCATGGCTGGGTTTCTTGTTTGCTCATATGGAGTTTTGGGGGTTTTGTCCGGTTTTTTTGGTGTGTTGGTTTTGATGCTGTGGATGTTCAGATCTGATGTTCTGTTGGCAGAGCCCGTCCTTTGTGCTTTCTTGAGACTGCTGTTGTTTGGTTCTGCCCTCGTGCCTATGGTTGGATGATCTTATCCTTCGGGAGTGGCAGAGATCTCCATAGTGCTTTCTTGGTTCTGCTGATGTTTGGGTATCTGTCTTTGCTCTATGCCAGTGATTGTTTGAAGGGCCGACCTGTTCTTTAAGCTTGATCCTTAGTGCTTTCTTGAGGCTGCTGTTGGTTGGTTCTGCTGTCGTGCCTATGGTTGGATGATCTTATCCTTCGGGAGTGGCAGAGATCTCCATAGTGCTTTCTGAATCTGCTGCTGTTTGGGTATCAGTCTTTGCTCAGTGCCAGTGATCTTTTGAAGGGCCGATCTGTTTGCTGATCTTGATCTCCTTGCTATGCCCTTGTTGGTGGAAAGTCTGGTTCTGGCTTCTTGTGGCTGAGGTTGTTTGTAGGCTCAGCGGTGTTTAGATGTAAAGCTTGCTTGTTTCTTTTTTGTCTCCTTTCCTTTTGGTGCTTACTGTCTATCATCTCCTGATGTAAAGATAGATAGTTTTAGTTTTTTCTTTCCCTTTAAGTTGTTTCTCTTGGAAACAACTGAGTTTTTGTACAGACACAAAGGAAAATGAAAAAAAAGCAACACGAGTTTTGGCCGACCAAAAAAAAAAGTACTGTGATAGCAATGTTCTCAGTATGAGATGTGGTGATGCTTAACGGTGCAATTGCATGATTCTAGTACATAAAGTGCCAAGTTGACATGTATTTTGTTCATTTAAGAATTTTAGTCTGCATGTATGTATAGTATGATGATTACTCAGAATATTATAGTGTTTTAAATATACCGCTTTGCCAAGTTTAGAATGATATACATGTTGTATTATAAACTTCAAATAAATAGATGTGGTACCATAGAGCTATTAGAGTCAAGTATAAGTAAGGAAAAGATACAATATAGTAAGAGCTTTCTAAGAATAATAAAATAATAGACTTAGGGTCCCTGAACACTATAGATTCCCTATGGATTTCTGCACTATAGGGAGAAAATGATCCACCCTGGAAGCGACCAATATACGGGGATCAGAACGCACCCACAGAGCGTGTGGGGAGATGAAGCCCTCGAGGAAGTCTCCTAAGAGAAGATAGGTTACCCAACATGAACTGAAGATCCCAGTGGTAACCCAGAGGTACCCACAGAGCGTACCAAGATGAGGCCCACAGAGCGCCTCAAACCCTCTGCATGTGTACTCAGCCTAGAAGGAGAGGTCCAGTTAAAGGCCAGCTGTTTAGCCGCCTTAGTCAGACGCGCGTGACGGTTCGAGTCAAGCAGACCCAGATTCAGTTCTAGGCTTAGCTTCTCGTGTTTTAAGCTAAGTATTGTACGGTGAGATCGTAGTTCACTATGAGTCTTCATATGTAGAGTACACTACATATGATCAGGGCATAAGCTAAAATATGATCATATAGGTTTAAAGAGTTTCTTATAAGTAAAAAGAGTTAAAAAAAGATTTGAGTACAGTTTTGTAGTAGTTGTTCTTTAAATGTAATATTTACATTCCCTGTTATTTTAATTGTATTGTTTTAGATCTGCTCAGTATAGTAATTACTATTGTTATAATTGATATCAGTTGCTCAAAGGTATATCTATAATTATCTCGGTACTTTAGAGTGTTTCTTTGAAGTACTCATTCACTGAGCGAGTAGGCTCACCCCTCTACTCAAAATTTTTAGGGAAACCATGTGGACTTGAAGAAGGTCAAAGCATCAGAGTAGATCTACCACATGAGTTAACTATGAGATTAGTTAAGTTCAGTCAGTCCATGTCACTCTAGGTCCTTGTATAGATGTGAGAGAGTTATAAATGGTATTTTGTATCTTTGTTTACTTGATAAGAGAGAATGTATCTGATTATCATGTCGTATGTACATGGAAGTGTGAGAAACAAAATGAATGTATGGATGTGTATCATTAATGTTGAGATCATATTAGAGTAATAAAAGTTTAATTCTCTTGTCAAGTTTGTTTATGTGATTGAATGTGAGAAAACAAAGAGTTTGAAATAAAAAGGAAAAGTCGGGAGTGAACTTTGTATTAAGTGCAATCCTCGTAGTCATGCCCTAATCTCATGATTAGTGGTAATCGTGGGATGTGGGTGTGACAGCTTGGTATCAGAGCTTAGGCTGTGTCGTCAGGGACCATTAGGATAGAAAGTTAGAGTTATAAGTGTGGAACATAGGAGGCAATGTGTCTATAGCTCTGGGAAGCCTGGGTATTTGGATACCCTGGCCCGATATCTGAATACTTAGACTGGCCAGTATCAAGCTACTCTGTCTATTCTTCTCTGAATGCCCTAGCCAGGCATGCATTGGGAGAATAGGCTAGAGAGAAACCCTAGAAATCTTAGGGTTAGGAGACCGGAAAGTAATGAAGGAGTAAGAGATTAAACATAGAATGTGATACAACTCTTGCTTTATATTGCTTCTTTTATTAGAGATCAATAGTAATGTTCTTATATGTATGAATTCATATTATCAGTTTGTAGAATATATATGGTTCTTTTATATTGTTGTGTATTATGAAGTGATTCATTTATTATTTATATATTCTTTGTATCAAGTAGACCAGAAGTTATGTTTAAATGAGTTTGCCCTAAGTAGATATGCTTTCCACATTTTTTTTAAAAATAAGTAGGAGCTGGTTAATCGTGAGTAGCTCTTGGCTTCATGACTGCAGGTTCGGCCTAGTCCAGCTGACAGGGTGTGTTACTGGGTTCTAATGACTCCTATTAAAAATATAATAAGAGTAGACTCTGGATAAATTAGACGCACATCATAGTGAGAATGTACATACACTAAGATGTTGAAACATATGGGAAAGATTAGAATAGCTAAGAATCAGTTGAAACTGATATCTGAGATTTAACTTTGGGGCCTCATATGAGAAACCCTTAATTGGGAATAAAGGAACACGACATAAGGTTCAGATTAAGTTTAATGATTAGTATTATATGAACTTTAAAAATGAAATATGGAAAAAATGAGAAAAGTATGTAAGGGCCAAGATAGTAAGAATCAATCATGAGAAATGGATCATATAATTGAGTAAAATGTTTTATGTACTCAAAAGCAAAGGGAAAATAGAAGAAAAGAGTTAAGTAGACAATAAGTAAATATAAGTGAAGAGTCTTTAGAAGAGTTAAAGTAAAGATAATTAGATGAACATGTAAATCATAAGACTAGGATAAGAAACTAAGTTAAAACAAAGATAAATGTTGGAAATAACGAGCTTGATTAAGGAATGAGGGTTATGATATAATTGAGAGAATGACAAGTATACCTTTGTTATATAGTTTAATACATTCATCCTTACTACCTTTGGATTCCAAGTCTCTATTGAACAACAAACTAGTTTCTAAAAGAAGAACAAAAGTGTAGCTTAACTAATGAATAAGTCATTCAAAGGTAAACTGTATTCAGGGAAAAACTTGATTGAAAGAGAAACTAAGTTTGACCCATGCATAAGCCGTTTGATTTAAAATGAAGGATATGTAATGTATTAAACATGAGGTAAAACTAGTAGAGAGATTATTGATTTAGAATTTCAACTTTACATTAGTAGAAGGATGAAAAGAAATATATGCAACATGGTATACATGATTATACACATAAAAGAAGCAACGTGATCATAAGAGAAAACTATAAGTTAAAGATGATAGATGGAAGAGTAGTATATGGTAAGAGGATTATGGAAAGTAAGGAAGGGTTTGAAACATGATGGAGTAATATATATTATAAAAGAAAGAGGTTGTGAGATTCAAGAAAGTTCTAATTAGTCAAGTATCCTTGTTGATAATTAAGTAAGCCTACATATGAGAAATGTATTAATGAATGTTTGAAGATAAGAATTCTAAGTCTTAGAATCATCTTATCTTTCATATCTTTCTTAATTAGAGTAATGTGGGAATGAAGTGATAAGAAAATGAATCATATATGATGCATATCCACCATGGTAGAGACATCTAGTGAATATAATAATGACACACAATATGATGATGAAACCCTAGTAGGGTAAATTGAGAATATAATCTATCTGAATGGCCAAGTAAGAGAGGAAATTCAAGTGATGATATAAGGAAGACTTTAGTAAAACTTGTGAGATCTAAAGTTTGGATTTCAAATTAAGGGAGTAAAGTCATATAATAATAACATCATGTTACTGGTGAGGACCGAACCCTAGAATGTTAAGAGTTGTAATAGTTCAAGGGATATCACCAGTGATTTGACCTTAAATACTAGCATATCTATAAAATAAGATTATGAGATTTTCCCTATGAGAAGTAAACTAGCACTGATAGTAATCCAGGGTTTACAGGTAGCTAATATGAAAGGTAGATAAACAATATGGAAATGATTCAGAGCAAAGACTAAGGTATAATTTTGAAATATAACAAGTGTGTTTTGAACAAAAGGAGAAATACAATATGAGTGAAGTGCGATATGAAATAAATTCTTACAGTGATAGCAAGAATGATGAATAATCTATTCGTACCTTGTATGTTTCAATTTTAGGGATGTTTAATCTACATGATTAAAATGAGAAGGATAAGTAGCAAAACGTAAGTAGTAATGAATGGGGAGAGAGATAAGAGAAAGTAATGGCTTTTAGTAATATGTGAATTTGTGTTTAGAAGTGTAATTTGTTGAAGGTATACTAAGGGATGTAAATTTGTTTTACATATGATTTCAGTTGTACATGTGCAAGAAATATGTTAATTAAATGTGTCTAATAGTTTAAGTCTTTCATACCAATAATCCATCTTAGTATTGTACAATTGTGGTATGGTGATATGGGTTGAATGATGATGGAACTAATGGAGAGTTACCCTGAATAAGGTAGTCTTACCTATTCACTCATATGAATAGAAGGGACGATAACCATATTGTATTGATATGTAGCCCTAATGAGGTATAGCTTGTTATACCTAGATTTAATATAACTAAGTGATGGTAATTGGGTATGAATAGTCCTTGAATGACTAATACAATCATGGAGTACTTTGTTACTATTGTTGAAACCCTAGTATGCTATAACCCGATGGTTACACCTTGAATTATGTGTGGGTTCATACTTGAGAATAGTATGGAATGTGATGGTGATGCTTCACCTTATGCATACATGATCCAATGGGGATGTCGTGAGTAGTATTATACAATTGTTGTTGAATCTAGTCTTCCAACTCAATATTGTTTTGCTATTTGAGTAGCACAATAGTAAAATTCAAAACAACATGGTGAACTCTCTTTTGTGACTTAGAGGTAATACATAACAATAGTACATATTGAGCTGTATGAATTGAGACAGTTGGATCAGATTATCAATGTTGAGATAACACCTCAAGAGTATAAAAATATTGAAATGGTTGTTGCTCTCTCTATCCTATGATTGATTGTGGTATAGAGAATTTGTTTGTTGTCATTGAGAATTGTTTCAAACACGATGTGATTAGAAAAGAAATACATGACTTAATGTTGAAAGATGCATTCAAGTATGAAATATAAGAATATAATGATGTGTTAGATATCAGAAGCTTAAAATAAACATTGAAAGTATTTTTCTTGCATATTTATGTTTCGGGAATGAAACATTTTTAGGGGGGGGGGGAGAATTGTTATGACCGCATCTGAGCTTAATTAGTAAACTAGGGTTTACCTGGATGATTACATGCTTAATTGGATTGATCATTGCTTAAATATAATTAATGATGATAATTCAATTATGATGTTTTAAGCCTAATAAGAACTTTAAGTGTGCTTTTACTGTGAAAAATTAGGGTTTGAGAAATATAACCCTAGTCAGCTGAAATTAGGGTTTTTACCCAACAAGCCAATGTTGGAGAGGAATGAGAGAGGTAAGCAAAGGAAAATGAAAATGGTATCTAGTCTTAGATAGCACGGTTGTTATGGGTATCACATTCGTGCTAGGTCATTGGTGGCACGGGCATGCTAGGTCATACGACCGTTTTGAAAGAATTGAACTATTAACCAACTTTTGTACTCAAATCTGACGAAACCTGTTATGACCCACTCCATGATTAACTAATAAATACCTCGAATTACGTGAAACACATCAATTAGTGTTGAATATCAAATTAAACATCATGGATAATCAAAATAAGCTAAGATGCGAATTAATAGCTAAGATTGAATCACCTGAGGCAATTAATAATGTCAATGTTGATTATTTAGTACATTAAGTTGAATCAAGTAATCACAGTTGTAATTAGAGCTTTGATCCAGTGAAATAGTCCTTTTAGCATGTTTTGCACTTTGAGGTTATAGAGAATTCCGTGCTTAAACCGTTGCAAGAAAAATCACTCGAAACCGACTTCCGAGTTAAAAGATATGGACATTTGAGTGTGTAGGGACCTAGTTGTAAATATTGGAAATGTTTGGGGAATTTGCATTTTTGCCCCCTAGCCCTTTCTTCCTTATTCCTTCTTTCCCGATAGAACAGAGAACAACCGCTTGAAGCGGTGCCCAGCGCCCGATCCAGAGCAGTTGAGGGGGGCCGCGCGAGAGCGATTTAGGGCGAAATAGCAAACAACCGACCTCCGTCCGTCCTTCCTCCTCCATTCTTCTTCTTCAACCTTCCTCCATCCTCGCCCTAGGTGCGCAGCACCTCGGCCAGCTTGGGTGGCCAGCCTGCTACGGTGTAGCAGCCACAGCAGTGGCCACGGCGCCGTTCCGGTGTGGGAAACAACGCAAAATCGCCGCCCTTGAGTCTGGTCTTGAGGTCCTTGCACAAATCCGCTGCCCTAGCCCAAGTTCTAGCTATCAATCGAGCCTGTTTCCAACCTATACGTGAGAAGCTACTGCTGCTAGTAGCAGGTCCGGCCAGGAGCCCTTAGGCGCAAGGTGCAGCTCAAAACGGCACCATCGACTCCGTCCTTGAGGTCCAAACTGGAATCCGCAGCCAATAGCCACCTTTTGGCATCCTAACAGAGCTTGCTTTCCACCTGTGATTGAGGAAGCTACTGTTCGATTGCAACATGTTGAATTCCACGCTATTCCAAGGTAGAAGAAGACTTGCGTGTGCCGGGAACCGGTCTCTAGACGCAATTCCGGTGGAATCCGGACATCCCAAACCACTCAGGTCCGTTTTAGTTTCCAGTCAGTGCGTCGTTCGGCCGAATTGCGTACGATTCGGCCGAGTTTCTTTATTAGGATTGACGATCAGCGTTTTGATCGGCCAAATTGGGTGTGATTCGGCCGAGTTTCATTTATAGGAATTTGATCAGGGCTTGGATCGGCCGAGTTGCGGGTGGATCGGCCGAGTTGTCAGCCGATCGGCCGAGTTCCCAGTTTGGTCGGCCGAGTTTCATTAGAGTGAGTAGTAGTTCATTTAGTAATCATTATTTAACTCATTTTAGATGTTTAATTGCTTCTGTATTAGTTAGTATAACT
The DNA here is from genome assembly GCA_963693085.1 of Alisma plantago-aquatica. Taxonomy (NCBI): domain Eukaryota; kingdom Viridiplantae; phylum Streptophyta; class Magnoliopsida; order Alismatales; family Alismataceae; genus Alisma; species Alisma plantago-aquatica. The sequence continues at coordinate 118,856,384 of OY856414.1, forward strand.
TCTAAACAGTGTAGTATATACAATAGAATATGTTAGATTCATTGGAATTGAATTACGTGATATGCTTAATGGAAGTGATGAAATTTCCTGTATTATAGTTGTAAGATATTTACTGATTTCAAAATAGATGTTTGGCATCGAAACTGGATAATTGATACTGAATCATGTTTAAGGATGATAAAGGATATATATTTGCTTCATGTATTATTCAGATTGTGCAATATGCATGAAATGTGATATTCCTGTTTAAATGTTTATTTTGTTAATCAGTTAATAGACCTAGATGCCCTAACACCGTAGAACCCCTTAGACAGGTCTGCAACTTTGGGGTGAAACTCGTGTCCAACATCAACCGGTTGAGTAATTCTGGTGGCACGAGGATGGAAAGAGAGGCAGTGTCCAACAACAATCGTGCTTGTGTCACGATGGCACTGCGATAACAAAAGAAAACACGGTTATCTAACACCATTCGTGCTTGTGTCACGAAGGTAACCCTGTGACTCTCCGCCGGTGTACTCAGGTTAAAGGAGGAGTCGAGAGCACACGTGGTTGTGCAGCACACGTGGTTGTGCGATGAGGCCGTGGAGCCTAGGGTCCTGTGCAGACCAGGACGAGTAGTCAGACTTAGCACTTCCCGGGTGTGTCGCTAAGTCTTGTACGGTGGGACCGTAGCATGAACTTGCTGCGGATCTTTATATGCAGAGTACACTGCATATATTTAGGGCATAATAATAATAAAATGAATAAATAATCAAGTAGGTTCACAGTAAATTTATATAACTGTTTATTTACCTGAAATATCTGTTGATGCTTAGAAATGTGATTAATATCTGTATATCTGCTATGTTATTAGAACTGCCTTGTTTAGTTCTGCATTTATGTTTATTTTCAGTTATTAAACCTGACGAGTTGTTTAGTGATAGCTAAGTGAAATGCTATTCACTGAGCGAGTAGGCTCATACCTCTACTCAAAACATTTTCAGGTTATCATCAACAGCAGAAAATCTGAAGGATCGTTTCATCCTTACGCCTAGTCTGTAGAAGGAATATGTAGTTAGTAGTTAGAGGTCTCTTAGTCCTTTCCCCTCGATCTTTGGGATAAGGTGTAAGTGAGAGAGTGAATGTGTATTAAGATGTAAATTACCTGTTATGCTTTATTTTACGTCGGACAATGTAATATGCTGTAGACTCTATTTATATTGTTAGTCAATTTAATAAAGATGCTTCCGCGGTTTGTTTAGTTTCATTTTACAGCATAAATCGGATTTTCCTGTTAATGTCTTTAATATGTTTTAAAAATTGAAGAATGGTTGGCTTAAGTGTAAATCCCATCCTGTTGCGTCCTAATCTTGTGGTTTGTGGTTAATGTGAGATTGGGGCGTGACAATTTTTGGTATCAGAGCGTTGGTTTGAGTACTTAGTTACTCAAGATCAGGGGACGATAAGAGACCAATAGGATTAAGGTTTAGGTGTCTTTCTTCTATCTGTAATTTTCTAACAGGAAGTGTTCTGTTATATTATTGCAGATAGCAGGAAGAGGGTGTGGTCACGAGAATCAAGTAATGAGCTTAAGATAAGTCGTTAAGAATCATTAGGGTCAAAAGATAAGGTTATAAGTGAGACGAATAATAAATGATGTGTTTTAGCTCTGGAAGGTCTGAGTGTTTAGATACCCTGGCCAGGTGTCTGAATACTTAGATTGACCAGTATCAAGCTACTCTGTCTGTTCTTCTCTGGATGCCCTGGCCAGGTATGCAGATGAAGGATAGGCTAGAGAGAAAACCCTAGAAATCTTAGGGTTAAGAGATCAGAAATTAATAAAGGAATAAGAGATTACATATAAGATGCGATTCAACTCTTTTTTATCATTGTTTATCTGATTTAAGTATCACTAGAAATGCTTTTATATGCATAAAATGAAATTTTCAGTTTGTAAAGTAAACATGGTTCTTTTATATTGTTGTGACATGAAGTGAATCGTTTAATGTTTGTCTTTTTGGTATTAAAATAGACCCGAAATTATGTTTAATTGAGTTTGCCCTAAGTGGATATTCTTTCCACATGTTTAAGATTAATAGGGGTTGATTAATCTCGAGTAGCTCTTGGCTTCAGGACTACAGGTTCGGCCTGGTCCGGCTGGCAGGATGCGTTACTGGGATCTAATGACTCCTATTAATAGTAAAAATAAGAATAGACTCTGGATGAATTAGACCCGTAACATAGTGAGAATGTATATACACTAGGATGTTTTAACTATGATAATAAGTCTAAATGTTCTTTTGTCTTGAGAATTAGGGTTTGAGAAGCATAGACCCTAATCGGCCCAAAATAGGGTTTTGATGATACATAAACACAAATTTGATAAGTAAAGTGTCTCAGTAAATGATTTTTGGTATTTTATGTGTAACTCTGATTTATCTCAAATTTGGATATGATTTGTATATATAAAATGTAAACAACATTGGAAAATATCAGAATTTTTGAAGTATGTTCTGACCTGTTTATCGGCCGAGTTTCAAACTCGACCGATCACATTTTCAGAATGATATAGCAGTGTGGTAATTGAATTTTATCTTTTTATTGGTACATCCAATTGATCTCAAATTTTAACTGTGCTTGAAAATCACAATTTTAGACACTCTGTTAAATTGGCGTAATTTTTGGATGACTTTTGACCTCTATAGTGAGGGTGTCGGTCGAGTTTGTAACTCGGCCGAATCTGCTGCAGACTGCAATATAGCAGTGCACTGTTTGATTTTTAATTATTTATTGGTAATTATAAATGATCTCAAATTTCTACTGGAGGTCTGAAACTTCATTAGGTATAACATATAAAATTTCCAGAATTTTTGGAGCTTCTGTTAGATATTTAATAAACGAATTACAGAAACTATTGTGAAAACTAAATTTTCAGCCAATATAATTAAAGTTGAGTGTTGGATTAATATGCTATTGACCCAAGCAACTCAAATTGATTTATATAATCGACCACACCCGCACACAATAATGCTATGTTACTGATAAGGACCAAACCCTAGAATGATTAGAGTTATAGTAGTTCAAGGGATATCACTAGTGATTTAATCTTGAATACTAGCATCTCTATAAAATAAGACCTTGAGATTTGATCTATGTAAAGTAAACTAGCATTGATAGTGATCTAGGGTTTTAAGGTAGTTAATCTGAACGGTACATGAACAATATGAAATGACTTAGAGAAAAGAGTAAAACATAAACCTAAAATGTAATTATAAGAGAGTAGCATAGAAAGCGGAGTATTATCCGATATAGGACCTGAAGATAGTTGATGTAGTTCATATTTTTAAGACATGGCGTCACTATCTTTATGACGTGACAATAGATTACCACCCTGGTAATGAGAATGTGATGAATGATGCTTTCAGCAGAAAGTCAAGTTCAACAACTTATGCATTCTCTATGGCAGGTTTCAATAGAGACCTGTTAGTAGAAATGTGGGAGTTGAACCTAGACTTAGGGGTGACATCACAAAGTGATTTGATTGTATAGATGTAAGTTAAGCCTACTTCTTATGATCAGATCAAGGAACTACTATAGGGTGATAGTGAGTTAAACCAGACTATGCATGACATGTTGTGTGTACTACGAGATGGTGTAAAATTCTTTTAAGGGGAAAAGGCCAAAAGAAAAGATTTTTTTTATGGAAATATATGTATTGATGTATGCTATGCTTTCAGGAAATACTAAGATGTATATGAATCTCAAGAAGTTGAAACGGATGGTCAGATATGCAGAAGGATGTAGCTGAGTATGTGGTTAAAAGTAGTGTGTACCAGTAGGTTAAGGCTGAACCCTAGGAATATATAGCTACATGGTAATCTTTTTCTATGCCTGAACGGGAATGGGAATTTATCACAACGGATTTTGTGGTAAGATTACCCAGGACACCTAGAGGTTGTGATTTGATATGAATGACTGTGGATAGATTAATTTAGTCTGCTCACTTTCTTCATATTAAGTCGACCTTTGATGTCTCGAGACTTGACTATGATATACATGGATGAAATAGTTAGGTTGCTTGGTAATCCAGTTTCAATCATATCATATTGAGTTTAGAAATACACAACGATAATGGTATGGTTTGGGTGTAAACCCAGACAATACAGATTTAGTAAACCATTAGATGCATGATTTCAAGATAGTAAGATAGCATTAAAATATATAAATAAACCTAATTGCATGCTTCCTGTTATGTTAATGTGTATGACTTAAAATTTACATGAATTGACACGTTTCTCTGAGGTATTATTAGAAGTCTCAAGTACTATTAAATATTGGTGATATGATACGTAAATAACTCTTAATTGAGTTATGTGGTGCATAAACCAGGAATTTGGTTAATATGCACGTACATCGAGAAATTTCAGGTAATTGATAAATATTACAGATGGTTTCTTATAAGGTGAAGTAAATTACACTTATTGGTATAATAAGATGTTCAATTACATGAAATTCAGTATGTATGTGCCAAAATTGATTGAGTTTGGAATATTTATGAATTTTTAATCTGTCTACATGCATGATATAAACATTACTCAGTAATTACAATGATTTGAAATATACTGCTCTGCCAGTTCCAGAATAATACTGTATTGTGATTTGAATTGCAATCAAACAGATGAGATAATGGAAACCCTAAGAATAGGGTGTTGCCATGTGATTAGTGAATGAGATAACCCTAAGAGTAGGGTGTTGGCATGTGATGAATGAACAAGGCAAATGAAACCCTAAGGATAGGGTATACGATGAATCAAGTATTTTATTATCAATTTTCATTATGAGATGTGATGATGTTTAACAGTTATATTGCATGACTTTATTTTAGTACCAAGTTGACATGCATTCTGTTTATTTAAGAATTTAAAATGTTTGTCTGCATGAATAGTATGATAATTTCTCAGTAGTTATCGTAAATTGAGATACTATTATAACAGTTCTGGAAAGACAATGTTTTGTGAGTTGATCTGGAATCATATCAGATGTGTCCTAGGTTAAGGGACCTATGCGGATGGTTGATCAGAGGATCAAGAAACTCACAAATTGTGAGGTACCATTAGTGATAGTTTTGTGGAGAAATCTTAACCTGGAGGAAGGCACGTGGAAACACGAGTCAGGAATGAATGACAAGTTTCCTTTCCCTTTAGGGATTTCAGGACGAAATTCTTTTAAGGGGAAAAGGTTGTTATGACCCACTCCATGATTAACTAATAAATACCTCGAATTACGTGAAACACCTCAATTAGTGTTGAGTATAAAATTAAACATCATGGATAATCAAAATAAGCTAAGATGTGAATTAATAGCTAAGATTGAATCACCTGAGGCAATTAATAATGTCAATGTTGATTATTTAGTACATTAAGTTGAATCAAGTAATCACAGTTGTAATTAGAGCTTTGATCCAGTGAAATAGTCCTTTTAGCATGTTTTGCACTTTGAGGTTATAGAGAATTCCGTGCTTAAACCGTTGCAAGAAAAATCACTCGAAACCGACTTCCGAGTTAAAAGATATGGACATTTGAGTGTGTAGGGACCTAGTTGTAAATATTGGAAATGTTTGGGGAATTTGCATTTTTGCCCCCTAGCCCTTTCTTCCTTATTCCTTCTTTCCCGGTAGAATAGAGAACAACCGCTTGAAGCGGTGCCCAGCGCCCGATCCAGAGCAGTTGAGGGGGGTCGCACGAGAGCGATTTAGGGCGAAATAGCAAACAACCGACCTCTGTCTGTCCTTCCTCCTCCATTCTTCTTCTTCAACCTTCCTCCATCCTCGCCCTAGGTGCGCAACACCTCGACCAGCTTGGGTGGCCAGCCTGCTACGGTGCAGCAGCCACAGCAGTGGCCACGGCGCCGTTCCGGTGTAGGAAACAACGCAAAATCGCCGCCCTTGAGTCTGGTCTTGAGGTCCCTGCACAAATCCGCTGCCCTAGCCCAAGTTCTAGCTATCAATCGAGCCTGTTTCCAACCTATACGTGAGAAGCTACTGCTGCTAGTAGCAGGTCCGGCCAGGAGCCCTTAGGCGCAAGGTGCAGCTCAAAACGGCACCATCGACTCCGTCCTTGAGGTCCAAACTGGAATCCGCAGCCAATAGCCACCTTTTGGCATCCTAACAGAGCTTGCTTTCCACCTGTGATTGAGGAAGCTACTGTTCGATTGCAACATGTTGAATTCCACGCTATTCTAAGGTAGAAGAAGACTTGCGTGTGCCGGGAACCGGTCTCTAGACGCAATTCCGGTGGAATCCGGACATCCCAAACCACTCAGGTCCGTTTTAGTTTCCAGTCAGTGCGTCGTTCGGCCGAATTGCGTACGATTCGGCCGAGTTTCTTTATTAGGATTGACGATCAGCGTTTTGATCGGCCAAATTGGGTGTGATTCGGCCGAGTTTCATTTATAGGAATTTGATCAGGGCTTGGATCGGCCGAGTTGCGGGTGGATCGGCCGAGTTGTCAGCCGATCGGCCGAGTTCCCAGTTTGGTCGGCCGAGTTTCATTAGAGTGAGTAGTAGTTCATTTAGTAATCATTATTTAACTCATTTTAGATGTTTAATTGCTTCTGTATTAGTTAGTATAACTTCTAAACAGTGTAGTATATACAATAGAATATGTTAGATTCATTGGAATCGAATTACGTGATATGCTTAATGGAAGTGATGAAATTTCATGTATTATAGTTGCAAGATATTTACTGATTTCAAAATAGATGTTTGGCATCGAAACTGGATAATTGATACTGAATCATGTTTAAGGATGATAAAGGATATATATTTGCTTCATGTATTATTCAGATTGTGCAATATGCATGAAATGTGATATTCCTGTTTAAATGTTTATTTTGTTAATCAGTTAATAGACCTAGATGCCCTAACACCGTAGAACCCCTTAGACAGGTCTGCAACTTTGGGGTGAAACTCGTGTCCAACATCAACCGGTTGAGTAATTCTGGTGGCACGAGGATGGAAAGAGAGGCAGTGTCCAACAACAATCGTGCTTGTGTCACGATGGCACTGTGATAACAAAAGAAAACACGGTTATCTAACACCATTCGTGTTTGTGTCACGAAGGTAACCCTGTGACTCTCCGCCGGTGTACTCAGGTTAAAGGAGGAGTCGAGAGCACACATGGTTGTGCAGCACACGTGGTTGTGCGATGAGGCCGTGGAGCCTAGGGTCCTGTGCAGACCAGGACGAGTAGTCAGACTTAGCACTTCCCGGGTGTGTCGCTAAGTCTTGTACGGTGGGACCGTAGCATGAACTTGCTGCGGATCTTTATATGCAGAGTACACTGCATATATTTAGGGCATAATAATAATAAAATGAATAAATAATCAAGTAGGTTCACAGTAAATTTATATAACTGCTTATTTACCTGAAATATCTGTTGATGCTTAGAAATGTGATTAATATCTGTATATCTGCTATGTTATTAGAACTGCCTTGTTTAGTTCTGCATTTATGTTTATTTTCAGTTATTAAACCTGACGAGTTGTTTAGTGATAGCTAAGTGAAATGCTATTCACTGAGCGAGTAGGCTCATACCTCTACTCAAAACATTTTCAGGTTATCATCAACAGCAGGAAATCTGAAGGATCGTTTCATCCTTACGCCTAGTCTGTAGAAGGAATATGTAGTTAGTAGTTAGAGGTCTCTTAGTCCTTTCCCCTCGATCTTTGGGATAAGGTGTAAGTGAGAGAGTGAATGTGTATTAAGATGTAAATTACCTGTTATGCTTTATTTTACGTCGGACAATGTAATATGCTGTAGACTCTGTTTATATTGTTAGTCAATTTAATAAAGATGCTTCCGCGGTTTGTTTAGTTTCATTTTACAGCATAAATCGGATTTTCCTGTTAATGTCTTTAATATGTTTTAAAAATTGAAGAATGGTTGGCTTAAGTGTAAATCTCATCCTGTTGCGTCCTAATCTTGTGGTTTGTGGTTAATGTGAGATTGGGGCGTGACAAAACCAATGCACCACGGCCGTGGTAGGTAGCACGTCCGTGTTGTGTCCATCTTGGCACGGTCGTGGCACCTTGCACGGGCATTTTCTCTTCAACTAACATTTCTGCATAATTATGGATATCAGTGCACTATTTGATTTTTAATTATTTATTGGTAACTCCAAATGATCTGAAACTCAATCATAAATAACATAAAAAAGTTTCATAATTTTGGGAGGATATATTAGATATTTAGTAGACGAATTATAGTAACATTTGTATGATAGAAAATTCAGCTGAAATAAGAGAAAGAATAGTGAGGGGTCAATGTGTAATTGACCCAAGCAGCTCAATTGCTCTATATGGTCAACCTAGCACACTAGAAGCTCTCATAATTCGCGATTCATTCTATAGAAATGAAATCCTAGCGAGAGAGGGAGAGTTAGGGTTTGAGAGAAGAAAATGGTGGAATTGCTGATTTAGGGTTTCTGTATTTGAGATATGATAAAATCAAGTAAGTTTAGCTTCTTTGCATAGCCTTTCATGGTGAATCTTCTTTCACATGTCAAGATTCCATCCCTCCTCTGATTTGATCCAAAATGGTATCAAAACTTCCCCTTTTCTCACTCTTTCTTCATAATCCCTCATTTTTAGGGTTTCTGAATTGAAAGGAAGAAGAATTGGGTGAATTGCTAGGGATTTGATATGAGATCGAGATTTTCAGGGATGACCTACATTTTTAAGGTGTTTTCACACCTTAGGGTGAGTGGGAACTTCCTTTAAACAGTATATTGCACGAAATTTGGTTAAATCACCCATAATCTTCAATTGCTTAATATGCAACTACAAATCCTGAATTATATGTTTGATCTAAGTTGTTGTAAAATAATATGAAATGGAATCTTCCTCTATTTGGATGAATTTCAAAATCATATTAGAAATGTATACAATACATCCTAATGAGAATTCCCTAAGTATTCACAGAGGTTATCAGAGTAAACTGAAATATAGGGAACTTGTCCATGACTGGAATTGCTGTATAATTAAATAGAGAAATTTGTTTATCTGGATCCCCTTGGTTATGAATGATTGTTTATATGAATGTGTAATACATATATGTCAGATACTATCTTGGATTTCTTTTAAGGTGAATAGTGTTTGTTTGATATCTCAGTAAAGAGGGTGAAATCCTAGATGCGAGGAAAGTTGGATATTTACGAATATATATCTTGAAATCCAATTGAAGAGATTTTATTGACATGGTAGACTTTATTTATTCAATTTTATTATTGTTGCATGATATCTCAGTGAATGGAATGGAAACCCAAATTTAGCTCAGTTCCAAGGTTTCATACATATAATGATTTTATATGATTTGTTGATAGAAATCTTTATTCAGTGAATGTTTATGTCGTATGAAATCCTTATGAGAGCCACGTGATAAGTGAATGAGGTAAATGAAACCCTAAGGATAGGGTGTTCAATGAATCAATTATTGAAATATCAATGTTCTCAGTATGAGATGTGGTGATGCTTAACAGTTCAATTGCATGATTCTAGTGTATAAAGTGCCAAGTTGACATGTATTATGTTCATTTAAGAATTTTAGTCTGCATGTATGTATAGTATGATGATTACTCAAAATATTACAATATTTTGAATATACCATTCTGCCAAGTTTAGAATGATATACATGTTGTATTATAAACTTCAAATAAATAGACACGGTACCATAGAGATATCAGAGTCAAGTATAAGTAAGGAAAAGATACAATATAGTAAGATCTTTCCAAGAATAATAAAATAATAGACTTAGGGGCCTTGAACACCGTAGATTACCTACGGATGTCTGTACTGTAGGGAGGAAACGATCCACCCTGGCAGCGACCAGTATACGGGGATCAGAATGCACCCACAGAGCTTGCGGGGAGACGAAGCCCTTGAGGAAGTCTGTTAAGATAAGATAGGTTACCCAACATGAACAAAGATCCCGGTGGTAGCCCAAAGGTACCCACAGAGCATACCAAGATGAGGCCCATAGAGCGTCTCAAACCCTCCACCTGTGTACTCAACCTAGAAGGAGAGGTCCAGTTAAAGGCCAACTGTTTAGCCGCCTTAGTCAGGCATGACAGTTCGAGTCAAGCATACCCGGATTCAGTTCTAGGCTTAACTTCCCAGGTCTTAAGCTAAGTTTTGTACGATGAGATCGTAGTTCGCTACGAGTCTTCATATGTAGAGTACACTGCATATGATCAGGGCATAAGCTAAAATATGATCATATAGATTTAAAGAGTTTCTTATAAGTAAAAAGAGTTAAGAAAGATTTGAGTACAGTTTCGTAGTAGTTGTTCTTTAAATGTAATATTTACATTCCCTGTTATTTTAACTGTATTATTTTAGATCTACTCAGTGTAGTAATTACTATTTTTATAATTGATATCAGTTGCTCAAAGGTATATCTATAATTATCTCAGTGCTTTAAACTATTTCTTTAACGTACCCATTCACTGAGAGAGTAGGCTCACCCCTCTACTCAAAGTTTTTAGGGAAACCATGTGGACTTGAAGAAGGTCAAAGCATCAGAGTAGATCTACCACATGAGTTAAGTATGAGATTAGTTAAGTTCAGTCGGTCCCTATCACTCTAAGTCCTTGTATAGATGTGAGAGAGTTATAAATGATATTTTGTATCTTTGTTTATTTGATAAGAGAGAATATATCTGATTATCATGTCATATGTACACGGAAGTGTGAGAAACATAATGAATGTATGTATGTGTATCATTAATGTTGAGATCATATTAGAGTAATAAAAGTTTAATTCTCTTGTAAAGTTTGTTTATGTGATTGAATGCGAGAAAACAAAGAGTTTGAAATAAAAAGGAAAAGTCGGGAGTGAACTTTGTATTAAGTGTAATCCTCGTAGTCATGCCCTAATCTCATGATTAGTGGTAATCGTGGGATGTGGATGTGACAGGTTCATTTATGAAATGATCAGTTTTTCTGCCATAGTACAAACTATTCATGGAATTTCCAGATCCTTCTACTCCCGAACAGACTGGGAAAATTGACCCTGCCCTCTATTATAAATAGAGGGTTACTGGGGGCTTCTCAGAACACATAACTCAGAACATCAGTTGCTCTGCAAAGTTATTATCCTCTCTGGTTTTGGTAACTGAGAGAGCCTGAGCAAGTGCTACCCGACTAGGGAGGCACAACGAGGGAAAGACAACTGTAGAAAAGTAGTCTGAGTTCGGGAAAGCATGTTGGTGCTAGTACACCGACAAGAGGGTCATCTTCTTCCTGCTAGTTCTTCTAGAATGCCAGGAGTTTCAGGTGGTCTGTGTGGACTATCTGCAGAGGTAGGAGATGTCTGTCGCTCAAGAGGACACGTCAGTCGCAGTCTATGGTGGAGGCCAGAGTCTATGGCAAAGACCAGGAGCTGCACAAATACTGTCCAAGACATGGTGTTGAAGATCACACATGACTGCGAGATATTGTCGCTGGGCAAGACCCAGGACCATGTATATCTCACTAAAACCATCATTCTCATTACATAGTCATCGATGCGATCTCCTGTTTTAGTTTAATGGCCAGTAATTTTTGTTTGCTATCTACTCTGAGGCTATAAAACCCAACAGTTGATCTCTCTGTAGGTAGTAAACATGTTGATTTCCAATGGGTTTTTGTTGTGAACTATTTGCGTAATGGGAAAGTTGAACGCCTAAAGGCCAATCTTGTTGTCGAGGGATACACACAAGAAGACATAATTGATTGTTTTTAAACTTTTTCTATAATTTCTCATCTTAGTTATGTCACATTCTAATTTCTATTAGTGTTAACGAAGACTAGCACTTACATCAACTAGATATTAAGAATGTATTTCTATATGAAGGTTTACACGTGAGTATCTATATGTCACAACCTCCAGATTATGTTGCTCAGATAGGAATACCATGAAAAGTATAGAGTCCCTGAATATGATTTGACAAGTTATCCCTTGTAATGCACACATTTGTCACAGCCTCAATGTGTCCACTCTGTGTTTATAAAAACCACTACTTCTGACATTATTGTTCTTATTGTTTATGAAGATGATATCATCCTATCCGACAATGATATTGCATGGATTGTTACTACAAAGAAATATCTTATGAAGCATCTTGCAACAAAAAACTTTGGACGTCTACGGTATTTTCTTTGTATTGAGATATCACATAATAGAGATGGAATATATTTATCACATGGAAGGTATACTCTGGACTTACTGAAACTAGAATACTTGGTGGCATACATGCAGTGTCCCATGTAGATCAAGTTCATAATCCATGGGCAAAATTTACTCAAACCTTAGCAGAAAAATTTAGCTATAAAGGCTTGGTTGGAAAAAAAATTATATCTTATTGATAATAGACTAGATATATGATTTACTATTGGTTTTTTAGCCAATTCATGTATTGTCTTAGGCATTGTCACTGGAGCGCTGCATGCCAACTATTAAAATATTTGAAGAATATGCACCTGGACATGAACTGTTTTATAAAAGAAATAGACATATAGAAGTGTGTGCATATTCTAATGTAGATTATGTTGGGTGTAAATATGATAAGAGATCCACCTCTGACTATTGTACCTTTGCAGGGGGTAACTTGGTTACCTGGAGAAGTAAGAAATAAAATGTTGTTATCAGATCCAATGTAGAATCTGAGTATCGTTCAATGGAACATACTACTTGTGAGCTGTTATGGATCAAATCTCTTATGTATGACTTTGGTTTTCCTACCACCCATGTTGTTTTAATGTATTATGATAGTCATGTTGCTACCTTCATTGCTATTAATCATGTCTTTCATGAAAGGACCAAGCATATTGAGGCAGAGTGCCATTTCCTCTGAGATGTTGTACTGACTAAGAAGATCACTATCCCTTTTTATGCCAACACATGCACAAACTACATATATATTTTTACAAAACTTCTTTGGTAAGAGAGTTCCAAAGATCATTGCAACCTGAGAATGATTGATATCTATGCTCCAACTTGAGAGGGAGTATTGACACATATATTTGTCTTTAGTTGTTTTATTCCCTTTGATTATGTTTTTCCTTTTCACTTTAGTCTTATGTAACATGGGCCTAAGTATAATAGTCCCACTAGGGTTTGTTGTGTGCTTCCTTATTGTTTCCCTTCCTATATATAGGATAGAGATATAGTTCTTTCCAAATATATAAAGATGATTGTTCTCAACAAAATATATAGTCACTGTGTTGTTTGGATAATCCAATATTTTGTGGACATAATTTGATACGATACATCATATTTTTATCTTCTTATTATGTTCTAATTTGGTTGTGTATACAACACTATTTTGGTGGTATATGAGATGTGTATAAAATAATGGTAGTTTATAGGTTATGCATCATTTTATACTTTTTTTGCATGGTATTTACTACTTATCTTGAGACTTTTTTATATGATATTTTATAAAATATGAAGTTGTAAGACGTAATATATAATAAGACTCAATCATTATTGTACCATATGGTACACATTTGTGGTGTGTTATCTATTTCATTTGTACTTATTTTTTTATATACAACAATATTTTTGAGGATATATGATATGTAAATTTGCAATTTTTTGAGATGTATTGTCATTTACTATTATTTTTGTGTGACAAATTTTTTTCTTTTTGGGCGATTTATTTGTTCATACACCAATGTTAGGAGTACTACTTTTTGTAGATGCAACAACCATTGCCTTGATACTATGTTTTCAATGCAACACAAACAATGTGTGTAATATTGTAGGATATTACTTGGAATAACTTTTATTAGTTGATATCCATTTTGGAGCATCACTTTGATATATAAATGTATTAGGCATGAAAATAATTGTTAATATAATCATATTTTTTAAAATACATATAAATTCCTCGCTTTGCCCTTACCTTCCCCATTTACCCTATGAGTAAGAGGGTAAGGGTAAGAGGAGGATAATGATATTGGTGGAGTGAGAAATTACCTAGGCCCTTACCCATCACACTTGGTGGGTAAGGGTAACAGTAAAGCCCTTATCCCCTCTATAGCATCCCTGTTGACGATCCTATCAACAGATGGGGCTGAATCCATTTTATTATTATTTTGAAATCATGAACTGAACTCCATGCGGAAACTATACTTTAATCTTCAATTTTTAATGTATTATGCATGATATTATTGTTGATATTATCATAATTTTTAAAAGATGTATAACTTCCTTGCTTCACCCTTACCTTCCCCATTTACCATATGGGTAAGAGGGTAACACTATGTTTGGTATGTCGTGAATGAGGGGGAGTGGAAGGACAGGGAGGGGAGGGGAGGGGAAGGAAAGGGAGGGGAGGGGAGGGGACACTTATTAGCATGGGGAGGGGAAGGGGAGAGAACATAAAAAATATTAAAAAAATTCATGTCAATTTTTTTAACAAGCCACATTAATCTAAAAGGTTACATACACCAAACACATGTTACTACATAAAAATTGAGATAAATTAAACTCATATCTCATATGTCTCGTGATCAAAATAAATTTTTTCATATAATCATTTTGTTAATGAAGAAGATATATTTCTTATGCCTAATGTGATGTAAAACATTATTGATGCAAATAGAAACTACCGCTTATCTTTTTATAGTCATTGTGTACATGTACTTCTCTCCATATTTATAAATTCCCTTTTATTATTTAAGTTCCCTCCATAAATTGAAAATTTCCTCTACTTTCCTCCACAATTCCTTCTCTTTTTCTACTTTTCATCATGTTATTATGTTAAAATAGTATTTATCTAAAACTTTTTGTTTTCTTTACCAACATTTTTTCTAGACATTTTTTTAATCGTGTGCTACATTTATTCTAGTTTTCTTTTATCTATATTTTTCCCACCATATTATCTATATTTTCCCTTCACATTCTATATTTCCTTCCAAACTTTATAATAAATTTCCTGCCAAGTCTCTCCACTTCTTCTTGTCTCCACTCCGATTTGGTGAGGAGAAAACTGGCTAGAAATATTTTTGATTCTCCCCCCTCCATGCATTCCCCTCCATTCCCTACCCTTCCCCTTCACTATGTGCAACCAAACAACTTAAATTGTTTCCCCTCCCTTTCCCTCCCATCCATTCACCATGTACCAAACATGATGTAAGGGTAAGTGTAGGATACATATATTGGTGGAGTGAGAAATTACCAAGATCCTTACCGATCACACTTGATGGGTAAGGGTAACAATAAAGCCCTTATCCTCTCCATAACGTCCCCATTGACGATCCTATCAACAGATGGGGCTGAATCCATTTTGTTTTATATTATTTTGAAATTATGAACTAAACTCCATGTGGAAACTAAACTTTAATCTTCACTTTTTTTAATTACATATTAAAAAAAGACTCATATATACTATATAAGAACTCTCATCGGTGGGAGATGAATGTGATTTTTTCTATAATCTTTTTGGAATTACAAACGGGTCTGTGTGTATAAACTACACCTTTATCTTTAATTTTTAAATTATATATTATATAAAAGGCTCATCTATACTATATAAGAAATCATGTAGAGGGACTGGATGCAGTTTTCCTCCATTATTTTTAGTATTAAAAATTGTCCATGTTATGTAAGCTAGAGTTATGTATTTATTTTTCAAATATATAATATATATAATAAAACTCATAGAAGGAACTAAATGTAATAATTTCCAAAAAAAAGATATAAATGATAAATTAATATATGGTAAAATACAATTTTATTTTACTTTATAAAATTATGAATTGATCTTCTATATTCTGATAAACCTGCATGTACTATATAAAAAGCATGTGAGATGGCTAAATGCATGTACTACCACAAAGGGAGGCGGTCATAAAAGGATAATACAAGTGGTGGAATAAATATAAAAGAAAAATCAAGATACAAGAAGATGTGCATGATCATGTGGCATATAGAGTCTGCACTGCATAGATGTAGTCAGAAGAACATATTGTATACATGTGTGTTTTTCCCATGCATATTGTAAAACAGGGGCCAGGTTAATGTCCTCCTCAAGTGTACTCATTGTTCAAATATAAATAAAAGTATCATTGCTGACATTGTAAGCACAATTCGATCTTGATTAACATTCATCTATTTTCTTATCGAAAACCCATCTATATTGGCAAGCGACTGACTGGATACATAATGTCTCTCACTACATATGTATGTATAGTACATGGTGTCTTTCACTACACACTAGCTATAATTACATGTGTAACAAGTGCTAATTTTTGCTATACATGAACTACAAATACAAATTGTAACCAATGTCATCTCTCCCTACATATCATCGGTACAAATTGAATTGTAGTCATACATTTGGCTACAATGGAAACTACATATTTAGGTGTAAGGACATTTTTACCTACAATTAGGGTTACATATGAATTTGTAGCCAGATGTATAACTAACTACAACTTTAAAAAATGTAGCCTAAACAATTAGCTATACATGTATTAGCTATATATTATAAATGTAAGGATAAATGTAGCCAAAGCTTTTAGCTACAAATTTTAGGGTTTTCGCTATAATTTTTTTTGTAGTTAAATATCATATTTTTCGTAGTGAATTACAAACTGGTACATGTGTAAAATTACAATTTTGTCCTTATTTATATAATTATGTACTATATAATAAAACCCATTGAATGATCTGAATATTGTCTTTTTTGAATTATGAATCAGTCCCTATATGTGTAAAAAATAATTTTGTTATTATTTTTAGGACCATGAATCGATTCTTTGTGTTTTAATAAAATTACATGTACAATTATGACGTCCTTAAGTTCACGCAACACACATAATTATAGGAGATGTTATATATAATACTTTTTTTTTCAGACGACAAAGCAATCTTTATATTCTAATAAGGTAGTTTCCTAACATACTTGCTTTTTAAAAAATGCGTGAAGAAGGTTGGATGCAATATTTATCTTTTTAATTAAGCTATAATTAGTCATTCTCCGCGTGACACACTTTGTTTTAAAAAGTGTGCACATTATTCTTTTTTTTTTAAAGCATGTCGAGGAAGTTGGAAACCTTCATATTGATGCTTGTAGTTCGTATATTTAATAAATAGATTGCGAGCATTATCCTAAAACCTAAATATTAGATATATGTCCATCTTGTCACATACCCAAACACGTGTGATAATTTGAATTTGAGTTTAGATCGACCCAAAGAACATACTGAAACATTTATCGATACATACATTTAATGATACAGTTTAGGAAAATTACATCGAATGATACATGTAACTTATATGTACCATTTATAAAACTACTAAACTTATAACTTAATAATTAATTTTTATCATATATATGATGATGATACCGTCTTTGTTATAAACATTTAAAATCACAATTATATTCAAAAACCATAAAAGATATAATAAAGGAACCACCCAACTATTTTGGAATTTTACTAACTTATAATTATTTGATTCAATGATGGCCAACGATCTGGTCAAGATCTAATAAAGTAGTATACATCCAACATATATCGTTGGATCATGTGTAGATCAATAAAAATATACAATAACTTAAGTGCACTTTCATTTTTTTTTCTTTCAGTCTTACAAACATGCATGGTCAAACATATTTTAGATAAAATATAATTTTAAAGAATTACATTTAATGTACCCTACAAAGATGCATCTTATATATACATACACATGTATATAATGATCTAATTATATGACTTTTTGGATTTGGATTTACCTTGACCAGGCCATATCAAAATCTGATTGAATTTTCTTTTATGAGCCATATATGAGAAGGTTATGTGAACATATTGGATATAAATCAAGCATACTAACACTGATATTAATGTATGATGAAATCATACAGAAGGAGTTGGATGCAAATATTATAATTGTCGAGGGAGTTCAATGGAATATTTATATTTAATTAATAAATATAAAAACAATACATTGTAGTTTTTACGACTATCAATACCATATATGAAAAAATATGGAAGAAGTTGGATAAATTCTTTATTTTTAATTTTCTAAATTATAAGTTGATCTTTAAAATAAGGTAAACATGCATGCCTAATTTGTATAACAAAGAGGGGAAAATAGATGTACACGTGAGGATTTAACAAAGCTTAATTTTCATATATTTGATTGTTTTGTTGTTATTGGTACTTGTGATGTCCTTTTTAGATGCCCATGGAGGCGTGATCAATAAAACTTTCTCAATTAACAAAAATAAGAAACAAGTGAGGATTTAACAAAACTTAATTTTCAAATATTTGATTGTTTTGTTGTTATTGCTACTTGTGATGTCCTTTTTAGATGTCCATGGAGGCGTGATCAATAAAACTTTCTCAATTAATAAAAAAAACAAGTGAGGATTTAACAAAACTTAATTTTCATATATTTGATTGTTTTGTTGCTATTGCTACTTGTGATGTCCTTTTTAGATGCCCATGGAGGCGTGATCAATAAAACTTTCTCAATTAACAAATAAGAAACAAGTGAGGATTTAACAAAACTTAATTTTCATATATTTGATTGTTTTGTTGTTATTGCTACTTGTGATGTCCTTTTTAGATGCCCATGGAGGCGTGATCAATAAAACTTTCTCAATTAACAAATAAGAAACAAGTGAGGATTTAAGAAAACTTAATTTTCATATATTTGATTGTTTTGTTGTTATTGCTACTTGTGATGTCCTTTTTAGATGCCCCGCAGGCGTGATCAATAAACCTTTCTCAATTAATAAAAAAGAAACAGAGGATTTAACAAAACTTAATTTTCATATATTTAATTTTTTTGTTGCTATTGCTACTTGTGATGTCCTTTTTTTTTTGGATCTGCATGGGCCGAAGCCCACCCCCTCTTCAAACAGGTGCCAGAGTCCGGATGACCCAAGAAGTTGGTAAATACAGCTGATCCGAGCGGATTTTAGATGCCCATGGAGGCGTGATGAATAAAACTTTCTCAATTAACAAAAAAGAAAGTTACGGCCTGTAGCACCTGTACACCGGCATCAGAATATCATTCAAAAGCTGCCCCCAATTTTACCTGCTGTACCCAGTAGCTGATGCTGCACCAGTTTCCATTTATTATGTTTAAATAAGATGGAATGCTTCGTGGCCCATTCATACTGCCACATTTACGAAAGACGGGACCACAATAGGAACAGGATCAGACGTGGGACGACCCGGCTAGGATGCTGAGACAAATGCCGACACACAAGATCGGATAGAGAAACCCAATCCGTGTACCCATATCGCCATCGGGTATATAACCAGCCGTTCCTCAATTTCGGAGGGAAGCCCTGGAGGGAAAGACAGATTTTGCATTGCAGTGACGAGACCGCCGGTTGTTCTCTCGCGCCTCTGATCCCATGGACGCCGCGCCACCTCCGGCACCACCACCCGCCGACACAGAGCAGCAGCCTGCGACCGCGGAGGAACCTCCGCAGCTGGCCCAACCACCGGCACCACAACAGCAGCAGCAGCAGCAACAGCAACCAGCGGCCGCACCCACGCCGCCTGGCCCGTCGCCCCCGCAGCATGTCACATCTTCACCGGCCCCTCCTTCTGTCCCCGAACTTCCGGCCTCAACTACCATACCTTCCACCGTAAACACTCCCCAGCAGCCCCAAGAACCGAGGCCGCAGTTCCAAACTCAGGCCCTTGCCAGGGGCGGTGGCGCCCGACCTCCGCTGCCCACTTTCTCCCATTTCCACTCGGTTTCTGGCGCTTCTTCCCCCGGTATGCCGCCTTCAGTGTCGGCCCCCATTCCGAGGGGCGTGATGGCGATTGGCCACCCCGCGCATCAGCCGCCTCCTAGGGCACAGCAGGCGGGGCCGGTGCCTTTCTCTTCCTTCGGCCCTACTCCTTCGTTTGGCCAGACGTTCGGCGGAATGCATCCGAGGGGATCCGTCTGCGGTATACCCGATCAACCGTCCAGTTCCAATGCTCCGGTTAGGGCTCCCACATTCCTTGTGTTTTTTAGTTTCTTTTTGGCCAACGGTTGATCGTGCAAATGTATTGCGTACTCTCTCTCTCTCTCTGGTAGGAGGGGCTGGTACGTGCAAATGCATTCTGTATTCGTGTTAATGGTGCAAAGAGACAGTGGCTCGAATTTTTTTTGTTCTAGTTAAAATCATAGCCATAATGTACTTATAGTGCAAGCTAGAACTCCACACTAACGCCTATGCATCACGTTTAACTCCTAATAGAAAAAAAGGGGCAATACCTAGCCTGCACGAAGAAGGCCACTACCACAACCTCACTAATTTCCTGAATGAATCTGTTCCTGATCAAATGTGATGGATATCAAGATGTCACCATTTTTCGTACTTGACTTGATTCCGTGTAGTTTTCTGGCTTCATGCTGGATTTGTTAGTTCTTTATGGCTTCATGCTGGATGTGCATCAATTGTAGTAGTGTAAGCTTCCTGTGACCGTGATTTAGGATGCTCTCCTCTAGTCTCTCTAAAAGGGATCTTGTGTTAACTTGACAGCTTTTCATCCGCATTTGATTCACTACAATTTTTTTGAATATAGATACTCTTCGCCATCATGTCGAGATCATAATCACCTAACTCAAATCCCTACTTTCCATCAACAGATTACATGGCTCCTCCTTTCCCGTTCATCTGTCTTTTGGTCCACTCGCATAATCACTCCTTATAAGCACTTTCCCAAGCTACTTTATGCGTTCTTTCCCCTTCTAACTCTGTTTCTTTTGAATTAGTTCTTCTCCTTCAATATGTCGTTTCTCTGTTTAGATAAATGGATTTTGCTTTTGCATTCTTTCACAATATGATATCGCCAAATGACTTAATTTTTGAAGCATTCATATTCAGTTTTGTGTGTTCTTAAATAATATCCACGGGGAAACTCAAATTATTTTCTCCACACTGTTGAGACGGTGACAGGTGCATGATGGATCTCGTCAGTATCAATGTATTTGAAAAGAGTGATGTGATGTATTACCTTGTCATGGAATAAATCTAGTCGATAGCCTCACTCTATCTTCTCTTCTCTCTCCTCCTTTTGGTAATGACAACTAGAGCTTCCGATGGGGCTAAAGTGTAGCCTAAGTCCTGGCTGTCATGCTTGTTTAAATAGAAGGCAGAAGATAGGGTTTAATTAAAACCTGGGAAGCCAATGAGCGACAAACTATGTTTACATTAGTGCTCATGGACCCACTAGCCAATCGACTACCTAGTCTACTCAACCAACAAGAAGATTCAGGGAATTACCCTGTCACAAGTAGTCAATTGACGATAACATCAGTCAATCAGCTACAGACTAATTGATCGGCCTGTGGCTCCATTCAATCCCAATAGCCCTCAAATTTAGTTAGTTGGTTGACTAATCATATGAGTCAATTTTCTAACATCTAGTTGTAAAGAGGCGAGATCACCTCTTTACTAAAATTTAAAGGAAATACAAACATCCACAATTTTAACAAAATTTAGAGACTTTGAGGATGATTGCATAATATTCCAAGTAAATAAGCATGATTCCAGATACATAATAAGATGTCAATAGCAGCGGAAAGAAAGAAATAACAAGCCTTCACATGGATTTATTGTTTATTACATGAATGACTTCTAAAAGAAAAGATAAGATAAATAGGATCTAGCTATAGCAACCTAGCCATCCTTTCAAAAAGCTAAAGATCAACTCCGGAGGGAAACTTCCTTCAAGCTTGTCCTTCACCTTGCACAGCACCAACACCTGGGTGGTTGGGAAGACACCCAGCAAGAGGAAAAGAGAGAAAAGTATGTGTTACAAGATTATTCTAAAAGTGGCAAGAAAGTTGTAACAAGTAAAATAGGCTAGAGATTTATTGAAAAGTGAGACATCAAAGAGTATGAGGCTTTATATAATGAAACTTGCCAATAACAAAATAAATAAGGGTTTTGCATGTAAATTAATATGTCTACCTAACTAAGTAGGGTTGAGGCACTTACCGGACCTCTAACCTTAGGTGAGGGGAGAATAAGACATTCCCAGTCACCTATAATTTTAATGGGGAGAATTATAAACATTCCCCTAGGGCGATTATATACATGCCCTCTATGGGTGGTTGTACATAAGTACCACTACTTTATAATTAAGTAAAACATTTAATTACATGCTAGCAAAAGAGTTATGGCAAGATTAGGCAAAGAGATTATGTAACATGGCAGTGGGGTATAAAACCCAAACAAGATAATGCTACAACTAATTTTTGAGGCAATAAACAATTTAGGTTTCAAGAATTAAGGATTTAGGTCAGATTAAGCCTCACAAGGAATTATAGGTAATGGTATAATGGTTTCCCAACTGAAGAGTAGATGCACATACCTTAGCCTCAAGTGTTCTAGAATCCTCTTTCCAACCCTTCGCACGAATTCAGAACCCACTTTCCCTAATTCATCATTAGATCTATGAATTAGAATTATATGCACTCATTAAAGATTGAAAACCCTAATATTACTAACATTTTGCGCAAACCATCGATTTAGACTCCAAAAACCTCACTATCATCTTAGTTAGGATATTCTGATCAAGATAACATATAATATTGTATATTTTGAAAATATGGACTTTTAGGGTTAATTTTGGTGATTTTTAGTTAATTAAATCGACTCTAAAAATACGTTTTCGCAAACATCAAAATCAAAACTCAAAATTATTTTTAATGGATAGATCTCGTCTTCCTGATTTCAAAACACTATTTATTTTCTATTTTTGACCAATGGAATAATTTATAGAAAATATTTCATTCTGACCAATCAGCAAGTGCCACGTAGACAAACGCACGCAAAGCAGAGCGATCGGGAGCGGTGACCCGCGTCTCAGGAACGCTCGCAGCAGGCGAGCAGGCCGGGGTCAAGCGGTCAAAGCAAAAAGCAAAAGGACGAGAACGTCCCTCGCGCGAAAAGCAGCCAAAGCAAACGACCAGGGGCAAAGGCGTAAAATCAAAATAAAAAAAATGTGGGTCGTCTTCTCCAGCCCGCCCGACGGCCGAAGCAAGCTGTAAGCTGCTTCATGTGGAAATTTGGGCGATTTTGCCCTAGAACACCAAACACGACGTGAAGACATGCGATGGAAAGCCAAGCAACCAACGAACTCGACCATACCTTGGATTTGAAACGAGGTCAACAGAACAGAGCACGAGAGGCGCCGCAAGCCTGGGGTCTTCGACGGCTAGTTGGGGCTCAGATCGTCCACGAAACGCCAAATTGAGGGCACGAGTGAGTTGCTAAGGCGATGGCGGTCGCTGGGGTTGTTATATTTATAGGCAAGGTACCCTAGACTAGGGTTTAGGTAGGGGAAAGAAGAGAAGGTCGGCGCCCCTATTGGGCGTTTCTCCAAAACTCGTCAAATCCCAAAGTTTTTGGGATAAACCTGTGCGGAAACGCACAGGGAATCCAACAAAGCAAGTTTGAGCAAAATCTGTCGATTAAAACTCTAGATAATTTGATTTGAAAAACCGAGGAAACAAAGGCCTGTTGCCTTTTACGATTAGAGGTAAAAGACGACTGTGAGTCGTCGGATCAGTGAACCCCGGGTCCACGAAGGACTCTGGGCCGTCCGATCGCGCGGATGAGACAAGGAGTAGATTGCTAATAAAATTCGACCAAAAATTCAATAAATTCCTAAATGTTTCTCTCTCTCTTCATTTGGAGGCTCAAACGTTGTCCAAAAATTACCAAATTTTATATTCTGACTTATTTTGACGCGTAGAATCCAAATATGGTGTTAGTTTTGCCTTTTGAGTAAGTTTGATATGTAAAATAATTAAAATGACATTTTCTCTTTCCTCCTTCAAAAGAGGTGATAACATTATCTAAAGTTTGTGTAACTTCACCGATAAGTCTCTCTAAGGGATTGGAACACGATTTTGCAATTATCTTTACAAGTTGAGATTATTTATTTATTTATTAAATAAATGGAAGATTCTACACACTTTCTCTCCTATTTTATTCAGTATTCAAACATGATCCAAATTAGTTGCAAATTTGCCCAGAGGCTTATTTTTATGTTTAGAATACGAATTTGGAGTTATCTTTCTGATTTGAGAACATTAAGTATTTTATTTTACTTTATTGGCATATTTCCTATTTTCTTTTGATAAAGTCATTAATATTTATATTTATGTTCCACTTTAAATGATACTTGGCCCTTAAGTTACTTTTTGATCAAGGAAACGAATTTGAGTGTCAAATTATCATGATGGGTTTCCAATTATAATTTTGGTGCAATATCTTTCTCATTATCCTCTTCTATCCATTAATTTCTATATTGCATTTAATTATTGCATTTATCTTCTCCCTTAGATAAAATTCGGATTTTCTCTTATTTCTCTTTTTCTAGGAAGTGCTAGAAAGTTCTAGGACGAAATATTTTATTCTTTTTATTGCTTAGTGTACAATTTGCACTTTAGGCCCATTATCTAAAATCTAACTGAGGTATTTGTGCATACAACCCTATATTAAGGATATATGGGAAACATTTATCCAATAACCATCATAATTCCACTAAATCAAGTCCAAAGACATATGGAACGAAAATGAAGGACAAAACTTATAGAAAAGAGTATAAAGAGGTACATAGAGGATTTCAGTATGTTACAACACTCCACCCCTTAAAAAGGATTTCGTCCCCGAAATCTCATACAAAGAGGGAAGGGTGAGTACGTAACATCTCGTCTTTCAACTCCCAAGTGGTTTCTTCTAAACCATGGTATCTCCACAAAATCTTTACTAACTCTATCTCCTTATTCTTCAGCTGCTTTACTCGGGAGTCAAGGATCCTCACAGGTAGTTCTTCGTAAGTCAGATTCGCATTAATCTCCACAGGTTCAATAGTGAGTACATGAGATGGATCCTTTACGTACTTCCTCAACACAGAAACATGGAACACATTGTGGATCTTATCATAAGCAGGAGGCAAAGCTAAGCGATATGCACAATCTCCCACTTTATCTAAGATTTCAAATGGTCCAACATAGCGAGGACTCAACTTGCCTTTTACTTTAGATCTTGCACTAGAACGTATAGGCTTGATCTTTAGAAAAGCATAGTCTCCCACTAAGAAGCTTACATCAGACCTCTTTTTATCAGCATACATCTTCTGTCTGTCTTGAGCAGCTTTCATCCATTTCTTTATCAGCTGTACCTTCTCAAGCATCATCTGCATGTCATCAGTCTTCACTAGGGAACGTTCACCAACATCATCCCAGTGCAAAGGCGAACGACAAGGTCTACCATAGAGAGCTTCAAAAGGGGGCATACCAATACTTGCTTGGTAGCTATTGTTGTAAGCGAACTCTGCTAATGGTAGATATCGATCCCAGGCACCACCCCAATCCATCACACAAGCACGTAGCAAGTCCTCCAGAATCTGAACTGTTCTCTCGGACTGACCATCAGTTTGCGGGTGGTATGCAGTACTGAAACGTAGATCAATACCCATCTCTTCTTGAATCTGACCCCATAAGCGAGAAGTAAATTTTGGGTCTCGATCAGAAACTACTACAGCAGGGACACCATGCAGACGAACTATCTACTCCACATATAACTGAGCCATCTCAGCAACCTTATACGTGGTTTTGAAAGGCAAGAAATGAGCAGATTTTGTAAGCCGATCAATCACCACCCAAACAACATCATAACCTTTCTTGGACTTAGGAAAACCGGTAACAAATTCCATTGTGATCTTCTCCCACTTCCATTCCGGAATCTCAAGAGGATGAAGAAGACCACCGGGTCGTTGATGTTCAATCTTGACTTGCTGACATGTCAAGCACTTTGCCACGAACAGAGCTATATCATTCTTCATGTTCTTCCACCAGAAGCTTCGCTGTAAATCCTTGTACATCTTGGTTGTGCCAGGGTGAATAGTGTACTTGGTCCCATGAGCTTCACTCAGAACCTTCTGTCTCAGACCACCAGCATCGGGAATCCACAACCTTTGTCTAAAGCGGACAACACCATCCACTCCGACAGAGAAGTCAGATTGCGGTTTCTCAGATAAAGCTTTCATCACTTCAAGCTCAGAACTCTCCAACTGTGCAGTCACGACTTCTGAGATCCAGGTTGGTGTAACGGTCAAACTGGCCATATGAACACACAACTTGTCTTCATCCACTGAATCGACAGGCTGAGGTCTCCAATTGGCCACATGTTCAAGGTTTTCCTACACTGAACATTTCAGAGCAGCACAAACAACATCCTTCTTGCGACTTAGAGCATCTGCTACGACATTTGCTTTACCAGGATGATAGGTGATGGTGAAGTTGTAATCTTTAAGATATTCCATCCACCTACGTTTTCGCAAGTTCGGATCCTTCTGAGTCAACAAATATCTCAAACTCTTGTGATCAGAAAAGACTTCAAACTTTTCGCCATAGAGGTAGTGTCGCCAGATCTTCAAAGCATGAACTATGGCAGCAAGCTCCAAATCATGCGTAGGCCAATTTGCTTCATTAGGTTTCAACTATCGAGAAGCATAGACGATCACCTTTCCGTCTTGCATCAAAACACACCCTAAGCCTTGTCGGGATGCGTCGGTGTAGATGACATAGGGTATGCCCTCAACAGGAAAAGCAAGCACGGGAGCAGAAGTCAGGCTCATATTCAACTTCTGAAAACTGTCCTCACATTCAGGGGTCCATGAGAACTTGACCTCCTTCCGAGTCAGCTTGGTCAAAGGTAAAGCCAACTCAGAGAACCCTTTGATAAACTTCCGATAGTAACCAGCTAGACCAAGGAAACTACAGATTTCGGATGGGTTTTTCGGAGCATTCCACTTTGTCACAACTTCTACCTTTGCAGGATCAACAACTATATGACCGGCAGAAATCACGTGACCAAGAAACATAACTTCCTTTATCCAGAACTCACATTTTGAGAATTTCGCATACAGTTGATTTTCTTGCAATGTGCTGAGTACAATCCGCAGGTGCTCGCGATGCTGTTCCAACGTCTCGGAATAAACCAAAACGTCATCAATAAACACCACTACAAACTTGTCGAGATATGGGCGGAACATTCGGTTCATCAGGTCCATGAACGCAGCAGGGGCATTTGTCAAACCAAAAGGCATGACCATGAATTCATAGTGCCCATAACGAGTTCTGAACGCTGTCTTCGGGACATCATCATTCTTCACACGCATCTGGTAGTAACCACTTCGCAAATCCATCTTGGAAAACACGGTGGTTGACTTTAGTTGATCGAATAAGTCGTCGATGCGCGGCAACGGATAACAGTTCTTCACTGTCACCTAAGAAGCACGGATACGGATACGTATCGGATACAGGTACGGGTACGGGTACGCGGATACGGCAATTTCCCAAAATATAGGATACGGGTACGTCATGGATACGACAATTTTTTAAATATTTATTTTAATATATTTAAAAATAACCAATATATTTATTTTAAAAATAGATGAAGACAATCAAATTGCATTCAAAAATCACAATATTTCTAAAGAAAATGGAAACCAATAATATAATATCAAACAATGATTTTAAAAAGAGGTCTTTCATTCATATTAATGTGAGACAAGTTACAAAAAGACATGATAATATCATATTCTAAACCTTTCACATTTCATGTATCATGTAATGTTGTGTTGTAAAGTGAGTTGTGTCATATGTGATTTCAAACTATCTTCTCTCATGTATAGCTAGCTACTATGAAACACCGATATAGATACAGAAATGGATACGGGTGCGGCACGGGGATACGCCAATTTTCAAAAATATAAGATACGGGTACAACATGGATACAACAGTTTTTTTAATGTTTATTTTGAAATTTTAACAGAAAATACCAATTTCATTCTCAAATGACAATACAATAGGGGGAGTCTAGAGTTGGAAGTCACATGGTTTTGGGATTTTGAGGGATCACACAAGTGGGGTGCTCTCTTGGCTGCTAAATGGGTTGGTTGTATCATGGCTGCATTGAGGTCATTTCCTGCTAATAAAAAAAGGAATACGACTTAAGAAGTATTTGGTATGTATTAGAGAGTATCTAGGGAGTATTAGTATCAAATATGTATTCAATACTGATAGGGCACCTATTTTGGAGTATCGGTGCTTCATAGGGGGGAACATAAGGATGGGGATGCAATGATTATCTTCAAAGGAGATGAAATAGATATTGTCTAGATAGAAATCCAGAATAAATCACAATGGATTTAGTCACCAAAACAAGAGGCATGTTAACCCAACGATACCAAATTGAAGCCTTTCATAGAATACGGAGGACATCAACATGCATAAAACTTGCACCTTAGCAGGGAACACATCCGGAAGTACCATGTAAAGGTGAATGAATTGGTTTGCAATAAAGAACAAACAAAAATCCAGATTACATATTGAAGTTCTTTAAAAAGTGAAATCCGAAAAAATAGGAGGTAGAAACAATAAAGAGAAGAAGGAAGATTGGCATTTAGCAAGAGGAATGGTGACTAACCTTGAACTCCTTCAAGGAAGCAACTATGACAACCTTGCTGCAAGCTACTACTTAGCAGAGAGGGTTGAGACATGAGCTGGTGTCAAATGCTAATCAAGCAATGTCATGCCCATATTTTTTTTCTAGTTTTTACTAACTGGATACGGCCTGGATACGGCTGGATACGGCAGGTTACGGATTAGGAGTATCCGATACGGATTAGGAGTATCCGATACGGATTAGGAGTATCCGATACGTATCCAGGAGTATCCACGGAGTATTGGTATCCAATACGTATCGGATACGGGTACGACACCTGTTTTGAAGTATCCGTGCTTCATAGACTGTCACCTGGTTAAGCATGCGGTTGTCCATACACATCCGCAAAGATCCATCCTTCTTCACAAACAGGACGGGGGCTCCCCAAGGGGAAACACTAGGGCGAATGAAGCCCATGTCGTGAAGCTCTTCAAGTTGCTTCTTCAACTCAGCCAGCTCAGCAGGGGCCAAGCGGTAGGGTGGCTTCGATATCGGTGAAGTTCCAGGGGCCAGCTATTTGGGGTCCATCTTAACTTGTATCGAGACACTTTAGATTAGAGAAGAAAAAATACCAAGAATAAATGTGCAATGGATTGAGTGAGACATGATGAAGCATCCAACACAATTTTTGTAATTAATAATGGAGTAATTTTCTTTAAAAAATTACAAAATGGAGGATGGGGTTTATATGTTGATAGTTGTACATAACATAGTAAATCAAATGAAAAGTCCCTTTAACCTAATCGAGTACCGAGCATAGTAACAAAGTTTGCCTTTTTTTTCTTCAAAAAATTGCCGATTTTTTACCTCATCGAATGTTATGTGCGATGTATAAGTCCTTCGCCGCTTTTTATCAATTTTAGTGATTTTTTCCGTTTTTCACGTTTTTTGTGTTTTTTTCATGTATTTTCACGTTCTCCCCCCGAAAAGATCGGCATGTACTTGGGCTAGATTTAGTTCGCTCCCTCTGCTAAATCGGTTTCCCCCCATTTTCACCCCGACACTGACATTACCCAATCCTCCTATAAACCCTCTCCTGTCCTGAAACCCTTATCCCTGAGCTTCCCTCATCGGTTACAAGAGGACCACCGCAAGCAAGCGGTAGGCTGGTAGCACCTCCGTCAGCAGTCGGAGTCTGTGACGACGAGGGTGTGCCATAGGCACCAACAATTTCTCCACAACCGTAAGCTTCTCCAACACAACTCTAGGAGGTTCCATTGCCGGCGACTCTTGACACATCCTCTTAGCGACGTTAGATTTTATTACTTCATTCCAGAGATCCACTCTCCCTCTCACCGATCCTTTGATTCCTTTTTTTCAGCCCTCAACCCACCGTATACTCCCCTTCTTCCTCCTATCTTCTCTCCAAATTGCGGTGTGGGTCTTTCCTCTCAACTCTCAGTTGACGTCATTGGCTTCCCCCCTCCTCAACTCCCACATCAGATTACATTCTTCTCGCTTTCTTCTACATCCTCATGTTCCATCTTTTTGGTTCCCTCCTCCTTCCTCCAACTCGTCCTCCTTAGACATCTATTCACCCATTCAACCTTCTTGCCGACTCCTTCATTTTTTTTTTTGCTTAATTGTACAAATTCATTTCTTCTTTGCATTGCATACATTTGCTTTCTATCTATTGTTAAATTGTTAGCAATTCCCCAAATTGCATCTCTATGTAATGGATCTTAAATTGCTTGGAATTTACTGTCTAATTCTCTTCTATTAGGATCACAATTCCAATTATACTCTCATTCAATTACATGTTGCTATTTATTCAGTTTACTGTGGATTTGCTATAGCTTATCCATTTGGCATCTCATTACTTGTCTTTTGTATTCCATTTGCTTTTGTTTATGTTTGTTATGTTGAGATATTAACAAAAGATCAATATGGTAGTGTGCAGAATATATATATATATATATATATATATATATATATATATATCTGTGTGTGTGTATATATATAGAGAGAGAGAGAGAGAGAAAGAGAGAGAGAGAGAGAGAGTCAGGTTAGAATACACTTGAGTGTATCCGGAGCAGAATACACTCAAGTAGTTTTTCATGATGCATTATTTTTTTTTTCAAAATCTAATCCGTTGATGTTAAACATCACGTGAATAGCTCATATAAAATTTGAGCCCATCTGGACATTTATAGGTTACGTTCTAAAGACCACAAAAATAATGCATTTCGAATTAGTTTCGTGCATCGATTTTGCTGCCCTCGGATGAGTAACTTACACTCATCCAAATGGGCTCAAAATTTGTATGTAGCCTAATTATAGTATGACAATGAAGATCAGTGGTTTACATTTTGCAAAAAAATGGTCTTGATATGCAAACACCAGTACACCACTTGAGTGTACTGTGTGATCTGTACACTCAAGTGTATTCTAGCTTGATATATATATGTAGCCTAATTATAGTATGACAATGAAGATCAATGGTTTACATTTTGCAAAAAAAAAAATGGTCTTGATATGCAAACACCACTGTATTTCTCATGCCCGAAGAATGTCAAATTATTGTAATGCACTATTATATTCACTTCTTATAACAGTACAGTTAAGGAAATCATTGTTACATGCTGCATCAACCTATACATGGCAGTTCAAGTAGTTCCACCCATACCGTTTTAAACAAATTATGATGTCAAACACATAGTTTCACCCATACCATTTCTAAAATCTCTGGTTTAAGAATATTATTTAACCATTAGATGATGAAGTTGAGAAAAACATTGCATCTGATTACCTAAGTCTAACCTTTGTTCAGTTGAGTATAAGTTTGAAAACAGTAGTGGCATAATTTTCCCTACCAATTTGGTTGCATAAATAGTAGTGGTAGTATAAATTGTTCTTTCATGATCCTAAAACATAAATGGTGGTACTATAATTTATATTAATATAAATTGCTGTGGTAGTATATAGAAGTACGTAGTAAGCTTGGGATTTTATATTCAATTTTGCTACGCATGCTTTGCTAATAGAGTTTATATTCTCATGGGCTGTGAAAACTGTTAAGATTTTTTACCTGCTTACTAAGCACTAGCTGACACAATTTAGAGAGCATTTTTTAAGTCTTATGATATGATTTCTTGACATGTATTTGCAGAAATTCCAGTCAAGAGGATCTCTATCTGGTGTTCAGCCCATAGGTATGGTAGGATCACTGAGTACTGGTCCTCAAATGAGACCTGGTGGACTTCCCATGCAAGGACAGTCAAGGCCTGGTCCTGCCCCTGTGAGATCGATCACCCAAGTAAGTTCTATTATGTTAAAGTTTCAAGTTTTAAACTAGCATGTCTTATGAAGACCTTGATCTGTTTGCTAGAAGTCAAATGTATGCAGAAGTTGACTATGTTTTAACTTCAAGCTTTGAGGACATTATTTAAATATTCTGATTGGTTGTAAAAAATCCATTCTTAGTGGAAATGAGTATGCCAAATTGGGTTTTTAAAATATAAGTTTTTGTTAGGTTTGTGTTAACACGCGATGCACATTGAGGGCTGAGTACTTGTGCGGGAAAAAATGAAGGCATTTGTTGGGATTCATTGAATGAGGGCTAAATGCCAAGGCTCATCATGCCATGCTCCTCAGGAATACCGAAGTCATGCTTGCTAACATCCACGACAAATTTGATTGCTTCTTGTAGCAACAATGATAGTTAGATATTTGATGTCTGGCTCCTCATCTTGATATCAATCCACACTTGTAACTTCCATGACATCAACAATTTCAGATTGCTTTGCAACCCGTCAAACAATGTTGATTCATTTTTTAAATGACACCGGCTTTAGGAAGATCATCTAATGCAATATGTTGAAGCTAAGTTGTAGGGTACAATGCTCGGATGTGGAATCTACTTAGCCAATGTTTGATACGTCTACATTAGGTATACCATGAAGGGGCACATGAAGTCCTTCATCCCTGTTAACTACGAAAAACAATCGTGCGTCAAGTTGTTTGACTTGGACTTGGAGCAGAGTTGGACTCCACCAAGTAGTACACATGAAAAATCTACAACTTGGTTTGGAAGGCCTAGGTCTTGGCGGCATTGCAATGAATGATCCCCATGTATTATCGTGGTCTCAGTACATGTATCTTCTCGACACTCACTGCTTCACCCATCTACAGTGTAGGTGACACCTTCCATGCTGTGATAAATCGAACTTGAGTAGAAGCATCGTGCTTTTGGAATACTGTCATTTACTTGAAGGTGCCACTCCACTATCGCCCATCTTAAATGGTCACATTAGCACATATCAAAATCAAATACTTCTCATGGCAAAGTTATAAGCCACACTTCAAGCAATGCTCCAACCACATGATGATAGTATAGTGATCTCTAATGACAAGATGGAAGACAATGAGGATAACAAGGATATTCTCCTAGCCAGTGAGTCGAGTGATGACAAGGAGGACAATATGACCATCAAAAGTCTCGAGTTTGATTTTAACTACTAATGAGTGTCGCATTTGGGATCCTTGTTGCGTCTATCTCGTGCCAGTAGACATATCCACCAACTTAGTAGAGGCTCATTTTTCTCAAATGAGGCCAATGGTTGATGTGACAGGCTTTGTACTCCTCTTTTGGGCTTGCCATCCAACCAATAAAAGGGCCTGATTAGCTATGTTTAGTTTTTCACTTTTTCTTTTTGTTTGATTTCGTTATATTCAGGGACTTGGCTACAAAATTTTATATTGGACATTTTGATTGTGTTTGTAGTTTACGTTTGGCAATTCTACACAATCACCAGAGTCATTAGGGTTTTAGTGTAACTTTGTAAGTCTTTATGAACACCGATCTCTGGATTGTCAAGAGGCATAGTTGTATAATTTTTGACCATGACAATCAGATCAGATTTTAGTTCCACACGAGCTTGGTTCCCCGTTACAACCTCCTCTTCAAATTCCACTGATTACCTTAAAAAAACCAACAACATACCTCATGATATCTAGGAACAAGCCATTAATTCCTCGGGACATTTCTTAATTATGTCATACGACACAATGTCAGGATAATTGGATAAGGTATACTCTCTCTATTGACTTCTAATATAGCAAATATTGCACAATGTAGGAGATGTTATGTAGTTGTCCATCTGATGGATATATTTGTATGGACCATAAATCTTCTTGCTAGCATATGCTCTACTAGTAAGTAGCTGCCTTCTTTGCCTTGTCTATAATATGTATCTTATAAATGATCCTCCAGTAGAGTTCACAGTGACCATTACATGGCTAAGAAAAAAATGTGAGGATGGGGTTGAGGTAGAGGAAAAGAAGGGGGGTCATGATTGTGACACAATGGCACAGGAGGTGAGCTTGTGAGGGATTTATCTTCTCTTCTAATTTGTATTTCGTGTATGTGATAATGCTAAACTGTGACAATTTATTCTTGGGACATCGTTTGTTTACTGAAGTTCAGATTCATCTTATATATGTGTGCCATATGCTGAGAAAAATATAAGAAATTGATAATATTTATTTTGGTTACATCTAATTTTTATGCTTTAATGCATTTATTTTTGTAATAAGACAATAAGAATCCAATAAGAAAAAGCAAATTACAAAAAGACCATTAAGATCCTTTCTAAGCTACTTTGTCTGTGCTGATTATGTGTTGTGTTTTTTTAGTTTCTTGATCAGCATATGACTTTGCACATTGTTTTGACATTAAGTTTTAACTTCGGATTTTTGTGTTATGATTTTATAATTACAATTTTTTTTTCACATTTTGATTTAAGACAAAATTATTATGTCTAAAGCATAACTTTTGAAACAACTGAATATTTCCCCTTGGCATAACTTTTTGAAACAATAATGAGGTATATTACCCTTTGCTGCCCTGACCCCAGGATGTGCGTTTGGGAGGTAAAACTAGGACAATTTCTAGGTTTTGAACCCTGATCGCTTCATTGGGGTCCTTCATGTTGAGCCAACATGCCACCCTTACCTGGTTATGTCAAC
Organism: Alisma plantago-aquatica; assembly: GCA_963693085.1. Taxonomy (NCBI): domain Eukaryota; kingdom Viridiplantae; phylum Streptophyta; class Magnoliopsida; order Alismatales; family Alismataceae; genus Alisma; species Alisma plantago-aquatica. The sequence goes on from OY856414.1 coordinate 118,890,855, forward strand.
ATAAACTTTCTTATGCTGTCACGTGAGTGCTGGAAACATATTATAGCACAATGTCCCATAGAATTAGAGATGAGCATGTCCTCTTGATAAGCTTGTGCCATTTTTTGCTTACCAACATGAATGGTGGAGAAATGGGAAAGAGATAATGTGAAGATGTTACTTAGCAAACTTTATAATTCATCAATCACGTAGTCAACCCCGTAAATGGTCATTGTTAGGGAATAACCAAATCCGATTCCAAGAAAGGAAAATGTAGTCTTATAAAATGATTTAATTGGCTTAGTAAATAGAACTTTTTTGATCATTTACTTGAAAGAAAACAAAGATATACAATTCTCCAATTTTCTTTTTTGCCTCAGGGCCATTCTTGATAGGATAGATCACTAAAGGCTCTTTAGGTTTAGCATGTTAGATCATTCTAACTCTTATCTTCCAAGAGCGATGTCCTAAATACTATTTGTGCATCCATATGTGCTTCAACTAGGTTTCCACACCACATAACCTTGTTTCGCCTGGTATGTGGCCAACGACTGCATATATGGTCCACCAGGTGAGACCATAATCCATTTGTAAGTATCTCACATACAATTACATATAAGATATGTTATCTTGTATGCATAATTTGTGTATTAATATTTGTATTATGATATTTAGAGTTGTTAACTATATCCAGTTAATCAAATGATTGCTGAATGTCGTTAGAAATTTACTAAAATAACTTTGAGTTGTCAAGAATGCTAAACGAGTTCCACCATTTGAGGTCAAGAATACTTTAAAAAAGATGAAAATGAGAAAGGCATGCGGACCAGACGATATCCCCATTGATGTATGGAAGAGTATGGGCGATGAAGGAGTTATATGGTTAACAAAGTTCTTTAACAAGATCGTGCAGACCAAGAAGATGCCAGATGAGTGGAGAAATAGGACTATAGTCCCCATCTACGAGAACAAAGGTGATGTTCAGAGCTGCACAAACTACAGGGGTATCAAGTTAATGAGTCACACAATGAAGCTTTGGGAGAGGATTATTGAGCAGAGACTAAGATCTATAACGCAGATATCAAACAACCAATTTGGTTTCATGCCTGGAAGTTCAACAACAGATGCTATTTTTCTGATAAGGAGGCTTATGGAGAAGTATAGAGAAAGCAAAAGAGATCTTCATATGGTGTTTATTGCTTTGGAAAAGGCTTATGATCGAGTACCCAGAGAAGTGTTGTGGATGGTTTTGAAGAAAAATGGTGTGCCAATCCAATACATTGACTTGATCAAAGACATGTATGATAGCTCTACTGCAAGTGTAAAGACTCCTGGAGGAGAGACACCAACTTTTCCTATCACAATTGGGGTATACCAAGGATCCACACTCAACCCATATCTGTTTGTTCTTGTTATGGATGAGTTGACTAGGAATGTTCAGGATGATATTCCTTGGTGTATGTTATTTGCTGATGATATTGTTTTGATTGACGAATCTAAAGATGGATTGAATGATAAAGTTGAATGTTGGAGAGACGCATTGGAATCAAATGGATTGATGATTAGCAGGAGCAAAACGGAGTATATGCATTGCAATTTCAGCCAATCTCGCATTGGGAATGATGGAGCTAAGTTGGAGGGAGTAGATATACCAAAATGTGATAAATTTGTTACTTGGGTTTTATTATTCAAACATATGGGGATGTCCAAAATGACGTTTGTCACAAGATCAATGCAGGGTGGTTGAAATGGAGGAGTGCAACTGGAGTATTATGTGATCGGAAGGTCCCTCTCAGGTTAAAAAGTAAGTTTTATAGACGACCATCCATGCTCTATGGGAGTGAATGTTGGGCGGTGAAGAAACAAGGTCTCAACAAGATGAACGTGGCTGAAATGCGTATGCTGAGATGGATGTGTGGGAAAACAAGAAAAGATCGCTTGAGAAATGACTACATCAGGAATAAAGTGGGAGTGGCGAGCATTGAGGACAAGTTGCGCGAGGGCCGACTTAGATGGTGCTGACATGTGCAACACAAACCGACTAATGCGCTTATACGAAGCAATGCTATTGGGTCAAGCAAAATAAATAGATGAAGAGAAAGGCCTAAATCGACATGGGATGAGCTTATAAAGAGAGATTTTGAATCTCTACATCTCAACCAGATAATGGCCCATGATAGAGCTGAATGGAAACGAAGGATCCATGTAGCCGACCCCAACATAGTTGGGACTGAGGCTTAGATGATGATGATGATGATGATGAGATACTCCAATATATTCACACATGTTCATTAATCTTTAATTCATGCTCTAGGCCACTTTAATGGATGTTTCCGCATCTTTTTAGTAGTCTGTTACCAAAATTTGATGAAACATTAACTTTTGTATATGTATTATATATAAATAAAAATGTCGAAAACTACATACGCTCTACATATTTGGCCATATACAACATATACTCAGAGGTAAGGTGATGACAGGTTGTAGCCAAGGTTGTCAGAACCGAACCGGTGAGTGAGCCGGTGAGGCTTTGGTTCTCGGTTCACTAGTTCAACCGGTGACGTCAGCATGACACCATAAATCATTTTTATAACTTTATAATATATGAAAAGTCAAGGAAAAAGTAAGCAAATCTAAGAGTATATCAAAAGCTAGCGTGGAAATGACAATAATTCAATTTGAAAGTGCATTTCCCGTGTCAAATTATCAAGTAATCAAATAAACTTTCATTAACATGAGGAGATACCATGGTATAATTGGCATACGGATATTGGAAACTTTATAGGAAAATAAATATAGACAGTAGCACTAGGCTTTTGTATAGTCACTGACTTGGCAGGACGGTAGGAATATGTTAAAGAATGAGAAAAGGTAGGTAGAATATTTTAACTATATGAAAATTACTAGGGGACTAGATGAAGAGGAAGAGAGGTACCAGAGCAATTGCAAGAGGATCGATACAACAAAAGAAGGCAGTAGCAAGTAGCAACGAAATCAGAAGCAAATGCTACAGAAAACTATTGAAATAACATGAAAGGAGGATAAGGAGGAAGAGGAGGAATAGGGAAAAGGGAGGGGGGTATAGCATGTACCTGCAACAACCATACTTGTCAAGGCGCCCCAGGGCTACGCCAAGGCGAGGACGCTTTATTATAATGCTACAATGACCTAGTTTTGTGGGTCTAGTTGTATATTTATTTATTTTAATGTTTGATATGGCTACACCAATGCTCAAAATTAATAGTGTTGCCTATTTTATGTGCCAAATATCACTTTTTAATTGGATCTAATACTCTTTTTTGGGTTTGACCGGATCTCATACTCTTTTTTGTTTGACTGGATCTAATACTCTTAGTACACATTTGATTTTTCTTAGTTTGCACCTTCAATTCAGATTGTACTAAGTAGCTATGCTATGAAGGATAGTGATTACATTGCTTAATATTTGTAGCTATGTATGACAATAAATATATATATATATTTATATGTTGATCACTCTTACATTCTTTACAATAATTCTTTTCGTGTCCTTGACATTATTGTCAAATGATAATATATTAGAAATGTAATTGGTTATTTTTTCATACAATAAAATATATATATATGGAGAGATCGACTATAAATATGTAGATAACTACATATATAACTACACAATGTGTGTATATGAGTGGGGAAAAACCATGACACATGTATATATACATAAAATATATACATAAATTATTATTTTTAAAGGTCGCCTAGGCGACGCCTAGTCGCGCCTAGGCACAAGGCTTCCGGCCCCAACGCCGTGTCGCCAACCGCCTTAACAAGTATGGCAGCAACAACAAAATTCAGCCAAGCATACAACAAATCATTGGTCAGTCAGACTCGGTCGGTTCAGTAAAAACTGGACCGCTTCAACGGTTCACCGGTTCGACCGGTCAGTTCACCGGTTCTTGACCGGTTCAAAGGGATTTCCGGATTTGGGGCCAAACCGAATCGGTATAGGCACCGGTTCCCGACTTCCCGGTTGAACCAGCCGGTTCGGTTCGGTTCTGATAACTATGGTTGTAGCAGTGAAAGCAAATGAGGGTTGGTCTGTGAACGCTTTGATGGAAGAAGTGTTTGTGGAGATTGTAGTGACGGTCTTATAGTGAAAAACATAGCGATTGGAATGGCTTGGGCGAAGGAGGTGAAAATATGGTTGTCTTTTGGCGGTGCTCATGGCCGATCGTGTATTGTTATAAAGAATTGGGGCTGTCAAACCATTGGGTGTGATGTTAAAATGAATGCTTGTGGCTATTTTGGTTACAATTCTTAATTTGGTACTTGTATCTGCCTTTCATTCCCAAGTGCAATGTCCAAATTTGTACAGAAATAATTTTCACCAAAATGAATTTACATAAAATGAATTTTGTACAGAATTAATTTTCACCAAAATCAAAGATGAATGTAGAATAAAATAAATTTTTGAAACCCTAGCCAACCACAAAGTGGTTAGGAATTTTGGACTTACATATCATTTTGTGGATCTCTATTAAATATTATAATGACAAATCTGGGATTTGACGATCTTCCTGCTTGTGCCGAAAAACTGGAATGAAAGATAGAACTGGAATTAAGGATAGAAAGAAACAATAAAAGAACAAAATGTGGTTGTTATAACAAGTTGAGGAATGTGGTAAGCTTTATGGAACATATATGATATTGAGTTATACAAAAAATGAAATAGGTAAAGAGGAGAGGAGATGCGACCATTCCTGTTTGTGATAACAAAAGAACATCAACCCTGAGAATATTACTTGAGGAGATTGAGCTGCATGAAGGTGACTAGGAAGGATGAAGGGAATGGGGAAGAATCAACAACAATTAAGAGAAGGATTTCAAAGGGGTTACCTAGATGGCTAGAATGAAGGCTGCATGCACACTTGCTTAGCCTTGATCTGGCTGGTGGTAGTATATTTCAAAACAATTTTGTGTAGCTAGATATAGAGAGGAGGTGGAGGAGGAAGGAGCAACTCACATTGCATGATTGTTGGTGAAGCTGTCGGTTGCTTCCACTACTGTGTCCTTTTGCAAGTGGTTGAGTAGCGGGCCAGAGGAGAGATAAAAGGATGTGATTATGGCTGCTTCAAACAGTGGCAGGTAAAGGGATGTGCTTAACATATTGCTGCAGGATGAGGATGGTGGAGCCGTTGAAGGAGGGACGGGAAGGATATTAATGCTTTTTCCCAACGACTCCATTCTTGAGTTTAGTATTGAGGAATATATAGGTTTTGGAGAATCATCCGAATATTCTAAGATAAAATCATTAAATGGGGGGAAGAGGAACGAAGTCACTTGATCTATTGGAAGAGGAATGCGAGGTGCCCTTAAGTTTTTCGGCTCACTAGTAGGTGACGAGGGGATCTTTAAGAAGGGGGTCATTTCATCTGCTGATGCATTCACTAGGATACAGTCTTACTGCTCTAAAGAACTGAGTCGGGAGGGCAGGAGGGGTAGCAGCAAGGAAAGGAATGCGAATTATTGGGTTTACCCTGTACCCTCAATTGCAAGTGGGCTTGGCATGTGAAGGGTGACCAAAACTCAATTTTGCACACAAGATTTGAAAAAAGTGAAATTTGCAATGGCGACCTGCAATTATACACGCAACACATGCGCAGGCCATTAAATTGCAAAAATCTTGCATTATTTTGTTGTAAAAATGACATTTTATTTTAGCATATTACCTGGTTCGAATTCAGATATCTCGTTACTTTTTAATGTCTAATGACTTGATACCAGATTCATCAGTGAGGTTGTGATATTTTATGTATAAACTTACTTATGCATTTATTAGACTGGTTGGCCTACTATCTTAGCGAATAATTTGAATTTCTCTAGAAGTAGATTGTGCGACTTGTGCCTAAATTAATGAAAAAGATCAAGGATGTTTTATTGTACATTATGCTGAATTTCTTACTGTTGAAAAGGATACCATTGTATCAGAAACTTCTCAAGTGTTGAACATATCTAGAGAATGCTGATAATAAACAATGTAATCTTCTTACATTCTAATGCAGAATCCAAAATTTGGTTCTTAATGCTGCTGTTTATATGAATCCACCTTTTCAGCCACAAGGTACTCAAGCTGTTCAGCAACCTTGGATGTCTATTCAGGGTAAGGCAACTCCATCGCCCAGGCCACAGACCAGGCCTCAATGTATACAACAAAGGCCACATACTCAGCAAAGACCTTCTGTCCAACAGCGCCAGCAACAGACCAAACAATTTCAGCAGCCACAACTTCAGCCGACACAGCAGCCTCCACAACGTCAGGAGCAGTCAGAACAGCAGCAGCAGACATCACTGCCAAATGCGTCTGTTGTGAACCAAAACCAACAGACTGTAGCTTCAAAAAATCAGCAGTTGACGACCCAGCAACCTCCTGCCCGTTCTCAGGGTCCACAAATCCAGAGGTCAACTCTTCCTGTGACAGGCACTGCTCAACCTAGCAGTGTTATCCCATTAGATGCTACTGAGTCTGGCAATCAGATTCTTAGCAAGAGAAGCATACACGAGTTAGTGTCCCAGGTAATTCCATTGTGCCTTTGTACAGTTGCAGAATCATTCATGATGTACCTTTTCTTTTTCTGGACTATATTCACTGCCAATATTATATTTTTATGGTTGTTTAGGCGATTGAGTGAATGTAATTTGCTTAGAAGAGGCAACTTTGTGCTAGGTTGAGCTAGGGCGGGTCCAAAAACTAGGTTAAGCTACGACTTTTTTGGGAGGGGCTGGGAAGTGGCCAGCCCTGAATTTGTTGGGGATTGACTAAAAAAATGTGGATCAAAAGCCAATTGTGGCTCTGTTAAGTTTTGTCCCAGATCCTTTGTAACTCGAGCTATGCTTCTTCTTGGAGTAAAAGTCCCTCAGTTTTGCTAAAGGTTGCTATCTAGTGTTAAATGAGGCCTCATCCTAAATTCTCAGTCCATATCAGCTCGAACTGGGCTGTCTTTAAGTGGTGCTCGGTGACCCAGTTGCTAGGTGCAAGTTGGGGGCTTCCTGAACCTACAACCTCCTCTGATCTATGTTGTTCTCTTTGCTTTCTCGGGCTCCTCTTTTCTGTCTGCAGTGGGAGGGCAATGGAGGCTGGTAGAGGGAACACAATAAAAGGGGGAGAGCTAATAATGCAGAGTGGGGCATCGCAGGTTTGGCAACAAGGTTGGGTCGGTAACTCGGTATGCTCTGCCAGGAAGTGGCAGCTTGAGGTGGATGGCATTAGAGGGATGGAGGGAAAAGAACAGGAAGATGATTAGTTTTAGGGTGGGTACTAGGTTCAACACAGTATCTAAAGTAAAAATATTTTGTAGATATGAAGTGACATGTGAAAGTAGTTTATCCTATAAAATACGAACAACAACTCTTAAGTAAGAATAGTTTCAGTTCTCTATTGTACAAACCATATAGATTCAGGGTGATGCTCGACGATTGACAATTAATTAATGTGTTTTTATGACAATGTTTATTTGTAGTGGGCATGGATGTGGTAATTGTTTGCCCAGTTCGAATAACTTGATCTGTGCTTTTTGCAGGTTGATCCAACTGAAAAACTGGATCCAGAAGTTGAAGACATTCTTGTTGAGATTGCAGATGATTTTATTGAATCGGTATCCTTTTGTAAATTTGAATAATGTTCCTAAAACCAATTTGTCTTAAATATTGGGGTTGCAATTAATTGTGTTATAGATATGTTTTGTTTCAACTACATGTTTACTCTAAAGTGATGAAAATAATCTGAATCTGCTTTCATTTAGTGCAAAAGGGCCCTCTTGTTCTAATAAGAGATGCAAGTGTTCTCGAACGGATGAGTTAGATCATCTCATTTTATTTACATCAGCACAAATGCAATGGAGTGATGGACATATTGGGACTGTTCATAGGAATTTTTCTTTAAAACTTAGACTAGAATATAGTTAATAATAGATGTCTGCAAGTCCACAAACACAAATATGTGTAGAAAAGGACTCAACGGTTAAGTATTGAAAACTATGCCTGACCTTTCTTGCACTGGTACAAAATAATTTTGTGATCAAATCTTTCTTTTGATGTCGAGATTTATTCAGATGGGATCATAGATTTAAATGTCCGATTTCGACGTTGTGTCCGATGGCCCAGAAACAGAAATTTTTCGAAATTTCGCACTAAATTTCGATATTTACGGCCCTAACGATTTCGACGACGAAATAAGCGAATTAAATCATGAAAATTTACTAGGATGATCGAAACGCCAAGATCTACTCAAATATGCAATAATATTTCATATTGGATATGTGGGGGGGGGTCTCCCACATTTGTAAGTGAAGGAAGCTGAACAATTTCGACAGAATTTCGATGGCAATTTCGATGGCAAAATGAAGGAATTAAGCTTTGAAATTCTGCAAACACAAAGTCTAGACATAAACACACTAGATTATATAATAAATTTATATGTTTAGAGGTTAGGGTGGGATCCATGTCTTGATGAGTGAGTGCACAGATGAACAGAAATGTCAAGTCTGCTAGACAGTTAGAGACTAAGTCTATTACAAACTTACAAATTTCAAGTTTAAACAACTACTACTAGACTTTAAAACTTACAGTTACTTACAACTTACAACTTACAAGTTACAAGTACAACTTGCAAGCTTACAAATTACAACTTATAATATATAATTATAAAATAAAACAAATTAACAACTAACAAACTTACACATTATGATGTTCCATAAGTCTTGCGTAGTAGAAAACTAGGAGTCCAACAATCCTAGTTGAAGCTTGAGTGTCGTGGTGGTTCTTGTCCTTGTGGTGGTTGACCATACATATCCTCATTGTCAAGTCCGTTAGACTGTAAATGAGTGGGATCCATGTCTTAATGAGTGAGTGCACAAATGAACAGAATTGTCAAGTCCGTTAGACTGTAAACAACTTACAAACCCACAATTTTACCACTTAGACCTTAAAACTTACAGTTGCAAGTTACAAACTTACATGTTACAACTTATATAAGTCTAGTGTTAAAATTTAGTTAGGTTACATGGGTCATGTATACATAGATAAAAGAAAATGCATTATTTTTAAGTCATTTTATGTATAAGTATGTGTAATAATAACAAATTTATTGTAGAATTGCAGACTTGATACTATTATTTCATAGATCCACAAGTTTGTTTGTAGTTCATGTGATTTTCCGAAGAGAATCGCCAAAATACCTAACATATAGTAGCAACACTTAGAACTTTGTTATTTTTCATAGTATCTCTTCACATCTTTTAGAAGAGTGTAAACATGGAAAGAGGTATACATGGGCTAGGGATAGGGGAAACGTACCTTAGAATCAAAGAAAATAGCCTCTATAAGCAAAAGATACAAAGAGAATTGCCAAAATACCTAACATGTAGTGGCAGCAGTCCTAGGAACAAACTCGCCCAGCAGTCCTAGGAACAAACTGGGCGAAATTTCGCGAATTGCCAAAATACCTAACATGTAGTGGCAGCAGTTCTATCGAAATTTTGTGCCATTTCGCGAAATTATGGCCCAAACTGGGCGAAATTTGCACTGTTTTGCGAAATTTCGCACCTAAGTGCGAAATTTTAGCGAAATTTCTGCGAAATGGCGTCCCATTCTCTGCGTACATGCATTTCGATGTCCGATTGAAAAAAAATCGAAATTTCGATTGAAATTTCGCAATTTCGATCGAAATTTTGTTCCATGGATGGGATATATATTATCTTCACTGAACAAAAGATGCACTAGCTAAGAAAGCTTGTTGTGAAGCACACAATCACTTAACTGAATAAAATTGGCTGCTGACCATTAATTAACATTTGCGTCTTGTCTTACATCTGATTGGTACAGATCTGTAGAGAAGCAACTGCAGCAACACGAGTAGTCACAAATGGTTATTGATTGACCGATTGGTGCAAATTTATAGATAGAGCTGCAGAAGCCCCTGCACAAGGAGGTGCTAGAAGCCTTGAACTATAATGATGTTGTGTGATAGCCTGACGACAGAGGACTATGAATCTTGCTGAATAATGGGTTCTACAATGGCCTGATGGACCTGCGGCTTGGAATCACCTAGAGGCAATGTTTGCAGAAACTATTAGAGAGTTGAATGTAAATGTATTGGATGATTAAAAGGTTTACAGTGCATTCTCTTATATTGGATAAGAGAGGAGATACAAATCAGAGATGAGCAATATAGGACTAAACCACACAAGTAAAAACATAAGTGAGGCACATGCTAGGCACATGACACTCAGTGAAACATAAACATATCTCTATACTCCCCCTCAAGCTGGAGCATAGATGTCGAACATTCCCATTTTGTCTACTAGAGTCTGGAAGCGAGCCTTTGGAAGAATTTTGGTGAAGATGTTCGCTACTTGTTGTTCAATGCTGAGATATGGAGTACAAATACGACCAGCAAGAACAATTTCGCGGACAAAGTGGCAACCGACCTTTATATGTTTTGTCCTTTCATGAAATGTCGGGTTGCTCGCAATATAAATAGAAGCCTTGTTGTCACAAAACAACGGTATAGGGCTGGAGTAGGATATGTCAAACTCCTTGAGAAGACTTTGGACCCACAGAAGTTCACACACAGTGTGGGCCATGGCTTGATATTCTGCCTCTGTATTGGACCTGGCCACTACAGTTTGCTTTTTTGCTTCGCCAACTAACTAGATTGCCACCCACAAATGTGCAATAGCCAGATGTAGATTTACTATCAGATCAACTTCCTGCATAGTCATAATCTGAAAAACCTGAGAGGTTGCAATGGTCGTGCTTCTTATATGATAATCCTTTGCCTGGAGAGCTTTTGAGATACAACGTCCCAACGACACTGCCGTTGTTTGTCAAGATACTTTCTTATAAATCCTATAACAGTAGTAAGATCAACTCTCGTGACAGTGAGATAAATAAGCTTGCCAACAAGTCTTCTGAATTGGTGGTGATCAACATAAGGGGGAGAGGTTTCATCATCTCAATCGGTATTTGGGTCAAGAGGGGTGTTGGCTGGTTTATAGCCAAGCATACCGGTTTCCTGCAAAAGATTAAGGACATATTTTCGCTGGGAAAGGCACAATCCTGCAGATGATCTAGATACCTCGATGCCCAAAAAATATCTCAGCTTTTTGAGATCCTTGGTGACAAATTGTTTTTCTAAGTTTTAGTAGCCTGAATGCCCAAGGTATCACTGCCAGATAAGATAATATCATCAACATAGACAATAAGAATGACTAGTCCGACCACAGTTTTGTGGATAAACACAGAATGATCTGAATGGGAACGACGAAAGCCAAAATTTACTAAGATCTGACTAAGCTTATCGAACCAAGCACGAGGGCTTTGTTTTAGGCCGTAGATGGCCTTTCTCAATTTACAAACTCGCGAGGAGACTTCCCCTGAGCAACATATCCCGGTGGTTGCTCCATGTAAACTTCTTCCTGCAAGTCTCCATATAGAAACACATTTTTGACGTCTAACTGAAATAGGGGCCACTCTTTGTTGACAACAGAAATGAGAATTCTAATAGAATTTAATATTTCCACAGTAGAAAGTTTCAAAGCAGTCCACACCATGAGTTTGTGTGTAACCCTTTGCCACAAGACGAGCTTTCAGTCGCTCAATCGTATCGTCTAGTTGACATTTAATGGTGAAGACCCAGCGACGTCCAACAGTAGAGCAGGAAGCTGGATGATCCACAAGCTCCCATGTCTTGCGACTAGAGAGTGCTTGCATTTCATGTTCCATGGCCTGTTTCGATGATGGAATGAGAAGAGTTTTTGCAACGGTTTTGGGAATAGAGACAACAGAGATAGTAGTAGTGAAGCACACAAAACTGTCATTCAGATTAGAAGATGAGCAGAAATGACTAGTAGGATGTTTCTTGCAGGAAGGAACACCCTTGCACTGACTGATAGGTAGGTGTAAGTCAGAGGTTACCTCAGTGGTTGTATGCTCATCTGCAGAAGGAGGAATTGGTTGTAGAGAGGGGCCATGGCGGGAGTATTTGTCTTGTTTCTTCGTTTGTAAACGTGCAAAGGTCGGGATTCAGGTGGCAGCCCAGAAGATGGCCCAATCTCAACAACATCGGGCAACGACGTGGGTACCGACTTATAACAGGAGAGTGATGCTCCGTCATCAGAGTAATATGGCATATGCTAAAAAAATACTACATCAACACTCACAAACCATTGCTTCAGAATAGGATCAAATCAGCAATATCCTTTCTGGATTCTAGAATCCCAAAAAGATACACTTGGTGGAGCGAGGATCAAGTTTTGTTAACCCTGGGCGTAGGTTTTTGACGAAACAGGTACACCCAAAAATGCGGGGGACAAAATAAAATTGGGCATCAGGAAAAAGAATGTTGTAAGGAATTCGATTGTGCAAAACAGAAGATGGCATGCGATTGATAAGACAGCACGCCGTAGAGACAACCTCATGCAGAAATGTTGAGGAATCCATAATGAAGGAGTACAATGCGAACAACCTCTAACAAATGGTGGTTTTTCCTTTCAGCAACTCCATTTTGTTGTTGAGTGTAGGGGCATGTAGTTTGGTGTAGACTGTAGAGTGCCACAGACAGAACAAAAAAATGTCACAGATTTTTGCATAAATTCAAGGGCATTATCGGTGCGGAAAACTTTAATGGGTTTGTTGAATTGTGTCTGTACTTCTGAGAAAAAATGTTAATATTAACCAAAACCGTGCTGCGATCTTTTAGTAAAAACAACCAAGTAGCACGAGAGTAATCAGTTGTTTGCTAGAAAATGTGCAATTCATGGACAAATATCAGACAATGGAGTTTTATAATATAAAATGACTTTTATGCCAAATTTCCCTGGATGTCTCGAAGTCTATCATTTCCTTGAGATTTCCCTAAATTTTTACTTTGCTTCCTACTGGAGTTGACATTGCTAGTGTTATTAACTATGATTTTGACATTTTGAAAACCAAAATCACAAATTCGGTATTTGGGATTTGTCAAATAATAAAAGAAGGCAAATCGTAGTATTAGATAGGAGAAACCCTGCTCCTATAAATAGGAGAACAGGGAAGCATACAAACTTAACTAAACCCTAATGGGCCAAGACACAGTGAGGCCCATATTACAAGGACAATATAAATAACTAATAAACATACTCTCTAACACTCCCCCTCAAGCTGAAGTTGGGAGAATCCCAAATGAGCTTGCAGATAGAGAGTCAAACTAGAAAACTAATAGACAGAAATAAAAGGATAAACCAAGGCCATACAAGAAATTGCTCCCCCTCAATATTACAATAAAGCACACAAATACTCATACACTCCCCCTCAAGTAGATACTCCAGGCAAGCAGACAAGCAGGTCACAGAAGCTTCTCGATCATCTGGAGCAGAAATAAGCAGCAACACAATCATCTGTAGCAAAAGATATAATAGCTGATAGGCACCAAGGTCTTCATCAACATCGTCGTAGTAGTAGCCAGAGAGTGCTGGGTCACAGGCAGCAAAGTCCAGAGAGTGCTGGATCACAGGCAGTAGAGGTCAACGTACAAATAAAGTACAGACGGGTCAACGTGCGAAATAAAGCACGGATGACCCAGATAGTGCTGGTACACAGTAGTAGAGAGTCGACGTGCAAACAAGGCACTGACATGCCAGAGAGTGCTGGCGCGCAGCAGTAGAGTCGACGACGTAGGCAGATAGAAGACCAGTGTACAAAGTAGCAAGCAAATAAATAACTCCAGTATGCAATGTAGACAAAGCTCCATGTAAAGTCACAACAAAAGTCTTCATCATCTTCCCTCTTTATAAAGCATCCATCACAGTAGTAGACGTCATAAATCCAGAGAGTGTTGGTCCACAGAGTAGAAAGTCAACGTGCAAATAAAGCACAGACAGCAGAAGCAAAGATGACGTCCAAGTATGCAACTTCACAACAGCAGTCGAGGTAGATGATGAATAAACAATCTAGCAGCAAAATATACCAAATAGCAGCAGAAGACTCCATATATCAGTAGTAAATGTAGCATGAAGATCCATATAACAATAGAATGAAATTCGTCTTCTTCATCTCATCTCTTCTCTATTTCTCCCCCTCACACCAACCACAGAAAGAATCAAGAGTGGTTGGGGTGGATAATGATAAAGGAACACCCCAGAAAGGAACATAAGCCGTAGCACTGCCGGGGGGTTTGGAGGGCGCCCTCCGATGAGGGAAAAAAGGTCTACAAAGATTTTTGAAGAGAAATCAAGCACAAATCTTCATAAAGATTAATAATATTACGGATAGAATCCATCAAAATTTGCTCTAGCCAGTCCAAGAAATTTGCAGCGGGGCAGTAGTGGTGGGGGGCGTATGGAGCAGGAGCGGCGGGGGGCATAGTAGTAGAGGCAGCGCTGTAGTAGAGTCGCAGCGCAGCAGCAAAGAGCCGATGGCGGCTCATCTAGAATAGGCAAGAGCAGCATATGCAAGTGGCGGCGGCGGCTCGGGATGGTGACGGCAAGGGCGGTCACAGGGGCAGGTAACAGCATGCGCGCGGAGCAGATGTACTGTAGCATCGTATTGTAGCAGATGTACTGTAGCGGCGTACTGTAGCAGATGCACTGTAGCGCTGAAGGAAAGGACGCTCGGAGCAGCAGAAAATGAAAGAAATAGCCTGGAGACCATGGAACAGCCTGCGGGCAGCCGACCCACAAGGAAGAAGGGTGGCCGCCCACCGGCTACATCTCCCTCTTATTTCTCTCTCTCACGTACGACGGCGGCTCAAGATCGCTGCTCTGATACCATGTCAAATAATAAAAGAAGGCAAATCATTGTATTAGATAGGAGAAACCCTACTCCTATAAATAGGAGAACAGGGAAGCATACAGACTTAACTAAACCCTAATGGGCCAAGACACAGTGAGGCCCATATTACAAGGACAATATAAATAACTAATAAACAGACTCTCTAACAAGATTCATTCGTCGAGATTAATAAGTTTGATCTTCAGAATTTTGCAGAAACTTGGTTACAATTCACAATTCGACTAGTATTAGGTGAAAGTTTGGTCAAATTCTCAGAAAAACTAGATGAAATTTGTAAAATACAATGCATGGGCAAATGTAGTCAGTCTCAAGCCCAAGTAAAGGAGGAGGGTTAGTGGTAGGTTGATAACCAACCATAAAAATTTGTCATCCTTGTTATGGCATGGATTCGTATAAGGACTTTGTTGGAGCGTCCCTACCTAGCGACGTGTTGTATTGGCATCCGGTTGCAGCGATAAATATGTAAGAGGTTTCGACACAATGTCTCATGATTTTATTGAAGGACAAGCAAGGGTATCCTCACCTTGGACGACTATACGTAAAGAAGCTATTTCCCATGCATCATTTCTTAGATATAGTGAAAAATGTGCAAAAACAACATTTTTGGCGGATGTAGATAAAGAAGTTCACTGATAAAAGATTAGAGTGGGGTATTGGAATATTGGCTCTTTGACAGGAAAATATTCGGAGATATTGGATACCATGATTAGAAGAAAAGTCAATATAGCTTGCTTGCAGGAAGTCGAGTGGACAGGAGAACGATGCAGAGAGATAGCAATCTGGTATATGGTATTGCCACATGTATAATTGGTATCAAAATTATTATTGATAATATGTTGAAGGATGAAGAGATCATGATGATGGGTAACAAAATCATAGCTATCAAGACTCTTCTTGGGGAAAAGATTTTAATATTATTAGTGCTTATGCCCTTTAAGTTGGTCTTAGCAAAGAGGCTAAGAGGGATATTTGGGATGGCATGAATAAGTTGATGTAAGGAATATTGACAGAGGAGATCATTATTGGGAGTAATTTAAATGACCATGTGGGGACTAGTGATGTTGGGATGAGCGAATTCATGGTGATTTTGGATATGGCTGCATAAATGGAGGAGAGAGAGGATATTAGTAGTTTTCTATAAAATTATTTTGGCAAACACCCATTTCAAGAAAAGACTTTCTCATTTACTTTCAAGAGTGAACTCAATTGTAGCCAAATTGATTACCTCCTTAGTCCTTACAAGGCGGGTGGACATAAAGGCATGTAAGGATTAGAACGTGATCCTTGGCGATGAACTCATCACCTAAGATAAATTCGTTGTTTTTGATATAAACATGAGGATCAACAAAGGTAAGCATATGAAAAACCAAGATAGAATGATTATGCGGTGGAATCTTAAAGGAGAAAATAAATTGATATTTTATAATAAACTTATCAAGGAGGGCATTTAAAACTTGAGAATCTGATGTTAAAGTACATGGTATGAGCTCCTCCATAACAAAAATTGCCAAAGAGATTTTTTGGGAATCCAAAGCGTGTGGGCCTCCATAGAAAGAGACTTTGTGGTGTAATGATGAAGTAGACAAGGCGTTTAAACTCAAAATGGAGATTTATAGGAGCTTCCCTAAATGTTGAGATGATGCAATTTTTCAGAGATACAAGCAAGCAAAGAAAGAAGCTAAGCAAGCTTTTCAAGGGATCTGGACATTTTGAAAAGTTGGTGGTAGGGATGACAATAGTAACCAATACCCATCCCCTGAACTAGCCCCAAACCAGACCATCCAATTTGAGCCAATTTTTTACCATCCAACATCCAATAGGGCCTCGACAACCGGCAACTAAATTTATGGCTTGGTTGTGTGAGAATTAGCCATACGAGGAGTGGGTTTGTTGATGACTTGGTCTCCAAAGGCGAATGCTATGACTAAATGACAATGACCGCTACAACAACCACAACCCCTACACCCGCTACCTCGACATTACCTACCCAATTCCTTCGCCTTTCGGTGTAGGTGCTCTGTGTGAACTATGCATCGCCAGTTGCAATTCTTCGGTCCCAAATGGTCATTACTAAGGTTCAGAAACTTCAACTAGGCCTTTCCACGATTCTCTAACCTTAGGCTGTACTGCCTCCATGTGCGGAGTATGCGAGCCTTCCTTGAGCTTTCTGTGAGCCTAACGAGCAACACCATTGCCCAATCACTCTCCTTCAACATCTAAATCTCATTGAAGCTAGCAGTGAGGAAGTTACAGGTTCTAGGTGAAAGCAATGCTCGACCGGTAAGAGCAACACCAACAACTGTTGATAAAAGCAGTAGCAGGTCGACCGACAAGAGCAACAACATGGTCGACCCGCAAGAGCAGCTACCCACATATTCGCTTACAACCAGGATGAGACAATAGTAAAGTTGGCGGCTAAGAGAAGACACTACCGACGTCGCTAGTCCTGTAAGTCAGAACAGTCGGAGGCGCACATTAGAGCCGCCGCGGGCATGACGACACATCCTCCTCCATCAAGGCCAACACAACTATCTTTGTTGTCAGAGTGAACAACAACTATCTAGCAGAGTCGACTTTGATGGACAATCCATGTTAGAGAGCAATAGATCGACGGCTACGCTGATAGTTGCATGCAAACGTGAAAGAGTAGGCATGTGGTTGCGAGGACTAATTTGGTGGGAGAGAAACATGCATGATTGACGTTGAGTGATACATGCATAAAACAGACGACAATGGTAATTGTTAACTGGTGGTCACCCATATAATATAATCATTCTGTACGGTACTAATGGTATGGTTCTCCATACCATATACAAGAATAATGGACGAAGCGGGTGGTGGTTGCCCTACCCGTCATTTTGCCATCCCTAGTTGGTGGATGAAATGGAGTGCAAATCGAGCATAGTTGTCTAGGGGGCTAGGCAGCCTACCAAAGGGCACCTAGGCAGGAGCCTATGCATGCTCATGTACATTTTGATTTTTGTACATATACATAGTTGAATTCATATATATATATATATATATATTTGTAACAAAATTCAAATATATACATTACTGTGTATGTTTCTAATGGTTATATGTAAGATAATAACAATCATTAGTTGGACCTAGATCGCACCTAAGATGACCTAAACTAGACTTGCTTGCGCTTAATTGGAGCTAATTTGATATAAATACGATCCAGTTTGCCTTAATTATGGCCTAAATTAGACTTAATTTTGCATAACATTATCTTATCAGATCTAACTTCCCAAAATTCCCTATATTGACCTAAATGAGACCTAATTTAGCCAAATTAAACCCAATCTTTCCAAATCAGACTTATTTTCCCCAAAATTGGACTTGTTTTTTCCAAACTAGATTAAATTTGTCCAAATTTGACATGATTTGGCCTAAAGGAAACCTAGTTTGGCATAAAATGACCTAAACCAAACTACCCCAAACCTATGTCAAGCTAAATGAGACTATTTTGGCCAAATCAAACCAAATTCTCCAGAACCTTACCTATTTTTTCTCCAAATTAGACCTAATTTACCTAAATTTGACCCTACTTGGCCTAATCAGACATATTTCAACCGTAAAATGACTCAAGTTGATTTAATTTGATCGAATCTAGACCTAATTGGTTTTAAATTAGCCTTTGAGTGGCTTAATTTGGGCCTAAAAGAAGCCTTATGTGACCAATAAAGTTAACATAGGGGCTTGGCGCCCAGTTTGGTCCCCCTTCCTAGTGCTTAGGCGCGCCTAGGCGGGTGCCTTGACAACTAAGAACTGGAGTAGTATGTGACCAGAACACCCCTCTCAGATTTAAAAGTAAGTTTTATAGAACAACTATATGGCGTCCCATGCTATACGGAAGTTAATGTTGGGCGGTGAAGAAACAATGTCTCAACAAGATGAATGTCTCCGAAATGACTATGCTAAGATGGATGTGTGGGAAGACAAAGAAGATCACTTGCAAAATGACTACATTAGGAACACAACCGAGGGTGGTGAGCATTGAGGGCCAATTGCATGAGGGCTATCTGAGATGGTATCGACATGTGCAACACAAATTGACTAACACGCCTTTTTGAGCCAATGCTTTTGAGTCAAACACTATTTAAAGAAGAAGATGCTAGCCTAGATTCACCTAGGAAGTAGACTTGTCAAATGGGTGGGTCGAGTTGGGTTTCCTTTGGGTCATTGTGAGTGTGGGTTTCGTCGGGCGGGTTATTAGAGATGACAAGTCATTGTGTTTATGGGCATAATAACCCACGTGGTACAATATATCCTAGTTTGTACACGCTGTACACCGTACCTTGTAACACTCCTATTATAAGGAGGAGATTTTGTTAATTATGAATAGAAGATAATGAGCCACATATGACAGTTCCCTTCTAATATGGTATCAGAGTCGGTTAATTTCCACCCTAACCCTGCTTTGCGTCTAGTCATTTCCGCTTGCGCCTAACGTAGCACGATCAATTGACAGCGCATCGAGGAATATTTCCCTACTGCATAGGGGAAGGAAGACTGCTCCTTTGCTGCTGACGACTGTTGATTGAGTGCGGATCGCACCACGTAGAGCACTTTTCCTTCTTCCTATTTCAATTCCTAACGCTGGAGGAATTGAGAGCAGCTGCTGACACCACTGCTCCATGTTGCCGCTGCCAAGAGGGACCTCTGTTTCTGCCGCTTGAAACAAGGAGGCCTGCTTGAAGACCGGAGGTTGCTTATTACTCCTAAAGGTTGTTTTTCAACAATTGAAGATTGCTTCCCCTGACGCTAGTTGACAGGGAAATTATTTCCCG
Source organism: Alisma plantago-aquatica (assembly GCA_963693085.1). Taxonomy (NCBI): domain Eukaryota; kingdom Viridiplantae; phylum Streptophyta; class Magnoliopsida; order Alismatales; family Alismataceae; genus Alisma; species Alisma plantago-aquatica. Next base: position 118,910,432 of record OY856414.1, read on the forward strand.
TGTACTCTTCTTTTCACGACAACAACGTCTTTCATTCTGTCTTTTCTCCCCATGTCCCTCCCCTAGGATATGGGTAAGTGTCTATTTCATTAGGGGTCCAATTCATGTCCTGTTGTATTGTTAAAACTCCTGTAATAGTGCTTCTTCTATAGTATTCCTACTGTGTTCTCACTCCAATATTGTTTACATTTACCGTTCTTCTCTCAGGTAAACTCCACTACTGATCATGCACTCATCTGTTCATACTGTGCATCATATTATTTCTGCTCTTTGTCATCATGGTTGGAGACAGAAAATGTCCAGACCGTCATTTATAAAGATACTGCCCTTGTATCTATTATAAAACTTAATGGTCAGAATTAACTGTTGTGGTTGAATGCGCTTAAGGCCATTCTTGAATCCTTGCGATAAGCTCCAATTTATTGAAAAGCTTGCTGAAGATACTCCAAACTCGAAGCGTGGCAACAACAAAGTGAAGAACTTGCTCTGGAATAATATGGATCCTCAGATTGTTGCTGAATTTATGTTGTACACTATAGCCAAGGAGATTTGGGATGCGGTTAAAAGTCATTATATACAAGAGGAAGATGCTTTACGTGTCCATAACATCTATCTTGGTTGATTGTTTGATGAGCACCAAGGCGACAAGCCACTTGATTCTTATAATGATTCCATTCTCACTCTATCTCACCAGCTTAATTTTTTCCAGCCGAAATTGTTGAAGCTCAGACGAAGGAACGCTACGCTGATCACAACCAAATTTCTCAATGGCTTAAATCCGCGTTATGCTTCAATCTGCAGCGTCATTTTAGCAGCTAATCACTTTCCATCTCTTGAAGAGGTAGACTCCCGAATTCTTCAGTCTGAATCAACATTAGCTATGCAACCTGTTCCTCTTCCAGACTCACAGATGGCTGTGGTCCCCGCTTTTTGAGGACTTGGTCGTGGACCTCGTCCCAAGTGCACCTTCTGCAACCGAATATGACATACATTTGATCGTTGTTATCAGAAAAACGGCTATCCATATGGTCGTCATATGGGCACTGGTTTTGCTCATATTGCCTAGTCATCAGATCCCCCATCTCAGGTCACTATTTCCTTGAAAGAATATGAACAACTGCTTCATAACTCCCTTGCCCCTCGAGCAACATTTGATGATTCTCAAACATTAGAGCAAGCCTCTTTCTCTGCCCATGTGGCCTTCAATCAAGGAAGTTCAGGAGCCTCTATGGTAGCCACTAGTTTCCCTTGTTGGATTGTTGATTCAGGTGCAACTCAACATATGATTGGTATGCACCACTTGCTCTTCACTTTTGACCCTCACATTCATCAACAAATGTTACCCTTACGGGTGGATCCACTAAGACTGATCAACACTTTGGCACAATTCCACTTTCTTCAACACTTACATTAAATTCTGTTCATTTTGTCCCTGATTTTCCATTTAATCTTTTGTCTTTTCAGTATTGGTTGATTCCCTCAAATGGTATGTGACATTTGGGCCTTCTTGCTTCATCATGCAAGATTCTCGACTTTTGGCTCGAGTTCTAGGCTGGGTGATTTGTATTGCTTCTTTGCTGATACTCCTATCGGTGCCTTCATCTCTTGCTATCCTCTTCAGTTACATCAATGATATGGTCATCCTTTGCTAGAGAAACTTAAACGGCTTGAACCATTTTTATCTTTCATTCAGAAAATGCCTTGTGATTTTGTCAATTAGCAAAACGCCATAGAGTTTGATTTCCTAGTCGTACTTGTTTAGTGTCTACTATGCCTTCTGAACTTGTGCATAATGATATGTGGACGTTTCCGCACTCAAAAGTTATAATGGTTATCATATATTATTTAATTTGTGGATGACGTGATTATATCTTCTTAAAACTTCTATCCAATGATTGTTATGCAATTTGATGTTAAAATCAAAACCTTTCGGACTAAAAATGCCCTTGAATATCTCTGATGCATTTGCTCATTTTTGATAACACTGGGATGATACACCAATGATCATGTGCATATACTCCACAACAAAATGGAGTTGCCGAGCGCAAAAATAGACACTTACTGGATATCACCAGGGCTTCGATGTTTCAGGCGCATTTATCAAAACATCGATGGTTTGAAGCCATTCTTAGTGCATGTTACCTCATTAATCGACAACCCTCTTCTGTTCTCAAGGGACACATTCCCTTCTCTCTCATACATCTGGTGGGTCATGTTTTCACCTACCCCTTCAGGTCTTCAGGTGTACGACCATTGTCCACAACTTTGACCCAAGGCTGAAAAACTTGTTCCTCGAGAAATAAAGACCATCTTCCTTGGGTACTCCCCTTTCCAGAAAGGCTATAGATGTTTTTGTCCTACATCCAAACGAATGTACATCTCAGTTGATGTCATATTTCGAGAATCTGACATGTATTTTGTTCACGGTTGCCCTTCGCCTCCTCAAATATCATGTTCCCCACAAGATCCTTCCGTACCCTTAGAAATCAGTGGATATTCTCCTTTTATAACAGTGACTCCAACCAACCCCACAGCCCCGCCTCTACCTACAAGCTTTCCTACCTATGCCAACGTTTATCACCGCAAGAAGCAATCAGATCCGTAGCCTCAGGCTCCGCCATCAACATCACATGTTGTGATATCCACTTTGCCAGTGGCCCTAAGGAAAGGTACTCGCTCCTGCGCTACGAGACACCCTATTTCTCGTACTTGTTGCCTTTCAAAACCCACCTCGTATGCCAAAGTTGTTGACCTTGCTCTAGATAATATTCAGATTCCACGAACCTACCAAAAGGCTGTCAAAGATCCTGGTTGGTGTGCTGCAATGATAGAGGAGATGTTTGCTGAACGTACCGATAATACTTAGTCTTTTGTCCTTGTTGTTGGGTGTCACTGGGTATTCTTGTTAAGCACAATTCTGATGGAACTGTGTAGCGTCTAAAAGCCAGATTGGTTGCCAAAGGCTTCACCTAGACCCACACGTTAGATTTTCTTTAAAAGATTCTCTCATGTTACTGGCATTGCATTTGTGCGTATTCTTCTTTCCTTGACAACACCTCTGGATTGGCTGTTCTATTAGATTGACATTATGAATGCCTTCCTACATTGTAATTTGGAAGAAGTGGTCTATATGCAGTAACACCCGAGATTCATTGCTGAGTGGGAGTCTTCCAATAAAGTTTGTAAACTACAACGATGTATCTATGGCTTGAAGAAGTCTTTGTGTGCTTTGTTTAACAAACTTATTGATGTCCTTGAATCCTTGGGATTTCAACGTCTTCAAGCGACCACAATCTATGTTTCTCGAAAACTGCCTCTGGCATTATTGTCTTGGTAGGTTATGTTGATGACATTGTCCTAACTGGTAGTGGCACCTGTGGGATAATGACACTTAAGACCTCCCTCAATTCACTTGGTAGTTTAGCAACTCTGGTATTTCTTGGGGATTGAGGTTCTCCACTCCAGTATGGGTTTGAATCTTTCCTAATGAAAGTATGTGTTAGACTTGCTCAAATATACATGGATGCTTAAATCCAAACCAGTCTCCTCTCCGATGGACTACCATCAGAAACATTTTTTTGAAGGGGAGTACTTCCATGATCCTGAGTTATATCTACGTGTGGTTGGCAAACTCATATACTTAAATATTACTTGTCTGGATATCTCTTTTGTAGTAGGTGTGATCAACCAATTTATGAGCAATCCTCTACAATGTCACTGGCAATCTGTTCAGAGAATCCTACGACACCGTAAAGGAGCCCCTGGGAAAGAATTCACAAGCTTATAATTGTCTCAAGTTATGTTGATGCGGATTGGGCAAGTGATGTCAATGACAAAAAATCTAATTCTGGATTCTGTATATTCCTAGCAGATCATCTCATCAGCTGGGGCCACAAGAAACAATCGGTGGCTGCTCATTCTAGTACAAAGGTTGAATATCGAGCTATTGGCCCATGCATGCTGTGACATTCAATGGGTATTTTCAATTCTTAATGGGATTGGGATCCCAGTTCAGACACTTGGTATTCTCAAATGCGACAATCAAGCAACTATACACATCCAATTATTCTGTATTTTATGAACTAACCAAACACATCGAGGTTGATTGTCACTTTGTCAGGAAACTAATCAAAGTAAAGAAGATTATCACTCATGTCAGGACAAGAGATCAAGCAGCTAACATCTTCACTAAATGACTTTGACCATCTCTTTCTCTAAATATGTGTAACAAGCTGAGACTACATGATGTCTACTTCTAACTTGAGGTAGAGTATTAGAGATATAAGTCATATTGTGTTTATGGGCCTAATAAGCCATGTGGTATAGTGTATCCTAGTTTGTACGCACTGTACACCTTACCTTGTAACACTCCTATATAAGGAGATTTGATAATTATGAATAGAAGATAACCAACCGCATATGACAATTCCCTTCTAATACGCGTCATTAAAGACCCACTTTTAAAGGGGCCATACAAAGCTTTACCCAAACGCAACCCGGTGGGTCAGGGTCGACTCGTGGGCACCCACATAACTTTTAATAAATCTCAAAGTTGTTTTCTCAAAAAAATAGAAATATAAGTTCCTACATAATTATTTTGCATGCAACTCTTTTTTACGTGTAACACAAGCTACCCCATTAAATTTATTACGTTTCACTTCAATCATATTAGAAATACTATTTTGTTGTTGTAAAATAGTAATTAAAACACCAAAAATACTAAATTCTTGTGCTTTAAGTCAAATATAAAAGAGAAGCAATTTGGTGATGCGTATAGATTTCCAAAACATAAAAAAGCTATTGTAAATTTGAAGATAAGAACAATTAGGATGATGTTATCAATTTTATCAATACAAAGTACTAATGTTGTTATTATTGTCCGACCACAGTAGCCCAGGTGGTAAGAGCTTGGTAACTCCCAATGAAGGACCCAGGTTCGAACCTCACCGAAGGCACTGTGCGAACGACAATCCACATTGATTTGGCGCGGGAGTGGGGGTGGGTGACCGGACCACACCCACTTATGTCTCGAGAATTTACCATGTCGGGCTCGCCCGGGTTGGGTTCTCTCGGTCACAAAAAAAATGTTGTTATTTACATATACATAAATATTTGCAAGACAAACACATAAAAATATTCACAAATATCTATATTACATGTAAAGTACAAAACACTACATATGTAAAATATATATTACAAGTACAAAACATTACATATTTTTTTTTGATAACGAAAACATTACATATTTAGATGCTCGTTAAGTATATAATCATATCCTTGAATTCTCAAAAGCACTCATCTACAAAATTTAATGTTTAATTTCTATTCTATTTAAGTTGGTCACTCGCGGGAGCCCGCTGGGCAACTTGTGAGACCCACCTAGTAAATAGGTCGGGTTAGGTTGGGTTGGGTCAACCCACATGTGGCCATAACAAAGGAGGAAAATGTCTAATTTTGATGCCGTTTTGGTGGCCACTGAACACAAATTTTGACAGTTGCATTCCTGGCATTTCGACGATCACCTGATCAAATTAGTTAATGAAATTTTACCACAACGATCTTGTGAACGTATGCCGCAAAGCTGCTTGCAAATCAACGTGTGTGAGGGTTCAAGACCTTTCACCCTTTTATTATTGGAAACTGGAGAAATTACATAGAGGTCCAACAATATATAGAAATTACAAATAATAGAATATAAAGAGATATATTAACACTCCCCCTCAAGCTGGAGCGTACACATCGTGTATGCCCGACTTGTTGCAAAAGCTCTGAAATGTTGCTGGACTCAATGGCTTTGTGAGGACATCTACAAGTTGATCTTCAGATTTGACATGCAGAGTCGCCACATTGCCATTCTTGATCTGATCTCTGATGAAGTGGCAGTCAACCTCGATATGCTTAGTGCGTTCATGGAAGACTGGATTCTTGGCAATGTAGATAGTAGCCTGATTGTCACATCAGAGCTCTATGGGAGACGAAACAAAAATCTTTAACTCAGAAAGCACAGATTGAACCCACTGCAACTCGCAACAGGCATGAGCCATTGCTTGATACTTAGCCTCCGTGCTTGATCGAGCCACAACATTCTTCTTTTTGCTTTTCCAGGTGATAAGGTGATTTCCCAGAAATGTGCAATACCCAGAAGTAGACCTCCTGTCATTCAGATTACTAGCCCAGTCTGCATCTGCATAACCAGTAAGAACAAGAGTCATACTTGTTAAGGCGACAAGGCGACACGGCGTTGGGGCTGGACGCCTTGCGCCTAGGTGTCGCCTAGGCGGCCTTTAAAAATAATAATTTATGTATATATTATATATATATATACATGTGTCATTGTTTTTCCCCACTCATATACACACATTGTATAGTTATATATGTAGTTATCTAGATATTTAAAGTCGATCTCCCCATATATATATTTTATTGTATGAAAAAATAACGAATTACATTTCTAATAAATTATCATTGACAATAATGTCAAGAACACGAAAAGAATTATTGTAAAGAATGTAAGAGAGTGATCAACAAATAAATATGTATTTATTGTCATGCATAGCTACAAGTATTAAGCAATGTAATCACTATCCTTCATAGCATAGCTACTTAGTACAATCTGAATTGAAGGTGCAACCTAAGAAACATCAAATGTATACTAAGTGTATTAGATCCAGTCAAACAAAAAAAGAGTATTAGATCCAGTCAAACCCAAAAAAGAGTGTTAGAACCAATTAAAAGTGATATTTGGCACATGAAATAGGCAACACTATTAATTTTGAACATTGGTGTAGCCATATCAAACTTTAAAATAAGTGAATATACAACCAGACCCACAAAACTAGGTCACTGTAGCAATATAAACAAAGCGTCCTCGCCTAGGCGCAGCCCTGGGGCGCCTTGCCGCCTAGACGCGCCTAGGCGAGCGCCTTAACAAGTATGACAAGAGTAGACACAGAAGTCTTGGGTCTATAGTAGGTGATCCCCTTACCGGGCGCACCCTTTAGATATCTCAGAATATGGCAGATATCTCAGAATACGGCAGACTGCCATCTAGTGTGGCTGTTGTGGCTCATATGCCGACTCACCACACCTACATCAAAAGAAATGTCAGGGCGAGTAACTGTCAGGTATATCAGTTTCCCAACAATTTTCCTGTAGTATCCTGGATCTGGATAATCAGTACCATCAATCATCTCCTTCACGTGATAGTCCATAGGAGTAGACATTGGCTTGGATTCACTCATGCCGGCTTCCTGCAGTAAATCCATCACATATTTCCTCTAAGACAAATTAGTACCTGCATGAGATCTAAGTACTTTAATGCCCAGAAAATTTCTCAGTTTGCCCAATCCTTTGTATGAAAGTGCCCTTGCAATCCTTCCTTCACACATGATCATAGTTATCCAGGCTCTCGCCTAGGCTCGCCTGGGCCACCTAGGCTCTCGGTGGTCCGCCTTAAACGGAGCGTCTAGGCTTTTAGATATCTAAAGTGGATGCCTAAGGCCTTTTAGGCCCAAATTAAGACACTTGAAGAAAAAATTAGCATAGATTAGGTCGGAATTTGGCCAAATTAGATAATGTTTAGTTATTTTGGGGAAGAAATAGATCTTATATTGGCCAAATCAGATCTTATTTGGCCAGGTTAGGTATGATTTGTGGGAAATGTCTGATTTGGGAAAAATATCTTATGTGGTGGAATTAGATCTGATTTCTCTAAATTAGGGGTCGTTTAGGTCAATGTAGGACAAACTACGGGAAGTTATGTCTGATTAGGTCATGTTATGCCAAAATCGGTCTGGCTTTGGCTAAATTAGGTAAGACTGAGTTAAATTAGGTCCAATTTAGATCGTGTTTGGTCAAATTATGGTCGAATAGGTCTATCTTAGGTCGTGACAGGTGTGATGTAGATGAAGTTATGATTGATTAAGCTTAGGGATAAGCACATAATGATGTACATATTTGAATATAACTGAATGTATACACAAAATCATTTATTTATATGTAAAATATAAAGAAATATGAAGAACGCTTAGAAATGCCTAGGCTTCCCCTAGGTGGGAAGGGCCGCCTAGCCGCCTAGACAACTATGCACATGATATGCCTGTAGAATCATTGTCAGTGATAACTATATCATCAACACATACAACAACAATGATGGATCCAACAATAGAGCTAGAATAAAATAAGGAGCGATCTGTCACAGAACGAGAGAAGCCCATCTTTAGTACAATATCACTGAACTTGTCAAACCAAGCTCTAGGAGATTGTTTCAATCCGTAGATGGCTTTCTTCAATCTACACACCTTCTGACACTCCCCCTGAGCAACAAAACCAGGAAGTTGCTCCATGTACACCTCCTCTTGTAGATCACCATGGAAAAAGACATTCTTGACATCAAGCTGAAATAGAGGCCAGTCAAAAGTAGTAGCCAAAGAAATAAGAATCCGTACTGAATTCAGACGAGCCACTGGTGAAAAGGTCTCAAAGAAATAAACTCTAAATGTCTGAGTATAACCCTTTGGCACCAGTCTAGCCTTCAACCTCTCAACTGAACCATCTGGATTATGTTTTACTGTGAATACCCATCTGCAGCCCATAACATTTTCCCCTGGAGGAAAGTCAATAAGATCCCATGTGTTGTTTTGTAGAAGAGCAAATATTTCCATATGCATTGCCTGTTTCCAGCCAGTATCTTTCATAGCATCAAGATGAGTTCTTGGAATGACCACAGAATCAATCCCAAGAGCAAATGACCGGGTCTGCTTAGATAATTTCGACAAACAACACACATTTGCAATAGGATGTCGAATAGTACAAGAACGATTACCTTTGCGAACAACAATGGGAACATCAACGTCAGATGGTTCTGCAGAAATCTCTTGAGTAGAGGAAGATGGGGAAGGCTTAGAGATTGGAGTCGCTACCTCCTCTGGATCTTGCCTGCCTTGACTGCTATAAACATGTTGATATTGTTGAATTGATGTATCACCTACTGGTTGCTTTTCCTGAATTACAATATAGTCAGGAATGATAGGTGGCACTCTCTCACCGATGTCTGATGGTGGCACACTCTCACTTTCTCACAATCGCCCCCCTTACTGGGAAAACTCGAGAAATATGGTGTGGATTCATGAAAAGTTACATCCCGAGACACAAACATACGACGGAGACTGGGACAATAGCACTTGTATCCTTTGCTAGTGTCGGAGAACCCAAGAAAAAGAGTCCTAATAGACCTAGGGGATAATTTATCAGCTTTAGGATCAAAATTGTGGACAAATGAAGTACAACCAAACACTATGAGAGGAATAAGGAAAGACTGATCTTTTGGACGTAAGATAGAAAACGGAGTACGTCCTTGAAGCACCGAAGAGGGTTGCCTGTTGATCAGGAAACATGCTGTAAGTAAAGCATCACACCAGAACCTCTTAGGGACATTGGATTGAAACATAATAGTTCTGGTAATATCAAGAAGGTGACGATTTTTACGCTCAGCTATCCCATTTTATTGAGGAGCGTGAGGACAAGATGTACGCTGAATCATCCCGATGGAGCTACAAAAATCAGCCATAGCACTTTGGACATATTCCAAGGCATTATTAGATTGAAGAGTTTTAATATTGCAATCAAATTAAACTTTTATTTCTTGATGAAAATGCTTGACAATGGACAACACGGACTCTCGACTCTTTAATAAATAAATCCATGTCATGCGAGAAAAATCATCCACAAAGGAAATAAAATAGCGAAAACCATTATAACGATTGGTCATTACAAGACCCCAAACATCATTGTGGACTAACTCAAAACGACAAGATGCCTGTTTATTGACACGACTGGGATAAGACATTCTATGATGTTTACCCAGTTGACAGGACTGACACTCTAATGAAGATACTTGGGATAACTCATGTTCTAACTTTCTCAAGCTCTCCAACGACGGATGTCCATATCTGTAGTGCCGCAGTAAGGGAGAACCGCTCAAAAAGATAGTCGGAGCAGGATCATATACTTGGCGAGGCAGACTGTCACCATGGAAGAGGTAGGGATCACCTTTCCTAGGCCCCTCACTAATCGTCCTCGTACTCTTGAGATCCTGTAATCAAGGAATAAGGTGACCGATACCGACGCCGTTTTGACAGCTTGGAAATAGGTATTTAACGGTATACCGACGGAAATACCGACAGATGCAATCCTGGCCGTATCGACGCCAAAATGAACGAATTAATTCATGAAATTTTACAGGTGTAATCTCCACACCTAAATGCATCGTTTTATGCAATAAAATTCTATATTGGATGTGGGGTAGGGGGGGTCCATCATGTGGGAGGTAAGGAGCTTGTCCTGTTTTGTTGGGATTTCGATGAAGGATTTCGATGACAAATCATAGGAATTTAGATATGAAATTTTACAGGAGTAATCTCCACACCTAAATGCATCGTTTTATACAATAAAATTCTATATTGGATATGGGATAGGGGGTCCATTATGTGGGAGGTAAGGAACCTGACCTGTTTAGTTGGGAATTCGATGAAGGATTTCGATGACAAAACATAGGAATTCAGATATGAAATTTTACTAGCACAATCCACAAACTTAAATATACACAATTATGCAATAATATACAATTTACAACATATCAATAACATATTTACTTACCAACTCACATCAGTTGTATGTTGAGTGGCACGCAGGTTGTCCATACTGTAATGAGTTGATACTATTGAGATATTCCGCCCATGACATGTGCATCCTATAAAGTTGGTTGTATGTAGTCACATGCTCCTCATAGACAATATCGTTGACAAATTGCATCATCCCAATCTTTGGAAAATGTTGTTCTAAATCTCTGAGATATTGTGCCTTTCTTGGAGATGTAGGTCGAGGAGCTCGAGTGAGTGGACGTTCACTTGAGGAATATGTTGAATAGCTACAGGCACAACCATAGGAAGTATTGGGACTGGAGAAACAGGAAGACTGAATGACCACCACTACATGTTTGCCCACCATCCTCAGAAAATGCAAGGGAGTTGTACTGATAACTTCCATGTGGGCCTGAGACATTTGCTGTATAGGTATATCCAACATGATGTTCTACTTCAGGTTGTGGCAGTGGTGGTGGTGGCTGATTTTGATATCCAGAATACCCATATTGAGAGTGAGATGGGTATGGTTGCCCAAATAGCATATCGCCAAATCCCAATGTTGAATCATGTTGAGATTGAGAATCAGAACCTGAAATACTCATGTTGCCAAGTGAATCAACAATATCAGAATAATGATCATTTTTGTAGCCGTAGGAGCCTGTAGCCTGAGGTGGTGCAGCACCACTGTAGTTTTTGCCGGTTCGAGTTTTCCTCCTTTGAAAAGTTTTTTCACGCATGGGATATTCTTTTTCTGCTGGAGGAGGAGGTGCAGCTGTCGTAACATAAGGACGATCATCATACTGAGGATCAACAATATGAGGATATTCAGGAGAGCGCTCACTGCCACCGCCATCATTGCCACCATCATTATCAGATTTTGATTTTGACCCAGATGTACTTTTTGAAGGAGACTCTGTGCTACCCAATGCTTCTTCTACTGCTCTATTGATATCCATATCAACATTTTCATGCTCATGCTCAGGCTCAAGTCTTTCAGGTGGAGTTTGGTCAACATTAGTATCAGAATCTCCTTCAAAGTGCTCTTCTATGTATGGATCTGGACGACCATCTAGATTATCAAGAATGGGACGACCTATCTCATTCATCCATTCCTCTAAAGGATCTTCTGAATCATCAACTTCTTCTATGCCTCTACGCCTGGATGGGTTGAATGTGTATGCGGTGTCAATGGGATCGTGGACGACAACAAAATCCACTTCTTTGTAGTTGGCATCTCGTATTGCTCTAGCCCTCAACCGCATATTGTAGTGAACATATACCAGATCTCTTAGCCTGTCTGCCCCCAACCTGTTCCTTCTCTTTGAGTGAATTAAATTGAAACTGCTCCAATTTCTTTCACAACCTCCTGCAGATGTTGTTTGAGAAAAAATACGAACATCCACTTTTCTTAGATGGGGGCACCCGTTCCATTCCATACCCACCACTCACAAGGATCACCCTGATCACGGTCGACAACTACATTTGGATGACCAAAACAACCGAGGCCTTCACGAAACTGTCGCAACTGCAAAAATATTTAAGAACAAACTTCAGAATAAAATGATGAAACATCAAACAAGAATGAAGATGTTCATGACTTCATGTACGTTATGTAATATATTTAGTTATATACCTCATCCATCACTATGGTGCGCTCTTCAGTAGAGGTAAAGAATTTGTTAGTTATATCTCTCACAGCAGACATTAGAGTCGCATCTAAGCCCAATTTTCGCGAGTATTGGAACCCCGAGTTCAGATAGTAAGCTGTCACCAATTTCAAATAAGGAAATAAGATTTAGATTTAGTTAACTTATAGCAAGTTATCGAGTTAGAAACTTTGAACATAAATTTGAAATTTAGAAGAAATAAATTATATACCTGATTTATGCAGTGGATGCAAAAGCATATTTGTCCAACGCATGTCTACAATTGACAAGTATTGTGAATGGGACCTAGGAGCTGCTTGTTTAATACCTTCCACCATTACTTGCATTGCATCATACAAGTAAGGCATTTTTGCGGCTTTGTCACCATCTACCAGCCTTAACACTTTGACAACATGTTCCATTATCCGCAACACCTTTGTAACCTTATCCCAGAAAGCCCGACTGGCAATTAGTTCTTCAATCCTTCAGCCAACCGGGGTGTTGTGCTCCTTCATGGAGGTCCACTCCACACCATTGAAGAGCCTCCTAAGTCCATCTTTTTTGGACTTTAATGAGTTCAAGGCCAAGTAATTCGTTGCAAATCTAGTCACCCCTGGTCTAACTAGATCACCTCCACAATACTTAGATCGCCTCATAGCATTTAACTAGAAGGAATGGTTGTAGGTGAAACCTGTGATCAACCTACCATCAATTGCCACACTTTTGATGTAATCAATTGAGCCCATGTCCTTGAGGATCAGATCTATGCAATGGGCAGCACATGGTGTCTAGTAGACCGGATATTTCTTCATTGTACTTTCACCGGCCTTTTTGAAGTTAGAGCCATTGTCAGTCACTATTTGCACTACATTCCCAACCCCAACCTGCTTGATGTATTTCTTCATTAAATTCTTGATGTAACTGTAATTCCTGACTGCACCAGAAGCATCAACAGAGTCTAGAAAAACAGTAGATCCACGGCAATGTTCAAGAAAGTTAATAATTTGCTTTCTTTTTCCAGATGTCCACCCATCGCACATGAGTGTGACGCCATACTCAGACCAAAATTGTTTCTGGCTTTCAATCCATACCTGTAGATCTTTGTTCTCTTTGGGAAGATACTTGTTCATCAACTCATATGCAGTGGGGGCTTTGATACCCCTACCTGACTCCCCTATGACATCCACCATGTGTTTTAGATATGGTTCAGTTGCAACATGTGCGGGTATACCATGAGCAAAGAAGAACTTACCCACTGCGTTGCCCACCTTCTCTTTCGCACCAGTAAACATTGCTTTTAGGGTTTTTTGCCTAGCATCAGGCTTCCTTACCCCTGGCTCATCAAAATGCTTCAATCTTGCATTAGCAGAACGGAAGAGTGTATCAACGGTGCCTTTTTTTCTTTTATATTGAGCATGCTGATCTTCATCATCATCATCTAAGTCAACAACCGGGACACGTGCAGCCCCACTGCCTCCACCTGCACCAGATGGTCCATATCTCCTCATACGCCGAGCTGCCTCCTCCCTATCCCACTCACTTTTGCGGGAGTCTCTGAGAGCGCGCCTATACATATGACGTGTATAAGCAGTATCACACCCTGGAGGATATGCAATATCATCATCTGATTCAGCAGAAGAACCTGTGGCCCTAAAATCAAAGAGTGTATCTGTGTAAGCTTTTTCAACCTGCTTCAACTTTTATTGTTTTTGCCTCTTTGCACCCATCAGTTTCTTGAAGTCATCCCTAACACTTGGAGGGCACTTCTGGCACATTGCCACATTCTTGTCACAACCAGTAATGTGACGCTTGAATCTAGTAATTCCTCCACCACCAAGTGTTTTCTTACAGTTGTTGCAGACAATCTTTGCCCTATTCCCAGACCCAGGTACAGGCTTGCAGTGACTCAAATGCAAAATCCACATCCTTTGATGCATGACCAGCTGCACCCTCAGCGTCACTTGAAGACGAAGAAGACATCTTCTCAAAACTCAAAAGTCAACACTGAAAAAGACAAAGACAAACAAGCAAAGCAAATGATATTAGTAACTTAGCATTTACTAAAAAAGTACTAGTAAGAAATGTACATTGTCGTATTAACTATTAAGTCTATTCTCTATTCACAATACTAATATCAAATAAAAATAAGCCATTAAGTGAACAAAATCGATTTCTTTTATGTAATGTAGAATCAAAATCGATATTTATAATGTATGATGCTTGCTTGTAATTATAGAATCAAACACAAGATTTTTTAAGATTTTTCTTTTGAAGATAATTATTTTTTAAATATAAATAAAGTCTGAAATTATTTTTAAAATTATAAAACATGATATTTACTAATTAAAAAGACAAGTGATATGCTTTCCACATGCTAGTTTCATCTTATACAACATTAACACGCAATTCTAAAGAAAAAAAATAAAAAAAACGTTTTTTTAATATCAGCATTTTAATAAATAAAAAATATTTTGGGTATATTTTTATTTATATATGTTCATGTTAGTGTTTGATAGAACTTCTTCTACTAAACCTAAATTAAATACCTATTATTAATGGTACTAATTGTATTATTACTATTAATTAATGAAATAACATGTTAATGTTAATTATTAGTGAGGTAATTAGTGATAAATCAGTAGATCTATATAATATAATCATAGATCTAGTGATAAATAGCATCAATCATAAGTATTTTGGAGTAGATCTAGGATTTTAGGGGTATTTGGTGAATTTTTTAGGTGAGAATAGAATTATAAGAAGAGAAGAGAGAGGGGAGAGATTGAAAATGATGGGAAATGCAAGAAATTAAGTAAACATACCTTAATTGGGGCTGATTTGAGCTTCAATCTCGAAAATCGCCCAAACTCCCCAAGGTTCTCTTCAAACAGCAGCAGCAGACTCCGTCTCGCAAAAATCGGTGTATCGGGCGGTATGCTGCCCGTGCCGCCCTGTACCGATGTGTAAGTGGTGCATTTTGCACCGGTACCCTCGATATTTGGCGGTATACCCACTGATATGCCGATATATGCGATCCTAACGGCAGATTTGCATGTATCTGTACCGGTACCCGTCGGTATCGGTATTTCGAGCGGTATACCGCCGATACCGACGAAATCTCATCCCTTGCCTGTAATACAAAGCAAGAAAGCCCAAACGTCACTGTACAGTTCATAGTATCAATTAATTTTTTAACAGAGAGAAGGTTAAAAGGAAATGCAGGCACATAGTGAACAAATTTAAGATCAATTTTAGGAGTCGGAGAAATAGATCCACTTGCTAACACTCCTAACTGAACCATATGCTATGGTCACAAACATATGCTGTGATGCTCCAAAATCAACCACCCATGAAGAAATTGAATCATAAGCCAGTAAAGAGGTAGCCTGATTACTAGTGGTAGATGCTAGATTTGCTGAGGAAGAAGATCCCACACTCAGATGCCGTGTAGCCAGAATAGATCGATCATATTCTTCCTTTGTGAGTGTGATGCCAGAAGAACCAGAACTTGATGCAGACGACTCAGAAGACTTAGCAGTACTCGCATAGTTTGCTGCCCCCACATGTAGCGCAACAGGTCTACCATGTTTCTTCCAACATTTCTCAATAGCGTGTCTAGGTTTGTCACAGAAGGTGCACTTGGGACGTGCTCCACGCCCTCGTCCCATACCTGTATGACCTTCTCTAACTACAACGGCTACAGATGCATGGGAATTTCCAGAAGGCGATAATGTTGTAGAATCAACTGGTTCAAAATTTGATTGTAAAATTCTCGAGTAGGCTTCTTCCAGGCTGGGAAGTTTGTTAGAAGCGAGGATGACACTGCGGGCTGAACTGCATGACCATGGTAATAAAAAACCCGCCTTGAGGCTCTTGAGGCTTACGCCTCTTAGTGAGGCTATCCCAAATGCGCCTCGAGGCTTACGCCTCAGTGTTCTGGACCGAGGCTTACGCCTCACAATGTCTGAGGCCCGCCTCAAAGCATTGAGGCTCTGAGGCTTAGCTGAGGCGCACCCCTCACTTCTGAAAGATGATGTCTTATGGTAATCACCAAATTGTCTACTTTTAAGTTTATTAAAAACACTTTCTTCAAAAAAATCAAAGTTCTTGTAGTTGATTGTTACTTTTCATTAATAAACATTTAATCATCATTTTCTGAGTAACATCTTTCAATCTTCATTGTTAAATTTCTCTTTGTTTGCTACCTTCTTATTCACTATGTCGGTGAATTTCATATCATTGTTAACTAAATTTGATTCCCTGTTCCTACTAATTTGAAATTCTATCTCCTTCAGATTATGTATTGACATCTTTTATTCTAGTAGTATAAAGAATTGATATCTTGTTATTTTTTGACATATTTATTTTGGTATTATAGTGGGTCCTTAGTCTCTATTGTCATTATTAAGTTTCTAAAATAATTACTATTTCATATTGTTGTGCTCGTATATACATATTTTTGTTATAACACATTGATACACAACCTATAAATATATATATATATATATATATATATATGTAAATATATGTATAAATTTATTTTTTATGACCGCCTCATACATATTTTGAGGCTTATGCCTCAAACGCCTCGAGGCTTACGCCTCGCCTCACTGGGACAAAAATGCCTCGTTACGCCTCACACATTTTTCAACCTTGTGCATGACGAAGTCAGACCTGGTTGAATCTTTGCAGTAATCAAGTCATCTCAGTCTTTGACTTGTTCTTGGACAGTCACTGGATGATAGGAGCTCAGTTCCTGAGCAATACCTTGGATCACTCCAAAATATTCTTCTAAAGGTTTGTCTCCCTGTCGTTCGGCGAAGAGGCGATAATATATCATAAACTGACGAAGAGCATTCTTTTCTTGAGAGTAATGCTTCTTCACGTCATCCCATATGTCTTTGGCAGTAGTCTAGAACATGAATCTAGCAGCTATACCAGGTTCCATGCTCCCCCTTAGCCATGTCTTCACCAGACTATTATGACGCTTCCATTCAACATAGCCTTTGTTAGTAGAAGCATGAGGATTAGAATCAACATGCCTTGCCTTATCTCGGGATTCTAATACTGTATGGACAACATTCATCCACAAGAGATAATTTTTCCTGTTAAGCTTGATTGAGGGGATAGGTGACATCTCGTTGTAGATGGTAGATGCCTTGGTGTCTTTATGATTCAACGGAGAGATAGGGTGACAGAGAGATACACGTCACAGAAGGATAGAGAGTGACAGAGAGATACTCGTTACGTCAAATGATTAGATGCGTTTCTGACACATCCACAACCCCAATCGAAAAATTCCCTAATCACACATAGAGGAGATGTGATTAGGAATTTCCTACGTACGGACAGAGCCTCCGGTATGAATTTTAATGAGTCGTTTTACGTAAATGCTGCCTTCGGAGTCAATTGGAGGAACTAGGGACTGCTGGCGGACGATAGGCCTGTCCGGAGCCGGTGGCTACGACGCTGCCGTGACCGGCGGCTGTCGCGGCCGCACCTAGCTAGCGGCGGCAGTGTGAAGGAGGGAGGGAGGGGAGAGAGAGAGAGAGGGCGACGCCCTAGATGAACCCTAGGAGCAACCTTGCTCTGGTGCCTTGTGAACGTATGCCGCAAAGCTGCTTGCAATGCATCGTGTGTGAGGGTTCAAGACCTCTCACCCTTTTATTAATAGAAATTGGAGAAATTAAATAGAGGTCCAACAATATATAGAAATTGCAATTATTAGAATATAAAGATATATATTAACAGATCTCGACTGCCCTTGGGCCGGCGGCGGTTGCTGCCCTCCTAGGCAGTGCGCTAGCTGCTGCCCGACGGCGGCGGCATGAAGGAGAGGAGAGAGAGGGCGGCGCCCTAAATGAACCCTAGGAGCAACCTTGCTCTATTGCCATGTGAACATATGCCACAAAGCTGTTTGCAATGCAGCATGTGTGAGGGTTCAAGACCTCTCACCCTTTTATTTATAGAAAACTGGAGAAATTACATAGAGGTCCATTAATATATATATATATAAATAATAGAATATAAAGAGATATATTAACAGATCTGCTAGTGTAGATCTACTCAAATATGCAATAATATTTCATATTGGATATGTGGACGGTGGGGCTCCTCATTTGGGAGTGAAGGAAGTTGAACTATTTTGATGTCAAATTACATGGTGAAATGAACGAATTAAGTCATTAATGTTTGCAAGCATGATATATAAGACCTCTAGTTAGGATGACAGGATGTAGTACATAAATAATGTTGAAGTGGTCTATGAGTGAGTGTTGAGGAAGCATGAGACAACAATGGTGTATGCATCTAGTTGAACCATGATGGTTGCCATCCTCCTTATTTATTATACCTATCAATGTATTGGCTCCAATTTATTTTGTTTTATACAAGTATAGCTATGTTTTAATGTAAGCTCTATATGCCTAGTAGTGGCAAAGTGTATACTCATGGATTCACTCAAGCATTGTTCTTGGTCGTGTGCTTTTATAGCTGGAGCCTATAGGAGGCAACCATGTAGTTAAGAGGTGTGATTGATAATGGCATACACAAAATATCTCGGTGTCATGCTAATTTTATGCACTATCATTACTAATCATGTGACTTTAGAGATAAAAGCAAGCGGGTCATCATATCCATGGATACAACTCCCACATACATTTTTAAATATTTCATTCGTAGATCTTTATAGAAGTGAGAGAAATAGGAGAGAGGGATATAATAAGGCTAGGAAGAGAAGAAACATAAATTAGATTGCCCCCAAAAGCCCAAGGAGTCATATATTAAAATCTACAGACATCGTACCCCGTTTCTCGAAATATTACTTATGTTTTCAAAATTTTACGTAATGCAGATGAGATGGGTCTTTTTTCATCGAAATTTACCTAATTTTGTTGAAATTTCAAAAAGCCATTGAAATTGATTTTTTTCCTATTGAAATTCCGTACATACATGCATGTTTGGTCATTTCTGTATCCAATGGCTGTCGACATCAAAATAAGTGGCGACACATTGCCGATTTTGACGAGATTTTGAACTATGACCATAACCCCTACCCAAACGGGTCTACCCGCATGTGCCCGAGGTTAGTGTCCTATTTTGACATGTCTATCGGGAAGAGCTTATAAATATAGATTTTGAGTCTTTATATTTTGATAGGTTTATGACCCATATCAGAGTGACTTGAAAAGAAGGATCCATAAACTTGAACCCAACATGATTAAGATTGAGGCTTAGATGATGATGACGATTGAGCACATTCTTATTTCAGAAATGAATAATTTGTAAAATTTGGGATTATCCATAACATTCCAAAAAAAGTGGCGAAACATTGCCAATTTTGATGAGATTTTGAACTATGGCCATAACCCCTAACCAAACGGTCTACCCGTGTGTGCCCGAGGTTAGTGTCCTATTTTGACATGTCTATCAGGAAGAGCTTATAAAGATAGATTTTGAATCTTTATATTTTGATAGGATTATGACCTATGAAGCACGGATACTCCAAAACGGATGCCGTACCCGTATCCGATACGTATTGGATACCAATACTCCGTGGATACTCCTGGATACGTATCAGATACTCCTAATCCGTATCCATGCATATCCACGCCGTATCCAGTCGGTAAGAACTAGAAAAAAAATTTGGGCATGACATTGCATGATTAACATTTGACACCAACTCATGTTTCAACCCTCTTTGCTAAGTAGTAGCTAGCAGCAAGGTTGTCACAGTTGCTTCCTTGAAGTAGTTCAAGGTTAGTCACCACCCCTCTTGCTAAATGTCAATCTTCCTTCTCTTTATTGTTTGTACCTCCTCTGTTTTTTGGGATTTCACTTTTTAAAGAACTTCCAAGCACCGATACTCCAAAATAGGTGTCCTACCAATACTGAAAGCATATCTGATACTAATACTCCCTAGATACTCTCTAATACATACCAAATACTTCTGAAGTCATATTCTTTTTTTTATTAGCACGATATGACCTCAATGCAGCCAGGATACAACCAACCCATTTAGCAGCCAAGAGAGCACCCCAATTGTGTGATCCCTCAAAATCCCAAAACCATGTGACTTCCAACTCTAGACTCCCCCTATTGTATTGTGATTTGAGAATGAAATTGGTATTTTCTATTAAACTTTAAAATAAACATTAGAAACAATGTTGTATCCATGTTGTACCGGAATCTTATATTTTCAAAAATTGTCGTCCCCGTACCATACCTGTACCCGCATCCATTTCTCTATCTCTATCCGTGCTTCATTGTAGCTAGCCATACATGATAGAAAATAGTTTGGTATCACAGATGACACAACTCACTTTACAACACAATATTACATGATACATGAAATGTGAAAGGTTCAGAATATGATATTATCACGTCTTTTTGTAACTTCCGTCTCACAGTAATATGAATGAAAGACCCCATTTTAAATCATTGTTTGATATTATGGTATTGGTTTTCATTTTCTTTAGAAATATTGTGATTTTTAAATGAAATTTGATTGTTTTCATCTATTTTTAAAATAAATATATTGGTTATTTTAAAAAATATTAAATAAATATATTGGTTATTTAAAAAATATTAAAAAAATATTTAAAAATTGCCGTATCCATGACGTACCCGTATCCTATATTTTTGAAAATTGCCGTATCGCCGTACCCGTACCCGTACCCGTATCGGATACGTATTCGTATCTGTGCTTCCTAGATTATGACGCATATCAGAGTGACTTGAAAAGAAGGATCCATATACCTGAACCCAACATGATTGAGATTGAGTCTTGTATGATGATGACGATTGAGCACATTCTTATTTCATAAACGGAGAATTTGTAAAATTTGGGATAGTCCGTAACATCCACAAATAATCCACGACATCCAAGATAGTATCATTTGTCTACATGTAAAATTTGTGAATCATATGTGAATAATTAACTTATTTGTTGGAGCTTTGTGACTTTGTTATAAACTATGGACAATAAATATTTTATGCCACATCCCACAACCTAAAAAAGTGGGCCGAATGGATATCCAAGGTAAGCACATTTTGTGATGTTATATCGTGGCATGCTGTGCTTCCTTACCCTCATTATAGACCACCCAACTCCCTCTCAAAAGAGGATGCTCGCATCCCTGATCTTCTACGCATGGGAAAGAATGATTAAATAGATTAACATCATTTAGCATATCCAAATCAATTGAATTGACTCTTTAGTTTGTCACTAGCTACCTAAAGTAGGTTAAAATGATCTAAAATGGGGTTTAGTGGAAACTTCTAGTTCAAGTGACCAATAGCAGGTCAAGTAGACTTTCAATGTTGATCAAATGCCTATATTATTGCATAATGTTTGCCAAATAGTTTTCAAGTGGCTAAATTATATGTATAGAAGATATTACAGTAAGTAAATTTTAAATGCTTAGAAGATATCATAATGTCTTCCAAATTATGTCGAAGTGGGCCAAAAGTTTAAGTGATTGAAGTAATGCTGCAGTTCGCTACATAAATCCTCTAGCATGTCATACAAGAATGCTATGACGTCTCTAGGACCGATTCTTTGCATTGTGAAATGCTTTGTAATGTTGCTTAAACAACAAAACTGTTGCATTCATAGTGTCAAAGACAAAGTAGAAGGCCAATCAATATTTCCATCAGAGAAACCCTGTTCCTATATACAGGAGAAGGGGGAAGCGTAAAAACTTAGATAAAACCCTAATGGCCAAGACAAAGTCGGGCAAATATTACAAACTAGAAAATAAATACTTTATAAACTAAATTAACTCTCAACATTCATCCTCAAGCTGGAGCGTGGTTAAAACCATAGTAACAACAGTCTTCGGATTTTATGAAAATTAGTAATTTTTTGCAACTTTTCAAGAATTTTTCCGCTTTTTCACAATTTATACGATTTTTTCATGTTTCTTCATGACTTTTCACTTTTTTCACTATTTTTCTCTTTTAAGTTGTTTTCTCTTTTTTGCCAAACCATGTACAAAGAACTCATGATGTACACTTAACCTCTACCCCCCCTCTCTCGACAGTCCATTGATATTATTCAACTATTCTTTAATTCTTTTCCAACTTTTTCTCTCAATACGATTGTATATCCAGTGAATTTTGTTAGAGTGTCTATTTACTTAAGTGTTTTAGTCTTTTACTTAAGTTCTTTTTAGTCTATTTGTATCATGGGCCCAATTGTGTATTGACCCATTAGGGTTTGTCTAAGTGTTTGTATGCTTCCCCTTATCCTATTTATAAGAAAGCTGCCTCCTATCTATCAAGCAATAAGAAAAAACTCTACACAAAGGGGACTTCCCCCATCATATCATTCTTCCACATGGTATCAGAGTAGCTGGTCCTGTGCTGCCCCTAACCCTAAAAGAGAGAGAGAGAGAGCATAAAGGAGAGATGCCTCCCCTTGCGGGTGGCCGCCGCCGCTAGGCGTTGCTAGGCTGCCCACATGGTTTTTCCCGTCCCCATCTCTTTTTGGAGCCGTCTCCATCTTCATCACCAAAATTAACTTATGAAGTTGCTAGTATCCAGATCTACAAAGGCCGCCATACCTCCGTCATTCCTACTTGCTAATGAAGCCGCCACTATCTTATTCGTCGCCATCATCACAGATCTACACCCCATTATCTTCTCCGCTACCGATCTACTGCGTGCCACCACCATCAAGATCTATTCCAAAATCTTGGATAAAGATCTTTTTTTTTGCTGATATTGGGGATACATCGTCCCTATGTTGCTATAATGGAGATCTAGAGGGATTTCCCCCTCTTTTGCTGTTGTCTTCAGGGTTTTTCTGCTGTTGTTCGCCGCCAACACGACGTGTTGCTTCTAGACACGACGTGTAGGCAGTGTTTTGCTTCTCCGCGTCTTCGTTCACTGCTTTTGAACACTGCGTGTCACTTTTGGACACAACGTGTCACCTGCTTTTGCCTTGAGCTTCTGTCAATTGACACGACGTGTCCTTTCAACGACATGACGTGATGCTGTCTTCAGCTGGCGTTGGCTGCCGCTACTGCGCTACCAGACATGACATGTCTCTTCATCGACACAGCGTATCGCCTGCTACTACTGCGTCCTGTGTCAACTGACATGGCGTGTCGCTCAACGACACGACGTGTCTGCTGCTACCTGTTGCTACATCTTGGCGTGCTACAACGATTCTATCATATGGCAGAGGTATCTATACATAGCGTGTCCCTTCTTTCTCTTACCAACAACAAGTATCTTCCTATTTTCAACATTTTTATGATTTGTTTTTACACCCCCAGTCTTCAAACCCTACATAATTTTTTGCCTACCTCCTCAATACTTGTTCTATCCCTGTATACATATTGAACCTATTGTTCCTACAATTTTTTGACCTTGTCCAAAAACTTTTTGCGATGGAGGAGCCCCCGCACCCCCAGATTTGTCGACCTAAGGGTCGGACAAATCTCGTTTCGGGTCGTAAAAAGATCCATTTAATTTTCTATTCGGGTCCAATTGGGTCATATTTCATTTTGACTCACATTATTGATTACCTCCACATATTTGCCTACACAACCCTGCCTCTACCATTGTTTTTGACTCTCCACTCCAACCACTCATCATTCTTTTCGTGGTTGGCGTGAGGGGGAGAATAGAGGATGAAGAGTAGAGGGAAGAGATGAAGGAAGAAGGGGAAGAATTCAATTATGCTGCTACATGGATATTCATTCCACTTTTTTTACTGCTGATATATGGAACCTTTTGCTACTATTGGTGTTCCTTTTCTTCTACGTGGATCCTTCTATTGTTATGCAGACTGTTCATGATAATTTTGCTACTATGTGGAGCTTTCTGCTGCTATTATTGCTTATTCACCATCTACCTCGACTGTTGCTGTTACATATTTGGCCGTTGCTATTTGTGCTATGATTAACACATTTTACTTGTTGCTTTGTGCTTTTGCACTATATGTTGTCCGTGCTCTGTTTGCATGTTGACCTTCTACTGTGGACCAACACTCTTTGGACTCTGTGGACCAACACTCTCTGGGCTTTGACGTCTACTATTGTGATGAATATTTTATGAAGAGGGAAATTGATGAAGACTTTTGTTGCCGACTTGACATGGAGTAT
This sequence comes from Alisma plantago-aquatica, assembly GCA_963693085.1. NCBI lineage: Eukaryota > Viridiplantae > Streptophyta > Magnoliopsida > Alismatales > Alismataceae > Alisma > Alisma plantago-aquatica. The sequence continues at coordinate 118,934,834 of OY856414.1, forward strand.
CGTCTACATTGCATATTGGAGTTATTTATTTGGTTGCTACTTTGCACACTGGTTTGCTATCCGCCTACGTCGACTTTTGCTTCTGTGTGCCAGCACTCTCTCGCTTGTCCGTGCTTTGTGCATGCAATGTGTTAGAAAGTGGGAAGCGGGAGGCGTGTGGACGACACCCTGTAACCGATTAAGCGGTAGGCGGGCGATTAAGCGGGTGATTTTTGAAAAAGCGGGTGTCTAAATTTTATATATTTTTATACAAAATTTCATGTATGTGTATATAAAAAATATATTTATGATGAACTTCTATACATATCTAATCAGCAAATCAGTAATTAACTAAGTATTCATCAATACTTACTATTAATCAGCATCTCTAATCACTAAAATCAGCAAGCAGATCAGTAATTGTATATAACAAACTATGAATTATTGAATTAAAGTAATCACTAAAGTAATACTAACCAGCAGTACCAATCATTAATCACTGAAAGCAGCAAGGAAATCAGTAAAACTAATCATGCATTACTAGTATAATAGAGCAATAGGATATTTACTTAGATGCATTACAGCAGTACCCAATTATTACAGCTTACACACAAAGTATGCATTCTAAATTAGGACTAGCTATATCATAGAACATTTAATGTATACAAGTTTCGTATATTATAGTCAATACTACTTGGCTATGTAATTAATTAATGTTAGATGCTTACATTAGGATTTTTAAACAAAAGCGGGAAAAAAGCGGGAAAAAGCGGGCAAAAAAGCGGGAAAAAAGCGGGAAAAAGCGGGCAAAAAAGCGGGCGATTTTGTTCAAAATGATTAAGTGGGCGATTAATGGCAAAATTAAGCGGCTGGGGGTCTTGGGCGCTTAAGCGGCCCGCCTGGCCGTTTTTTATTTCACTGTGTGCATGTTGACTCTTTGTTCATCTGTGCTTTGTTTGCATGCTGACTTTTTCTGCTTCTTGTGACCTAGCACTCTCTAGAACTTTTGATCCAACACTCTCTTGCTACTACGACGATGACTGTGATGAAGATCTTGGTGTCTATCCGTTGTTCTTTCTTATGCTTTAAATGTCATAGTGATGATCAAGAAGCCTTTGTGCCTGCCCAAATATATCTGATGCTTTGGAGTATCTACTTGAGGGGGAGTCTTTGCATATTTGAGTGCTTGATTGACTTATTGTGAGGGGGAGTAATTCTTGTATGGGTTTTCTTATCTTTTTAGTATGTCTATTTGTCTGTTTGCAAGCTGAATTGGTATTGTCCCAAGTTCCAGTTTGAGGGGGAGTGTTAAGAGTGTATAAACTTAAGTGTTTTAGTCTTTTACTTAAGTTCTGTTTAGTCTATTTGTAACATGGACCCAGTTGTGTATCCCATTAGGCTTTGTCTAAGTGTATGTATGCTTCCCCCTTATCCTATTTATAGGAAAGGGTGGCTACCTCCTATCTATCAAGCAATTAGAAAAACCTCTACACAAAGGGGACTTCCTCCATCATGTCGTTCTTTCACAAATTTAATAGTTACATTTGTATCTTATATGTATGTATCTATACGTGTATATATATATATATATATCAAGCAATAAGAAAAACCTCTACACAAAGGGGGATTCCTCCATCACGTCGTTGTTCCACAAATTTAACAGTTACATTTTCATCTGATATGTATGTATCATAGTTATAAGAACCGAACCGAATCGGCCAGTTGAACTGGGAACCGATGCCTATACCGGTTTGGTTTGGCGCCAAACCCGGAAATCCCTTTGAACCGGTCAAGAACAGGTGAACTGACCGGTCGAACCAGTGAACCGGTTTTTACTGAACTGGCCGAGTCTGACTGATCAATATTGCTGTATTTTTTGCTGAATTTTGTTGTTGCTGCAGGTACTTGCTATGCCCTCCTCCCTTTTCCCTATTCCTCCTCTTCCTTATCTTCCTCCTTTTCATGTTATTTCAATAGTTTGCTGTAGCATTTGCTTCTGATTTTGTTGCTACTTGCTGCTGCCTTCTTTTGTTGTATTGATCCTCTTGCAATTGCTCCGGTACCTCTCTTCTTCTTCATCTAGTCCCCTAGTAATTTCCATATAGTTAAAATATTCTACCTACCTTTTCTCATTCTTTAACATATTCCTACCGTCTTGCCAGGTTAGTGACTATACAAAAGCCTAGTTCTACTGCCTATATTTATTTTCCTATAAAGTTTCCAATATCCTTATGCCAATTATACTGTGGTATCTCCTCATGTTAATGAAAGTTTATTTGATTACTTCATAATTTGACACGGGAAGTGCACTTTCAAATTGAAGTATTGTCATTTCCATGCTAGCTTTTGATATACTCTTAGATTTTCTTACTTTTTCCTTGAATTTTCATATATTATAAAGTTATAAAAATAATTTATGGTGTCGTGCTGATGTCACCGGTTGAACCAGTTCAACCATTAGTTGAACCAGTTCAACCATTAGTTGAACCAGTGAACTGAGAACCAGAAGCCTCACCGGTTCGGTTCTGACAACCTTGTTATGTATACACACACACACATATATATATATATATCTACATACATATATGTATATATGTGTATACGTAAGTGTATATATATATATGTATATGTATAGGACTTATTCTCTATTATTTCCGAATGGTGGACCGAATTTTGACCGAAATATATCTTTTTTTTCATGATTTTTTTTTCCGAATTCCAATTTTTTTCCAGCTAGCTGAAAAGTTGTCGAATCCCGATTTTGTCAATATGGGTAAAAGACGTCCAACTTGCCAAGACAAACAAAAAAAAAAATACAAGACAACAAGTTCCCATACAAAAAGTTTGTTCTCCCCTTGAATCTCATAATACAAATACTTAATCGTCCCCCGTGAGAAGATAACATGAGATAAATAGCAAGCAAGTCTTCTTGCCCTTATAGTTGATAGTGTGAAGGTGATAGCAGGTAAGCTGACCCCCCTCAAACACATAGTAGTAAAACATGTAGCATGAAGAAACTTGTGCCAAAGTAGATGGAAAAAGTACCTCCAAGTAAATCAAGTATCACCTCGATCGGTAGATAGCGACATGTGCGCAGTGATGTTCATCTTTGCTGTTGATGTCATAGTTCAGAGGGTGCTAGGTCACAATCCCTATAAAGTTGGGTCACAACAACAATAGTCGACATGCACACAAAGCACAATCAAAGAATCACCTACGAGGAGTGGCTCAAGTGGTAAAGCCAACGTCCCCTAACAAAGGAACCTGGGTTCGAATCCCAGCTGCCGCCTTGATTTACCACCCTCCCAGGCGTTCGGCCTCCGCCACGGGCGTGGGAGAGGGGGAGAGAGTGCCTCTCTTTATCCCAAAGCACAATCAAAGAGTCAACATGGAAACAAAGCGGGAACAAGCTAGAGTGTTGGAACACAAACATTGAAAGTCAGACATGCGCGAGACATGAACAAAGTTAACATGCAAAGACGACACATATAAATAGCAAAATAATTGAGTTGACGTAGCTTGATTAAATAACCACATGCACAAATCAATAGACAACAAAAAACTTCAAGATGTGCATAATAGCAGAAATGAAGCTGTAGATACTAAGCTCTCCAAGAACAATATAGCAAGAAAAATATAATCCATAGCAATAGAAATACAATCTTCCAATCCTCCATCTCATCTCTTTCCTCTACTCATCTTCCTGTATTCTTCTCCTTACGCCAACCATAAAAAGAATCAAGAGAGTGGTTAGGGTGAAAAGTAAAAAACAACGCCACAGGTAGCCCCCATGATATGATTAGATCAACCGTTAGATCTGATGAATGATTCCATTAACAAAAAACATAGTGTGTATGGGGGGAGTGCAAGTATTGAGTAAGAAGTTGGTGAGGGGCGGCACATAGCAGCGACATGGTAGGACATCGACACATAGCGACGGTACTGTTGGCGGTGGGTGGGTTGGAAGCACCGTTCGGGAATCGGTTCGCATGGTGCATATACTCCCGCGTATGCCTATTCGGTCTCCCTACCACACTGTATATTGCTAATCGGTCCACTAAGTGATCCTGGGCTGGATATACAACTGCTTGACCGATTAAGCGTCCGATTAAACTTCGCTTTTTGAATAACCCACGGCGTATGTCCATGCAGCATATCTCTACACACATTTCATTATATATTAAAATTTAAACATATAGTGATTGATTATATGTATACATTGTGTTACATATGACAATTTTCACACATTTGTACAATTATATGAATACATTTTGACATATTCGTGTGTAGACATACATCAGTGTTGTCAAGGCGCGCCCGCCTAGGCGCCCTAGGCGTCCTAGGCGCTAGGCAAGGCTGCTCAAACTAGGCGCCCAACCTAGTATGTGCATTATATGGGTGTCTAAGGCAGTGTTGTCAAGGCGCCCGCCTAGGCGCGCCTAGGCGTCCTAGGTGCTAGCCAAGGCTGCCCAAACTAGGCGCCCAGCCCAGTATGTGCATTATATGGGTGTCTAAGGCCTTTTAAGCCTAAATTAAGTCATTTAAAGGATAAATTAGCATGAATCAAGTCTGGATTTGGTCGAATTAGATTAGCTTGAGTCAATTTATGGCTGAAATAGGTCTGATTTAGGCAAAATCAGGCCAAATTTTGGAAAATTAGGGAAAACATGTTTGATTTGGGCCAAATTGGTAAGTCATAAAATCACTTCCTCATATGTTTGTTGTTCTTGCTTCTTTTTCTTTTCTTTTTTTATCCTTTCTCCTGCATTTTAGTCCTTAATCCTACTGCTGCTGTGTTTTTTTTTGAGTTATTCCTCCTATATCCCCTCCTACTCCGAAATCCTACTACTGCTGTGTTTTTTTTTTATTATGTTTTCTTCAAATCCTCTTTTACATCACCTATGCTTTGTAATGTTGATGATGTTGTACTTTCTACTTTCCTCTTTTACATCACCCTTTTTCCCTGCTTTCTTTTCTAAGTCTCCTGCTCCAATTGTTGTTGCAGGCTTGTTGATATTACTTCCCCTTTTTCTTCCTATTCCCATCTCCTGCTACTGCTGTCATAACCTTATTCTGCCCTCTTTTTATGTTTCCTATATGGTATTATATGTAGTATATATGTATAATAAGAATCAAATTAACATACTGAAAAGATACAAAATATAAAAAACGCCCAGAACAGCCTAGGCGCCCGCCTAGGCGCCTAGGCGGGCTAGGCGCCCCTTGGGAAATGCTGACCGCCTAGTCGCCTTGACAACCATGGTCTAAGGCTTTTTAAGCCTTAATTAAGTCATTTAAAGGATAAATTAGCATGAATCAAGTTTGGATTTGGTCGAATTAGATTAGCTTGAGTCAATTTATGGCTGAAATAGGTCTGATTTAGGCAAAATCAGGCCAAATTTTGGAAAATTAGGGAAAACATGTTTGATTTGGCCAAATTGGTAAGTCATAAAACCACTTCCTCATATGTTTGTTGTTCTTGCTTCTTTTTTTTCTTTTTTTATCCTTTTTCCCGCATTTTAGTCCTTAATCCTACTGCTGCTGCGTTTTTTTTTTTTGAGTTATTCCTCCTATATCCCCTCCTACTCCGAAATCCTACTACTGCTGTGTTTTTTTTATTCTGTTTTCTTCAAATCCTCTTTTACATCACCTATGCTTCGTAATGTTGATGATGTTGTACTTTCTACTTTCCTCTTTTACATCACCTATTCCTCATGATGTTGCTGTTGTTGTTTATATTTCTTTTGTTTTGTTTCCCATCCTCCATTTCCTCTCTATTGAGTTACAACCTCATCCCGCCCTTTTTTCCCTGTTTTCTTTTATTCTTTTCTACATCTCCTGCTCCAATTGTTGTTGCAGGCTTGTTGATATTACTTCCCTTTTTCCTTCCTATTCCCATCTCCTGCTACTTCTGTCATAGCCTCATTCTGCCACCCTTTTTCCCTGCTTTCTTTTCTAAGTCTCCTGCTGCAATTGTTGTTGCAGGCTTGTTGATATTACTTCCCCTTTTTCTTCCTATTCCCATCTCCTGCTACTGCTGTCATAACCTCATTCTGCCCTCTTTTTATGTTTCCTATATGGTATTATATGTAGTATATATGTATAATAAGAATCAAATTAACATACTGAAAAAGATACAAAATATAAAAAAACGCCCAGAACAGCCTAGGCGCCTAGGCGGGCTAGGCACCCCTTGGGAAATGCTGACCGCCTAGCCGCCTTGACAACCTTGATACATATATAATATACCTACATTTACAAACACACGTGTACATGATATATACATATTGATTTATTCACATTTATACACACGCTCTACACTTTCATACATTGATATATATATACAGTTTAATATTTGTACATTTATTAGAAACACATTCGATATATAGACATACATACATATATAAGCATATCATACATGCATATCAATATGTTTATATGTGCAATATATAAGTGCTTAATCTATATATTTATATTTTTTGTTTATGATCTTAATATAAGGATCATGTCATAGAAAGAGTGACAATTTTTATGGCTGGCTGTCAACCTACCACCAGCCCTCCTCCTTTACCCGGGCTTGAGACCGGCTACATTTGCACAAATTGCGAGCATTGGGGACAAGTTGCGCGAGGGCCGACTCAGATGGTATGGACATGTGCAACGCAGACCGACTAACGCGCCTATACAAAGCAATACTATTGAGGCAAGCACAATTAATAGAAGAAGAGGAAGGCCTAAATTAACATGGGAAGAGCTTATAAAGAGTAATTTTGATCTCAATCATAACCATGATAGAACTGAATGGAAAAGAAGGATCCGTGTAGCCGACCCCAACATAGTTGGGATTGAGGCTTAGTTGATGATGATGATGATGATATATGATCTTAATATAAATTTTTATGTATGATTAATTTGTTGAAAGAAAAAAAATCCAAAACCATATACTCCAGTATATACTCCTGCATACCGAATATACTCTATGCGGTACCCTCTCTGCTCGAACATCGTATACCGCTTTCTTAAACAATGGTTGGAAGCAAGAGTTGTCGACTGCTGAATAGAGCATGTGACAGCGGAAGGTAGGCATCATAGTGGCACTGGGTGGGTTACGGCGGTGGCTGGGTAGTAGGTAGCAGTGGCGACAACGGGAGGGCTTGTGGTGGCAGCAACATTGAGTAGTGGGGTAACAAGCGACAACCATGGGTGTTGAGTAGTAGTCGTGTTATGGCATGTAGTGGGTCGGGAAGAGAGAGCTGTGGATTGTAGGGTGCGGAAGCATAGCGAGTTGTGGCAATGTGGAAATAGGGACATCAATGTCTAGGAAAAATAGTCTAGAGAGTGGCAAGGGGAGCCTTAGTAGATGGTGGTGTCAGGAAGCATGTTGCAGTAGCAATATATGGTAGATGAGATTAAGAGACAACCATTGAAGGATTTGATGATGCATGGTAGCTGACCAAGCCAAGAAGAGACAATGGTCGCCCTCTGATAGAGGCAACTCTCATTGTTTTCTCCTCTCTACGGTTTCCCAAGAGTGTCATGCTTTGGTACCATGTCGGAGTGTAAATCGAAGGCTAATCGCCATTTCCATTAGAGAAACCCTGCTCCTATATACAGAAGAGGGAAGCACACAAACTTAGATAAAACCCTAACATGCCAAGACAGTTTGACCCATATTACAGACTAGAAAATAAATAATTCATAAACTAAATAACTCAATAATTAGTATTTCTTAACAATAGAGCTGATTATGCGGCAGAATTAGATTTCCAATACACACACATTTGATATTTAGTCACACATTCCGCATGCAAATTCAAATATATATATATATATATATATATATTTATTTATATATATGTATATAGTGTCAGGCTAGAATACACTCGAGTGTACAGATCGTACAAATACATTCAAGTGTGTTTGCATATCAAGACTATTTTTTGCAAAATGTAAACCATTGATCTTCACTGTCATACTATAACTAGGCTATATAAAAATTTTGAGCCCATTTGGATGAGTGTAAGTCACTCATCCAAGGGCAACAAAATCGACGCGCGAAACTAATTTGAAATGCATAATTTTTGCGGTCTTTATAACATGACCTATAAATGTCAAAATGTGCTCAAATTTTGCGTATGAGCTATTCACAAGATGTTTAAGAAGATCAATGGATTAGATTTTTGAAAAAAATATTACATCTTGAAAAACTACTTGAGTGTATTCTGCTCCGAATACACTCGAGTGTATTCTAGCCTGACTCTCTCTCTCTCTCTCTCTATATATATATATATATATATATATATATATCAGTTACAGCTGTAATTGCATTTCATTCATTCCATGGTTATCAGAACCGAACGGGACCGGCCGGTTGAACTGGGAACCGGTCATATATATATATATATATCAGTTACAGCTGTAATTGCATTTCATTCATTCCATGGTTATCAGAACCGAACGGGACCGGCCGGTTGAACTGGGAACCGGTCACTCTACCGAGTCGATTCTCTCCCAAAGCCGGAATTGAAGTCTAACCGGCATCAAAGCGGTGAACCGACCGGTTGAACCGGCACGACATTAGCCCAACCAGCCGATTCTCTCAATTTACAAGTAAATGTGTTTTTGCTGCTAGGTTTTGTTAATCAATATTGAATACAATATAAATGACGGTATACAAATGTCCATGAATAGAATAATATTTGTTATTTGGTTTGTTTATCAAGTTAACGTGAGCAGTTGTGCTATTATTCATGTTTAATAACTTTTGCAGGGATATTTTCCACGAGTATCAAAGACATTTATATATTTTTAAACTATTAGTGGCGTCATGCTGACGTCAGCAGACCAATGGTTGAACCAGTGAACCGTGAACCAGAGGCCTCACCGGTTCACTGACCGGTTTGAGACTGACAACCCTGATTCATCCACATGCATTATCACATATGATGAACATACACATCGATTGCGGAAACATTGTGTTTTGTAAAACTCTACAACAGATCAATGAGGTTAAGAAATTGAGGGGTTTGAATTCGTCAAGGACATTCTAATGTAATGGCACCAATGAGTAGTAGTATAGTTGGCCTATAATAAGTGTGCCTGACACTTTTAATGTCTATGGTCAAAATTTTCCAATTGTGGTTAATTCGTTTAGGGTGGGATATGTGGCAAATCACTTATATTCTGATTGGATTCAGGAAACTGCAAATCAAATCGAATGTCTGTTAGACTCTTATCAGATGCTTGAGGTTTATTATGGAGCTATGGCTTTAATTCCTTCCCACTTGACAATGATTCCTTCTAATCAAATGTAAATTACTTGCAATACTTGCTGTAGGTTTTTAAACTGCAACCACACCTACTTACCAAGAGGCTAACCAGCCGAGCCTTACTGGCTCAGCACTCTGTGTAATTATTCAACAAGTTAAGTTCCATTATTCCGGTGACAATGATGCCTTTTTAGGTTTGTATGTGGTATTATGTCAGTTACTCTGACAATGCCTTTTCATTACATATCTTTTACATTTTCAGTCCATGGTGAATTAGTGACTGATACACTTATTCTTTTACTAATTACTTTTATGCCATTACTAATTGTGTCCTGTACTTTCCTCAACTTCCAAAAAAGAAAGGTCTTTCTATTACCCTCCCCAGCTAATTAAAATTTCTCATTACTATTTTATTTCTTTGGCAGATTACTACTGTAGCATGTTCTTTGGCAAAACATCGAAAATCAAACACTTTGGAAGCTCGGGATATACTTCTGCATTTAGGTCAGTTGTCTCATGCTTGCAGTCTTAGTGTGAAAGGAGATGTTTTTACCTTTTGTTTATGTTTCATGCAGAAAAAAATTGGAATATTACTCTACCTGGCTTTGGTGGTGATGAAATTAAGTGCTACAAGAAGCCTGTAAGGATTTTAGTGACAGATCTGATATAGACCTAATTTTTGATAAACTAAATATCTATATTGTGTTCTAACTAATATTTTATTTGGAGATACTTTAAGCAATTTATTCACAATGAGAAACCAATATTCTATCGTTGAGGATGGCACACAGTTTTAAGTAGAATATTTTATCAATGTAAAGGGAATTGTTTTTTTGAAAATTCATAGATATTCTAACTGAAAGCTTACTACGACATGGGAACAAAGGAATATGAGAATGGACTTCCATACGATATGGGGAAGTAGGCTTAGGTGGGGCGCGGGAGCAAGTTCAGTTGGGATTTACCTGAACTTCAGTCCTGCCTGGCCTTCCAACTGCACATTGCTATCCATTCTCTGATTTAAGCTAAAGTCCAACCTATATCTTGGTTAGTGTGGAAGGGGTAGGGAACATGTGCTTGAATGGAGGTTGGACATTAACTCCTCCCCAGCCTGGAGGAAACAGGCAGCTGTGAGGGTGATGAATCCTTGATTGGAGTGCTAAGGAGATAGGTAAGGGCCTTGTGCCTGTCCAGGTGCAGCCGGTGAGTCTGGAACAAGTTATGGAAGAAAGCAAGTGGGAGGAGACCTAGGAGTATTTTGCTATGGCAATTTGCGGGGATGTCTTTTGACTATAGGCACAAAATCCTCTGAATTTTGGAATTATTCGCATATAATTCATGATTTTTTCGTGCAACTAATGCTACGCCCGGATTTTGCAAGAAACCCATACGATTCCCAAATTCCACAAATTATTGAATTTATTTACAAAGTATTCATGAATTTTCTGAATTTCCGGAATTGTTCATTTATGAAATAAGAACATGTTATACGATTTGGCATTTGCGAACTGAGATTAATAAGCAAATCATGTGTGTGAAAATATATGAACGATGTGTTGATCATGTGTACATATGTAGTACTTTTATGTGTGTATACACACATTGTATTGTTCAAATTTTTTCCATTTTTTCCTCAAATATTTAACTGAATTTCTGCCAAATCTTTGTCAAATTTTATTAAAATTTCCAGCACAATTACCAAATACCGAATTTTGCAAGCTTGCCAATTTAAACCCGTTTTGTGAAATGGTGACTATGCTTTTGATAGAGATGAAAATAAACTTTATAGAGTTTTTGTAATATCGGGCGAGAACCATTTTTTCTGCTTCTTCCGTTTGTTCCCTGTATTCTCCTTCCCTTCTCCAATCAAGTTGGACTTGATAGCATTTAATCTCAAAGATATGGCTATAGAGATACCGAGAAAATTTAGATCTCTTAGAAATATCAGACAAGATCAACATCGGACCTCTGAATGGAATAAGGGGGGGGGGTAGGTACTCCAGGAATGTTGGGGTCCTTGCTCTGTTTCTGGATTTTCTTTTATGAAGTAAGTGTAAGCAATTATGGTGACTGTGGTGCCTTGATCAGTTCCTAATTTGTGCCAAACCCGTCATGATTTGTATCAAGATACCTCCTAGCTTTATACTTTTATTTGACCAAGCAAGTTTCATTTCCTAGAATTTCATTTTTTTTTTCTGCTTGGGTGACATCTCACTAATTTCTTGCCTTTTTGTTGTATTATGCAGTCCATAAATGAGATTCACAAAGATAGACTTGTGGCGGTATGCTTTACTTCTTCAAGTGCTGCTTTTACAATTTTTAGAGATTGAATCAATCTCTTTCCTTATCCAGCTTTTATGTTATATATGGTGATAGTTTACTTTTCTTTGGCGTTACAACTGTGATTTAAAAATGGCCAAGGAGAGTGTAAAACCTCCTTGGTAATTTCTCTACCTCAATATCTGTACTAAATATGTCTTTTACATAGTAGATAGCAACCCTCAGACTGACATATCATAACGTACATTGACATAGACGTTTGGCAGCTTTGAAAATTTGATTGACATACACATTTGGCAGCTTTCAAAATTTGATTGCACAAGCTTCAAGCTTGTCAAGCAAAAAAAAATTATTTAACAACCCCGTTTAACGGTATTGTAGACAAATCTGCAAGCTAAACTTCTGATAGGAGCTAGCTGTAAAACAGTTGAAAGTTTCTAGTGAAGGATTCCCAAATAAAGTGGCAAGCTAATTCCAAACGTTCAATTCTCTCTTATAGGTCTCATGTGATATTCAATTCAATATGTATATCACCCTTATGATCTAATATAAGCTCTCTACCGTCTTGTTGAGGAAAACCATGCTCCTGAAAGAAATGGCAAATCCAGATCATTTCTAAAATATCTTGTATCTGGTTCTATACTGAATTTATTCATTATAGTCTGAAACTCTGAATTCTTTTCTAGGAAACTACATTACTACTAACCAATATGATATCTAAATCTGTCATTTTTGGAACAGATCCAATCAACGCTAGAAACATGGTGCATGAGTTCAACTTCGTGTCGACTTCGCCAGATGTGGAAGTGGAAGTTTGTGGAAACCTCAAGGAAGTTTCAAGGAAGTTTAGATGCAAACTTCGACAAACTTCGATGCAGATTTTGAAAAAAATTATGTGAATTTGAAGGAAACTTCAATTGAAACTTCTTAATTATGTTATACCTCTATCTTATAATTGTTAATTTAACGCAAAAACACAATTCATGACTGTCTAGCCCTAGGTAGGTTGATAATACAAATGTGTTGCTTGCAAGGTTGAAAAAGGCGTGAGGCGTAACGAGACGTTTTTGTCTTGGCGAGGCGAGGCGTAAGCCTCAAAATGTACCGAGGCGTTCCTATATTTATATGTATTAATATGTTTATATATATAAGAAAAAATATATACAATGTAAGTTAATACAATTGGATAACTACATAACAAAATCACATTACACTACCTGTTTATAATCTAAATTTAAACAGCTGGAAAATAAAAGCAGTACAAGTTGTACCCAAACAGTAGTATTTTAACCACAATTTGTTTGTTTTTTCGTTTGAATCAAAGGGGCTAATGGAAAACCCATTGGGCCAGGCCCATATGTAGTTAAAATGAACCAGGAAATCTGTATTTTGGGTTGCAGCTTGAGGCTAGCGCCTCACTTGCGCCTCAACACCTCTTGCGCCTCTTTGCGCCTTGCAAAAAATGAGGCGTCCGCCTCTTGGATCACAGGTGAGGCTTAAGCCTCAAGGCGCCCTGGGGTGCGCCTCAGGGCGCGCCTTTTTTTTCCATGGTTTCTTGCAATGGTCAAACGTGAAATACATATAAAAATACAGTTCAAGTGTTTAACATATGTATAATATACAGTATACAACCAAATAGTAGTTACAAGAGCCTCTCTAGGAAAGAGTGACAACAACAAACATAGGGGTTGATAGTTGTGAAAAGGGTTAGAGGCGACACTTATGCCTTATATGGTTATTAGGGCACTAGTTAGGATTAATATTTTGGGTCGTCTCAACTTCTCCCCAACTTTGCCAACTTTGAGGAAACTTCGACAACTTAGGAGAAGTTGGGACGAAAATACACCAAAAATTCAAATTCGTCGAAAACAGGGAAACTTTGCCCGAAGTCTGGACGAGGCCGAAGTATTGGGGATTCGACTTCGGCCATGGTCGGAGTTCAAAGTTTTGGCGAAACTTCGCCCAACTTCGCCGAAGTTTAGTTCCATGGCCTAGAAACATCCTTACCATCATATCTGTCAAGACAAGACCTCATTCAGGGGTTGTCTTCAGGGCCACTGAAACTCTCCTGATGAGACAAAGATGACTGCTGCTTGATATTTTATGAATATGTCTCAAAACATTAATGGTAAAACGAGTATCTGGCATAGTAACAAATTGTTGGATATATTAACTAGATGTATGTTCGTTTAAAAGCCCTCTGTTTAAGTGTCAAATCATATTAGGTACCATTGGTGTAAATAATATACGTAGGTCCTTACTGGAGTATCATAGTGTCTTCAATAATGACTAGAACTCTGTTAGATGACATTCCAACCTTGATATCTACAGAGTACATATGTTTATAAGATTTGTGTAATATGTCCCTACAATTTCTTTAGTCGAGAGGCTCCCCACATATTATTCCATTGATCACAATATCATCATTAGAAAAATGCACAAGATGATGTGCATAATAAAAAGAGTGATCAACTTCATTATCTTTAGTTTCAAAACCTGTGATCAGATTGCTGAACCTATTATGACTATTTAACAATTTGTGTAGTTTGTACGGTAAACTGTCTTGCTTTATGAAACAAATCAAGGTTGTTGTTTAAGATGGTTTTCATATAAATTATCATAAGGGAAAAAGTTACTAAAAGGCAGTAGCTAGAAGCTTGAAAATCACAAATAACCATCCTAGGAGGCAGGGATTCCTTTTGGGACTCGAATATAGATACAAACATGGGATGCTGAAAAACTTGAGAATATATGACACTTTACAACACCAGACATGACAAAGAATAAGTATAGTAATGTATGTGGTATGTATCAGTAGGCCTGGGAATGGGTCGGGTTTCTAAGACCCGACCTGAGACCTTACCTGACCCTACCCGAATGGAATAGGGTCCAGACCTGACGCAAGAAAACTGGAAAATTAGACTAGAAAGTTACCCGACCCATTTTGGCCCGACCGGGAAGGCTGAACCCGACCCTACCCGTAATACCCAAATATTGTTTTTTGCCATGTACCCAGCCAGAAACGCTGGACCCGACCAGACCTGATCAGACCCACAATACTCAAATATCATTTTTGTCCTATACCGGAAACACTGGATCAGAACCATAAATATCATTTCGTTTTGTTAATTGACTAGGAAGATAGGTTTATTTGCTAGGCATTTACACATTTTCATACATCACCCGATATAATTTTAACACAACAACCAATTTAATAAGAATAAGCATCCATTCATAAGCACCAAATATATGAATCACCTCACAAAAACAACACATCTACGACCAATAAAAAATAATAAAATATCATATTGTTGCAAACAAGTCTACAACAGACTTGGAATACCAACCAACAGTTAATACCAACCAACGGTTAATACTAACCAACAGTTAATGTAATATGATTCCATACTAAATACCAGCCAACAATTAGCAATGAGTCTATAGTTTATCTAACTATTACAATTTTTCTGGATAATCTGAAGAACTATTGAGATCCTCCATCTACTTGAATTTTGCATCTAAAAAGAAGTGTCGCAGATGAACATCTCCACTGAGAACCACTCCACTTGTAATTCAACATGTATCAACTTTAATCTGCAAATGAAACATAGAGATCAGATCAGCATACGCTAAATATAACTAACATTTGATTTCATTAAATATACATGCCAAATCTAATATCGGTCAACACATGCAGTCTAATGTAGCTACAAAGATCTATAAATAAAATATCTAAACAGTGGATATAGTGAAAAAGGTGGACAACAAGATAAAAATGAGAGTTTGCCCATCTAATTTTGATAAAAACAAGGCTGTATGCATATCTTACGGTTGTCAGCAAGGAGCAATAGTCTTAATATAGCCGATAAAGACGTACATGGCCGTCAAAACATTACAACCAAAAAACAAATATAGTCTAGTTTGGCAAACTTGGAAATAATTAGTGTCCTTAGTCCCAATAAGTCCTCCACTTGACAATCTACTCCAAAGCATCAGATTCTGCAACAACAAAAACATTTTCTTTACAGTTTTGTCCCAATACCAAACATATAATACCACCAAATGAAGTATAACTAAATGTACCTGGAGCCTCAACATCGAGAGATTTAAGGAAAGTACCAATGTTTTCAGACCTGCCAACATCTTTCAAAAACAATAATATATCAATTGAAAATGAAGAATAACAAAAATAAAAATAAAATGTATTCATCCATACCATGAGTAATGGACAACCAACTTTGAAGGCACATTAGTGATTCAACTGTTTTTGGAAGAAGAATACTGCGATGACGGCTGATTAATTGACCCCCTGTGTTGAATGCCGACTCAGAGGCCACTGTGGACACAAGAATTGCTAAAATATCTTGAGCTGTCTCTCTTAATTTTGGATAACTTCCTCCATGCATTTTTCGCCTGTGTAAGAGATTGAAGTTGTCATCTATGGATTGCATGTTCTTTTCTAGATAGATATCCAACTCGGTTTTGGTGGCAGTCAATGTCCTCTTTTCTTTTCGTATGAATTCTTTGAATTATCG
This sequence comes from Alisma plantago-aquatica, assembly GCA_963693085.1. Classification (NCBI taxonomy): domain Eukaryota; kingdom Viridiplantae; phylum Streptophyta; class Magnoliopsida; order Alismatales; family Alismataceae; genus Alisma; species Alisma plantago-aquatica. Next base: position 118,950,897 of record OY856414.1, read on the forward strand.
ATTGGTCTATTTTTGTACTATATTAGGAGACTGTGAACATACCAATTGACTAGAAGATGCATCACTAGACATATGATTTGCTTGATACTCTTAACAACAAATCAGAGCACGCTTTGCGAACTTTGTCTTCCTCAAACTTTGAAGTTTCTTTATGATACAATTTCCCATAACAAAACTTGATCATCTTCATCTTAAATCTAGGGTCTAAAATTGTAGCAACCCCCATCAAAACATGAATATAATTCCAATACTTTAGGAACTTTTCCATCATAGCAGCGGCCATTTTTTGATAACATCGCTATCTGATGTAGACCAACTGTTCAAGTGCAACTTGATGCTACAAATTTTGCTAAATTTGAAATTTGATGTTGGATATAATCTTCTAGATAAAGTTTGAGTAGCATTGAGAAAAATTTGAAATGTATCACATATCTCAGAAGCAAAATCCCACTCATCATATGAGAAAAATAGCATGTTGAGATCTTGCAGTGGTTCTGCCATCCCCTTGTCTATATGAGCGTCAAAATTGCACTCGCGAGGTAGATGTGTGAGGTACCACGGGTGGGCCCCAGCGTAACGACTGCGAAGGAGAGAAATCGACAAAGATGTCTTTGACCAACCTTTGACCACAAAAGACCTAATTATTCCTCCCTTTGATATCACATCAAGCATCATCATGCTATGGACCAATGGATAATCTAATTTTATCCTGTAAAAAAATTCAAATACTTAATCCGCTATGACTTGTGTTGCTCTCCGTTTACATACTACACCTATTGTGAATTGGATTAAGAATCTTCTATGTTACATATCAAGTCGTCTATATTCGATGCTTTTATTTTTTCTACCATGCCAGTAACTAGTTGTGCTTTGTTTTCTCTCCCGTATCTTTATACGCTTGTGCTCTAATTCTGTGATGTCCTTGACATATTCATTCTTCTACAAGTGTTTATGACTTTTGACCCTGATCAGTCTCATGATCCTTTTGTGGTTGGTGTGAAATGGAGAATAGAGGAAGATGAGTAGATGGAAGAGATGAGATGGACGAGAGAAGATGAAGAGAAGAAGCCATGGCATCCGACTGTGTTGTCTAGTTTCTGCATATTCACCCGAGTTGTTGACACCTACTATAGCACATTTCCTATAGTAGTGCGTTTCAAACATGCCCACTTGCTACAATGCAATATTCCTATAACAATGCTTACCCAACTACCATGCATTATTGCAATGTTAGTGGTTTTTGTGTGGAACTGTATTGACAACAATAGTGACTCAAATGACTACTACACATATTCTCTATCATCTATTGCTTTGGATGCTCACTAAAGATTCTGACGCTCATTCATGATCTTTCTTATTGGTTTGGCAATAAAATCAATTTCAGGGGGAGTCTATTCTGTTGTTATTCCTTCTGTATCAATGTTACCTTCATCAGGGGAAGAAGATCACTTACTACCTTCTTCGTGTTATCTTCTTCAGGAGGAGTGTTAGTGTGCTCCAATTGTTGTATTGCATTAATACACCCATGCTCCAGCTTGAGGGGGAGTGTTAAGAGTTATTACTGAATTATGTATATGGGCCTAATTGTTTTGGCCCATTAGGGTTAAGCTTGCTTCCTTGTACTTGCCTCCTCTTCTATATATAGGAGGGTAGTGTGTTAGGAATGAGTGCGAGGAAAGTTCTGTTTGCTTTTTTGAGAAGGTGGCTACTATCAAAGAAATTATGAACAACTTTTCTAACATGAGGCACAACGGTAGTCAAACAGCTCTTTAAGAAATGGTAATTGTATCATTGGGACCAGGGTCCATATTAGAAACCTCGCTACATAAGGAAAAATGCTCACGATTGAGTTAGAGAGCTTCCATTTCTCGTCCCAATGTGGACAGGTGCTGGTATCTTTTTGAAAGAGATTCTTATAACAATTGTTGATAACTTGATGTGATTTCTAACAGTTATTTCATCTGTATTGAAGGATTCATTATTAATCCAGCCTCTTGTAGAATTTCTCACCCTCCTAGATTTCAAAGAAGAACAGAAAAACTCGGTATTCTTGTCCTTCATTTTCAACCACTGTATTCTTGATTTCTTTCTAATAAGGGATTTTTAGCATTGTATGCTTCAACAACCTTCTTTCTTTTGCATATGACATCAGCAATAAGGTGATCATCTTGATTTTGTACCCACTTTGTCCTGAGCATAGAATGCTTCTACTTTCATCATTTTCCTATTTTTAGAAAGATTTCCAACTTTCTCTTTTTTCCACCTACGAAGAGCAATTCTTACATTCCTCAATTTTCTGCATAAGCGACACAGGGCTTCCATGTATTTCCTCCGCCCATAGTGACAAGTTTGGGATTCAGCAACTTTTCGACTTGCTGGAACAAATCGGAATTCGGAAAAATTCGAGAAAAGTCGTGAAAAGATCGATAACTTTCGGTCAAAGTTCGGTCAACTATTCGGAAATAATCGAGAATAAGTCAGCTATATAAGTATATACGCATATATGTATGTACATATATGTATGTATGTATATATGGGATTAAGAGAGAGATTTCTCCCCCCTTCTCCCATGCCCGTGACGGAGGCCGAACGTCCGGGAGGGTAATAAATCAAGGCGGCAACTAAGATTCGAAATGTATATATATAGATAAATGTATGTATGCATGTATGTATATACATAGATATATGATGCATGTAACTATTACGGTCACAAGACATACAATCTAAGTGAGTGAAAAAGTAGGAAAAGAAGTAAAAAATTGTTGAGTGATAACATGAACTGTCTAAAGGAGTATGGGGTTGGAGGTTTAGTGTGTATTAGAAATTGTGTACATGGTTTGGTGAAAAAAGAGCCAGCAACTTAAAAGAGAAAAATCGTGAAAAATCGAGAAAAAGCGGGATAAATCGTGAAAAGTCATGAAAAATCGGCAAGTGGTGTATTAATCGTCATGAATATTCGGGAACCTATAACATCGTGAAAAATCACTGTTTTTTTGTAAAATTCGGAGACTTGTTACTAGCCTTCACCCATGCTTCCTGCACAATTGCACGAAAATCCGGCAAATAAATCCAACAGTTTATGAACCTGAAGGGTTTTTTTCTTATAGAAATGCTGTCATCAAGATGCATAGAAAGATATTTATGATCATTGTGAATTGAATTGCTAACAGTCCCCAGATCTTAGGATACACATCTAGGAACTCAATATTATTGTACTCTCTCAATTCTTGACATAATGAGATTTTTAGCCTCTTGTTAGTTATCCCAAGTGAATCTAGCTGCAAAATAATCCAGTTCAAAGAGACAATTATCATTAATGAAGGTATTGAAATAATTCATAGAGACAACCCTTACTGCATTAACATCCCTGTGGGGATCCAAGGATCATTCGTAGAGTTATAATATATATCTCGTGTTGGCGCCTATTTTGAGGATCTTGTGAAAAAGTAGATGTCTATACACACATATAGACAACAAAGTGTATATGAAGGGGAAAATATTTATAATAATCATATACTGTACATGTATATAATCGAAAAAATGATCAATATAGAAAACAACAATATTGCTGAGGTGTGCTTATGTGCATCAAGACATCCAACTTCTGAGCCTAGCACCTTGCTTCCTAAACATGTATCTGAGAGAATTTTGAGAGAGAGACACCTTTCCTGTACTAAAGACTGTGGCTAACTGACAATGTGCAAGGTGACATTAGATAAAAACTAATGATTGGTATATGTTAAAAAGTAATGAGTATTTAATATACATTACAAAATTTACCATCTACGATGCTGAGATGTGGATGAGTACTTTATCTGTCTTGAAAAACCCACTATGGAATTCTCCCCAGATTGGGGACCCTAGTGCCTTGATTTGTTAATAGGTATGTGAGAGACAATCTTGAGAGAGTAACACCACTGTTATACAATAAACCATGATTGAATAAGACAATGTTTTAAGGTGACATTAGATAAAAACTACTGACTGATATATGCAGTGAATTATTTGGTGTATTGTAATTCTAAATTTACCATCTACGATGATGTGGTGTGGATGAGTACTTTATCTATCTTCATAAGCACACATTATAATTCTCCTTATACTAGAGAAGCACCACACAACTTAGTTGAACGAACCACTTTAATATGTAAAAACTCTAAAATATTCACCAATGCTGATTCTGAAAGCTAAGCATTGTTCTATTATAGGATTAACCCATTGAATTTGGAGAAACTGTCTTCTCTCCCATTTTAAAGCAGTTGAATTTCCACAAGGTCAAATTATAAGCTTACGACCATTAAGTAAACTTCATTTTGTCGATCATTTGGGTCAAAGTTATATAACTCGAATATGCTCTCTCTGGACCTTATGTGCAATTGAAATGTGACATGTTGCGTGCTGATCTAGCTTGTTATTCACTTGACATATATGTAAGGTAAGTCTTGCAGCCAACCTCGATGATGAAATTAGAGCCACCTACTTGATCTTTACCTCCTCCATTGGATCAAAGTAGGAAGAAGATTGAAGACAATAAAATAGGGTTCCTGCAAAGTTGTCTTTTTGTAATGTGTTGTAAACAATATTAAACAACTCTATTCATCGTAATATACAACTTTATATATATACATACATATATATATATATATATATATATATATATATATATATATATATATATATATATATATAAAGTCAGGCTAGTGTACACTCGAGTGTACCGGAGGCACCGTACACCTCAGTCATTTTTGAAGATGCAATAAATTTTTGAAAAATCTAAACCGTTGATCTTCTTAATTATCATAAGAACATACTATATAATAAATTTTAGCTCATTTGGACACATATAGGTCATGCATCTAAAGGAGGCAAAAATCATGTATTTCAAATTAGTTTTGTGCGTCGATTTTGTTGTCCTTGGATGAGTGACTTACACTCATCCAAATGAGTTCAAATTTTGTATGTGACCTATTATTATTGTAACCATGAAGATCAATGGATTAGATTTTGGAAAAACATGGTCTAGATAGGGAAACACCATTGGGGTGTACGACGTGATCTGTACACTCGAGTGTATTCTAGCCTGACTCTCTCTCTCTCTCTATATATATATATATATAGAATTAAATAAAGAAAACATTTAAATAGATAAAGCAAACAATTAAATCTAAAATGATAAGATGCTCCCTCCCCTCAAATTGGAGTGTAAATTCCCATCATGACCAACTGGTTAGTTGAGTTATGATGTTTACAGGTGGAGAGGGAGCCACATAAGAGTAATATGTGGTGCATATGGTATTTTGAATTTTTTGTATACAATTACAAATTAATTAATTAAAATTTTAAATTAAATATGTAAAAATATTATATATGTATATTTAAATGTAAACATATAAGATGCATACAATGTTTATGTATGTATGCAATACTTGTAATGTGTGTGTAATGTACATATAAACATTGAAATGTATGCACTGCTGTCATGTGGTGTTCATATGTGTATGATGTGTATGTATATATGTAAATATATCATTATGTATACACATAGTATTAAAATACATAAATAATAAATGTGTGCATGCATGTATGTCTGTATTTTTGAGTGGAAGTAGTCGGCTTTTCAGAAAGTGATTTTTAATCAGCGAACGAGCAAGTTAGTAACAAGGGATGAGATTTCGTCGGTATCGACAGTATACCGCTTGAATTACCGATACCGATGGGTACCGGTACAGATACATGCAAATCTGCCGTTAGGATCGCATATATCGGCATACCGGTGGGTATACCGCCAATACCGCCAAATATTGAGGGTACCGGTGCAAAATGCACCGCTTACAGATCGGTACAGGGCGGCACGAGCGACATACCGCCCGATACACCGATTTTTGCGAGACAGAGTCTGTTGCTGCTGTTTGAAGAGGAGAACCTTGGGGAGTTTGGGCGATTTTCGAGATTGGAGCTCAAATCATCCCCAATCAAGGTATGTTTACTTAATTTCTTGCATTTCCCATCATTTTCAACCTCTCCCCTCTCTCTTCTCTTCTTATAATTCTATTCTCACCTAAAAAATTCACCAAATACCCCTAAAATCCTAGATCTACTCCAAAATACTTATGATTGATGCTATTTATCACTAGATCTATGATTATATTATATAGATCTACTGATTTATCACTAATTACCTCACTAATAATTAACATTAACATGTTATTTCATTAATTAATAGTAATAATACAATTAGTACCATTAATAATAGGTATTTAATTTAGGTTTAGTAGAAGTTCTATCAAAGACTAACATGAACATACATAAACAAAAATATACCCAAAATATCTAAATAATTTGTATTTTTTATTTATAAAAATGCTGAAAATAAAAAAAACGTTTTTTTTTTAAATTTTTTTTTCTTTAGAATTGTGTGTGTTAATGTTGTATAAGATGAAACTAGCATGTGGAAAGCATATCACTTGTCTTTTTAATTAGTAAATATCATGTTTTATAATTTTAAAAATAATTTCAAACTTTATTTATATTTAAAAAATAATTATCTTCAAAAGAAAAATCTTAAAAAATCTTGTGTTTGATTCTATAATTACAAGCATCATACATTATAAAATATCAATTTTGATTCTACATTACATAAAAGAAATCGATTTTGTTCACTTAATGGCTTATTTTATTTGATATTAGTGTTGTGAATAGAGAATAGACTTAATAGTTAATACGAAAATGTACATTTCTTACTAGTACTTTTTTATGAATTGCTAAGTTACTAATATCATTTGTTTTGCTTGTTTGTCTTTGTCTTTGTCTTTTTCAGTGTTGACGTTTGAGTTTTGAGAAGATGTCTTCTTCGTCTTCAAGTGACGAAGCTGAGGGTGCGGCTGGTCATGCATCAAAGGATGTGGATTTTGCATGGAGTCACTGCAAGCCTGTACGTGGGTCTGGGAATAGGGCAAAGATTGTCTGCAACTACTGTAAGAAAACACTTGGTGGTGGAGGAATTACTAGATTCAAGCGTCACATTACTAGTGGTGACAAGAATGTGGAAATGTGCGAGAAGTGCCCTCCAAGTGTTAGGGATGACTTCAAGAAACTGATGGGTGCAAAGTGGCAAAAACAACAAAAGTTGAAGCAGGTTGAAAAGGCTTACCCAGATACACTCTTTGATGTTAGGGCCACATGTTCTTCTGCTGAATCAGATGATGATATTGCATATCCTCCAGGGTGTGATACTGCTTATACACATCATATGTATAAGCGTGCTCTCAGAGACTCCCGTAAAAGTGAGTGGGATAGGGAGGAGGCAGCTCGACTTATGAAGAGATATGGACCATCTAGTGCAGGTGGTGGCAGTGGGGCTGTACGTGTCCCAGTTGTTGACTTAGATGAAGATGATGAAGATCAGCATGTTCAATATAAAAGAAAGAAAGGCACCGTTGATACACTCTTCCGTTCTACCAGTGCAAGATTGAAGCATTTTGATGAGCCAGGGGTTAGGAAGCCTGATGCTAGGCAAAAAACCCTAAAAGCAATGTTTACTGGTGCGAAAGAGAAGGTGGGCAAGGCAGTGGGTAAGTTCTTTGCTCATGGTATACCTGCACATGTTGCAACCGCACCATATCTACAACACATGGTGGATGTCATAGGGGAGTTGGGTAGGGGTATCAAAGCCCCCACTGCATATGAGTTGATGAACAAGTATCTTCCCAAAGAGAAGAAAGATCTACAGGTATGGATTGAAAGCCAGAAACAATTGTGGTCTGAGTATGGCGTCACACTCATGTGCGATGGGTGGACATCTGGAAATAGAAAGCAAATTATTAACTTTCTTGTACATTGTCGTGGATCTACTGTTTTTCTAGACTCTGTTGATGCTTCTGGTGTAGTCAAGAATTACAGTTACATCAAGAATTTAATGAAGAAATACATCAAGCAGGTAAGGGTTGGGAATGTAGTGCAAATAGTGACTGACAATAGCTCTAACTTCAAAAAGGCCGGTGAAAGTACAATGAAGAAATATCCGGTCTATTGGACACCATGTGCTGCCCATTGCATAGATCTGATCCTCAAGGACATGGGCTCAATTGATTACATCAAAAGTGTGACAATTGATGGTAGGTTGATCACAGGTTTCATCTACAACCATTCCTTCTTGTTAAATGCTATGAGGCGATCTGAGTACTGTGGAGGTGATCTAGTTAGACCAGGGGTGACTAGATTTGCAACGAATTACTTGGCCTTGAACTCATTAAAGTCCAAAAAAGATGGACTTAGGAGGTTCTCTGGTGTGGAGTGGACCTCCATGAAGGAGCACAACACCCCGGTTGGCAGAAGGATTGAAGAACTACTTGCCAGTCGGGCTTTCTGGGATAAGGTTACAAAGGTGCTGTGGATAATGGAACCTGTTGTCAAAGTGTTAAGGCTGGTAGATGGTGACAAAGCCGCAACAATGCCTTGTACGATGCAATGCAAGTAATGGTGGAAGGTATTAAACAAGCAACTCCTAGGTCCCATTTACAATACTTGTCAATTGTAGACAAGCGTTGGACAAATTTGCTTTTGCATCCATTGCATAAAGCAGGTATATAATTTATTTCTTCTAAATTCAGATTTATGTTCAAAGTTTCTAACTCTATAACTTCCTATAAGTTAACTAAATCTAAATCTTATTTCCTTATTTGAAATTGGTGACAACTTACTATCTGAACCCGAGGTTCCAATACTCGCGAAAACTGGGCTTAGATGCGACTCTAATGTTTGCTGTGAGAGATATAACTAACAAATTCTTTACCTCTACTGAAGAGCGCACCATAGTGATGGATGAGGTATATAACTAAATATATTACATAACTTACATTAAGTCATGAACATCTTCATTCTTGTTTGATGTTTTATCATTTGATTCTGAAGTTTGTTCTTAAATATTTTTGCAGTTGCGACAGTTTCGTGAAGGCCTCAGTTGTTTTGGTCATCCAAATGCAGTTGTCGACCGTGATCAGGGTGATCCTTGTGAGTGGTGGGTATGGAATGGAACGAGTGCCCCCCATCTAAGAAAAGTGGCTCTTCATATTCTTTCTCAAACAACATCTGCAGGAGGTTGTGAAAGAAATTGGAGCACTTTCAATTTAAATCACTCAAAGAGAAGGAACATGTTGAGGGTGGACATGCTAAGAGATATGGTATATGTTTACTTCAACATGCGGTTGAGGGCTAGAGAAATACGAGATGCCAACTACAAAGAAGTGGATTTTTCTGTCGTCCACGAACCCATTGACACCGCATACACATTCAACCCATCCAGGCGTAGAGGCATAGAAGAAGTTGATGATTCAGAAGATCCTTTAGAGGAATGGATGAATGAGATAGGTCGTCCCATTCTTAATAATCTATGGTCGTCCAGATCCATACATAGAAGAGCACTTTGAAGGAGATTCTGATACTAATGTTGACCAAACTCCACCTGAAAGACTTGAGCCCAAGCATGAGCATGAAAATGTTGATATGGAGATCAATAGAGCAGTAGAAGAAGCATTGGGTAGCACAGAGTCTCCTTCAAAAAGTACATCTGGGTCAAAATCAAAATCTGATAATGATGGTGGCAATGATGGCGGCGGCAGTGAGCGGTCTCCTGAATATCCTCCTACTGTCGATCCTCAGTATGATGATCATCCTTATGCTACGACAGTTGCACCTCCTCCAGCAGAAAAAGAATATCCCATGCGTGAAAAAACTTTTCAAAGGAGGAAAACTCGAACCGGCAAAGGCTACAGTGGTGCTGCACCACCTCAGGCTACAGGCTCCTACGGCTACAACAATGATCATTATTCTGATATTGCTGATTCACTTGGCAACATGAGTATTTTAGGTTCTGATTCTCAATCTCAACATGATTCAACATTGGGATTTGGCGATATGCTATTTGGGCAAACATACCCATCTCACTCTCAATATGGGTATTCTGGATATTAAAATCAGCCACCACCACCACCGCCACAACCAGAAGTAGAACATCATGTTGGATATACCTATACGGAAAATGTCTCAGGCCCACATGGAAGTTATCAGTACAACTCCTTTGCATTTTCTGAGGATGGTGGGCAAACATGGAGTGGTGGTCATTCAATTCTTCCTGTTTCTCCAGTCCCAATACTTCCTATGGCTGTGCCTGTAGCTATTCAATATATTCCTCAAGGAAGTGAACGTCCACTCACTCGAGCTCCTCGACCTACATCTCCAAGAAAGGCACAATATCTCAGAGATTTAGAACAACATTTTCCAAAGATTGGGATGATGCAATTTGTCAA